>CM072818.1:53202387-53907726 GCA_036937905.1 Salvia rosmarinus | reverse complement strand
GTAGTTTGGTCCGTCAAATGCAATTATTCGTATAGAAATAAGCGAAGGTATTTATCATCGCACGGTAAAGGTTCTGTTTGGCAAGAGTATTGCTCGGTGGTCCCATCTTCCCGAAGTGAGAGGTATAGGTTCTTTTTGGTAAGTTTTTAGCTCGGGGTGGTCCTCTTCCCAAATAAAGCGAGGTATTGGTTCCTTATTTGCAAGTTTTATCGCTAGTGGTCCCTACGCTGCTTAGTTTCCCGTTTAACGAAGGTAGTCTCTCCGTCGAGGGTATGTTCGTCCTCAATAGGGTATAGTATAATGGAGAAGATATAGTATGCATAAGTGACAAACAAAACTTGCAAGAAAAAGATTTTATTGACACGACGAGACAGACTCAACTTTTGACACTTATGCAAAATATTTCTTCGAGATGAATGATGTGCCACGTCGGGTATTCTTGCGGATATATGAGCGAGCTTGTAGACCTTTTTCCGAGGACTTGATGACCCGACGGTCCTTCCCATGTGGCTTCGAGTTTACGAGCTTTATGACTCGATTTCATTATTTCGAAGCACGAGTCGCCACTTGGAATTGTCGGGACTTGACACGGTTGTAATACCGAGCTACTTGTTGCTTATACCGGCTTCCTGATGTAGCGAGGTCTCTCTTTCTTGAGCATCTAGATCGTAGAGATTTTCCTCGCTTTGCTTCGAGAAGTGAATGGTGCGGGGCTGCATACCGATCTCTTCAGGATCACCGCTCGTTCCGTCACGCCAAACTATAGGTGTTTCTCCATTCGATGTCCGAGGTGTAGTTCGACGACCATAGGACTTGCGTAAATTTTCCACCCATTCCCCTTGCCGAGACGAGTCTTGAGTCCTTTCACGATTGTCTGTGGTGACTTGGTTTGACCATTTGCTTGAGGACGAGCCACCGAGGTGAATTTTCTGGATCCAAGCTCGCACCATTCTTTGACGCTTTATCCGTGTGTGTCCCATTATCAAATAAGGATAGAGGATCGAACCGACACGATGTTCTTCCGCGAAGTTGAGGCGTTGCTCATGATTTTACCAAGGGTTGCTTCCCCCACTTCGTGAAGTAGTCAATCGCGACAATCAAGAATTGAAACGCCCGAGCTTTGCGTAGAGGCCCGATATCGATCCCCATCGCATAAATGGCGGGGCTTCGGTTTGAGGCCTCGACGCTTCCATGGATTGCACTTGGACATTTCTTCACGAGATCGATGAGTCCGGAACATCGTCGGCAAATAGTATCCCCATGACTTTCTTGATAGGGGCGGGTCGATGTGACTTCCACACGATCCTTCAGTATGCTTCGTAGTCGCGTGTCGCTTTCGGACCGGCACCTTAGAAGATTCGGAGTATGATTTTCGATAGAGAATTCCGCTCAAGCCGTATATCGCAGATTTGCTCAAGATCTTCCTAGCCTCGAGCTTGTCGTGGGTAGCTCGCCTTTTCCATGTATTCTCGAACGGGAGTCATCCAATGGGTTCGCTCGTCGACACTATGTCTGACCTCGGTTCGATGTCGTCATCGCTTGCTCTTGTTTGGACTTCTTCTCTTGGCGTTCGAGCAGCTAGTTTGCTTAATCACGTCCTCTATTTTGCTCCCGATGCGTACTACTGGAAGTGTGAGAAGCTTGTTGTTGGCTTTTTAGGTATTTCTTCTCCTGTGCCTTTTGCCTCGTACTTTCCCAACATGTGACTCACTAGACTTGAGAGTCACCTGTGAACTCTGCACTGTTGCAAGGCTTTGAGCTAAGTCCCGCATAATTAAGGCCGATTCCGTTGTTCGTATTTTGAGCGAACCGAAGTGCATATGTGATCTCGCCATCCGGTCCTAAAGTAGGATACCCGCCCGCTACCTTTTTCCCGAGCTCCGTCAGCGTACTGCCGCAATTCTCGAATTTTATCTATTGGTTCGGCCGTTGACATCTGGACTCGGTGGGCTTGGTTTTCGGAGTTAGCCTCGACAAGGAAGTTTGCTAAGGCTTGACCCTGATGGCTCGACGGGCAAAAGATATGTCGTGTTCGCCCAATTCAATTGCCCACTTCAGCGATTCTCACGAAGCTCGGCAATCTGCAAGTGGGTGATCGATGAGGACTTGATGGATGTGCATGGAAGTATGGCCGTAATCTTCTTGCAGATTTATTAATGTCGTGGACTTCCAAAGGTTGGTTCCTTGTTTCCGTCCTTTCAATGCTCGATGATGAAATATACGAAGTCGCAGCTCCTTCCTCTGCATAAAAGCATATTATGGTTTCGTCCGGCGGTATAAGGAAAGGACCTCTCCTTCTTCGGACGAATAGAGTAGGAGTTTGGAGGTAGTTTTGAGATCTTGACGGACTTGTGTCATTCCGGAGAACTCAGCCTTTTTGAGTATTTTGAAGAAGGCGCTTATCCATGCTTGAAAGAAAAGCAGAGTCGGCTATGCAGCTGTCAACTTGTGTACGCCGTGGATTGTCTTTGCATCTTCAACTCCACAATGGTTTGAACCTGGGATTGCTTTTAAACCCTCTGAAACCCAACACCTGAATTTTCCGAACCGAATCGCGAATGTGCATTTCGGGGTTCGACTTTAGGTGACCTTTCCGAGTAGGCCGAGGACGATCCCGAGGTCGGCAACACATGCGGCTTCCTCAATGCTCTTGCGACGATGTCATCTACGATACCTCCACATTCCGCTCTATGTAGGTCGAATATTTTGTCTCATCCTTTGGGCTGCATTCTTGAGTCCGAATGGCATCTTCTTGTATCGAAGACCAAGTCTGTAATGAAGGCTTTTGGGCTGCGTCTTCGTCGTCCTCAAGACCGGTGATATCCTTTATGCAGGGTCACGAAGACTTCGACCGACCAAAGCGTCACCTTTTGTCGATGTTGGGAAGGGGTAACAATCTTTAGGCCAATGTTTGTTGAGATCGGTATAATCGATGCACATTCGCCACCCTCCTCCTTTCTTCACCATTACGGTTGACTTGAGTGCGTGCTTTAATAATTGCTTCACCTCGTCGTGGATGACTTCATTCCGTTTTGCAAAAATCCGTTGCTTTTAATCGGTTTTACATCTGTCAATGTTGAGCGGTGTGTGATGATAGATGGTGAGACCCGGTCATATCGAGGCGACCAGCAACACGTCTCGAATTCCTTAGAGTCGGATGATCTGTTTCTTAGTGAACCAGAGCCAACTTTACGACATTGAATGGTTCGCCTTCATACAATGCGACCTCCTCAACCGAGTTCTCGGGGTCGCCGACGCTCTTCTCGGCTCCAACTCTCGGTTTCTTTGATTGCTATGCTTGCGTTGCTTGGACAAGTCCCGCACCTCTGACCTGCATGCATTCCTTAGCCCTCGGTCTCCCGAATCACGGCTATCCCTCCTTGTGGGATTTTCATTGTCGTGGTAGGTTGAGCACACCGCCCTCACTGCTTAGCCGCCTCGCCAAGTATAACGTTGTATGGCGAGTGGGCACCGACCACGAACTGTACCACTTTGGTAGAGCTCGTCGGTGCCTTCCCTCGTGGGGCAGGGTCGATCACCCCATCCGGGCGTGTCTCTTCCTGTCTGTCATGCGGAGTGGTAGCGGGCGCGAGACGCGTTCCTCTCCTAACTTGTCAAAGCATTCTTTGAAGAGGATGCTCACGCGCCCTGCCGATATATACGCTGCTCTTACCAACTTGTGCGACCACGCCTGGATCACCGGTAGCGTCGGGGGCACCACCGCAGTACGGGTCGCCTCGGAGAAGGTAATGCCTCGTCCTCCCGAACCTCTTGTTGAGCTCACTGGTATCGGACTTGGCCTCGGCCTTGGGAGGACTTCGAACTCCGCATGGGAGACCCGTGATGGTAGAGATGACCCCGTCATCTGGGGTTCGTCATCTCCTCTCCTCGTCCGTCTTCTGTGAGGGCCACCCATTCTCGCTTGTTTTCTTTTTGACCTTGATGAGGGGCCTCGTATGCCGCTCGTCGGTCCCGCCTTTATTTTGAGGACTAAGTCTTGACTATCTCCCATGAGGTCTCGGCATCTCTGTGTCATGCCCATAATCCTCATGGAAAGAAGCAGATCTTGTCCTTAGTTCGACGCGTTTGACCCCTGTCATTGGTCGAGGCTTCTGAACTTGTCCGTGGAGTTCAGATTCCATTCTTGCGTCGAAGAGTGTATTGAGGTCGTCCGAGGTGCCGCGGTCCGAGCCGACTCTGGGGGGCGATCCTCTCGAGGCACCCTCGGCCTTGGCTTGTCTCCTCGTCCTCTCTTCTTCCTTTTCGGAGGGCTCACCTTTCCTCGCCTGTCTTTCTATCGCCCGTCCGCCTGGCGAACCGGTCGCTATGCTCTCTAGCACGGGTTCATACTGCGATTTCTTTATGCGGGCCCGGCGATCTTGGGCCGAGATGATGAGAAGGTCATTTACGCTCTTGACTTTCGTGCACCCTTGTTGAACCGGTCATAAAGTCGCCACGACTCGTCTCGCTTTGCCTCACGGTGAGGAGGTGTCCGAGCGACGTCTTGACGCGCTCGGAAGAACCTCGATGGAAGGCGCCATCGTCGCGATATGATCCAATGCTCCCGGAGGTAGGGCATCGAACCACCAGGCGTTGTCGACCGAACTCGGAAGAGTTTGCACATATGAAGCTGTCGGCGTGGTTGATTATATTGTCGAAGCTGAGATGAAGTTCTCAGGGTCCTTAGTCCGTCAGAGGCGATGCTCGACACCGTATTTTCGTAGGCGGTGTCAAGTATTTCGCTTGAGAACGAGGTGACTATATTCCGTGCCGTGAACCACCCTCAGGAGAGTGGGCGGAGTTCGCCGACAACTCATTTTGATTTTTAGACCGCCTCCCGTCGGTCAGCCGTCCTTTCCGTTGTTCGCCCTCGCGTGGTTTGGGTCCCGGCTCGCGCGGTATGAGCGCCATGACCGGATCTGGGATCCACTCTCGCGGTGCCTCGTGTTTAGACGAGGCTTGGCGCCTTTCTTCGGGATGCGGCCGACCTTGGTATTGGAGAAAACTCTCATTATTCTTCTCAAGAAACCCCTGCGCGTCGTCGGTTCAACCGAGCTGAGGTTCTCCTGTTCTTGCGATCTCCATCGCTTTGGTATCCTCCTTCATGCAGATGGGATCGCCGCTCGGGCTCGGATATGCCCTTCGGGTCGATTCTCGGCCGGGTCTTTCACGTGAGCTTAGCGTGTTCGTCATGCCGTTGTTCTTTTGTTCCGGTGACCACGGATGCAAACAAACTTCTTGTTCTCATTGTCGTGATTGATTCCCCAGAACAATGGTTGATCGAAGACACAAAATTTCGCTTCCACGCATTACGCCGGTGATCAATCTTAATTTCGTAAGGGAATTAAATACGCAAGAACACAAAGGATTTACGTGGTTCGATCTATGAATAAGATCTACGTCCACAGGCGGAGAGAGGCACAGATTGATAATATGAGGAGTGATTACAAAGAGTGTAGATGATCATTTTCTGTTTAATCTAGCCTCTATTTATACACAATTATCATGACCTAGATCTCGAATCCGAGATCTATTCTAAGATAGGATTTGAATCCTATCTCTTCTCTAATTAGGATTTTCTTAGATATGACCGAATCTTCTGCGTTCCCACTAGTTTAGGGGCCTTCTTGGGCTGGACTCGTTTGGGCCGAGTTTCATGTCAGACTTATTTATATTGGGCCTGATGCTTGGGCCTGAGAGTTGGGCCGTATCCTATCAAAGCTCATTACTATTAAAAAATTAATTATAGATATGAAAATAATATTAATATTTTTTCGGTCTCCAAAATTTATTCATAATTTCTTTTTGGTTTGTTCTCTTATTATTTATGAAAACTATCTTAGAAAATATTCTCCATTTATTAATTTTAACATCATTTATATATATACTTTTTACCTTATATAGCCTACCACTTTCTCTTCTTTTTATCCTCAATAACATCAATTATTTACATATTTTGTCATTCATAATCTATTATTATTTATTAATAATTAATTTAATATTACATTAGTTTAGAATCTTTACTTCACTCATAAATACTCTATAACTTTTGTTAAAATTCACATGGAAAATATATATAAACAATTTTTAGGAACAAAGGATGTAGTAAATTAGATTCAGTATTTTGAGGGTCTGCCATATTTTATTGGAGTGTTTACTTTTCATGATTAACATTTTGAATGATTGATTATTTGATGGATTAAATGTGTGATAAGATAATTTTTATCTATCAATCATTTGTTTACTATAAAGGATTAGTGAATGATTAAAATTGGGATAAATAATTTTTCCTTTATTTGGATGATTATTTCAATCCTACCTATATTGGTTGGATTAAAATTAATGGAGAACAATTCAAATGATTAAAATAATCCCGGGCTTTGGGATATCCTTAAATATTAATCCTTAAAAGTAAACACTTGATTAGGTTTAATTAATTTCATCTATCCAACCTAATCATGCAAAGTAAACACAGTCTTATTACTAGGATTATCGAACATACCTGTAAATTATAATGGGGGCAAGAACTGCAACGCACAAGTACCGAGTGTAGTCTGACTTTTAAGATTTAGAATTTATTGTTTGCTGAAAAATTATAATAGTAAACATTTAGTTGTTCTACAATTGTTTGTCGAATAGTTGTTTAATATTCAGGTCCTTAGGCTTGCTGCGCTAGAATAATCAAACTTCAATTGCTTCCTAACTTATCTGTGAAGACTAATATTTGAACAAATAAACAAAAAAAAATAAAAATAGAAGTTGAAGATACATGTGTTTTTTCTTAAGACATCCAATATATTTTTGTGGGATGTAGCATTCACTATCTATATTCGTACATTTGTATAGGTAAAATGTAATTTCTTTACAAATGAATAGTAAACTCCATCAAAACATTTTGAGATGTGAATCATTGTTCCTTTTAATTGTTATTGTAATTTATTTTATTTTATTTTAGGATGATGTGAATTGTTGATAGTATAATATGTGGGCTGTTACTTGCATATCAGCTTTTGATAAGTCAATGCCTGGCCCAATTGTTATCAGCCTGAATTTTGTTACAATAAATTTAAATAATGAACCCCCCTTCCAAATTGCAGCTAACTACCCAAACTTTTATGGGCTTAGGTTGGATCAATGGACTGATAAAAGAGGAGAAAATCAGCAGCTCCGGCTCTTGAAAATATACAAATATCTGATCAAATTCAGAAAATCTTCAATGATCGTTTCACAGATCGAGAAATTTATAAGCGAATGGTTTAATGCGGAAAAAAAATACTGAAGAATGTAATTGAATCCACAAGATATTTGATTATTGTTCACAGAGAGAAAAAATAATGCAAGCAAGTACCTAACCAAGTAAGTCACAAATCCTAGTCTTTAGTCACAGATTCGCTTGTATTACAACTGCATATTCTACTCATCTTACTCTTACATCAAATTCAGGCAAAATCACTCGCCCAAAACTGAAGGAAAAAAAAACAGTATCTATACATTGATATTCAAAAATCCAAAAACAGAAAACCAACCAAAACTCACCCTTCACCAATGATCGCAGCAGGAGCATTCACCGTTAACAAAACAGTGAAAACCAGAAGCATCCCTCACATGATCTCCTTCTCGTAACAACGGAAACATACTTGGCAATCCCCACAAACATGGATGTTCTTACTCACCGTCACCAGCTTCCCCACCCTGTCACCAGCAGGTCAGAGCCAGCGATGTTTCCGCTGTGGTACAGCAAGAAATCGATCTTCTGATGCTCCTCCACCTCATGAAGCATGAAGCTCGTGTCAGCCACGTAGCCAAAAACAGTACCCCTAGTGCGCTGTAGATGTCCTTCGTCTCCGTGCCACTTATCCCTCCCAAAGAAGGAATGCACCTTGTTCTCGTGAATGATCCAGCTCCGGCAGGGAATTTCCAGAGCCCTTTTGGTTTCATCTCGTCCCTAATGGGATCAGCGCAGTGCCACCTCCCAGAGGCCGAGTGAAGATTTGATTTTAGTATATACGTGAGACGGATCTTGTGGCTCGAGTTTTAATATCTCCTTCGGAGTTTTAATATCTCCTTCGCAGCCCTTCTCCCAATCGTGGCGTTTCTGTCGAGCAAGGCCGTGGCCTCGAATGTCATCATCTTCTTGATTATCTTCTCTGCTGCTTCGAGATGACCCAGAAGCCAAAGACGCCTATCAAACTAGCATAATGGTCCGAATTGGGTTCTACATCATGGATACACTACATGGAGAGGAAGAATTCGATTCATTCTTCGACCAAATTTGTGGCGATAGGCTGAGGTGATCAAGACACAGGTGACTGTCTGGCTGTATGCCTCCTTTCACCATCTTATTCCAAGCATCCAAGGCCATCTTTCCCTGCCTGTTGAGGATTTGGCGGAGAGCAAACAACCGACGACACTATGTTGTGCTCAGACATGCTGGCGAACACAACAATCGCTTGTTCCATATCTCCACATTTCCAGCACATGCTAACTATAGCGTTCCCGACTCCTATATCGGATAAAGAACCATTTTTATAGCACGGCAGTGAAATTGCTGGCCAAGAGTTTGAAACCCTAAATCCCACAAACTCCGAGTACTGAAGCTAATCCAACGTCATCAAAGGCGATTTCTTGTTCCTCATTGATCAAGGAAATAGCTTTCTCCAACTCTGACTGTCGAGCATATCAACACACCATCATTGTCAGCATGATCGAGCTTCTCTCTTTCAATGGTAGCTGATGGAATATCTTCTCAGCGTCATCCATTCTAGCACACCTAGTGCACATATCAAGCAATGCAGCTTGGATAAAATCGTTATTGCCATAACCAATCTTGACAACAAAGGCGTGAAGCTGTTTGCTGAACCTCGAATGCTTGCTCAAACCACAAGCATGTAAAACGCTAGACAATGTGAAATCAGTTAACTCCACGCCCTCCTCCACCATTCTGCAGAAGAATCTCACCGCCCTCGAGCCATCGCCATTTTGGCAGAATCCACCTGAGAGGGCGTTGTAAGCAATGGAGTTCTTCTCGGCGTCCTACAGAAGACGTCCAAAGCCGTAATAACGAACCCAAATCCCATATATGCGTTCACCATCTCAGTCCATGTAAAGCCGCGCATAGACATACTACCAAACAAAATATCAACATCTCCCATACATCCACACTTCGCATAAAACCGTATTAAAGAATTTCTCATACTCAAATGGCTGAAATACCATGTTTTCACAGCATATGTATGAATTCCCTTCCCATACATAGTTGCTGAACACTTCGCACATGCGATGCCATCAATAAACTAGAAAGAGTAAAGTAATCAGCTCTAGAGCCCTCTTGCATATCTATCAATGTATCAAAAAACAGTTCAAATGCCACTATACAAACCCTCCTTAACAACACAGTATCCCAAGAAGCAATGTCTCACTCAGGCATTTCGTCTAACGCATTGATCACAAAATCAAAGCAACCACTTTTACCGTACATCCCCATCACAGCATTTGCAACATAACTGCAATTAACTTGACATATCTTGATCGATAAGTCGGAACCTAAACCTAAATCCAACAAACGCATATAAGCAGTCAAAATTGCAACAAAAGCATATGCATTGGGTTCGATTCCAGCAACCTCATCTCAAGGAACAGCGCCACAGCTTCTCCCCTGCGGCCCGATTTCGCCAAGCCCGGTGTAGGACACAACATCCGGTTCCGC
The DNA here is from genome assembly GCA_036937905.1 of Salvia rosmarinus. Lineage (NCBI taxonomy): Eukaryota > Viridiplantae > Streptophyta > Magnoliopsida > Lamiales > Lamiaceae > Salvia > Salvia rosmarinus. The sequence goes on along the minus strand of CM072818.1, from coordinate 53,898,020 downwards.
GATTAAATGGAAAACTCTTCCGCGTAGGTCAAGTGACCCAATTCGATATACGATGTAATGAGCGAATTACAGAGGCGTATGTCTTGACGAATTTTGATAATTGAGGCGTGAACCGCTTTGCCGAGCTGATTATCGGTGTACTGCGGGATAATTTGCTCAAACGAGAAATTTGATCGTTGGATAAGGGTTGAACGTTTTCGGAAGCTTTGGAGTGGATAGGTTTTCTTGTTCCACTGGAGTTTTGGAGTGTAAAAAATTAAAATGGTGGGCGCTTGGGACAGGAGAGAGAAAGGTGATAAATCTTAATTTCGTCAGATAATAAATGCAGAAAGAATATAAGGAGATAACGAGGCTCGATCTATTGAAATTAGATTCACGTCCACCTTGAGAGAAGTTATGAACAGATGCAGATTAATAATATGGGAAGATTACAAAAAGTGTAGATCTTGTCAGTGATCGATCCGAGTGTAGATCTTGTGCCTTCTCTCACCTAATTTAATTTCATTTATGTTCATCAAGTTGAGTTCGACTGATTCAAATCGAGTTTGACTCTAATACAAATAGAGTTTGACTCTAATACAAGTCTTCTCATAAAGATTCTTTTAGATATGCATCTCAATCTTCTACGCTCCAATCGCGATTAGAGTTGTAGTTGGTTGGCGAGTCTTCTTGGTCGAACTCACGTAGTTCGAGCTTAATGGGGCCCATTTATAACGGCACGATCGCCTAATAGTTGGTAGTATCCATCATATCCCCAAAAAAGACATAGAAGTGAGGTCATTTTGGATCGGAGAGTGATTCGACATCACCATTGAACACGTAGTCCGCGAAGTTGAATATCGCTTGTTTCGCCCGCCGAGGCGCTCGCCAAGTCGATGTCGCTGGCCTTCGTCCCCTGAGGCGCTCTGCGGTCGTATGTCGCCGACCTTCGCCGTTGAGGCGCTCGTAAATGCGTCGCACGCCGGCTTCGCCCTGCTGAGGCGTTTCGCGAAGTCATATGTCGCCCGGCCGCCCCGCTGAGGCGCTCGCCGTCAGTCATGTCGCCGCTTCGCCCCGCTGAGGCGTTCGCCGAAGTCGATGTCGCTCGGTTTCGCCCCGTTGAGGCGCTCAAGTCGATGTCGCTGACTTCGATCTGTTGCTGTTGCTCGCCGGTCGATGTCGCCGACCGCCCGCCGAGGCGCTCGCCGAGGTCGAGGTCGAGGCCGAGGCGAGGCGGCGAGGGTCGAGGTCGAGACGGCGGGCCGAGGTGGCGGCGGCGAGGTAGCGGCGCCGAGGCGGCGAGGCCGAGTGTCGACCGCGAAGGCCGAGTGGAGGCGACGGGAGGCCGAGGCGAGGCGGCGAGGCCGAGGTGTCGACCGCGGAAGGCCGAGGCGGAGGCGGGCCGAGTGTCGACTGCGGAAGGCCGAGGCGGGCGGCGGCCGAGGTGTCGACCGCTGGAAGGCCGAGATGAGGCGGTGGCGAGGTCGGCTCGCGAAAGGCCGAGGTGGAGGCGGCGAAGGCCGAGGTCGAGGCGGCGAAGGCCGAGGTCGAGGCGGAAGGCCGAGGTCGAGGCGGCGCGGCGTCGAGGTCGAGGCGGCGGGCGCCGAGGTAGCAAGGGCGAGGAGGCGGGCCGAGTGTCGACCCATGGAAAGCCGAGGCAGGAGGCGGCGAGGCCGGGTCGGCTGCGGAGGAAAGGGGCGGCGGCGGCCGAGGTCGGCCCGCGGAGCGCCGAGGCGAGGCGCGGGCGCCGAGGTAGCGGGCGCGAGGTGGCGGGGCCGGTGTCGACCGCGAAGGTCGAGGCGAGGCGGCGGCGTCGAGCGGGCTCGCGGAGGCCGAGGCGGAGGCGGCAAGGCCGAGGTCGAGGGGTAAGGCCGAGGTGGCGAAGACCGAGGTAGTGAAGGTCGAGGCGCGAAGGCCGAGTGTCGACTGGTGTAGCTTTAGCGAGTCTTCGCGAGTCTGTCGCCTCGGAAACCCATATAACTCGGTTTTAATCATAAATGTATTTAGACCTGTAGTCGTGAATTTATTTATCGTGTATCAAGTGTATATCTTCTCGTATATAACTTGGTTTTAGTCGTAAATGTATTTAGACTGTGTAGTCGTAAATGTATTTAGGCGTGTATCAAGTGTATATCTTACGTATATAACTTGGTTTTAGTCGAAATGTATTTAGGCGTATCAAGTGTATATCTTCCAATGAAGAGGTATAAATTGCACGAGATCCGATTTGGACGTCGTTTGCATGTAGATGTTCAAATTAATGAGTAATCTGTACGCCTGCACGTAGATGTTCAAATTAATGAGTAACTGTGTCTTGCCTTGTTTGTCTAGAAATATCGAGATGGGTGGTCCTCAGCGCGCTTAGTTTGAGTACCTACTTTGTAGGTTTGTTATCTTCGCAAGGCGTCCCTTTTGAAGGTAAGTTGTGTTCATCCGAGGTAAGAACGGTTTTCACATAGATATAAGATGGGACAAGTAATCCACCTTCTCGTGTGAGTAATATGTCGTCGGGGATAAGCGCATCGGATAGGTAAGCAAGCTTATAGCCCCTTGCCGAGGTCCCGCCTGACTCCATTGGGCCTTTTTGATTCTCGAAGGCACTTGGCGCCGGTGCCTCTTGCCGATCATCCGACTTCTCGATTTTACGCTCGTCCCATGTCTCTCTCTTTACGATCCGACTCGTCCCTTTAACATAGTTATCCACCAAGGTCCAGGCTACTTGCCGTCTTGACTTCTCTCGGTGATTTCTTTGTTTAGTACGACGTGTCGGATCCCATTTTGAATCGTTGATGATGTAGAGGTCGTTGCTCTCATCGATCTTGAGGATTCTTTGATGAACCTTGAGACGAAATTTGACATCGCCTCGCCTCGCCCTGGCGGATGGTGAGTAGGTCGGATGAAGGTTGCCGAGGTGGCATCTTTGATAGAAACGCCACTGAATTGATCCATGAGATCTCTCGAAGCTATGTATGATGTTCGGCGGTGAGGTGAACCAACGGGCGTTGGAGACCAGACTCCGGGAAGATCTTGACATGTGAAAATCTTCCATCCCCGATTTACCATGTTAGTAGTGTAGCAAATAGGAAATCTGAGGGATCTCCCAATCCGTCGTAAGCGGCGATGTTGGGTGTTCGATATCGCTGCGGCAGGGGTGTATCCAGGATTTCTCTGGAAAAGGGAGATGATCCGTCCATGTCGGTCGAATCCTGGGAGTTCGTTGTCATCCCTCCCCGGAGGAGTGGGATACCGGTAGCGACGTCTATAGTCTCTCTGATGAGGGGATCGACTCCGTCTTTCCTCTCTTTGGTCCCGTTCGGGCACGCAGACGTGTCAGGTGAACCACTTTCGCAATTGTGCCGACGTGACCGACTGCGGGTGCGATTGGGGTGAATAGTTATGGGCCGCTTGCGAGGTGATCGACTTCGGACATCATGCCGAGGTGATCGTTTCGCTATCTCGCCGAGGTGAACGCTTTCGCTATTTCACGAGATGAACGTCTTTGGCTATTTCGCCGAGGTGAACGCCCTCGCTATTGCGGAGAGGTGATCGGGGCGCTCTATTCACGGTTCTTGAGGTTCCCGCCCATTCGTCCCTTCGCTCGAAAGGTTTGAAATGGCCCATACGGGCATCGAGGAATTCAGATACGGCTCGCCGGGACCTCGTGAGATTGATGGGTCGCTTGTTCACCGGCGCTGAGGTCGGCTTCTTCCTCTTCAAGGGCGGCATCCCGAGGGTGTATAGGTAGGTTCTATGTAACCCTCGGGCATGTCATGTTATCGGCAACGGCGATTTCTTTTCCCCAGACTGCAATGTACCGGTTGGGGTCCTCATCCACCTGTTACTGCATGACTCACTGCTTGCGCTAGGATTTGCACGAGTTCTTTCCATTGATTTTATGAAAACGAAGCTTTTGTTCAAATTCCACGCACGCCGCCAATGATAAATCTTAATTTCACGGATAATAAATGCGAAAGGACACGAGGAGATAACTTGGTTCGATCTATGAAATTAGATCTACGTCCACGAGCAAGAGGGAGTGTGTGTATTGATAATATGAGGAGCGATTACAAAGAGTGTAGATCTTGTCCAAGTGATCGATCCGAGTGTAGATCTTGTGCCTTCTCTCACCTAATCTAGCCTCTATTTTTAAGCCATCAAGTTGAGTTCGACTACGATTCAAATTGAGTTCGACTTTAATACAAATAAAGTTCGACTCTAATACAAAGTCTTCTCTCATAGGATTCTTTAGATATGCATCCGAATCTTCTACGCTCCAATTGCGATTAGAGTTGTAGTTGGTTGAGAAGTCTCTCGAGCCGAACTCACGTAGCCGAACTTAATGCCGGTTCTCATTTATATTGGACCGACGCCGCCCAAGAATGGTACCGTATCCTATCAAAAGGAAACACGTTTATGAGACTGGAATAAATGATTTTGATCGATAGCTTTGACAAATGTTGCATAATTGTGGTGAGATGGCATGTTTGAGAGAGATTTGATGATAACCAACAAATTTCATCTCCATAATTTGAATATGAGATGACAAACTATGAAAACAACTCATGCAATCACTCTTGAGTCTTAACATCTTATCATACGCAAATACATATTATTGGATAGTTGAAGTAGAATTAAGATATAAGCTCAAATCCCTGCTCTAGAAGAATCTGCGCCAATTTCTCATTTGCAGCTTCGGAGGGGTGAAAGCCATCCCAGAATACATACTGCGTGGCGTTGGAGCACGTCCCCAGCGATCTCTCGTTGCACAGAATCGACGTTTCAACCGTACCCGTTCCACAACACGCTCTCCTCGCCTCAAAGAATCCTGCAAACCAGATTGTTAATCGATTAATCATGACATGCCCCTACCCAATAATTCTTATTAATTACCAGTTTCGCTTGGCTTGGAAATCAGATCTAGCAGAGGTTGGTAGATATCGAAGACGACAAGCTTGAGGCCAGGCAAGTCCGCCTTGAGATTCTGAGATGTGGAGTTCAATTTCTGGTTGAATGAAACGGCGTCGTTGTTGAGCCTTGTCACGCACTGATTGCTTCCTCCGCCGAATAAGGTTATTGCCGCCGGCAAGCATCCCGCCGGCGGTAGGCTTGTTACTCCGATTCTCCGCGCTCCCAGCTTGTACAGATTCTGCACTCCATCACAAAACAAACATATCATTCATGGCTCAATCAATCATATTATGTATGAATTAGGGTTAAATTACTTGTATAAAGGAGGAGTAGGATTTGAGCAGGATTTGGGAGAACTGGTCGGGAGAATAGATTCTGTTGAGGAGGGGATTAACGTAGTAATTCTGTATGAAATCACTGCTTCCTGCGCTGAGGAGGTGGATTCCGCCTGAGAATATGGCGTCGGCTTTGCTCCTTCCCACCATATTCACCACTTTGCTCTGCCATTCCTTGTAATTCTGTAGCTGCTGCGTCAATGTAACAGCCCTCTGCAACAAACATCAAGCCAACTCCACTAAATATAACTCAATCTTTTCTTCTCACCAAAACACACACTCAATATTTGTTTCTTAATTATAGTTACATATAGCTGGGCTGTTCTGTCGTAGTAACCGGAGGCAGCGGAGGCGAAGTTGACGCCGATGAGGATCTTCTTCCCCGTGGCGTCTTGGCTGAGGTACGCAGGCGGGTACGAGGTGAACCCGAGGTAGTCAGCTGCAATAGTATCATGCAAGCGAGATATTAGGGAATAAAGTACGAGCAATTAAGAAAGCAAGCAAATTAAACAGACGAAAATGGTTACCCAAATCGTTATACGTCTAGGGATGCAGCGTTTTTTCACTAATATATTGTCGCATACGATTATACTAGAAGACAAGAGAGAGAGAGAGAGAGAGAGGTGCATGGGATTGTGGAAAGTTACCGGTGAAGTCCGTGGCAAGCTTCCCGTTGCAGAACCTTCCCGTAGGCGCATGGGTGACATAATCTCTTCCATAAGGAAGGAAGTTTGCTTTGATTAACGTTTGCAGATTGTTGTTGTTTCCGACATCAACTACGGAGTCACCGAAGATGCAGAGTGCAGGAACAAGAGGATCTCCATCAACAACTGATAACACCACGGAAACAACTAAAAATGCTCCTAATATGCATATCTTTGATGCCATTTCTTTTTTCCTTTGATGGAAAGAGAAGTAACTGAGGGACTATTTATGGAGGTCAGTAGCTAGTAAAAGGCAAAAAAGTCAAGAGGAATTTTTTAATTTATTCTAGCATTATCTCTGTATTAATAGGATAATATCATGAAACAAAAAATGTTGTGGGCAAAGCCACAAAGTGGTGCGGTGTAGTACTAAATGTGGGTTATCCCATCATCTTTAATGAATCAATCGGTTTGTCTGTTGCAATAAAGTGAATTGAATTTGTCATATCAGAATGACATAGAAGTTCTAAACTGCATATCCACCAAAATAAAGTTCAGTTTCAACTTTTTTATCTTGCTTTGGAGAAGTTTGTTTAAGGGTGCAAGGTTTAAGCAACCGTTTTTCGAGAGAAAGCAAAATTTGCGTGACATTTACATGCATCTTGCAAATATTTTCAGTGCAAAGACACCAAGCCGCTTTTTTTTTTCGTACTAGACTAGAAGAGAGAAAACAAAAGGCTATATTGTTTTTATTTTTTCTTTGTTGCTATAACCTACAACCCACATAGAAGAATTTCTCTTCATCGATGGGATATGGCCTAACCGCTCAGGTCAATAGCGCAGCCCAAGTCCCAAGCTTAACCGGGCCGACCTAATAGGCGGTTCACGCGGCTCGCCCAAGGCCCGACGCCTAAACCCTTCGAAGATCAACCATATCCTATCGGATATGGAAGGAGATATTGAGGAAGGAATATAACCACGAGATCGGATCCGTAGTAATCTAGAGTGATCCATAACATGTATAAATAAGTTAGATTGAAGGTAGAGGGTTGGCAACTATTTGAATACTAGAGCTTTCAATACATTCATTGTAATCCGACATAGTGAAAGTATTGAGGAATCACTCCTCCGTGGACGTAGATCTTATTCTTGATCGAACCACGTAAAGCCTCTCGTGTTCTTTATCGCTTTCATAAATCTACACAAGATTTATCATTGGCGCCCGTCTGTGGGAATCGAACAAAAACTTCGTTTTCTACACAAATCAATGGCGAGAACTCGTGCAAATGCTAGCACCACCGGTGATCTTGGCAACAACCGCTCTCGAAGACCCGATCAGTGGTCACGCAAAGACCAGGGTGAAGGGGATCGCGGAGGCCGACAAGCAACAATACACCGAGGGTTACATAGAAAACCTTCCTATACACCTCGGGATCGCCGCCTTATCGAAGAGAAGATGCGATCTCAAGTTGGTGAACAAACACCACCCATCTCACGAGGTCTCGGCCGAGCCGTGTCCAATTCCTCAACGCCAACATCGGCCAATTCGAATTTCCTCAACCGGAGGGCAAGCGGGCGGGCACCTCAAGAACGCCGGATTGGTGAATTCTGCGCCCGAGGTCGCTCGCCCCTCCGAAATAATCAACGCTCACCTCGGCGCAATAGCCGAGAACGCCGCCCAGCACGTCGTCCGAAGTCGATCACCTCAACGGGACAACCGCAATCATTCGCCCGGCGTCACCCGCAGTCGGTCACTGGGTACAACTAAAGTCGCCACCTCCTAAGACACCATCCACGGAGCCGAGCGGGATGAAGAGAGGAGAGCGGAGTAGATCTCCTCATCAAAGAGACGACAGCACCGCCACGGTCTCCCACCCTCCGAAAGAGATGGCAACGAGCTACCGGGTTCGACCGACACGAACGGATTATTTCTCTTTCTCGCGGAAATCGGATACGTGTTCCCAACGATATCGGGCACCCAACATCGGCGCTACGATGGCCTCGGGGATCCCTCCGACTTCCTTTTTGCCTACACCACCAACATGGCGAATCAAGGAATGGAAGATTTTCACATGTGCAAAATCTTCCTCGAGGTCTTGGTCTCCAACGCCCGACGTTGGTTCACCTCACCCGCCTTAACAAAGCATACACAACTTCAAGGATCTCATAGATCAGTTTAAATGGCGCTTCTACTAGAAGATGCCACCTCAAAGAACCATCGTCCGACCGCCACCATCCGCCAAGGACGAGACGAGACAATGTCAATTTCGTCTCGTGGTTTATCGAGTCCTCAAAATCGATAAAAGTAACGATCTCTACATCATCAATGCGTTCAAAAACGGATCCGACCTGGCGATCGAACAAAGAGATCACCGGGGAAAATCCGAAGGCGGTAGTAGCCTCACGGACCCTGGTCGACAACCACGTCCAGGGGACGAGTCGGATCGCAAGAAGAGAGGACACGGGACGAAAGGTAGGTCGAGAGGAAGAAGCCGGATGATCGGGAAGAGGCATCGATCGTCAAGTACCTTCGATAGGATCAAGAAAGGCCGATCGAATCGGTGAGACCTCGCCAAACCACGGCGGAACGCGCCTCATCTCGCTCAAATCGAGGCGGAAATATTTGAGCTCCACGCCGAGCTCTTCCCAAACCCCTCCCATAAAAGGAGGATCCAAGAAGAGGTCGATCGACAAGTATTGTGATTACCACCAGGATATGGTCACAATACCGAGGATTTAGAAACACGAGCTCGCGGATCGACGAGCTCGTTAAAGCCGAGGGCGCTAAGAGTACCTCGACCGACCGAGTCGGGAATAAGAAGCTTGAGAGGAAAGAATGGAGGTGGCAACAAGCTGCGGGCCGACCTCGGCGATGAAACAACCTGAAGATGGCGAGGACGATGGTCCCAACGCAATGGAGCAAGTCACGCCATCACCGACTGCCCATAGGTACGACGCGGTCGTCGTTGAAAAGCGAAGCTCGGAGACCGATCCCGAGGAGCCAAAACAAGCGACTCGGGATGGTGAGAGCATCGTGTTCTCCAATGACGACCCAAGTGCCTAAGATCATGCCCCACCAAGACGCTATTACTATGCTGGCCGTGGTGGGCAACAAGAACGTCCGGGGTCTACATCGACCGGTGCCTCTCAGCCGACATCATTTTCCAAAGCTGCCAGACAAACTCGAGGTCGGAGGGATCCAAATACATCCCGCACTCGCCCAAACTACGGAGCTTCACTGAGGAGGCGGTCGACGTAGGCGTTATCACCCTTCCGGTCACCGTGGGGACGCGGCTCCCAAGTCGGTCACCAAGGCCATTCAGTTCTTCCTGGTCCGAGCTCCCTCTCCATACAACATCATCCTTGGGAGAGACTGGCTCTACGCCACCAAGGCCGTCTGCTCGGTCTACCATCTCACCATCAAAATACCCACCCCGGTGGGGTGCTAAGCATCCAGGGTGACCAAGCGGCCTAAAGAATGCCTACGAGTCTCAACCCAAGATGTGGCTTACCTCGTGCCCAAGAATTCTGAGAACCTCGAGGCTGCCGCCCGGGACGATCGTGACCGACCTCCAATTATATGACGACGACCCTCCAAAGTCGTCAAGGTCGGCACCTGGGGTCCCGTGATATCCGACAAGACGCCGTCATGCGACACGAGGGAATACAGAGACGTGTTCGCATGGTCCCCACTCGACATGACCGAGTGTCACCCAAGCTCATCACCACCGACTCAACATCGACCCGCCACCAAACCCGGTTCGGTGAAGAAAATAGGGTTTGCGGCGAGCGTAGCCAGTCATAAGAGGAGGTGACCCAACTCGTGAGGCCAAAATCTGCTCGAGGTCAAGTACCCACACGGATGGCTAATCCAATTGTGGTCAGAAAGTCGGAAGGGGTGGCATGTGTGTCGACTATACCGAGGCCTCAACAACACCGCCCAAAGGATTGTTACCCTCCCCGATATTGACAAGAAGTTCTGAGGCTTTGGTGGGCCACGAAATCTTGATTTCTCGGATCCGTACAAGGGTACCACCAAGTCTTGATGAGTAAGGAGGATGCTCCAAAACGACGTTCATCATCGACTTGGTGTCTTCGCGTCGAAAAATGCCTTCGGCCTAAAACACCGGAGCTACCTACCAAGGATGGTGGACGCAATATTCAAAGATCATATAGGAAGATCGTCGAGGTCTCGTCGGCGACATCGTGGTCAAAAGCCAAAAATGTAAAGTTACCGACGACCTTTAACTATCCTCCAACTCCTCAGGTCGGTCAACCTCAAGCTCAACCCCCAAAAGTGCACGTTAATGGTGAAAACGGGAAAATTCCTGGGATGTTGGGTTTCTCAAGAAGGCTTGATGGCTAATCCCGCCAAGGTGAAGACGATACTTGATATGCAAGTACTAAAAACAATCGTGAGATCCACAAACTCACGGATGCTTGGCGCCTCAAGAGATTCCTATCTCGGCCTGAGAAACAACTTCCTTCTTCAAGATCTTGAGAAGAGCCCGGACTTCGCATGGGAGGAAGAACACCATGTCGCCTTCACCCGCTTGAAAGAGTACCTCGCCGACACGCCCACACCGTCCGCCCGAAGAAGGCGAACTCGTTTCCTTATATACGCCGCCTCGGCCGAGGTAATCGATCGCGATCATGATGCGAGGCGAGGTCGGACGACAACTCCCAATTTACTTCATCACCGAGCTCTCAAATGACCAGGAGACTAGGTACACCAACTTGAAAAAATAGTGTTGGCATCGTGAACGCCAAGCAACGCCTCCGACCTTACTTTCAAGCCCATTCCATCCGGCATCTTGGTCGACTTACCCACGAGACAAGTCTTGTCAAAGCCGGAATCATCGGGACGATATAGCAGTGGGCACCTGGAGCTCGGCGAGCATGACATCTTATACTCCCCGCACCGCCATAAAGGGCAAGCTCTAGCCGATTTCTGGTAGAGGCCAAATTTACCGAGGTCGGTCCCACCTGAGAGGTCACTCCGACCTCCGCCTCACAACCGGAGGAACCTACCTCGACCTACGATGGTCATTGGCGGATGTGCGTGGATGGGGCTTCGTGCAAAACGGGTAGCGGAGGCGGGCATCTGTCCTCGGCCGGGAAAAAAGAAGTGACCTATGCACTTGGTTTTCCTTCCCGACCACAAATAACGAGGTGGAGTATGAAGCACCGATCTTAGGACTCCGTCTCGCAAAGGAATTGAAAGTGGAAAAGATCCAATCTTTGGAGATTCCTGGTCGTAGTAAACCGGATCTTAGGAAAATACGAGGCAAAGACGATCGAATGAGCAATACCTTGAGAAGGCTAAAGAGATCGACCTCATTCGTGTATTCCACAATTCATCGTATCCATGAGGGAGAACAAACGAGCCGACATCCTCGATAAATTAGCTTCTTCATCAACAAATCCACCGGTGGATAAGTTCATTCGAAGCATCATGGAGCCCCACATCGGCATCATCACCGAGATAGAACCGAACCTGGATGTCTCCTATAAAGGCATATCCGGAAGAAGGTGTACTACCGAGGATCGGCTCGAAGCCAAAAGATGATGGCCATATCCCAAAGTACCTCACGCATGAAGGCACTCTACAGAAATCCTATCTTCAACCCTCCCGAGATGCCTTGGGCGGAAGAGGCGGACACGTACTCAACGAGATTCACATGGGATCTTGTGGAAGCCACATCGGATCACGAGCTCTCTCAAAGAAGACGCGAGTGCGGGTATTATCGCCCACCTCATCCAAGATTCGCGAGCTCGTCAAAAGTGCCCGAGTGTCGACTTCACGCCACGGTCAAGAAGCTACCATGCATCACCTCGGTAGCCTTTCGTAATCCTTGGCCTTTCATGCGGTGGAGAATCGACATCGTTGGTCCTTCGACCGAGCACCGGCCAGCTCCGATATTTGGTCGTAGCCATGACTACTTCACAAAATGGGTGGCGGAGCCTCTTTCAAACCTCACAAGCGAAGGATTCGGACATATCGTTTGGAAAAACATAGTTTGCCGCCGGCATACCACATGTCTTGATCTCGGACAACGGCACCCGGTTCATCGTGAAACTTCAAAGAGTGGTGTGAAGAGCTCCGGATCAAACAACGTTCACCTCGGTTGCACACCCACGTGCAAATGGTCGGACCAAGTGACAAACCGCACGATCGTTAAAGGATTGAAAAGAGGTTAGATCGAGCTAAAGGGATTGGGTTGAAAATCTCCTCAAGTCCTACGGTCGCATCTGAGCGACATCTCGGACTTCGCCGCGGAGAAACACCCTTGACTTAGTCTACGGCACCGAGGCTGTCATACCGGTGAGATCGGCGCACCGAGCTCACGCACTCTTCACTTCAACCAAAGACGACAACGGCGAGAACCCACGGGTCAACCTTGATGCTCTAGAAGAAAACGTGAGCTCGCCTTCATCAATGAAGCCAAGTACAAATGCCGGTCGCAAGGTACTACAACAAGAGGGTGAAAGCCTCCACACTCCAAGTAGGCGACTCGCCCCACTGAAACAATGAGGCCAGTAAAGCCGAGCGCCTTAATAAATTAGACCCGACATGGGAAGGCCCATACAGCGTCCACGAGGACCTTGGCAAAGGGGCCTATAAGCTTGCTCACCTATCCGGTGCACTTATTCCCTAACACGGCATATCACTCATCTGAGGAGGTATTTTACATAGCTTTGATTTCAGATCGGCATCATGTTAGCCCTCGTTTTGCTTTTCCGAAGTGCGATGTCATTTACTTATCAATAAAACATTTGTTTTTCTAATGAGTGGATTACTTTGTCTCATCTTATATTTATGTGAACATCCGTTCTCAATTCGGATAAAACATAATTAACCTTCAAAATGGGACGCCCTTACGAAGATGACAACTAAGCGCGCGCCAGGGGATCACCCCAGCACATACAGATTACTCATTAATTTGAAACATCTCCGTGCAAGCACACAGATAACTCATTGATTTGAACATCTACGTGCGAGGCATACAGATTACTCATTAATTTGAACATCTACATGCAAACGATGTCCAGATCGGATCTCGTACAATTTATACCCCTTTATTGGGAAGATATACACTTGCAAATGCCTAAATACATTTTCGACTAAAACCAAGTCCTAAGCTATATTTGTACCTCTTTAGGGGAAAATATACACTTGATTACAAAGTCTAAATACATTTATGACTATAAACCAAGTCTAAGCTATACTCTGATCACTCGGGCCCGAGCTCCACTGCCAAGACTCACTGAAGCTACACGGTTCGAAACAAAGTCCCTGGTCGGTGATGAACACCCGAGATGAACTCGGTGCCTTCCACCCACCGACGAGGTCGGCACCACGACCTACTTCAGCGCTCTTTGATCGGCAGAACGCTCCGACACAAGTGGGCGCTCACGGGGCGAGGTCGAACTCCGCCTCTTGATCTCGAGACCACCGTGGGTACGACCTCGACCCGACCCGACATCCTTCCTCACCGACACGAGGCCCTCGCCCATCCGGCTCCCGATGATGGGGCCCGACCACCAGATGACATCTCCAACATGTCTCGCTCCCATCACGAAGCACCTCGGCGTGGTCCATATAACCGCCACCCGCCCGACTTCTTCAACTCTCACGTCGGCGGTCGGCCGAGGCTTTGTCTGGGCTCGGGCATGCGCCCGCTTATGGACGAGCTCGTAAAGTCAAGGCATTTAACCAAGGCATCGAGGATCTTTAAAATTCTTTGCCGTTAGGCCCTCCTCGTCCCTCGGCACCATGCCCTCGGCAAGCGGTCGAGCTCGGTCATCGACCTCGGATATAATAATACCACCGGATCGTTGGATCACCGCTCATATTCAAGATGCCTCCGAGATCCGCGCCAACTTCTTCGCCCCGAAATGCTCTTCACACAAACATCGCGACCTTGAATGACGTCCAGAGACATCCGTCTTCGGACTTCCAGATGAATGATTCTCGACCCGAGGCTTCGTTCTCGGCCGTGCGGGTCACCTCGCGTTTAGCTTAGCTTGAAAGCCGCTTTTCGCCCGACCCAAATGACTTGGCTATCCATGCATTGCAAGGTGCGAGTCACCGACGGATCGACTCCTCCAGAACACCACCTCCTCATCCTTCTCAGCTAAAGCACCTCGGACCTCTTTCAACATGGTCAAAAGATCGTGATCTAGCCCGATATATTGAGAAGACGAGTGCTAAAAACCAAAGACAACACATTCATTTCAAAAAGGTGTATTTGTTATTCACAAAGTGGGAATTTTACAAAGCTCGGGATCTAACGACCCGAGCAAACAAACCTATTACATTGGTCCACCGACACGAGCCTCCGGGCTGGGCGGGGCTAACGCTGCGCCTTCTGCTGGGCCCCGGAGGGACACATGAGCTCGGCCCACCTCCCTGGGGCCCACCGGCGAGGTTCACGAGGAGTTCCTGCTCCTTCATCCTCCTTGCACTCGTAACGGCCTCGGCCGTCAAGAGAGAAGTGGAGCCGCCAAAGTCTCCGGCGAGGGGAAGGACTCGCCCGGCAATCACGCAAGCGTAATCCTTCTCCGGCGTCACGAGGCGACCTCGACCCAACCATGACCGACCTTGTCGAAGTCGGCATCTCGCCGCCAACTTCTCGGTGGTCGGACACCACTGCGTCTGATGCGGCGGCCGGTCGGATAGGGCGCAGAGAAGGTCTCGATTCGATGAGTTTCTTGGCGAAGGCCCTCAAGATCGGCCTGCTCCGCCAAAGAAGGCTTTCCTCTCTTGGAGAGCTTCTCCGCCTCGCCGTCCTCTCTCGAGCACCCTCCACCTCGGCCGGGCCACCTCCAAGGCCGAGTCTTCTTCTTCGTGGCGGCCTCAGAAGGTGGCCCTATGCCTCGGCATCCGCCCCCGCAGCCTCCGCGTCGGCTAGCGCAGCCTCCCAGCCATTTCCTCCTCTCCACCGCCTCATATCGAGAGACGCCCTCGATAATGAGACCGATAATCTGGTGCATATCCCCGGCCGTACGGTGAAGATCCTCCGCCGCTGTGGTCGCATCCTGAAAATCACATAGTAAGAAACACATAGCAGAAGGAAATAACGGCAGACACGACATAAACCTATACCTTTGGGAAGGATATAGGGGAGCTTGGAACCGACACCTCGTACATAATCACAGCACGGTATACATGTTGAGGTCGGACTCGACCTCGCCGAGGTGCCGCCATCAATTCGGTCGAGGTCGGCCACCACCACGGTGCCTTGCTCACTCAATCCGCCTCGCTTCTTTGCCGGTGGCCCTGGCTCGGCGGCGATTGGAAGCATTTAAGCCGCCACCTTCGCCTTCTTGCGAGGATCGAGCTTCATTTGCACAATAAGAAGAGAAATTGATTAGTACAAAGTCATCAGAAATATAAGGAAGTAAAGTAAAATGAGGGTGCCTCACCCGATCGACCTGCATCCCAAGCTTCCGATTTATAAGTGCTCACCGGCATCGCCTGTGTCCTCGGTGTAATTACGTGATATCTCACCCAACGAGTTCAGCTCATCCTCTGGCGCCTGTGGCTTTGCACTTAATATTCCTCATTTTACCTAGCCCCACTCATACCTCGGTTGCCTCATCCCGCAAATAGAAGAACCTCGTTTGCCAATGGGACACTTTAGAGGGCACTCACCTTAAATGCTTGCCGAGGTGACAAGTAATACACACCTCCTATACCCTTCATGCTAAAAACGATCAAAACTTCAAAGAAAAGTCGCTCACTAATGCCATAGCAAGCAAGTCCTAGCCCTACCACCGACCTAATGGAGTTCGAGGTCAACCGGCATATCGAATCTAAAAATATTCTTGAATGCTCGGAAATATGGGAGCTAGGGATATCTAAGGCCGCCTTTCAAGCCGCTCACTATAAATGATTATAAATCCTCGATGGCTCATCGCTCTATCCGATTTTTGGGGTGCACCACCATGCCTCCGCCGAATATGAAATTCGATGCTATCTTCTGCACCTCGTCAAGGTCAAAGAGGAACTAGTATCCCTAATCTTATAACTATCCCATATAGGCGGTACCACCGAACCCCAGCACTAATACCCCTAGATCTACCCGACAGGGTATAACTGTAGGGAAAAATATTTGTTAAGCCCTCGCCCCGAGGATCCATCTTGGATATTTAATTCACCATACATTGATTATAAACCTAGCATGCGTCTATATAATAAATCGCAACACGTAGGGGTTTTCACGTGTTTACCTTTGGATCTGAAGAGGTCGATGGAACGAGATGAAAGGATCGAACGGATCGGACTCGTGCTTTGACCTTCGGATTTGTATCCGGTTGCCCAATCTCCAACGTCGAGTGAGGACGATCTATGGAGAATGCTTCGGAAAATCACCTAATGCTCTCTCACAAAACTCACGAAAATTCTCTCTCAAACACTATGAGATGGCCGAAATTTTGTGTTGGGTTAATGAGCATTAACCTAGACTTTATCTCATACCTTATATTTATAATGCACTACCTTAATCCCATATGGAAATTACCATAATCCTATATGGAAATTACTATAATCCTATATGGAAAATTACCATACTCCTATGATTATTACCATACTCGCAGGATTATTACCATAATCTTATATGGAAAGGATCTATGCATATACCATAAATATAATTATATCCTTGTGGATAAAGAGAATAAAATCTTGCCATAGGAGCAATAGGGCCGATTTCCAAGAGATTACAGACTGGATGGGCGGCCAGAGGATCAAATGCAAGGAATAAAGATGGGCCTCAAATAAATTAATTATCTTATGTTCACCCGTAACATAAATTAATTTATAAACATTCGATCATGCCACTAGAGAAAGAATGTTGACTTACCCCTTTATTACCGAAGTTGAGTCGGGCTTGCACTTAGACATTACGAATCCCCGTATTTAAGATATCGAACGTCCATTAATCATTTATAGCAATCTGACTGCTTAAAACAATTAATAACTTCATTTCCTTAAGTAGTACCACTCAACCTTATTATTGTACTTGAGCTAACTCAACTGCGGGGTTTAGTACAATAAACCTTTGAGCTCCTTAAGGGGCGCCATCATCCTTAACGGATACGGTGACTCGTCTGAGATAACTAGCGTGACATACAAGATCGCCACCACCCAAGATGCGGAGAATCTTGGGTTAGAACATATAACCTCACTCATAACAAGTCAAAGTGATGGTCAACAACTCATACTCACCTAATACCTTATCGAGGTTTAGATCATCGTAAGTCACCGAGATCTTGGTTCTTCACGACTCGGCCGAAAGAAGAACACATCTCACCGTGATCCTTCAATACGTCGAGAGGCGCACCAGCATAGACAAGCAACTAAGTCAAGTCATTTCTTATCTATCTCGCAGCCTCAAACCGACAACCTCGTCCTTAAGTTGTCTCGGTGTGAAACTTTTATATCTCATTAAGCTTGACCAATCATACTGAGACTTACGTGATCTTCTACACATCTGTATGATCTAACTTATATATGAGATAAGGGGACACGAGATATATGTAATCAAGTATTCAATTCAGATAGGAGATTGTAATAGTGGTAACGAAACATTGTATACAAGCTCAACCAAAGCGCTTTCAAAGATACAAATCAACAATCTCCCACTTATACTAAAGCAAACTTTTAGTATACATGTGTCTTTCTACTAGCTATTACAAACAACCATCACTTTGCTTCTCCCACTTATACAAAAGTTTCCTTTCTAAGTGGGTGCCATCAAGCATAATCCAAGTCCTCTAACGTGTCCATCGTAGACTTTTTGCGGGCTCTTCGTGAATGGATCCGCTAGATTTTCCGTCGTATCAATTTTTCAATCAAAGACGCCACCGCCTAACGATTTCTCGTATGACATGGTACTTTCTCTCTATGTGTTTGGTCGCCTTGTGGGTCCGTGGTTCCTTCGAGTTTGCCATCGCACCGAGTTATCACGAAGAAACTATGATACTCTTGGGCAAGCCACGCATCACACCTAGATCCATGAGGTAGTTCTTGAACCATCTGACCTCCTTAGAAGCCTCAAGCGGCTACATATTCGGCTTCCATGGTGGAGTCCGCAATGCATCGCCGCTTTGCACTCCGCCAGATACGGCTCCACCTCCCAAGGTAAACACATAGCCCGAGGTTGACTTTTTCTCATCACGGTCGACTTGGAACCGTCTCAGATAACCCAAAGGCATTAGACTATCTCGCATGGTAAACCAGCCTATAATCTCGAGTCCTTTTCGTGTACTTGAGTATATGCTTCTTGCAGTCAATGAGCTTGTCGAGGTTAGATCGATATCTAGCTACTATGCCACCGCATAGCAGATATCGGACCTCGTGCATAGCATTGCGTACATGAGACTTCCTACGGCGAAGCGTAATGAACTTGTCTCATTTCCTCTATCTCCTTTGCGGTCATAGGTGATTGCGTCTTGAATAAAGGAACGCCATGTCCGAAGGTAGCAATCCTTTCTTGGCGGTCCGCATACTAAAACGAGTAATCAACGATCAATGTAAGGCGCCCGAGATAAGCTCAACATTTTCTTCTTGCGATCTCGGTAAACCTTGATCCCAAGAATGTGCACGCATCTCCTAGGTCTTTCATTTGAAACTTATCGGATAACCAACTCTTTACGTCGATATGACTTCACGTTGTTGCCAACTAGAAGAATGTCATCTACATAAAGTGCAAGAAATACCACATCACCGCTGACATCTAACCGATACACACATCTCTCGCTAGGCAATTGGGTAAATCCTTGGGACTTTACTACCTTGTCAAAGCGTAAGTTCCACGATCGGGAGGCTCGCTTAAGTCCATAAATGGACTCTTAAGCTTCCATACTAGATGCTCTTCACCCTTTACCACATAACCTTCGTGTTTTGATATAGATGTCTCTACCTTCCTCAAGGTAACCGTTTAGAAAAGCGGTTTTAACATCCATTTGCCAAACCTCTAGGTTGAGTGGGCTGCTATGGCTAGAAGAATTACGATGGACTTGAGCATTGCTACAGTGAAAGGTCTCATCGAAATCGATGCCCTCAACTGAGTGTACCTTTCGCCACAAGCCCGGCTTTCAAAGCGAAACCTCTCCATCGGAATCTCTTCCTTTTGTATATCCACTTACTACCTACGGCTTCTCGCCATCCGGTAGAGGTGTCTTTCATATACATCCATAGCCGTTATGGACTCCATTTCTAAGTCCATAGCGGTGTGCCATGATCTTGCATCAATATCTCAGATCGCCTCTTTGTATGTCCATGGGTCGATTATTGCTTGTTCGTCAACTGGGACTAAACCAAGATTCACCCACGAACATAAATCGCTCGGGTTGACGAACAACCTCCCACTCACGACGAGGTTCTCACAGCACAATGGCAACGGTGGGTGCGGATACTTGTGGTTCTCTAACTTGCACAACTTGCGTGTAGGTACCACTTGTACGGTCGGTATCTCCAAATGGAACTCGACCCACTTCAATTTCTTGAAGTATCGGTGTCGATCCTCCCACTGACTCGACATCTCGCACCTTTGGCCTAATCGGTGGTGGAATCGATCATCTTCTAATTCTTGAAGAATGATTTCAACTTTGGACTTATGATTTTCATATAATCCTCTTCTAAGAATCGGGCATTAGTGCTAATAATGACCTTCCGATCCTTAGGACTATAGAATAAACCACATTTCGTTCCTCTAGGATAGCCGATAAACGACTTGCGTCCGATCTAGCCTCCAACTTGTCACCCTTCTTGTTCAAGACATGTGCCGGATCGCCCATATCCTTATGTGGCTTAAACTAGAAACTGCGCCCAAACCACAACTCGAAGGGGTCTTTTCGGTGACTTGGACGGTACTAGATTTAGCAAGTATGCCGCCGTCTCTAAGGCATACCCCGTAACGAAATAGGCAATGTTGCATAGCTCATCATTGATCTAACCATTTCTAAAAGAGTCCTATTTCTTCGCTCGACACACCATTTTGTGTGGTGTGCGGTGAAATCTTGCGGGATGTAATCCCACACTTCACTAGATAGTCCATAAACTCGTTCTTGAGGTATTCGCCACCGCGATCGGATCATGATGAATTGATACTCTTACCTAGCTTCGCTCCACTTCCGCCTTAAACTCTTTGAATTTCTCAAAGCATTCGGACTTGCGGTGAAGCGGTATATGTATCCGCACTTGAGTAATCGTCAATGAAAGTGAAAAATACTCGTATTCTCCACGAGCTTGTGTGGACATCGGTCACACGGTCGAATGGACTAACTCCAACATTTCTTTGGCTCTATAACCCTTCGCTTTGAAGGGTCCGATCGACATCTTACCTTCTATACAGATTCGCAGACCGGGAGCGATATGTAGTGAGATTACCCAACGCTCCATTCTTAGCCGTCTTTGGATCCTATTTAGATTGATGTGACCTAATCTAAGATGCCAGAGAAAGTAGAGTCATCTTCTTGAAGAAAACTTTCTTTTAGGGTTTGATGAAGATGCTGACATAGTTATAGGTATTATGTTTGGCGAGAAATAGTATAAAGCGAATTATATAACGTACAACACGTATAACTTCGTCATTTCTTATGATAGAAACACCACTATCAAAAATAATGAATATCCATTAGTAAATAATTTGAAACAGAAACAAGGTTCCTACCGAAAATCCGCACATATAAACGCCTTTAAAACTAAAGCTGTTTTCTCAAAACATAAAGTAACATCTCCAACCGCAACGGCCTCGACTTTTGCCGCGTTGCCCATGGAGATCGTTATCTCGCCATCAAATGACTCCCTTGTCCGCGGGACCCCCGCAAGGTATAACAAACATGATCGGGCCATACCGTATCTACTACCCAAGAATGGGTAGAACAAGTCGCTAAACATGTTTCGTTACTAAAGCAAACAGCGCACCTTGAGCCTGAGCATAGGGCACTTGGCCTTCAATGCCCGCCCTTACACTTGAAGCACTTGCCTTCTCCTTCGCTTCTTCAAGCCTCGGTGCAACCATGTTCTTGTTCCCATTACTCCCATTATTTGCCTTGCTTCTTCCACCTTTGGCACCCTTTTCTATTTCCATTTTGCAACGAAAATTTTGGGCCCTTAGATGTGCTAGCAAGAGCATGTGCTCCTTTTCCCATAACTCCTTCCGCAGACCACGAGATCATTAAGCAACCGACTAAGTGTAAACTCGGTCTTGCTCATGATCGCATTTCGAAAGTTCTCAAAAGACTTGGGCAGTGTATTGAGGATGATATCGACCTTGGCCGCGTCAATACCTCCTCCCAACCGATCAAGACTATCCATGAGATGAGTCATGTGGGAGACATGTTCATGGACGGAACTTCCTTCTTCCATCTTACACGCCAAGATTTCTCTCGTTGTGTGGAAGCGGATCGTCCGATCCGATCGCCCAAACTTACCTCGAGACTTGACCAAATATCGATCGCGTCTACCATCGATCGATGTTTGCAGTTTGCAAGCCTTTGGACATCGTAGTCATCATATAGCATTTAGCCATATTGTTTGACTTATTCCAAAGTCTCGCCGACTCTCAGCTCATTAGTCGATCGTCGATAAGGCATCGGGTTTAGAGTAGTGAGAACAAACATGTGTTCTTCAATGATAAGAACATATTCCATGTTTCGCTTCCACTCGATAAAATTTGGACCGGATAACGGATTTGTGCGAGCATATTGATAATCGGCGTAAGAGACATATCTCGAAACGATAATGTAAACACATAAGCATACGATCGCATATAATTCGTAACAATAATATTGTAACCTTTTGATAAAACAATATTAATTGAAACCTCCAATCGCCCAAGGATCCCACATGCAAGCCACGCGTGTGGACGTTTACACATGAACCCCCACCGCACTAAAATATACCTTTTAGTCGCTTAATTTCAATCCATGTCAACTTATCCTTATGACAAATGAAATTAACGATTGGACCTTACTAGACCACATCACTATCGCAAGAAGGGACTTCATGGAAGTTGTACTTGAGGTGATGTCTAAGCATTGACCACAATTTTAACAATAGAAATGAATTCTTAGAATTGGTATACTCACTCGGACCATACCGATTCCAATTCAAATTCTTTTGTTATCTCATTTTATATCTATCTCTAGAGAACTTATGAAAACCGCACATACAAGCCCGCGTGTGCGTGTGGGCGTTTACATGAAACTCCCACTTCTCAATAGATTTAAAATGTTTTATTTAGAAATCTCATCTAACAAACTTATGATAAGCGGTGCAAGCAAGCCACGCGTGTGGGCGTTTACTCACGATCGCCTCACTTTGTTTAGAGATCAAAAAGTGGAGGTCTTGACATTTTAATTTGAAAAATTAATTTGTCGGGTTGCTTGCTTAGTCTTTTATTCAAAAAGGTTTGTCCATGCAGATCACGTAATCCTAGCATGCTTTTCTATAGAACTCAACATGTAAAACATGCTCGCAGTAATTCTAAAATATGCTTGATAAACGCGATAAACCTAGCATGCTTACTATGCGCATCCAATTACGTAAAACACTTAAAGGTTTGTCAACGTAATATAAACATACATAGCATGCTACCGCATTATTTAAACATCCACGACATGCATATGAACGATAAAATAAAATAAAGCGCTCATCGCGCCCAATCGTGAAACCCGCACATTCATGTCAATCTATTACATAGATTTACAAAGCATGCAATTAAACTTGACAGACCTCGCGTGCACCGGGCACGAACCGGATTCAACAATGGGCCTCGCGTGCATGGGCACGGACCGAAAAACTGGTTGGTTGAAAACGGGTCCGGGCGGGTCGCCCAAAGCGTGTTGGGCCGCGCTGAAAGTAAAGCCCACCGCGCGCCCGCCTTCTAAGCGTCGCCGCCAGCGTGTCCTCGCGGCTACCTCGCGGTCGCTAACGCGACCGCGACCCGCCGAAAGCACGCTGCAGCTGCCATGCCCGAGCGCCGAACATCTGCCGAGATGTCGTCGCCACGACAGCTTCGCGACCGCGATCGCTCATGTTCGGGTTTCAGGGCGCGCCGAACGCCGCCCGCCGCTCGCTAGCTCGCCGCGTTGCTGGCGGCGAATCTCGCGACCACTCGCCGCTCGCGTGGCACCGAGGATCTCGTCGTGACGCCCGTCGCCCGCGCCCCTCGCGATCGCCCTCGCGACCGCAAGGCTCGCTCGCGAGAAACCGTCCAGGGGACTGCCGAGAGACCTATTTTTCCCGTCGTTTCGTTCTTCGTTCTTTCGTCTTCGTTCTTCTTTTACAGATAAGATTTACAGAATAAAATCTAATCTAACCACGGATTTTCTCGTAGTGTAAAACAAAACCCAACAAAACAATAAACGAGCCACGATGAGCAGCGGATCCACAATTAATTAAACGACGTAATAATCAAACGTGAATTAATCCAGCGAGCCAAGATTCGATCTCGGGCTCTGATACCAATTGTAGGGAAAAACATTTGTTAAGCCCTCACCCCGAGGATCCATCTTGGATATTTAATTCACCATACATTGATTATAAACCTAGCATGCGTCTATATAATAAATCGCAACACGTAGGGTTTTCACGTGTTTACCTTTCGATCGAAGAGGTCGATGGAGCGAGATGAAAGGATCGAACGGATCGGACTCGTGCTGACCTTCGGGTGTATCCCGGTTGCCCAATCTCCAACGTCGAGTGAGGGCGATCTATGGAGAATGCTTGGAAAATCACCTAATGCTCTCTCACAAAACTCACGAAAATCTCTCTCAAACACTATGAGATGGCCGAAATTTTGTGTTGGGTTAATGAGCATTAACCTAGACTTTATCTCATACCTTATATTTATAATGCACTACCTTAATCCCATATGGAAATTACCATAATCCTATATGGAAATTACTATAATCCTATATGGAAAATTACCATACTCCTAGGATTATTACCATACTCGCAGGATTATTACCATAATCTTATATGGAAAGGATCTATGCATATACCATAAATATAATTATATCCTTGTGGATAAAGAGAATAAAATCTTGCCATAGGAGCAATAGGGGCGCCGATTTCCAAGAGCTTACGGGCCTGGATGGGCCAGCCCAGGGATCAAATGCAAGGAATAAAGATGGGCCTCAAATAAATTAATTATCTTATGTTCACCGAACATAAATTAATTTATAAACATTCGATCATGCCACTCAGAGAAAGAATGTTGACTTACCCTTTATTACCGAAGTTGAGTCGGGCTTGCACTTAGACATTCTGAATCCCGTATTTAAGATATCGAACGTCCATTAATCATTTATAGCAATCATTGCTTAAAGCGATTAATAACTTCATTTCCTTAAGTAGTACCACTCAACCTTATTATTGTACTTGAGCTAACTCAACTGCGGGGTTTAGTACAATAAACCTTTGAGCTCCTTAAGGGGCGTCATCATCCTTAACGGATACGGTGACTCGTCTGATAACTAGCGTGACATACAAGATCGCCACCACCCAAGATGCGGAGAATCTTGGGTTAGAACATATAACCTCACTCATAACAAGTCAAAGTGATGGTCAAGAACTCATACTCACCTAATACCTTATCGAGGTTTAGATCATCGTAAGTCACCGAGATCTTGGTTCTTCACGACGGTCGAAAGAAGAACACATCTCATGTGATCCTTCAATACGTCGAGGCGCACTCAGCATAGACAAGCAACTAAGTCAAGTCATTTCTTATCTATATTGCGGCTAAACCGACAACTCGTCCTTAAGTTGTCTCATTTGTGAAACTTTTATATCTCATTAAGCTCGACCAATCATACAGACTTACGTGATCTTCTACACACCGTATAATCTAACTTATATATGAGATAAGGGACACGGATATATGCAATCAAGTATTCAATTCAGGATAGGAGATTGTAATAGTGGTAATAGAAACATTGTATACAAGCTCAACCAAACTGCTTTCAGTATACAAATCCAACAATAACAGATATAATCCTTAAATTCCATCTCACTATCAGCGGAAGAAGATGATCGGGCAGAACCAGATATCTCTGAGGGAAGAGGCGAGAAGAAGAGGAAGAAGACATACTTACTTTTTCAATGAGGAATTTTGCTTCTTCAACGAAGTTTTGAAATAAGTTCCGAAAGAGTTCGATTTTTTTTCTCTATGGAGCAAAATGGATATGGAAGGAAATGAACAGTTTCTCGTTTCTCGATCTATTTAAAGCAACGTAGGCGCCCAAAAACTACCTATTCAACTTCCCACATGGCTAACCGTGACTTGACGTGAAGTAGATGCGTGCGCGTTTCGAGTGCCCACCAACCGCCTGGCACATATGACGTATTCTAGGACGAGCGGACATGCCAATCTAATCATGCAATCATCACTCGACTCCAGCCCGGTTAGCTCAGTCCGGACCTCGGCATCCTCTTAATCAATAAGGACTTTCCACTTCCGGTCGGTCAACCACCCGCATCCTCTCTCTCATTCAATGAAGGCGTTCGCTTCCGTGTCGGTCAACCACCTCGGCATCCTCTCTTATTCCATGAAGATGCACTTCCAGGTCGGTCGACCACCTCGGTATCCTCCTACTCAATGAGGACGTCTCCGTCCACCTTCAGTCCGGCTAACCGCCTCGACACGTCGTCAATGTCAATCCGGACGTCGACAAATCACCCAAGTCAGTTCGGACCTCGACATTCTCCTCACGAAAGGATATCGCCATCCACTCCGGACAGCTCAGTTCGGACCTCAGCAAATGTCCAACGCAGTATGGAACGGCAAAACATCCCAACCGTTCGACCTCGCCAATCATCGATTCAATCCGATATCAAAAGCGAGGAATAACTTCGATTGACAACAACCAACCTCGGCAAAATTCATTCACCCACCTCGCACGGTTGTTACTCGACTAATTGGGGCTATGATGGGATACGGCCTAACCGCTCGGGCCCAATAGAGACCCAAGTCCCAAGCTTAACCTGGGCACGACCTAATAGACGGACCTCTGGCTGCGGCCCAAGCCCGACGCATAAACCCTTTCGAAGATCAACCATATCCTATCGATATGGAAGGAGATATTAAATGAGATATTGAAGGAGATATTCAAGGAAGGAATATATCTTCTGAGATCGGATCCGTAGTAATCTAGAGTGATCCATAACATATATAAATAGAAGTTAGATTGAAGTTAGAGGGATTGGCAACTATTTGAATACTAGAGTTTTTCAATACATTCATTGTAATCCGACATAGTGAAAGTATTGAGGAATCACTCCTCCGTGGACATAGATCTTATTCTTGATCGAACCACGTAAAAGCCTCTCGTGTTCTTTACTGCTTTCATAAATCTCGCACACAAGATTTATCACTTACCTTTGTGTCAGAAGAAAAATCATCCAAGTTGTGATTGAATGGACGGGAATATATAGAATCCACGACTCGGGTGATTTTATTAGAAATTGAACTATTTTAAGGATAGTTTAGATTAAGTTCACTATATATACATATGATAAAATATAGTAAGATTTTCTATCTAAAATTCTTCAACCATCCCACTAGACGCTAATATATCAAAAGACGAATAGATATATAATCTTTATCTTTATACTATATAATAACGACACGGATTCTTGTTAATAGTAACTTCCATTTTTGTTATTTTTGTATTTGCTTTGGGAAAGATAACCTTTGAATTATCGTAAATAGTAATTTTAGTTTTCCTTAATCCACATTTCCAAATATAGCAATATGTTATAAGTTATCGAATTATTAATTATTAAATCTATTAATTTTATAATTAACTATATAGATGTCCTAAAATCTATATATGGGTGCCTATTAACTACAACCATTTAAAGATTCAAAGATATTATAACTAATTATGACTAGCACAAATTTCGTGAATATTTAATATAATTCTAATATACATATATATACTAATATAGTAAAGATATACACATATATATAGTAATCGTACATGTGTATATCAAGTCAATTTTTTCTATGTATATATAGTCGTATATATGTTATATTAGAATTAGTTTAAAGTATGTTCATCCATAATTTAGAATTCACGGATATTTAATTAATGTCTAATTAGTATAATTATAATTAATCTCTAGATAAATTTAAATTTAACTAGGGTGGATGCACAGGAGTATACCTTGTTGGTAAGTAAACCATCTATATAATTCCTTAATCAAAATTATATTTTAAACTACTCAAATTGTTCGTATTGTATTTATGTCGTGTTTGTAGTTGTCCAATCAGGCTGTGTTCATATTCGTGTTTAGTATAACCTTAACAAATCGTGTATGTATTGAGTTTTATCATATCACGTAGGTCGTTATCGTTATTTAATCGACAACAACTAACCGATATTCACGAATTCATGAGAATATTTTAAACAACAAGAAAGGTATAATCGAAGGAGTGAATATTAAATGAAGTTATCTTCCAAAGTGGAACATATCGACAAGCTCATTAATAAAATCAGGAAATTGAATGCACAGGAATACAAGGGAAGAGCTTACACTAGAAATATAATTCAGAACTAAATAGTTACAGGCCACAGTGTCAGGAGCAGGATAGCATCACTGCATTGTCATTTTTTGATACATTAATTATTACACAAAGAAACAAGTCGTATCAGACTCTTCTAAATTATTCAACTCTAAATAATTTAAGTCTTGGGGGCATCCTATTACAATTACATATGAAAGCTACGTTCAGTAGAAATGGAACACCGAGACTTGCTTGGGCCTTATCTTAATGTTGCACGATCACAGAAAAAGACTAGAATAGATGATCCATAACACATTTTTTGAGAATTCATAAACCTCAAAAGATAAGTCGCTAGCACCTTTTGAAGAGCCTTCATCGCATCAGAAGCTGGAAAGCTTCATTTTGGCTTTCCATTTCATACTCGTACCCAAGACGGTTTGCACACTCCCGAAACTCGCCCATCTCAGCATCAGAGACTTGGATGCCGACCAACACATTGGCACCTGTTTCTCCCTGAAGATGGAACCGAAAGGATAGTTTTCAGTGGAGATGCAAGAAATGGAAATTGGGTGCATCTAAAATATTTGACAAACGTATAATGCATATGCATTAAACTCGTATATTCAATCAAGAGACGTGTTGAGGTCATTACCTGTCCACGGTAATGGAACAGACTAATATTCCAGCGTGGACTAAGAGCATCTAAGAACTCCACTAAGGCTCCTGGCCTCTCAGGGAAAACAAAGCGACACAGTAGCTCATCTTTAACGTTTGATCGGCCGCCCATCTGGCACAGATTCAAAAATGAATTACATAGAGAAAGGCTAAGCAAGCAAGACATGTACTCAATATTGTCATCCAAACCTAAGTGACCTACTTGTAGCAAAGGTTACTTTAGCCGAATAGTCAAACAGGGAGAGAGACTGCATGCTACATTGCCAAAGAATACTGTTTATGCGTATATCTAGAGACTGGACACTTCTATTTCACTTCAAGAAGTGCTTCATTCCATAGCTAAAGGCACAGAAATGAAGCTATTGGGTATCAGCATATCTAATGTTGAACCACTCAAGCGTAGTATTTGGGCATTCAGACCAAACAATTCCATCATTTGTAAAGTTTCAAAACTAATATGTAAAAGAGAATTTCAAGTAGAGTGATATCTTGGATTGTTGGTTTCCTGAATATGTTCACATCGAGTGTTAAACTTTCATCAATGCCAACCATATCCTTCAAGAGGGAATAATTGGTGGGATCCATGTCAGAAGAAGAGAACCCTAATGCTTACTTAAGCATTGAAAAAACAATGGATTAGTCAATTTTTCAAGAGTTTTAAATGAACAAAGTCGTAAATTTACAGTTTGTATTTGCTCAGTTGATAGGCTTTTGTCAAGTAAAAAATGGAATCTAAAAACAGCAGTTGTGGAGAAAACATCTAATTAATTCCATATGTACTTGGCTTAGTCAATAACATGACAATCATCAAAAGATAAGATGACATATTTTATAGAATCTTTTTTCTAATCTTATTACTATAATTGTTTTATTCATAGCCCATAGGTATATCTTCTACATACTTGTTCAATGTTACATGAGCTTAGGGCTTTTACTAATTAAGTAGCTATGAAATAATTCAGAATCTTTGTCCGGATACCGTTTGAAGTTAACTGTCCAGGTGAGAAACATGAACCAGGCTTCATTTCTGCCCTTCGCAGAAAATATTAAAATTCAAGTGTCAAAATGTGGATTGAAGTGAGCTCAAGCCAATAATATTTTCTTTAATAAATTTACATAAACATATCAGAAATCTGAAACAATTAAGTGTCGGAGTCCTTACCAGATGTCTAAATGATCTTTGACCAAGTCATTCTCTGTGAGATTAATAGTATGCAGTTGGGACGACTTCAGTCTTTCCACCATTGCATCAAGTTCTGCTTCTGTATGAAGACCAACACTGTATAAACGAAATAGCAAAAAAAAAGGTAAAAAAGTAAGTTGCTCATGAATAGTAGTACTATGGAAGGCCAAAATCCATTTTTCATTGTTTTAAAAGTTAACAGAAATATGTGAAATGTATCCCTTGCCTGTATAGTACTAGAGCTTTTTCTTTAACTGAATTAAATCTGTATTTGAATTCAGTGATATTCATAAGTCCGACCTGCAATCAAACAATATCCAAGATTCCAAATAACTGAAAGGAGGATGTTATGGTGATAATAGAAATGACAACCAAGATTATAGGGAAGACGTACAAGCTCACAGAACCGCTTAAAGCTTCCCAGTTCCTCCGGCATGTAAGTTGCCAATACAGCTTCCTTGCGTCTACCGACATCTGCTAGTTCAGTTACCAATCTCAATCTATCAAAATTCATGTTAGCTCCACTTGTCACAGCTACTACATTAGCACACTTGAGTCCATAGTACTTGCAATAAGCCTCAGCTCCAGCCAGGGAAAGAGCACCTGCAGGCTCTAAAATACTCCTTTTCTCCTCAAACATGTCCTGTAACATCGTAAATTAATGGCTAGTAGTTAAGACTCCAATATCAAACATGAGTATATTATCAACATTTATGTTGCAAGGTTCATTGGCAGGATATTTTTCAAGTGTTAGAGCAAGCCCTAAAAGGGAGAAAGTAGTGGGCAACTATGAGATGAAACTATACATACTAAAGTGATTCTTAGCTATAAATTCACTGACTCACATGCGATTATGTAAATAATGAAGAAACAGACAGAGATGACATTTCCAGTCTGAATAAACATTCTAGGGATCATTATACAGTGTGAAGTGGACTATGAAAATTAGTTTTCTGATTCATGAATTATATATCACTTATGCAAAACCACTAAGCCATCATAAGTATCACCAGTCCAAAAACACCATAGTGGCTGTCATTATCGCAAAATATGAAGGAAGAAGTAACTGAGACCTAATTCAAAAATTAAGACAGCTATAAAATAGTTCCTCTTTATGAACGCACAAATGAGATACTGTTAAAAAGGGATCAACTCCACAATGTGTTGCCTTTATAGCTTACTCATTAGGTACTACTAACCAGAACATGAGAGCAGTTATCAGAAAATAATACTGGCAAGAATATATATGATGCTGATTGTCCAAAACAGTAAAATAAAACTTTAAACTAGTAAATCCCAAGAAAGGCATCAAGAATGTGAAAAAAGAAAAAGAAAATGGAATTTTAATCCAGGCAACCAGGAAAAGGCAGCTGACCTTTATTGATGCACAAATGGCATCACGGCTAACAAGAACCATCCCATCTATGAGTTCCCTGCAAAGACAGAAAGTCTCTTCACCGACGACCTTGACTGCTACGCCATCAGCAAAACCTCCCACTTGATCCAACACTACTCGCCGACCATGGTGCAATGATAATGTCATTGCATTGGCATCAAAAGGCTCCACTCCAATAATTTTCACTTCTGGGGAGACCCTTTTGACATAGGCAGCAATGCCAGCTATAAGTCCACCACCGCCAACTGGCACAAAAATTGCCTCTATCGGGCCTTTCATTTGTCGCACAATCTCCATGCCAACTGTTCCCTGCCCTGTAATTATATCAGGGTGATCAAAGGGAGGAACAAATGTGCGGCCCTCTTCTTCAGCCTGCTTTTTAGCAAAAGCTTGGGCTTCATCATATGAATCCCCCACAAGCACTACAGTCGCGCCCAGTCTTTCAACCGATCTCCACTGTTATAGTCAAGTGAAGAAATTTAGAAAAAGGTGATAATTGAACCATGGAGATTTAAAATAAGCACATCACCTTTATTTCTGGAGTAGTAACGGGCATTACAATCACAGCATCGCATCCCAATTTCTGGGCAGATAGTGCTACACCTTGTGCATGATTTCCAGCTGACGAACATATCACCTCTTTCAAGCTGTTCCTTTGGAAGCTTTGCCATCATATTATAAGCCCCACGAAGCTTGAACGAGAAAACCTACAAAGCAGATTGTCAACATTTTACTCAAATGTCAAATCTCTTGTAACATAGAAAGGAACTTTACTTTCTCCTGGTTTTCTTTCCTCTTTGTTCCAGTAGAAATCCGTGTCCAGGAAAGACACCAAGTTTTCACAATCACCAAAGTTTCAAAGTTTGGCTAAAAAGCCTAAAATAGAAAATTTACTATACTGGAGAATAATGTTGAATGAAGAAATTTGAGAACAAAAACAATGTCTCGCAAAGGATGACAAATAAAAATCCTTCACGCAAGCAATAACATTGACGAAATGGACGAACTCAATTACCTATATAGAGAAACGACATATACATCAAACAAAATACATACAGGCTGAAAATCCTCTCTCTTGAGCCAGACGTTGGCCCCCAGCCTCTCCGACAGCTTCGACGCCAGCTGCAATGGCGACTCATACGCCACGTCATACACCTTCGACGACAGAATACCCGTCAGATATTCCATTGCATTCAGTGTACTTTCTCCACCTCTACAGTTGCCAGTAAACCTATTCGGTACCAAATATCCGCTCTCACATTGCAGCGAGCTCGGCGGAACCACCAATAACGGCTTCTCCAACGCCGGAGGAGAAGAACAAGACAGCGGGCAGCCGAATGAAGCTCCTCGACGGTCGGCAAAATCCCCGCCGCCTCCGGCTTCGATAGCCTGGCGACTCTAAAATGTCTCGGTCGGCAGCAGCTCGGGATAGTGGCTGAGGAAGCCTCCGCGAAGTCGCTGCCGAAAATGTGGCGCGGCGGAGAGGAGATTGCGCAGGGCAAAACGGAGGACTTCCATTTTGGCAATGTGTAGATTCGAATTTTGTATGTAATGCTCCTTGCAACGGAGTGGCAGGAAATGCAAGGAGATGAAAGTGAAAACTAACGGCCTCGCTTCTATTTATACCGAGTTTCACCCAAAGGGTTTTGCTATTGAGTGAAATACAATAGGGTTAACCGCGGGTGATGGAAGGATCGAATAATAATTAGCACGTTTCGTTTGTGACCAATGATGATCGAACACGTGCAGGATATAGGTGGGTCAGTTCGCGAAACCGGTAGTGAGGGAAATGCGAAGACCGCCAGCGTGGAATGCATTGAAAACGAAAAAATCACGACATTCCCAGATACTTTTACCATATCTTTAAGCAAAGCCTTCAAAATAAATTACTAACGAATAATTATAACTCCAAAATAACACATCATAATTGGAAGGCATAAATATAATACCCATATCTTGTCAGAATGTTTAACGAAGTTTTCAATAATGTCAATATTTTAATATTTTTCAGTAATGCCACAATACCCAAATTCTAGCACCCAAAACTCCATATGACACATTAGATATTAGGGAAAATATATACAAGTACACACTTTTACAAAAGTGTGTACAACCTATATCCATATTTTAAATTTGATACCGCCAGTACCCAAACGCCATTTTTAATATATATCTATTGAGTCTTTGTGCGGTCTTCGATGTGAAATTGACATAACATCGACTCAAACATAACAAACACGTGAATCAATAAATGATTGAGAAATTATTTTCGATGTATTCGATATTATTATGTTAAATTACTTTATATATTTTGAATCATGTTTTTATATATCACTTAATCATGTTAAAAGTGTGAAAAAATAATTAAATCATCGAATCATGTTTTTTTAAAAAAAAATCAAAAATTAATTAACAAAAAATCCAAAATTCCGATTCGACAATTCCTTGTTTCCGGTCGACCGAATCAAGGAATCATCGATCGAAATTTTGGATTTCATCGACGAATTTGAATTTTAAAATGAAAATAACAATTTTAATTAATTCCTATCTCCGTCAATAGGAAACATAAAATGGTCGTAGGAGAGAGGAATTATCGATCGAAACTTCAATTTTGCGATGAAATTAATACAAATTATTTATTCATGTATCCGATCGATAGGAAACATAAAAGGGTCGAGGAATCAGCCATTTTCGATAGGAAACAAGATATATCAAATTAATTTAATACTAATTAATTTAAATTGAATGTATGATATTTAAATTAATATTTATATTCAATCTAATTTAACCCAATCTTTTAATAAAATATTAATTTCTTTTCATCCACTTACACAACTCACAACTTATTAATTTTGAAATATTTAATAATGAAATTATCCTTAATATTTACAGATATTAATTAATCTTGTACAAAATAATACTACGAAAAGTAAAAGCTACGACTAAAATTGCAGAAAAATTGAAGAAGACAAATAAATGCTGAAAAATTGCAGAAAAATTGCTGAACAAAGATTTGACCACCAATAATTGAACCAATTCTCTCATATTTATACAATCGATCGTAACAAATACAAATCCAACCAATTGCTCTTGCTCTTGCTCCTCTAATTTTCGTTCGTTCATTTCGATTTTATATTCAAAATTTTCAAATTTATTTCTTCAATCCGAACCAAGTGACTATGTCTCAACAAGTAAGTTATTCGAATTTTTATTTATTTTGACACATGTTTTGAATTTATTGTTGTTTATGATATTAATTTGTGTTTAGATTTATTATTGTTAATTTAGTTTAGATTTATTATTGTTTATTGGTATGGATAAATTATTGCGTTTAGATAATTAAATTAATTGGATAATTCGTTTAGTGTTTTGAATTTATTGCATAATTTATATAATTCATCTACATAATTAAATTAATTGGATAATTAAATTAATTGGATAATTAAATTAATTGGATAATTCGTTTAGTCCCTTGAATTTATTGCATAATTCGTATACATAATTGGATATAATTCGTTTAGATAATTATTGCATAATTCGTATATATAATTGGATATAATTCGTTTAGGTGAAATTAGATGTTTTTATAATAGCATAATTAAATTAATTGCATAATTCAGTATATATAATAGTTAAATCATTTAATCATGGTTTTTAAAAAAAATAATTTAAGCGTAAAATCCATCTCTCCTGTCGATGATACCATGATTCGGTCGACCGAATCATGGAATCATCGACCGGAGAGATGGATTTTACGTTTAAATTATTTTTGATTGATTCCGATCGAGGAAAGATTTAATCATGATTCCGGTCGTAGGAATCTTGAATTGTCGACCGAATCTTGAATTGTCAATTGAATTTAATACTAATTATTAATTAGTTATTAATTGATGTCTCCGGTCGATAAATCTTGAATTGTCAATTGAATTTAATACTAATTATTAATTAGTTATTAATTGATGTCTCCGGTCGATTGAAAACAAGGAAATATCGTAGGAGACATCAATGTGTTCGACAGGAGATAGATTTTAGTTTTAGAAATTAATATTAAATGAACTTATATGAGTCTTTTCAATTAGGATAATTTTAGTGTACTTATCTTAAGTTTTCAATTAGGATGAATATAGTAATTAATTATAATGTAAATAACTAATTAATTCATACTTTAATTAAATTAAGTTAAAAATCCTCTCTCAGGTCGACCAATTCCTTAATTTTAATTTTAAATGAAATCAATTAGGATAATTCACGAAATTAATTTTAAATGAAATCAATTAGGATAATCTTGAATTATTTGTTGTTTTAATTTTAAATGAAATCAATTAGGATAATCCACGAAATTAATTTTAAATGAAATCAATTAGGATAATCTTCGAATTATTGTTGTTTATGATATTAGATTTCTTATTGTTAGTTTTATTTAGATTTATTATTGTTAAATTTGTTTAGATTAATTATTGTTAATTTTGTTTAGATTTGTTTTGCTTATTTGTTTAGATAATTCGATTGTTTCTGCTATTTATAATTATTGCATAATTCGTTTAGATAATTGGATATAATTATTGGATAATTCGTTTAGATAAGTGCCGACATAATTCGTTTATTAGATAAGTCCCCTTTTAATTAATTTATTGTAAGAGACTTTATTTATTTAATTAGATTGCTATTTTTTTCTTATTTGTATATTTGATTAGAATGTATATTTGTTTTGTACATTAGAAAAATCATATTAAAGGCGTATATTTCATTAATGTAATCTTGTATTTGTTATAGATGTCGGGATGGAAGAGCATTATTGTTCGATATGGAGGCGATGGGATCCTTCTTTATGTTACATTGGCGGGTATCATCAAATGTCTTTGTTCGAATGGACAATGTAATTATCCGGGAGTTCATAGAGATGATTAATCAAATTATGTTGGGAAATTGTTGAGTACAACCTACCAACTACATTATCTATCGAGATCTCGGGTGGTAGAATTATCAAATTACTTTTGAGTAATGATGATCAACTTTTCGATTGGCTCATGATGCCCAAGCAGAGGTCTATGTGACTCACGATGCCGACACATCCCAATCGGAGCAAGAACTATATAGACCTTCGTTTGAGATACCATCCTCGTCAACATATGACTACACTTCCCAAAACATATCGTTCGATCGTCGTTGACACAACAATTTACATCATCGATTGGTTTGATCGATACATCTCAATATATGCCGCAACACATGGATCCATCCAGAATTGCATTTCCCAACATATGCCGCAACCACAACCGGTGATACACTTGTTGAGGACGGCGATGGCGACGACTACGTTGAAGAAGAAGAAGATGAAAGCAGTCGGATGAAGAGGAAGAAGATCGCGAGTGCGCTTTGGTGAGCTATGGCTCATTTGTAGAGTTTGACGCATGGATCCGTCGAGAGGTGGATTCGGGAAGCTTTATCTACGATTATGCGAGTAACACGCAAGAGCACGTAGGAGGCCTAGAGCCGAGAAGAAGTTGAGGAGGTGAGCAAGCTGGCTAGTCCTGTTATTCCTCATGATGCTTGATTAATCTCTTTGCTCCTCCTCGGACTCGGTTCCAGACCTCGATGAGTGGCGAAGGTTCCATCTTCGACGACAGGGTGAATCGAAGATATCCGTGGGGCTATGGCATTTGGAGCGTCGAGTAGAATTTGTTATTCCTCAATCCGATAATTCGAGGATTACATTCAAATGTCGATATCATAATCGGTGTCCTTTTCTACTACGTGCATCGCGACAAGGTGGATTTTGGTTTGTCCGCAAGTTTGATGCTATACATACTTGCACGAACCTAGTGAATATCGGAGTAATGAAGGTTAATGCCCGTGTAATTGCAGCATACATATCACGAAAATACGCGAAGGCGGTGAAGTGCTAAAGCCGAGGTCCATTATGGGTGATTTGCGGAGAGTACGGTGTACACGTTACATACTGATGTAGCAATGCGAGCCCGTAATAGGCGATCGAGATGATATACGGTGGACATGAAGAATCATTTCACTACTACCTAGTTATCGCATATGTTACGGATGAGCAATCCGGTTCGATGACCGACTTGGATATTGGATCGGATGGTCGGTTCCGTCACCTCTTTGTCGCGCTCGGTTCATGCAGTTAGGCGTACATTGTGCCTCCGACCCGTGATTGTAGTCGACGATACGCACTTGAAGGGCCGCAATAAAGGCGTATTATTCGTTCGCGTGACAAAGGACGGCAACGAGCAAGTTTTTCCATTAGCTTATGGAATTGGTCCGATCGAGAATGATGTCTCATGGACTTGGTTTCTGTCTCGACTACAAGCTGCTTATGGATCAAATCCAGAGATGTTGATTGTTTCAGATGCCCATGTCAGTATAATGAACGCGGTCAAGTGTGTCTACCCTGATGCAACACACGGATTATGCTACTACCATCTGCTGAAAAAAATCACCCCGTTTGGGCAACCATCCGCAAAGTTATTTCATAAAGCCGCTTATGCGTACCAAGATGCACACTTTGAAAAAGCGATGGCTATGTTAAAGTCTCTCGTGAAGGCCGATGGTAGTGGCGCATATACCAAGTTGGTGGAGGTTGGAGTGCAGAAGTGGGCTAGATCACAGTGCCCCGTTAGGCGCTACAGTTTTATGACATCGAACATTGCGAATCATTCGATTCTCGAATATTGTGGGCTGAGCGATTGCCAATTTGCTCAATGATTGAGGCAATCCGTCACATTACAGAAAAATGGTTCGATGAGAGACATGAAGCAGCAAAGAGGTACGCGGCTGAATTGACCCCTGAAGCAACGCGTAAGATGATGGTATCAATGGAACTATCACGCAGATACGATGTAGTGCCCTCATCAGACTCCACTTTCAAAGTCAAGCACGGAAGCAAAACATTCAGAGTCAATCTCAATACGCAATCGTGTGCGTGTTTGGAGTGGGACATGGATATGATACCGTGTTCTCATCTTTGTTGCTGACTATATGGTGCAATTTAAGTTTAATTATGTTAATTTTTTGATCAAATTGATTTCACTTACATATAATTGATTATATAAATTTTTAGTCATAAAGGTCACCATATATCTAACTATGTGAGTACTACCATTCGCAAAGCTAGCGAAGCATACTCGTATCGGATCAATCTGTTCACCACAGTCTAGTTGGACCTGTTCCTCCGGATGTTCTTTGGAATTACGATTATGCCTCCTAATAGAGTCCGTCAGTTGGGCGCGAAAGTGGGTCGATATCGTCATCCAACGAAGTGGGATCGAGTAGTAGAAGTCGTGCACTACGGACATGTAGCTTGTGTGGTAATGAATCTCATACGCATCGGAAGTGTCCTTACTTATCCGAGACAGTGACATTGTAATGAAAGAAAACATTCATGTAAAGATATTATTAACATTATTATTATTTTAACTTAATCAAATTGAATTGAATTGACACTACAAAAAAATGCGAACAATGACGGAAAAATCCGTCGCTAAACATCAACAATCCGTCAGTAACACATATATATCTCACTAACTAAAACATTAATCTTTTATCAAAAAAAAAAGAAGAAGCTTGAGCGATGAAGTCCAATTTCAGGATGATTGTGATTGCTGTCGCTCTTACATTGCTTCTTTCTATTTTGTGGTTGTGTTTCTCATACAATTTCTGATCGTTTCCATCAGAGTTTTTAGTACTAATGGAGTGCTAGTATGTGGTTTCCGTTGCTTATTTTATCTACATCGACGGATGCATGTTAGTGCTGATTCTGTTTCCCTTCTGCCCCCTGTTTTGGAGACCAGTTTTGTTCATTTCTCTGATAGACTATCTTATCAGATTGCGCTCGTTTGCTTTATAGGTTAAAGTGTATGTTTAACGTATTCACCTAACATTGACTTAAACTGGAGTCCTAAGATTTATGTTTAGTTTGAGATTTACGTTTCGATATCTTGTTCTTGATCGATGAGATGTAGATGGGAGAGGCGAAGAAGAAGAACATTTCCATTGAAGGAGCATTTCAAGTCCAATGGACAATCAATATGCCAAATCTCATTGTAGTTTATTCTAGTAAAAATAAATTTAACTCGAATAACGTCTGTTTCATTTTACAGTTATGTAATACTTATTTCATTGAGCTATGATTCTTCAAAACAAAGACACAAATTCATTCAACGATCTTAGCTTGAGTTAAATACTAAGTTGTTGTCACGAGGATTAATAACTATCGTATAAACAAATATTCGATAAATAATATGAACATCCATTTGCATCCAATATACCAATACATACTAATATACAAATACATACCAATATACCAAGACATGCTAATTTCTACCTCTTCTCTTCCTCTTCCTCTCTCGCTTCTTATATGGATCACATATCTCATATATATTTCCACCTACTTTATGTCTATATGCTACAACATTAGACGTACCCCATTCGATGCTCGGTGAACCAGAAATAAGACGTTCCACAGTCATGCACGCAAATGGACCATCACTGAAATCGTCTTCCTGGTCAAATACCTCTGAAGAGGCAGCTCGTGTAA
The DNA here is from genome assembly GCA_036937905.1 of Salvia rosmarinus. Classification (NCBI taxonomy): domain Eukaryota; kingdom Viridiplantae; phylum Streptophyta; class Magnoliopsida; order Lamiales; family Lamiaceae; genus Salvia; species Salvia rosmarinus. The sequence goes on along the minus strand of CM072818.1, from coordinate 53,858,822 downwards.
TAATCGCATCATTATTCCATGGTGGTATCTGGTGGGAGTTAGCCTCGAACCATCTAGTGAAGAGAAGAAAGGCCCGCAATAATCTAGTCAGGCACACGAAGTCCATCATCCTCGCATCCACTTGATCCTGGTCCATCCTCCAAATACGCGAGTCAAACAAAGACGAATGACCGAGTGCATATCCACGCGCATTATCGCAAACGCCGCTCGATGACGCAAGGGATAATGATCTATAAAATTAATATTTAGATAAAATAAACAAGGACACGTAACCATTTAGATAAATTAATATTTATTGTATTAAATAAGGTTACTGCGTGCACGTAACCATGATGTATAACTCGTCATGCCGAGGACAATCGCTATCCAATGCGATGGTGGCTGCCATGTAGAAGCAATGCTCTCGAGGTCATGATCAATGGTGCCTCACGCTGGTCTTGAATGTGGACGAAAGCATTGCGTGTACCTCGGACCATTGATTTTGCATAAACATCTATTCAACATTGAAAATTAAGTAATTAGAGATACTACACATATATACTATATATTGATTGTATTAAAGACTTACGAAAAACCGAAGATCGAGGATGATTGTGTTTTGATAATCCACCCCATCCAATACGTCGATCCCGCATCGAGTCTCATCCTCAAATACACCATGAATAGATCGACGACCGCAAAATTATTTTAGGATACATATCAATATAAGTAGATGTACTTAAAAAACGAAGCATATTGTATAAAACGTGCCCGAACATCAAAACGCCTCCGGCATTTCGATATTCACGAAAAATGCAACTGGACTTGTCGATCAAGACTCGAACAACCATCGTTGCCTTATTTGTGTTCAAGAAACGCTGTAATTTATCACTATGTCACGGATAATGGACGTGGCATCGGGCTATTCACGTATGGTGACCTCATTACGGTAGAAGGTCTCCGTGCCCGTTCACCTCTCGGATCCCGAACTACAAACATTTAATTTAGGAAAATGAAAACATAACAAATATAATGAAATATTATAAACTGCCAAATATGAGACTTAATAGTTACCTGTTGCTCCAACTGCTGCTGCACGGGCTCGAAAGTCCGCCTCACGACGTCTGAGGCGCCGATCACTAAATAGGTCCAGTCCATCATGGAATGATGAGATGTAGTTCAGGATCGTACCATGGATCCGTGAGAGTAGCGGGAGGGTATCACTGGGTCGATGCGGTCTTTGCCTCACCGGCTCAATATGTCCACCGCCTCGAGGACATCCGGACCGGGCGGTGATGTGGTCTCTGATCTTCACCTCGTCGCCGCCGCCGGATGACGTGGGACATGAGGTGCATGTGTAGCCGTATCATCCCTATGTGTGCAACCACATCGAGTCTTCTAAGAGGTTTTCAAACCACTTTATCTTTGGAATAAATTTGTCTTCGATAGACCTCTCGATGCGTCGCCTTTCGCTGTCCTCTCCCTCCGGACAGATTCCGGATAGATTCTCGAATCCAACGACGATCGGCGGAACTAAGGCGCCTGGTGCTCACCACCACCGCTCGATGAAGCCGCCTCCCGGTATGTCTTCCCGTATCCGTCTCTCAGCGGATGGACGGCTATCCACATATGGCCGCAGCTCATCAACAACCGGAACTCAACGAACCCAACCGACGATGTCCTCGGGTTGGGTATCGGTGAAGGCTCGAGGCTGCTCGATGGAGACCCCGAAGATCAAGATCCTCAACAAACCGTGGAGCCCTCTCGAACTCGACGTCTCGTCGAGGCTCATCCACCGGAGGTGGATGAGACACACCACGACGAAGGGCTGTCGTCCCTCCTCAAAGGATTTGACGGTATAACAAAATTCACACCGAGTGGAGAGGGTGTGAGCAGACACCCGATGAAACGGTGCTAACCTCGAATGAGTCGGCTCGATGGATGTGAGATGATAATCGACCTACAATAAATTGAAAGATGTTATTTAATATTCTAATAAATACAATACCTCATACATGATTTAAAATTATAATAAAATTCAATACCTCTTGCTCAAAAGTGATCAGTAAAAGTCGCGGTGAGAGCCTACTCTTGAACTTCCACCTCAACACTCTCGGACACGTTGTGGGATTGATGTCGTCCACTATACTTCCCAAGCCTGGTATGATCTCGAGTGACCAAGCATATAGTGCCCAGACTGGTCCGTAAAAGTGGTATTGAGCATTAGGTTGACACTGCGTCGTATAATATCTCAATATCTGGTAACTGTAGGCCCCCCACGGAAATCGGCAAAACGCCTCCAGATCGTCAACCAATGCCCAAACCCAATCAGCTATTATCTTCCCCGTATCGTATCCAAATACGAACCCATAGAGGGTAATAACGTGGGCCACACGTAAATAGTGACGAAGATCTACATCATCACTAAAATCACTACTACAAAATCTATCTACTAGATTACGTAATGTAATCTGTGTGCCCCCATAAAAAGGCTATAGACCTCAACGTCGCTCAAGTCGTAGTCAGTGTGGGATCAAATGATGATGACCCAAATTGCAGGCCGGTGACTAGAGCATAATCTTTAATGGAAAAACATATATATCTTCCATTGATGAAAAAATACATCTCCGGATGCGTAGGCTCTATCTGGACGGGAGACTAAATGGTGCAAAGAAAAACTAGACTTAGGCCCGGGAGTCCAATCAATCAGATGACCAAAGCAACCCCCCCTAAACATATCTACCAACTCTTCACGCCTTATCTAGCAAGACATTCTTAATATATTTAAAATAATCGGTCCTATAATAAGTCTTTACATCCGCCACCACATTTATCGTGGTAGGCCTCAAGAAAACAGGATCGACCTACAATTATATCAATGTCACATATTACACAACGTATAACAAACCAACAAACTACTACAATAATTATTTCATTTGTATATAATTCGCATCAATAAACATCCTATCATACAAATATAAAAATAATTAGAACTACAAATCACCTATCAAAATCGCCATAATTAAGTAATACAATTTAACCATTCTAAACCATAAATAAAATATTATTCAATCATATACCATAAACGCTATTTATTCAATCATATTCCAAAAGATATCTCGAAACATACAAGCCATAAACAATATTAACATACTCAATAACATAATTCAACGTATTCATATTCAATTATATACAATCATATTATTCAATAACATTTACCAACATTTATCCAATCTCAATAACATAATTCAACTACTCATATTCAATCATATACAATCATATTATTCAATCACATCTACCAACATTTATCCAATCTCAATTACAAAATATATTTAAGATAAACATACTAAGGGTTCACACGAAAACATACCGGTAAATGCGACATATTGCCTTCGAAAATAATACCTGCATCATTACAAAATTCAATTAATAATTTCAATTAATAATTAATAATTATTTCAATTAATAACTAATAATTAACAACTAATTATACAAAATTCAATTAATAATTTCAATTAATAACTAATAATTAGAAAATTAAATAATTCAATTAATAACTAAATATTAATAACTAATTAATTTGTTGTCTCCGATCGAGTAGGTGAATTCAAAAATTTAATTAATTTGTTGTACCAATTGAACTTTCCGATCGGTGAAGGCTTCTCCGGTCGATCGAGAGAAGCCTTCACCGATCGAAAAGTTCAATTGGTCGATCGGAGACAACAAATATATTGAAACAATTCGTTGTTTCGATCGAATTCACCTACTTTCCGATCGGTGAAGGCTTGTATTTCAAATTTAAACATTCCACATATAAATCTAAAATATTTCCTATCGAAACTTGTAAAACCAACAATAACCAACAAAATATTTCCTATATTTCCTAAACATTATTATAATCTTACAAAAATCAAAATCATCAAAATCATCTTAACATATCAAAACAAAAATCGCAAAAATCGCATAACTATATTTATTCCAAATAATATGCCGAAAACATAAAACATACCAAATATTCTCGCTCGATTCGAATAAGCAACCAAATATTCTCACTTTCTTCGATTCGAATAAGCAAAACCCTAATTATTAGAAAATTGAGTTAATACATAATTATTCGACCGGAGAGAAGGCCGGAAACAACGATTAATATGTATATATTGAAACAATTCGTTGTTTCCGGTCGAATAAAGCTTGTTTCCGGTCGACGAAGGCTTCTCCTATCGATCGTGGGAGAAGCCTTCGTCGACCGAAACAAGCTTTATTCGACCGGAGACAAAGATTGGCGATCGAAACAACAAGCAACATGTATATATTGAAAAATTACCCGTGGGAAGTGAATATTTCGACTATTGATTCCGGGTTGTTCTTCAGGGAATGTAAATTGCTCAAAAATTGCTCATGAGAATGGGAATGGAAATTGCTCAAACGCTGCTCAATCTCTCTTCTTATCTCTCGAAATATTTGAAAATTGTATTAAGAAAGATTTGAATTGCGCTCAATCTCTCTTATCTTTCGAAAATTTTGAAAATTGTATAAAGAAAGAAGTGAGAGAGGATATGAGTGAAGAAGGTTATAACGTATAGTTAGGAGCCAAACTCAGTCAACCTAAAATCTGCAGATTTTTGCAGACTTTAATCGAGTTTGGGAGTTTGCAATTTTAATTTGCATGACTTTAATTTTGCCTTTAATTTGTTAAAGAATCGATTCCATTCACTTTTGCGTAATCCATTCACTTTTGCAGAACAATATATTATTTTAATGAATTGGGTATAGGGTGTAGTAAATTTTTTTAAATGGATATGAATGGTATATAATATCGCAAATAGTGGCATATAAGTTTGGCCCCCTAGATATTATGTGTAATATAGTGTCGTAAGGACAGCGTCACATTAGATCTAACTTGCCACGAGCATTTTTCGATTTAGCCGTTTGGATTTCTTGACATTATTGAAAAATTATTAAAGATTGTGACAATATATAATATTTATCTCTTTGAAATAATATGACATTTGATTTATAACTTTTGGGACAAAATGTCATTTGTCTCCTTTTTATCTAATTTTAACAAGCGCACAATTTGTTCTGCATTCAGACAATTTACATTATATGTAAATAGAAATAAAGTTCTATGAGATTAATATAAACCAAACGCAAACAATGAGAGAAACTTAATTGAAAATAAAATATAGGAAACATTTCTGAAAAATTAGCATGGTCCAGTTTTGAAATCTGATCGCCAACTGGATTGTATTAGTTTCAAAATACTCTTTTTATGTCCATTACATACGTATAGGTGATAATTAAGAGTAAATATCGGTTTATAATAACGTAAGTATATTATCATTTTGTTCTTAATATTTCAAAATCACTTAATGTTCCACCGATCAATTTACGGTGTACAAATGCTTACATGATCGCCGAATTCCACGCCGACTCACGCTATTATAAAATGAAATAAAAACGTGAAAATGTTTATCCAAAACAACGTCATTCTATTTCTTTTCTTATATTGGCATGAAAAAGAAATGGAACGAAGTCGTTTTGGAGGAACTTTTTCACGTTTCTACATTAATTTTTATATTGACGTAGAATCCAACATGGAATTCCGGTAGCTATGTACGCATTTGTACGTTGGAAATTGATTGGCGGGACATTAAGTGAAATTTTTTGAAACTTTAGAGACCAAAATAATAATACACTTACGTTGGGACACTAAGCGAAAATCGCGAAATGTTGTGATATTAACTGATATTTATCCACAGTTTAATAGGTCTGATAATTTCTGTAAATAAACTGACATGCCAAAAATAAAATGTCACCAAGTGATGATTGTTGATTCATATAGATAATAGATAAATAAATAAATAAATAAATATGAGAGCTATCCTGCTTCAAAAAGCAAAACAAAACCAAAAGAAAAATTCAAAAACTCATGTACATCCGATCGTACGGTATAGACGGATAAAAATATCATTTGTTATAAAGAAAAATATCATTTACATTAAAGAAAATTATTATTTGTTTAAGTATTATTTACATTAAAAGAAAAATATCAAATATTATTTACACTTAAGAAAAATATCAAAGTCCACGTATGTAGACTAATGTACATGAGACCACCTCAAAGAAAAGAGGAGAGGACCACAATACCTATTATGCAAATGTTTTTCGGCTCAGTCTGATCCAGTTTCCAAAGTAGAATTGTCATTTTTATAAGAGTCGATTGTTAATTAAATTACAACTTTTCAGTTTCATTGTTAATTATATCTAAGTATCAAAACATTTCAATAATATTTTAATAATTAATTTTTAATAATAGTTTAACTTTTTCATTTTGTAGTAAATTCATACCGCCCAGTTTCTTTCGCATGGTTTTCAAAATTAGATTTAGATGTTTATTCAACATAAAACTAAAAATTAATTTAACCTTTTGGAGCGCATTGTCTTCAATTTGTTTCAATATTGTCAATTTATTAGTTGGATGTTAAGAATTGCTACTTGAACCACCCCGAAATCCTAACTCTGTCATGTCAACTTCAAACTCAATCACTATTCATTGCAAATTCGTGCAAAAAATTAGGAGAGACTAATTTACTACAAATCAAAAGTGAGAGACATTATTCTAGCGTTTTAAAAATTGGATATAAATTGCAACATTTAGCAATTAACACTCTCTTTTTTTCCAATTAATCTCATGGATTGACTTTTTTAGACATTTTTATAAGATATTTGGTTGGTTATTTTAGAAACCTCGATTCAGAGGCAAAACGAAATCGACCCAGAAAGAAAAATGAGAAACATGTAATTGAGGTAAATATATTAAATATTATTCTCTCCGTCCACCAAAATCGTTCATTTATTTTGGTGGTACTAGTTTTAATAAATTGTAATGAGTGTAAAGTAAATGGGTATAAAAAGGTGTGTAATAAATGAATAATGGATGTTGAGTGTAAAAATGTGAGCCATAAGTGGTTTTTTTATAAATAAGTAGATATATTTAGGATAAAAATGTAAAGTTGATGTTTCCAAAAAAAAATGAACATTTTTCGTGGACGGACCAAAACGGAATTAAATGCACGAATTTAGTGGACGGATGAAGTATTTAAGATGAAAGCTTAGTGCGGAAGGCCGCAATCCTTAAATAATTATGAAACTAGGGAGTTAGTTATGGATTAATTAAGATCCAGTAAACTATAATCTTTAGTAATTATGATTTTTAATTCATATTTATAATTTAATTAAATGCATAAGTGGGAGTTAATTAAATAGCTCCACAGTAGAAGGTCCCATGTGCCGCTTATTTAATTGTGTAATTTTTTTAATTCTTAATTACTAGTGCATTAATAAATAAAAAATCTAAATCAAATCCAACAAAATTGGCCCACCATGAAAGTTGAAAGTGACTCAACCCTTTTATTTTGGACAAATTTAATATTCCAGGGTCATAAATAAAGGTGATATTTGCTGGATACTACTCCGTCCATTCATAATAAATTTATTATTTATGGACAACCTAAGTTTTAATAAAATTATCGGTGTGTTGTTTGAGTGAAGAAATGATCCCTTCATATCTTAGATTGTTAGTGGTAAGAATATTTTTTCGATAAAGTAACACTTTAATAGATCTTAGAATAAAACAATTGCAATATATTTGTTATGAATGAAGGAAGTATTTATTAATAACTATTTATATAAATAAATAAAACTAGCATACATTTGCAAATACCAAGGGAACAATTACTTTCTATAATAATTCAAAAAAAAAAAACACTTAGGTAGCAATTAACAAATTAGCAAATAAAGAAATAGCGAGAAAGAGCCTAAAGTGCAGTTTGGGAAGGATCAAAAGCTCGGCTGCAGATATGAAGGAAGATGACTACGATCAAGAGTGCATGGATGAAGAACAGTGAGGCCTAAAGATAATCGATTTAGGTAAAGATGATAGAATTTAGAGGGTGTTTGGCTAAGCTTATAAGCTTTTCAAAACAGCTTATAAGTTATTTAGGAGCTTATAAACTCATGCAAAGTGTTTGGCAAAATAAGTTCTTAAACAAATTTTATAATGTTCGTGAAAATAAACCCAACAAATTACAAGCTCCCTTAAAAATAAGTAGATCAACAACAACTTATTTTTTTATAAGTTTGCAAGTAACAGTGAATTTAACAAAATAACCTTACTATGATTCGTTATAATCTATATATATACTATCGACTTCATCTCTCGTCAATTTTCTCGCTCTAACTATGATACTCTCTCTCTAACTCTCGATTCTTTTTCTAGCTTATAAGCTAAATTATCCAAACACTTTGACAACTTATAAGCTCTTGAAACATTATGTCTTATAAGCTCTTGAAACATCTTATAAGCTTTTATAGATTATAAGCTCTTTAAAATAAGCTTAGCCAAACACCCTCGTACAACCATGGTGTGCTTGCTATGACTGGCTAGGAATGATAAGGTTTTTGGAGATCAAAATTAAAAGCCATGTACCAACTTCTATTTTCTATGTATTATTCGGTCATAATGTGGCAAGTCATAATCAGTTTTATTGAATGAAAAAATCGTTTATTTAATATTTGATCTATTAAAAAATTGATTTTACATTAAAACCATCTTATGGAATTACAATTTTTTCCCTATCGAATGAAAAATTTTAATTTAAAATTAATAAATTTAATACTTTTCAGAATATGTGAAAAAAGGGTTTTTATGTAAAAATGATTAACACATTAATTTAATATTATTATTTTATTAATTAATTATATTGGTAATTACTAAAGTGTCCGCGTGTGGCCAGCCATAATGTGACCGCATAGCTTTATTGATTCTAGAAATGATGTGCTATGTTATTTATCCTAGTTGAACGTGGGAATTGTGTTATTTAGGTATTATTAAATTTTGAAGGATTGATTATTTGATGGATTAAATATATGATAAGATAATTTTTATCTATCAATCATTTGTTTACTACAAAGGATTAGTTAAGGATTAAAATTAGGATAAATATCTCTCCTTTTATTTGGAGGATTATTTCAATCATACCTATATTGGTTGGATTATAATTAGTAGAGAACAATTCAAAGGATTAAAATAATCCCGGGCTTTGGGATATCCTCAAATGTTAATCCCTAAAAGTAAACACTTGATTAGGTTGAATTAATTTTATCTATCCAACCTAATCATGGCAAGTAAACACCACCTAAGGGAGTGTTTACTTTGCATGATTAGCATTTTGAAGGATTGATTATTTGATGGATTAAATATGTGATAAGATAAGTTTTATCTATCAATCTTTTGTTTACTACAAAGGATTAGTGAATGATTAAAAGTGGGATAAATAATTTTCTCTTTATTTGGATGATTATTCCAATCCTACCTATATTGGTTGGATTAAAATTAATGAAGAACAATTCAAATGATTAAAATAATCCCGGGCTTTGGGATATCCTCAAATATTAATCCTTAAAAGTAAACACTTGATTAAGTTGGATTAGTTTTATCTATCCAACCTAATCATGCAAAGTAAACACCGCCTAAGTGTATTACCCTAATACTCTTTTTCCTCATGAGTTCTTTTCCTGATAGGATGGGATTACTCGTGAGCTTTTAACGAGACCAAGAATATTTGTTAGTAGATTCTCACGTTAGGAGGCTCTTGTTAGGAACCAACTTGTTGTAATGTTTTATTCCTTTTTAATGCATATTTACTTACCTCCAAAACACAGAAATGGTATATTTCTTCCATTCTGGATGGGTAAGTCTATATTTACTTTATTATTGATTAGAAAATTAGATGGTTTCTCATTTTGAAAGAAAAATTGAGTTGGTCTCCTATAAGTATACGCGTATAATGTGTATATCAAGAAACCAATGTTGGTTAGTAAAAACCAGCATTGATTTTTCAGCAATAACCCACTGTGGTTTTTAAAATTACAAAACGTGTGCATTGTGTGCGCGCGTCAGAAAAATTAAGAATATATAGAAGCAAGGTTCATCAAAGCATAGTTTGAGAAGTTTTATCTCGTAAAGGAAAATATTAAAGTATGAAACATCTTGTCGTCATGTACATAAAAGTTTTTGTCATAAAAGTTAATACTATACAAAAGCAAGGTTTATCAAAGCATAGTTTGAGAAGTTTTACCTCGTAAAGGAAAACATTAAAGTATGAAACATCTTACCGTATTTCATATGTGTGTGCTCATATGATAATTGATTAGTTCATATGGATGTGTAGCCTCAAGCAATACAAAAATAATCTAACTCCGAAGTTAGAAGGCGTGTTTGGTATGATAGTGAATCATATGTAAATCGTTACTTGAAAGTTGAAATATTCCTCATAGCTAATATAAAATACATCTAAAAAGAGGGTAGTGGCTTTGAATTTTCAATTCTAAATACATGCAAAATAATAGATAAAAATATAGTACACAAATAATTAAATAAATAAAGACGTTGTCCCCCCAATAAATCCGAATTTTTATCTTCCGTTAATATGTAATCTCAGAAACTTGTAGAGCAATTCAACATTGCATTCTTCTTGGCAAAGCCGATCATCTAAAACATAGTCGATCTCGTATCAACCGCCCGCAAGATACTTTGATCAACATTCTTCATGATATATGATTTGTTCAACAACAAACATTGGATATCCATTTGGATGGAAGTTTTGTATTGTGGAAATTGAAATATATATGCCCAAAGAAATATAAAAAAAAAATAATTTACTGTCATTAACATGTAGTTATGTTATTATAAATTATAATTAAGTTATTGGCGTGAATTATGCTATTGAAACTTATGGTATTTAGTGATTGCTTGTTAAGTGCCAAAAATGGTTTATTGAAAGAAGCAAAATAAAAGTTACTAATTGTAAATTTTGAAATGAGGAAAACATAAAATATAGAATTAGAAAATTAAGAATAAAAAATCCTTATAATTCCATATGATTAAGGATCAAGGAGACATCTCCAATGTGTATTGCTATATACAATTAATAGAAGATTATATAACATGAATTCATAAAACATAAGAAGAATATTGAGAAACCATGAATATAATTAAAAATGTATTAATATATTAGAAAGTATATGAATTTGGACAATCTATGTAAAATTGCGACTAACAAATTTATATTAAAACAAATAAGTGTTGTTAGTTTAGATGAATAAATTAGTAAATATTTAGGAAGACCAAATATTATACATGCACCATATTTAGATGAATAAATTAGTAAAAATATTATTAGTTATAAAATGATAGATTTCCAAATTTTGTAATATGAACGAAATTTGAAAAAGTTTTTTTTTTTTGGTTTTGCATTATGAATTATTTTTAAGAATATTATATGAAATATTTAATCACATATCCAGTATGAACTTACCTTTATTATTGGCTATAATCCAATATATTTTTAGTCTGAGTACAACCGTTTGTGGCATGTAAAGTATAAATGACAAACAATTAATATTCATTAAATTGTAAAATTACATACCTTACTTACCTTACTTATACAATGCATTATATAATTTGAGAAGTCACATTGGGGAATTTAGAAAAATATATATAGAATTTTATAGAAATGCCACATAGGATTGCGAATCAATATGGTAACTTCAATATGTAATGGAATCTATATAATTTATAGACTAGTGCGTAACCCGTTGAGTTTCGACGGGAACCATTTTACATTGTAATTTATAAGTTGGAATTTAAAATAATAATTCAAAAAATAAGTCTAGGAGGATGTTTATTGATTTTTTTTAAATTACTATATATACAAAAATCTATAGAAATTAAATTCAACATATATTTAAAATATAATAATAAAATATTATTCTAAATATAGAAAATGAAGACTAATTTTAAATTAAATATTTTCCTAAAATATAAAAATAACTTTTAATCATCTCACAATCTATCTAAAATTTCATTAATAACTTTGTAATAATAACATTGAGAAAATAGATTTTGTCAGATACTCCCGATGAATTTCAAGAACATGTTTATAAAATATGGTAGAACATGCCCAGATACATTAGCTGCACTCTGTCGAACAAAGCTTTGAAATATATACATCTTTTAAAAAATAATTATACTTTGTTATATGATTTTCTCAAAACTCTCATACAACTATTTCAAACATTTCTTAAAATTGAAACATACCAAAATAGACTACATTGTGTACGTATCCCAATATCGTCCAACCAAATATTTTAAAGTAAATTAGTTGTAAAATCATTAACTATAAATTATTAAAAATAAAACCTATGAAAAATATTCAAAGAGTTTAAATCTACAACGTATGAAAAATAGTGATATTATTAAATTGTATAAAGTTCCGTCAAATTCATGAATCGATTCGTTGTTAATTTGATGATTCCCAATATGTCGAATTTTATCACATCAATGATCCTCGTCGAACAACGATTCAATTACGAAATTCTCAATTCTGGAAAATTCCCAATCCGAAATCTTCAACTTTCACACAACTACTAATGTTGGGTAAATTTAAAACCCCTTCTTATCTAAAACAAATTCCTAAAATTCTTTCTTTGCTGCAGAAATAAGAAACTCGTGCGATATTATTATCTTCGTACAATAGATAATGTTAGTAAATTTTATGGTAAATATAATACTTCCTCTGTCCCCCAATTTTCTTCCTAATTTTCCTTTTTGGGACGTTCCCTAATTTCCTTCATATCTATTTATGAAAACTATCTTTCCAATTTTACTCTCAATAATATTCTTTATTTATATCTTTTACCACCCACGGTAGGGGTGAGCAAAATACCCGAAATCCGAATATCCGATCCGAACAAAACCGAAATTTAAAATTCGGTTCGGATTTTTCGGATTTTCGATTCAGATCGGATTGACATTTTTTTAAAATTTCGGATTTTCGATCGAATTGGATTTTTAATCCGACAAAAATCCAAAATCCAATTATATATATAATAATAATAATAATAATAATAATAATAATAATAATAATAATAATAATAATATTTTATTTAAATATTTTAAAATCTAATATAAATATAGATAAGAATTAACAAAAATAGTATCGGATTTTCGGATTTTTCATAATTTCGGATTTTTCGGTTCGGTTCGGTTCGGATATTTTATAAAATTTTGGATTTTTAGATTTTGGAATTTCGGATATTCGGTTCGGATTGGATTGTTTTTCTCTCAAAATTCAGTTCGGATTAGGCAAAAATCCGAACCAAAATCCGAATGCTCACCCCTAACCCACGGCCAACCATTATTTCTCTTTTTTACCATCAGCAACCTATTTATTTATACATTTTACCACCTATGGTCCACCACTACCTAATTTAATGTTACATTATTGTGGGACATTTACTCCACTCATAATACATTCAACAACTTTTATTAAAACTCGTGTCGAAAATTCATAACACTATATTTGGGGGACGGAGGGAGTACAATATATACTTACATAGCCTATCATTTCAAGTTATATAAAATTTAACCTTTAAATAATAACATAAAATGAGTTATTAAAATAGAATATATTATTTTTATATTGTGGATGTCTTTGGCATATCAGTGTTGGCATGCCCACTATTTATACTCACAAAGTTTATTTACAAAAATAAATATTACACTTAAAATATATTATATTTCTCAAAGGAAAAAAATAAAGAAATTATTTGATAGGATAAATTACATCATAACTACAATACAATGATTTTATATCAAATTGAAATTAAAGAATATTGATAATGGTTTTTTGTAAGATTATAAATTGAATTAAATAAAAGTAATAAAGATAGATTGAATTAAATAAAAGTAATAAAAGTAATAAAGATAGATAAGCATTCATAATACCACATTTAATATTAACATAACAAACAATCAACGTACTAAATAATAAGTGGTTAAATAAAGAAATTTGTGACATTTAGAAAAATAAGAATGAAAAATCATAAAAATGCCACATATGATTGTAGACGAATGTGGTGTAATCGATATGTGATGGAATTATATATTAATAGATAAATATTCACAAAAATAAATATTACACTTAAAATATATTATATTTCTTGAAGGAAAAAAAGTAAAGAAATGATTTGATAGGATAAATTATATCATAATTGCAATACAATGATTTTATATCAAATTGAAATTAAAGAATATTGAATATTGGTTTTTTGTAAGATTATAAATTTGAATTAAATAAAAGTAATAAAGATAGATAAGCATTTATAATACCACATTTAATATTAACATAACAATCAATCAACATATTAAATGATAAGTGGTTAAATAAGGAAATTTGTGATATTTAGAAAAATAAGAATGAAAAATCATAAAAATGTCACATAGGATTATAGATGAATGTAGTGTCTTCAATATGTAATGAAATTATATATTAATAGATTTCAAGACTATAAATTTTCTAAAACGATTGAGTTATTTACATCACGTGTAAACATTACTAGCTATTTTAATAATTTCATTAAACGAATATTCTCCACGAACATCATTTTAATAATTGTATTATGTATACATACATGTAACCAACTATTGCACTAACCCTACTTTAATTTATTCTAAAAGGTACCACTCAAAAACAACAAAATTAAAAAGTAACTAGCAAACAAATTTGGTGGATTGAATAAATCACAAGTACCAAATGAATCCAATATAAGCGGACAAACATATGATTGCTTTGTCTTGCATATCTAACTTATTAATCATACTACAAAATCAGAGTTCATCACTGATTAGCATACTGCGCGCTTATAGTTAGAAAGTTTTTCAAGTAGACAAAAAAAGATGATGGTGGTGCCACTAACTTTTTGTCTACTTAAGAAAGTAATAAACCAAATTATTGCTAGCGATAATTTCCTAAAGTCGCAATATAGACCATTTAGATTTTAAAGATTAAAAAAGCACGTTTGATGGAACACTATATAAAGTACAAAACTTATGACTGATTAAAAAAAAAGGAAAGTGAAGCACTAAATTGCTTGGCACTTTTTCAGTAGTGATAAACATTAACTGTACTATCAAAAAAAGAAAAATAGAATAAAATTAGTTTTAAACACGATCTTTAAATTTCTGTATTTAATTGATAAAAAAAAATAGAATACCATTTGAATTAGAGACATCTTACTGCATGTTCAAGGTCCTGAGGCGGTTCTGCTCACACTATTCTAGGTGTTAGGCCCAATTCAAAATGAGCCCAAGTTTAAACTGACAAAACCCAGTTCCAACAAATTTTTGCCAAAATATTTATGTATATGTTTCCTCATATGGAAACGTCTCATTTAATACTAATTTCCACGACCAACAAAAGAAATGGGTACTGATCAAGAAGACGTATTAAATGTCAACTATTAAGATATATTTCTCAGTTCATTTTTAAGTGTTCTATTAACAGTTTTTTTTGTTTTTTAATAATGTTCTAATTCGCAATTTGAGAATAAAATTATGATATATTTCATATTTGTCATTATTTAATACTATTAGAATTTGACAATTAGTTGTATGAATACATTTATCATGTTAATTAATTAGGTTACAAATATAAATTTACATACTTCCTTGGTTTGTGCGATTTGACGACAAGAGACATTTAAAAAGTACGAAGGGAGTATACAGCGTCATTGCCAAATGTCACGTGATTAATATTCTTCAAGTTCTATAAAATGCTAAAAGAATATTGTTTAATTGTATTTTATAACGATATAGTACAACTCAATTGTTAAGACGTTTATTCCCAATTAATAAGTTAGGTGTTCGAGTCATCTATAGAGATTTATGCATGTGAAAGAAATTGTATTTTACTCCATTCTTCTATCACTTCCCTTTTAGGACACTACTTCTTATTATTCAATTGCACAATCATTCATTATTTACCAAAAATCATACATGTCACTCACAATGTAACACATTGTGAGACATTTTCTTAATTCAAGCAACATACATTTGTCCACTTAAATAACGTCCATTTATTTACCAAAAAATCATCCATTATCAATCACAATCTAACACATTATGAGACTCTTTCTCTACTCAAACAACATACTCTTTCTCCACTAAAATAACATCCAATAATTAAAATCGGGTTTTTCACAAGTGATACATTTATTCTGGACGGAGAGAGTAGTATGTAACTCTAAAAAAACACTTTATTTTTTATTCGACATTTCTTTCGTCGAAGCTTATAATTCTATTCACACATCATAACTTATAAATTATAAAAAGAACGACATATCTAATATGAATGCTCTAAGCGACTATTATGTATTCATAGAGAATATATTCCAAAATATAGTACCAATCAACCAAAAGCTTAAAATTTTATTCACACATCATAACTTATTTATTATAAAAGAATTACGAGGTATCCAATGTCAATGCTCTCTAAGCCACAAATATGTATTCATGGAGAATATATTCCAAAACGCAGTACCGATCAACCAAAAAGAAGAAGATGATTCCAGATTGGAGGATGCAATCATGCAAGAAGAAGTTGATTATAATTAAACTAGCAAGTTTCCACACGCACGTTAATGGAGTAGCAAAAGCAACATATTCTCCAAACTAAAGAAATCTTAAAGCAAACACAAAGGAAAAGAATCCAAGTAAAGAAAACAATTCTAGCTGCAAATATTATGCATGATCATCATGGCACAATAACAAACATTCGTCGGAAAAAGGCAACAATCACCGTTCTTTTTAAGCTAAAAAATATAAATTAGTTATATTTATCGAGCAAATCGAGAAACATGGATAGCTCAAGCTCTAAGGTAGAAGCCATGAAACCAGTTCTGTTCAAGGCTGGAATCCCCCTTGCTGTGAGCTTAGCAGGCTTTATTCTAGCCAAAATTGTGACCCGAAAATCCTCTCTTCCAACAGTTTCACCTCAGATTAAGGTAGGTGATGTTGATGTGGATGATCATGAAGAAGAGATTTTGGGGCTGGCACGTCGGATTGAAGAAATGCAAGGCAGAGAATCGCAGCTGGAGAAGAGGTTTCTGACCTATCAAGGCTTGAAAGATCAAGAAATGGTGCTGATGGAGCTTCACAGCAAGATGATGATGGAGATCAATCGAGTCGAGTTTCTGGAGAGGGAAGTTTCATTAGTTGAAGCAGAGAATCGGGGATTCGTGAGTGTTGCTAAGGAATATTTCGAGCTTTTGAGGTTGGAAGAGTTTCACAGATCAGAAAATGAGCAGCTTCGTGAGAGGGTTAGGAAGCTTCTGAGGAAAACTAGAGAACATACTAGAAATTTGAGGAAACAATGTTTGCTAATCCGATGTAAAGAAACGGAGATCTCAAGAAACAAGAATGAAATGAAGGAGCTGAAACTTGTTATTGAGCAATTGCAAGGAGAGAAAACTGCTGCATCAAAGGTATGCACATTGTTTTATTCAAGAATGAGTTGTAACATATATACATATACATGCTTTCAAATTGTGATTTTGTTGATCAATTGCAAGCACTGCAGGGAGAAGGGGAGAAGGTAACTGTAGAGGACTACAATATGTGGTTGCAGGAGCTTGATCTACTTCAGAAGCACAAGGCATCAGAGTTTGGGTCGGATGGTGAGCTAAATCAATGTGCTGTGGAGGAAGACAAGTCCTATTTTGGGTTGAGAAATGGAGGTCATGCTCACGCTCGTTCAAGAAGGCGAAGGCTGATCACAAAGTTCAAGAGATGGGTGGAAGAAAGAGAGAAAAGTAAGGCCAGCAGCTTGGATGAGAAGGGAAACAAGTGTTTCCCTACGCTTTCTGCTTCTGATGGAGCAGAAGATGCATATCTTCTTGCTACAAAATCATGCTCTACTGCTTGATTGTACAATGTGTTATTCCCATTGAAATTCATTTTTTTTTTTGCCAAATTTGTCAAGTCTTGGTAATAACTCGACAAGCTCTGGGAATTTATGCTTCTCCACAAAAGTTTCATAGATCCTGTTTACAAATAATTGCATTTTCGTTAGTTTTGTGTAGTTGATGAAATACTAATTTAGCTCCTAAAAGAGTATAAAATGGGCGAATTGGATGAAGTTCTTGTAATATTGTATTGTTGTACACTTGTGTTTAACATTTTCTCAGCCATTAAATTTCCTTTAAATTCAGACCAAACAAGTAGCAAGAAAAAGTTATGCGACCAGGTCCATATCTAAGAGTAAGCAGAGCTGCAAGTAACACGAGACGAGATATACAGAAGACTCCAAAAATAATATTAGGTCATCTTTGGTAGCCTTGATAGTGGTATAGATATAAAACTATAGATAGTTGTTTGGTAGATTATTAAATATAGATTATGGAAAAAAAAAGGCTAGTGATCGCTAGGTGCTAGTGATCACTGAGGGCTAATGATCAGCGGCAAAAGAACCAAAATGAGGTTAGCGGCGGTCGTTGAGCTAGTGATCGCTAGTGCACTAGCGGTCGCTAAATTTCATTTATCGTAGATAGGATATAAATCGAGCATCAACCGTGAGTTCTGAAACAAAACGTAATGCTTTTTAACATGGCTAATCTACTAATCAGCTTACCAAACGAGCCTTAATGAATGCCTCCTAAAACACAAAAATAACGTATTTAAAGATCTAAGACGAACTTACCTCGAAAAGGAATTAAAATTCTAAAATGAAAAATAAATAAGAAATTATCTAAAATTAAAAGGATTGAAAAAGGCTTGAAATAATAAAATTAGGCTCAGAAGCCCAGATATTACGACCAAACTATGACTCTTGTCTTGTCAATCACATCGTTCCACTTCTAAATTCCAAAAGAATTTAATAATAATAATTCCGAACTCGACGCCTCGTGTTTGAAATACTATTGCCGATTGATCCTTGTCATCTAAAATGCATCAATTAGTCATTTAAAGTGGGGATGTCAATGGATGGATTTTACCCGGACCGATTCAGAACTGTTTAAAACCCATTAAAATTTAAGTAGCGGTTCTGGTTCCGGTTCTGGTTCTAGACCCGCTTTAGACCCAGACCGTTTAGATCCATAGTTTGATGATCCGATCTGATTCGGATCTGGTTTCAAAACCAGAACTAATACTTATTTATTGGTTCTGATCCGAGTAAAACCCGTATATTGACAAACCTAAATTTAAATAGGCTTGTCAATGAGCTAGTTTTATCCATATCGATTCGAAATCACTCATAACCCATTAAATTATAAAGCAACGATTTTGATTCCAGTTCTGGTTCTGGTCCGGTTCTGGTTCCAGATCCGTTCAGATCCGGACCGCTTAAGATCCATAGTTGATGGTCCGGTTCCGATCCGGATCCAATGTCTAGTGAGTCGAATCCAGAACAATAATCATTACTTATTTATTGGTTCTGATCTGGGTAAACCTCACCCATTCACATCCATAATTCCAAGTCAATCACCTAATGTATCTAATGTATTTGTCATCACCTAATGTATTTTAAAGTGAGCTCGAAGCACTAATTGGATCTCGGACAAATGTGAGATTGTGGTTGCGGTTGATTACAATATTATCCCTCCACTCTGTAAAACATAACTGATTTTGCTTCACAATGCAACTGTCAACTGCGGACAAACAACGGAAATGGAACTCTCTCTCCTTCACCATCCACTCAAGCCCGTCTTCTTCCACCACTCTCACTCATCCGTTTCCGCCGCAGGTGCCCTCTCTCTTCCCTCTCTGTATTACCACGTTTACTTCCATCTTTCACATTGTCGTCTAATATCTCCACTATACAGGAAAGAGATGCTCTTACATGAATACGACGCCATTAGGATGCCGCTGTTCATCATCGTCTTTGGAAGGCTCTGCCCAGAAATTGCATTTGCAGAATGAAGGGAGGAGGGCGCTGCTGAGCTGTCTCCTTGCTGCAAGTTAGCATTTTCATAACCTTTTGGTTAAATATTTCTTGATATTCTTGGGTTTTCTTGATTTCAATATTTGATCGAGGGAATTGTGAATCTTTAGGGTTTAGGAATTGTGAATTTTTAGGGTTGTGATGTGAGCTTACTTGAATATGAATCATCCTCAGGCTAAATCAATGGTTTCATGTGATGCAGTGAATTTTTCTGTTACAGCCTAACACTGAAAGTTTGTTACTTCTTTTTCCTAGTATTCTGAGATATGTTATATGGCACCCTAACTTAATAAGGTGCTGCATTTCTGTCATTGTTCAACTGCTGGGATTTCGTTATGTGAAGCAGCTGGTGCAGTGAGCACAAGTAGAAGAGCTGTAAGCCCCTTTTTCTTGGCTTAACATATTTGGCTCCAAATATATTATTATGGATGCATACGAATTTTCTTGGTGTACGTATTCTTCGGTTTTGAGTTTGGTGACAGCAATTTCTTTATCTGGTGCAGCTGAGAGGAGCAAAAGTTCCTGAAAGTGAATTCAAAACCCTCCCAAATGGTCTGAAGTTAGTATATGATAACAGCTCTCAATTTCACTGCTTTTACTTATATTGATTTAATTATTGTTATTTAGCTAGGACTGTACACTTTTGTATTGTTTAGATAGTTTTTAACTTGAATTTGGTTTATGTCTGTTATATATGATTTTATTGTTATCAGAATCAGGCATAATGTTGATATAAACTGCAGAGTCCTATGATCTCAGCTTAAAGTTTTATGTTTCATGTTTCTGTGTTAATTTTAGCATTATTGATTTATTTTGTAAGGTGAATTTGATGAAGCTTGATTTCGGAGGTACTACGATTTGAAATTTGGAGACGGACTTGAAGCTGTGAAGGGATCTCGGGTTGCAGTTTGACTGTGGCACAGTTGAAAATTTTAATATCTAAGTAGTAAGTACATTTAGTACTTTCAGAATTTCGCATTTATGCAAATTCTTCCTTGTGCATTTTAATATAAAGCAGTGTTGTGCACACTCAAACAGATTTGCAAATTATGCTTGTGCATCTTTGGTGCTACTATCACCTTAAAACTTAAATACCACCACTTTCTGGCTATGTTCTATTAGTGCTTTAGCTGAGGTGTTAGATTTTCAAAAGCTGTGCATCTGTTTTTGTAATCGTAGCAAACTTGTGTTATGCATTTAGTGGTGCTACAATTGCTATGAGGTATATATGGTTGGACTTTTTTAGGTGCATTATGTAGCAAAGTGGAAAGGCATCACTTTTATGATGAGCAGACAAGGGATGGGAGTTGGTGGTGGAACGGTAAGTAGGATTGATCGATGCATTCTCATTCCATTTGAGTTGTTTGTGATTGAAGATCGAGTATTTGTTGCACTTAGCCGTATGGATTTGACGTTGGTCAATCTGAGAGATGAAAAGTTCTTAAAGGATTAGATTTGGGAGTTTTAAGGCATGCGTGTGGTGAGACTCAGATCAAACCTCTCCTACATCATATGCTTCATATGTTACTGCTCAACAAAACTGTATTCAACAACAATGTGAATATTATGGAAATTAAATAGGTAGCTTTCTTTGCAGAGATTGCTGATTGTACCTCCTGAGCTAGCATATGGAAATAAGGGCGTGCAGGAAATTCCTCCTAATGCTACAAACAATTGAGGTATTCAATATCCTTTATACTCATTTGATCATTATTCTACACAGATATAGAAGAATTTACACAACTTATCAATTATGCAAATGATCTAATTGTATGGAATTAATGTATTCTGCAGCTGGATGTTGAATTGCTGGCTATCAAACAGAGCCCATTTGGGTAATCTGTTGTGTGTTTCAATGAAACATCATTAGTTTTGATCATTCATAGAGATTGATTTGAGTTGAGATTTTGTTTG
This sequence comes from Salvia rosmarinus, assembly GCA_036937905.1. Classification (NCBI taxonomy): domain Eukaryota; kingdom Viridiplantae; phylum Streptophyta; class Magnoliopsida; order Lamiales; family Lamiaceae; genus Salvia; species Salvia rosmarinus. The sequence continues at coordinate 53,837,085 of CM072818.1, read as the reverse complement.
GTGCAGGTCGGCCGTCAAAATTGTTGAAGGATGATTGCTTATTGTTTCACTGATAATGGATGTCGGATTTTGAATTTCTTAATCATGTTTTGATGTCTACTCATGTAGTCTTCATTCTTAAACCGTAGATCCCTATATTTTTGTCTATATAATCTGTACATGTAAATATCAAATATGAAAGCATCATTCCCAAATATTCAATGCTACTCACTTCCAACTTTAGTGTTTGGTTTTTACCTTATTACAATGCCTCAACAAATTTCTAATGATTTACATTAGTGTGTTAAATTCGGGACCGTATACATATTTATTAACAATGGAAATTTTCAATATGTATAAAGTTGTTGAATGTAAAGTATAACATTGAATATAAATTTATTATATCGAATTTGGTGTAATAAATTTATATACTCCCTCTATCCTATTTAAAATGTCTCACTTTCATTTTTGGGTTGTCCCATTACAAATGTCTCATTCCATTTTAGGAAATAATTATCCCTTCAAAAAGTGTGGGCCCTATCCACTTTTTAATACTTTAACTACTTTATACATTTCTCCTAAATCTCAGTGCCCAAAAGAAATGGGATACTTTAGGTGGGACGGATGAAGTATTTAATATAATAATTTTATATATTCAATGTTTTCTTATCAATATTTATATTCTTTATATATAGAGATTGAAGTATAATTATAAAAGAAAAACCCGTTGGCAGTAAAAACTCAGCTTAATTCTGAAAAGAAATATACGAGTAAAAGTATAATTCTACAATGAAATAAAGTAAAGGGTAAATATCAATTTAAACCCTAAATTATACATGTTTTATCAAAAATATCTTGTATTTTCAAAAATATCAATTTAAACCGTAAATTATCATATTTATATCAATTTAAACCCCAAACTATCCTGAATACAGGAGTATTTTTGATACAAATATGATAGTTTAGTTTGGGGTTTAAATTGATATTTTTGAATGTTCAAGATATTTATAATAAAATATGTATAATATATGGTTTAAATTGATATTTACCTAAAGTAAATGTAAGTTTAAAAGAAAATAAAGAAAAACCCGTTGCCAGTAAAACTCGCAGTGCACTGTAGAGAGTAAAGATCTTTATAAACATCGCCTCTTGCCCTCAGATCTGATCCTTTTGTTGTATTCTCAGCAATTTTGACGAACCGTCGTCATGAGTATGGCGATTAGGGCTTTGCTGCTCGTTTTCCTCGTTCTCTCTTACTCCTACACCGCTTTCTCTCTCTACGAAGACCAAGTCGGCCTTATGGATTGGTATATTTCTCTTCACTCTATGCTTGTGCAATTAGTTACGGTATCATGATTATTGATGTTAGTGTAATCGACGGTTGAATTCTTCGACATTTTGCAGGCATCAGCAGTACATAGGCAAAGTGAAGCACGCAATTTTCCACACGCAGAAGGCGGCGAGGAAGCGTGTTGTCGTCTCCACCGAGGAAAACGTCGTCTCCTCGCTTGATCTTCGACATGGCGAGATATGTGAGTGTTTTATTTTCCAAATTATATTTTGCGTTGGAAGTTATGACCGTTGCTCATTGTGCAATGAGCTATGCCACATCGGTTGGAGTAATGTTTTGACTGGTCGCAGTTTGGAGGCATGTTTTGGGACCCAATGACGTCATCGATCAAATAGATATAGCCCTCGGAAAGTGTAAGCACGGCCCTTCTTTATGTTGGTTTGTAGCTTTAGTCCATGATATACAGATAATTGGTGTTGCTCTAGTATATGTGCTTTCTTTCAGTCGACTTAGGGAGTATCATTTTCTTCTTTTTGTGCTGGAGACTGAACTAGATTGCCAAATCTTCTATCAATTTATGGCAAAGGACATAGTGGTTCGATCAGCTTGTTATAACTTACTCCACTAATATCATGACTTTTTATTTACTCATTGTTCAGTCAAGGAAATAAACTGCTGTAGAGTCCTGGTTGTTTAAGTTATATGTCTGTGAATATATGGATCTCAGTTACATGTTCATGTGTTTCAGATGTTATTACTCTGTCATCTGGGGGAAGTATCTTAAGAGCCTGGAACCTTCCTGATGGCCAGATGGTGTGGGAGTCTACTCTTCTTGGCTCAAAGGCCTCGAAGCCGTTATTACTAATTCCAGTGAGTGAAAATTTTGCTTAAACCATCCAAAGAGATGTCTTATGGGTCTTCAAATGCATAATGTCATATGAAGGATCTTTCTTGGACTGCACATTCCTGACTATGCAGTTGGTATACTAATACAATGTTATACATTGGAACTATGCTTCCCTAAGCGTGATCCATTTTTCAGTGAATTTAGTATTCAAGGTTTACAAAGGAAAGATTCATGTCATCATTTTGGTGTGAACCCACATTCCTGGGCTTGATACCCAGCTCTGTTCAGTCTTCACTCTATGTAGTTACTGTGCTGGTGTTGGTTGGGTCTTTAATCCTCATTAAAGTGCATAAAGGGCCAAAACTAGCCTATATATGAACTTTATGAATTAATTTGTTTTGTTAAGTGTTTCCATAGGCTCACTTTTACTACTCATTAAACAAGTATGTCACTGTTGATTTGCTGATTTAATATCGAACTGATTTATCCCGATATCATGGGTTACTGCTCTCAAGTATTAGATTATTATGAAGGAACTAAAAATTTTCAATCTCACTCATGGGGTTGCCTTTTGCAGACTAATTTGAAGATTGACAAGGAGAATGTAATGTTTGTCTATGGAGACGGTTTTATTCATGCTATCTCAAGCATTGATGGTGAAGTTATCTGGAAAAAGGAGTTAGCTTCTGAAGGGTTTGATCACCTTTAAACTCAAAATGCCAACATCTTTTATCTTTTCTTCATCTAGACACTGGTTGAATACATTCTTCATGTTTTGCAGCATCGATGTCCAACAATTAATTTATACTGATGGGAGCGATACAATATCTGCAATTGGTTTTGTTGGCACCCACCAATTTGGTGCTTATATATTAGATTTTAAGAGCGGTGAGCTGTTGAAATACAAAAGCATGGAGTTTCCTGGTGGTTTTTCTGGGGACTTGTCACTTGTGACAGAAGACACAGCAGTGGCAATTGATTCTACTGGAACAAGCTTGGTTACTATACAATTCCAAGATGGACTGATTAGCTTCCACCAGACACTTATCTCTCATCTCATCCAAGAGTTCCAAGCGGAAGCTGTTATATCACCATCAAATATTCCTGGAGCGTTTATTTTAGGAACTGATAATTCCGTTACCCTCATTAAAATTATTAGTAAAGGTGAGTTGAAGGTTGTTGAAGAACTTGGCCATGCAACTGCTGTCAGTGACGCTCTCTTCCTTCCAGATGGCCAACAAGCATTTGCTTTAGTTCAGCATCATGATGGTAAGATTCTGCTGACTGTGAAGCTTGGTAATGATGACTGGACATCCAAATTACTTGAGGAAACAATTCATTTGGATAATCAAAGGGGAAAAGTACATAAGGTGTTCATCAATACATATGTCCGCATGGACAGGTCAAACGGATTCAGGGTTTTAATTGTCTTGGAAGACGATTCGTTGTTTTTGTTACAGCAGGGCGAGATTGTCTGGAGTAGAGAAGATGGACTTGCTTCAATTGTGGATGTAAAAACAGCAGAATTACCAGTTGAAAAGGATGGTGTCTCAGTGGCAAAAGTAGAAAACAACCTTTTTGAATGGCTTAAGGTAAAATCTCACTCGAACACTAATTCATTACTAGATTTAGTTTCTATGATATATGTTGTTTATTAGCTGGGATGGCTAAGCCTATAAGGGTCCATATGGAATCTAGATTATTACTTGTTGACCAAATTACTGGCCTTTCTTGGGGGGTTTCTATGTTATAGGAACGATAGTGGGAAAAGAGCACAAAAAGCACCTGCTTTGGCACAATAGAATTTGGACCTCTTAGTTGTTTGTCATACAACTGTAAATATTTAACTCTTCCGCTGAGTGTAGCTGAGTATATGTTGCAACTTCTTGTGCTATTCCTGAAGGATGCCTTATGCATATCATAGATGAATTAACTGGAGGAAATACCTTAGCTTGTGGAAAAGCAGGGTTTGTGTACAATGTTGCATCTGCTGATCTATACTTTTGTGTTCTTACTAAAAAAGCAATGCGCTAATGGTTTCTCTTTTACTATTCTTATTCTGAAAGGGGCATCTGCTGAAGCTCAAAGGAACTCTAATGATAGCAAACCCTGATGATGTGGCAGCGATACAGAAGATGAGGTTGCAAAGCTCTGGGAAAAGCAAGATGACTCGGGACCGAAATGGGTTCAGGAAGCTTCTCATAGTACTTACTCGAGCAGGAAAACTTTTGCACTGCACACTGGAGATGGGAGAATTGTGTGGTCTCTTTTAGTTAAATCTCTTCGTAAGTCAGAGACATGTCAAAATCCTAGAGGATTAGCTTACATCAGTGGCAGGACCTCATCATCATGCTTTGGACCAGAATCCATCTGTTCTGATTGTTGGAAGATGTGGAGACAGTCTAGATTCTCCTGGAGTTCTATCTATTGTTGATGCATATACTGGGATGAGCACAATCATATGGGACCTATTCATTCCATTGCAAACATTATTCCATTGTCTTTACTGATTCTGTGGAGCAGCGATTGCATTTGCTATTAGATGCTAACAGGCGTGCTCACTTATATCCAAGAACTGCTGAGGCTCTTGGCATTTTCAGCGAGAATTAGGGAACATATACTGGTACTCAGCTGAAACTGACGAGGGTATTCTAAGGGGTCATAGTATGCAGAAAAAATGTGTTCTTGAGGAGGCAGATGACTTCTGTTTTGACTCAAGGGACTTATGGTCAATTGTGTTACCCTCAGAGTCAGAAAAGATTGCTGCAACCGCGACAAGAAATTTAAATGAGGTGCTCCTTTTATCATTTATCCTCTTTTTGTGACAACATGGATTTTGGGTTAATATCTTCTGATTTTCCTCCAAGAGAGTTATGGTGTGATCTTATGTGGCCGGTTTTGGTAGTTGATATTATTTCATTTGGTTTCATTTTTCTTCTTCAGGTAGTTCATACTCAAGCAAAGGTGACATCAGACCAGGAAGTCATGTACAAATACGTATCAAAAAATCTGCTGTTTTTGGCAACTGTTACGCCTAAAGCTGTTGGTCCTATTGGTTCTGTTACTCCAGATGAATCATCTCTGATTGTTTATTTGATTGATACGGTAACTGGTCGTATTTTGCACAGAGTGACCCATCATGGTTCTGTAGGTCCTATTCATGCTGTAAGTCTCTTTTTCTATAGAAAGGAAAACTGAACTAGGCACACAAGTAGTACTTGTAGTTTTTTCCTCAAATTTCCAACAAATAAATAATATATAAAACTTCTTTCTGTGTCTGACATCAGCCATTACCTTTTGATCTCTATAAAGGTTTTCAGTGAGAATTGGGTTGTGTATCACTACTTCAACCTAAGGGCACATCGATATGAGATGTCTGTCATTGAAATATATGACCAAGCTCGTGCGGTAATCCTTCATTTTTGTTCTTTTGTGATTTTTTGTATTTCCGTAGTTCTGTGGTATCATAATTATTGTGACATGCAGGAAAACAAAGACGTGATGAAGCTTATTTTTGGGATGCATAATCTCACTTCTCCTATAACAGCTTACTCTCGCCCTGAAGTCTCCACAAAGTCACAGTCATATTTTTTTGCACATTCTTTAAAAACAATGGCTGTAACATTAACAGCCAAAGGTATAACTTCCAAGCAGGTTCTTCTTGGCACAATTGGTGATCAGGTAAGTTTTTATGGCAACCAGTGATCGTCTTTGCAGGCTTTTCTGTATGTTGCATGCCTAGTTTCACATTGATTTCTCTCGTAAATGGGAGGTTGGCCTGGAATTAGCGATGATATTCTACTTTGTCTTTTATCCCTAGGTATTGGCTCTTGATAAGCGGTTTTTGGACCCCCGGAGAACAGTTAATCCTACTCAAGCTGAGAAAGAAGAAGGAATTATCCCTCTTACTGATTCATTACCAATTATTCCTCAGGTGATTAAAATTTAGAGATTATCGCTAAAACTGCAAATATGCCTAATTTTCAGTATCTTTTTCATTACTCTGGCATCATATATAGCTCTCCTGTATATTTGCATTTTGATAATTTGCCAGTTATTTCTGCTGCTGTGTGAAGGAACACTCCATAACTGAATTAGATGCTAGATGCCGGTGATATATATGATTTTGATTTTTGAAATATGGGTGTGCATACAATGATGTAGTTTATTTGAATGTGTATCTGACTGTCTTGAGTAGAAGGCCATGTTTGATGTTATAATCAATGCATGCTACAATTTCTACATTTCTGATGGGCTTGATCGGTGTCATTGCACATGGGTCAGCATAGCCAAGGATCTTTTATTTCTTGAATCGAGCTAAATTCTTGGAATTGATGTTAGTTTCTGTTATGTCTATATTTATCAATCAGCCTGAGTGTGGCAGTTTAGGCTGTTATGATTCGCCTTAATTGTACTTGAATTCCATATCCTATCCTAGGACATGTCAGTTTGTGATTTATTAGCTCAGGCACCTACAGGTTGATTGTGCCTACAGACTCTACAGTCTATGGCTGCTTAAATCAATTTTACTGAAAACTTATTTATTTTTTTGGTTTTGTGTGACTGCATTATTACCTGGTCACTTAAAAGTGATAGAAAATCAGAAATTGTTTAAATTTCAATTTCAGCTGATAATCAGATAAGTTGGTAGCTATGACAATTCACCTTGCTTAGTTCTGTAAGGTCTGATAGAGATTGATGCAATTTGCTAGGATGTGAAGGTTTCTCACCCTTTATTCAGAAGCATTGTCCTTTTTATATTGATATACATCACAATTTTTTTAACGATGTTTCTTCCATCCTTTGCAGTCTTATGTAACTCATGCTCTTAAGGTAGAAGGTCTCAGAGGCATTATAACAGTTCCCTCAAAGCTGGAGTCGACCACCCTTGTCTTTGCATATGGCGCAGATCTCTTTTTCACTCGGCTCGCACCTTCCAAAACATATGATTCGCTTACAGAGGATTTCAGCTACGCTCTGCTCCTAATCACAATAGTTGCCCTTGTTGTCGCAATATTTGTTACCTGGGTTTGGTCGGAGAAGAAAGAGCTCCAGGAGAAATGGAGGTAGTGGAACTGTTTGAAGTTCATAGTTGTTCTTCGACAATTGACCACGGGCGTTTATTGTCTTAGATCCCAGACAAAGTCACCTTTGTAACATGGTCGTTCTGGGAATATACCTTCCTACCCAATGTTGTAAATCAGAATGCAGGAAATCAGAAAAATAGTGTTGCTTAATCTTGTTTCCATCATAGTCAACACCAAAGCATAATGCTGTGATCGGTGATGAACGTTTTCCCTCGCATTCCTAATTTTGACTGACGAAACCGATTTTAAATTTTTAAAGTATTTTTGGATAATTTTGTCTTTCAGAAATGTTTGTTATCAGTTGGTGATTATTCCTGGATGATGATCTATGGGAATTTATTCGACATGCTCATTTTTCTGTTATAAACACAAAACACCATACGCTGTATTTATGTGATCTTACTGGAACTGCAAGTCACGCAGACAGCAATGAGATGAGATGATAAATAGATAAAAGAAACTTGGAATCATTCAGTCCCATAGAGAAACATATTAATGAGGAAAATGAGATCGTTTGTCATGCAAGTGTAAATGCCTAAAAATCAATCTCGCTTTACAGAATTCAACTATGCAAACGCCTAAATGTTTAATCTTGGAATAAGGTCTCCAAGCAAGAAGAAATGGATTTTCGCTTCAGTGCTAGGCGGCACTGCAGCTGCTCTAACCATTAACAGATCGAGTGTGTGAATATCTGAGGTAGGTATGAATCAAGCCCTGAATAAAAAGAATAAGCTAGAAGAAGAGATGGTAAAATATTCCTAGTGCATCCTTTCTTGGAAAGGAAAGCCGACAACACATTGGCTGCCAATTGACACGAAATAATCAGAAACGACTATAATGAAACAGAAAATGGCGAGGAAATTCACAAGAAGAGAGAACCAATGGCTACTAATACACACAGCATGGCAGCATTATATCTTTCTGTTACACTGAAAACTGTGCTGGTTGATGAGCTGCTGCTCACGCTCAGCTGTCCATTATTCATAAATTCATCTTTACTGGGAGTTAATGAAACATTCACCGACAAAGAACCTGAAAAGAGTAATCATATTTGAAAAAGAAAAAATAATCTATCAATACAAGAGGAGATACAAAGAAATTTATAACAGGTTCTTATATTTGATTGACAATGTTGGTAAAAGAGCTGAACTTACAATCATAGTCTGCCCATCCTAGTCTTTGCTGAGCCAAGTCATAGACAAAGATTTTATCTTTGAGAACAAGATCTGGAAACAAGAAAATTACAGATTAGTCTTAGAGTCTCACATATGAAAGTTTGACAAGGTCATTACTCTTAAGGTGGTTTCCTAATATTCTAGAAGAGACTAGTGATATCTTCATTTTTTAATCAGTTGAAGAAAGCTCTAGTTTGGTTGGATGTCATTAATATACAAGACAAGAATTTCATCCAACGGATTATTTGGAGCAATACTTCAAAATTGATGGCATACCTCTTCACCAATATAGAGGAAAATCTTCATAACCATCCGAAAGATGGTTGAGCCAAGTTTTCCCAAGGTTCAATATTGAAAACAGTTTGGGCTTAAGAAACTCAAATCCGGATAAGATTTAAAAGGAGAGGGAAATTCAATGAAGAATGAAGAGCTAATACCGACTGCACTAGTAATTCAACCAACCGTACAATCATGTAATTCATATGCACAACAATGATTTCCAAATCTTCACAAACTATTTGAATTTTTCCACCGTAGCAGTAAAACCAGCAGACAAAGTATTAGAGGCAAGAATCAATGCCAAGAGAGTTTGCTACAAAGGTCACAAGCCAGAAACATATTATGAGGTGCTCCTAGATGTGTAAGCACAAAGATGGTTCCGACAGATATCTGATTGTAAATATATATTTATTAATCTTCCGGAACTCCAGGACCTGCCCTAGGCATCTGTCAACATATTTTGGCCTATTTTTATATCAAGCTCTCTTTCGCTCTTCTTGATCGTTCCATAATCAATGTTTAGCTTGTGTAATTTGTGTGTGGATTGTAAGCTGGTTGTGTTGTGTGAAATGAAAAATGATGTTTTGGGATAAACTCGGGAGAAACAATAGTAATCCTCCTTGAGGTTTCCTTTGGCAGTATATAATGTAGGTTTGGGTTCTGTATTGCATCCACAGATCATAAGCTCAGATAGCTAGAAACCAAAATTGAAAGCCGATCAGTTGGCTAGCAGTTAGCTCAGGAGACATATTTACATGCAGATCATTTTCTTTAAAAGAAGACCAACCTCCTAAAATTGTAGTGCCTTGTTTTGGAGCTTTAAGGAAGCCCACGCACCACATTGCAGCACCATCCTGAAAAATTGTAGTAAGTAAAAGTTTTACAAACTTCCTGAGAGACATGAAAAAAATAATATTAGGCAATGACAATAATGGCAAAAGTATAACAGCAGCAATAATAACTATTATCCTACCATGAACATGCCACTATAGCATTGATGAGTTGGAAAAGAAAAAACAAGAAAATGGGCATTTATTAACCCATGACAATGATGACAAACAAAATGATATTACAATTTACAAATACGAATATCAAAGTTATTCTTTCAACGTCAAGAGTAATATTGCAAAACACTGAGGAAATAATAAATTAGAAGGTAGAGATAAGTGGGATACTCACAACAAAGCCTGAGTGCACGAGGTAGTCAATTGGTTTTATAAACATGTATGCATCCCCAGCAAAATTGAAAGAAACTGGTGGAAATATCTCAGCTACACTGGTTAGAAACAAAAGATATCTAGATCAAGTTTCTACCAGTCATCAATCAGAATCTTTACCCAACAAATTTTTGCACGAATAGCTGTCAAGAGAACTTTATGAACAATGAGCGAGAAAGGCAAACCTTGTAGAGACTAGATAGCATTGGTTTCCGTTGGAGATAGTTGCGGTGGCGAATGTAGAAACAGCAGCTGTTATCTGCAAGACAAATAACCATCAGGCTAAAAGTTGACTGAAAACAGTAAGTTTATATAATAAATTAACTTCATGAGATCTAATTGTTCAAACAGACTAAAATCTGGCAAAATAAAATAAATTGTCTGCATAATTTATATCCATGTCATCAAAAACAACTTATACCCTAGGGAATCATATAACTTCAAAGATATGACAAATGACATATAAGGTATGACTTCCAAAATGCTGAACTTACATAAAAAGAAAAGGAAAATAATAAGGGGTGGACTCAATTTAGTGTCTAAATTCTTACTTGTTTCATTTTATTATGCATGCATTTGGATAAGCACAAAAAAAAAGCAGCAGACACAAACACACATAGAAACAAACAGGACAGTAGTGTTTTCTTATATGGTTGCTGCATATATGTTAATTTTTTAGTGGCAGGAAAGTCTTGTCTGGATTCAAAGGGTTTGTTCAAGTCAACTTCTAGACCCTAGTCTAGTTAGTGGCTTGGTTCTATAAAAATACAATCATTAACTTCAGTAAGATCAAAGATTGAATGGAGATATTTACGGCAGCAATAAAAGGTTCATAAGCTCCTTCCACAAGGTAGGCCAAAGTTGTTCCAGAATCAACAATTGTTCCCTGATTGACTGATGTTGTAAACACTGTTGGGTCAATAGGTAACAGTTCCCCATTGACAGCGATGCTCTGCAAATATAAATTGTAATGAGACCTGAAACATCAATAATAAAAATCAGATACTATAAAATCATCGAAGATGTGTCCATGTTATAAATTCATAAATGCATTTTCAGCTCATCATTTCATTCTCTGCAGTTAGTTCGGGACGGCCATAATGCACCAAATATTAAGTGCAAAGGCTGTACTGCAAGATCCAAACAACTCAAATAAACCAACATCACAATGCAACACTGTCCTTGTTTACAAATGAATAGTAGCAAATGCCATCCGAAAATCCAATTTTTCATTAATGGTGCATATTATTTAGACAGTAGATTGCATATGAATTGTACCTAAACCATAGCGCTTTATCAACATCAGTACATAACAGAGACCCTTAATCTTTCAGCATGATCATAAGAAATATAGAGCAGATGCAGTTCCAATATCATAAGATAAGCTAAGGGGCCAAATAACAAGCATGTTAATGCTTCTTAAAAGATGTAGATAAAATGATTCATTGAATAATAAGAAAGGTACTATAACATGTAAGGAAAAAGACAGATATAAGACCTTCATGATGTCACGCCAAAAAAAGAACCAAAAACAAAACAATAAGAACTTGGTTCTAATCCCAAGATGCTCAACTATAGACTGGCAGAACAAACATACCTATGAAAATTATAGCTATAAATCCTCAAACCAAATATAAATGGATATTTATGAAGAATTACCAACTAGTTTGGCGCCGATCAAATGCATGGCATTTTTTATGTCCTGAATGTGATGCAAGTGTCATGGTAATGCTATGCGTTATGAGTCAGCGAATTAAAGTCAGTAGAATAATAAAATTTATACGTACTGTGAGGGAACGAGGGGGGTATAAATGATTCTTGGATCCAATATCTCACCAAGAACAAATATACCTCCACCATTGCCATCTCCTTTTAAGCAGTGGGAAAATACTTTAGGAGTAATCTTATGCGATGACAACTGTGATACTACAGAAATATCCTGCCTGCCAAACCCAAAGATGCCATCAAGTGCCTTAGTGGATTTGGCTAAGTCTCCAAACAGAGAGGTGCTACACCTGTTTCCACATATCAACACACGGATATCCTGTTAGGCATAAGCTTGACTGCAAGCAACAAATTAAATGTTTAATAGAATAAATTTCATTAGACTTTTTCATCCTTGGGGCCCAAAAATCAATACATGGCCTGATGCTTTCAATAAATTTCTCCAACTCAAGGAATGTTAACCCCCAGAAAGTAGTCTCAACTTAAAAGATTCATAAATTATAACTCATGCAAGGGACAGCATATGCATGCAAATGCAACCACATATGTAAGCATGTGCCTGCAATTAATAGTGATATAACAGCTCACCCAAATACGATGGGAGCAGAGGAATTGGCGACTAATGAAGTGCCCAAAATTGAGTCAAAATACAGCAAATCAGATACATAAAAACCAGCTGTGCCACTTTGATCTGCATATTGAAATGAGTAACCACATTGATTGCTTTCACCGAAGCATTCAGCAGCTGCATTTTGAACTATGGCAGCACATCTATTATCTGAGCAGGAAATAGAGGAAACAGTTGAAGACGCAGCAGGGTCGAAAAAATTGAGAGGAATCTGCAAGCACAACTCAGCATTGGTCCAACTTGAAACGCAAATTACTACTATAATCAAATGCCAAAGGAAACTTGTATATGACAACATAAAGAGTAAGAGTTTACCCCTAATCCACTACTCTGAGGGCAATCCGAACAAGAACTGCAAGCAACCCACAAGATGTCGCTTCCAGTATCAATCTGCACATTGAAGTCACGTGGTGGAGTTCCTAATCTCACTTTTGTGAAATAAAGTCTGCATAAATGAAAGCCCTCAGTCAATCATCAAAGAAAAGAACTCAAGCTAACCACCTAACTGTTACATGCTCTGTGAACACGATCTCACAAAAAAATGGCAACCCTAACAAACTGATTAACATCAAATTTAAGCATGCAGCCATATTTTTATTAGTGAAATACCTAATTCCTCAACTTCCATAGTTTGACAAAGAGATAGCAAATACTTCCTCCGTCCGATTCAAGACATAATCGCCCATTTATTTTAGAATGAAATAATTAAATTGATAAAAATAGATAAATACTTTTCGACACGATTATTTAATAGAATGATATAAAATAATTAAATTGATAAAAAATAGATAAATCTTAAATTTTTGAAGAGATAATTATTTCCTTAAACCGATCATCTCGGTGGGACGGTCCAAAAAAGGAAAATAATCTTGGATAAGAACGAACCAAAATTCAGCATCACATATTAATAGGAGGAAAAAAATCCAAATAAATAAAGTTAATACAAAAAAAATAAATAATAACTGTTCACAAAACTGAGTTCACTTACTTCCAAAACATAAACAGTAAATGCTTCAGAAACAGAGAAAGAAAGAGGGCGGGGGAAGGGAGTTACTAATAATTACAGAATTACCCAACGACGTAGGGATCGAAAGTCCCGACGACCTGAAAATCAACGACCCCTCCGGAAAAGCTTTGCAAAACACGCGCGTGGCGAGCACGGTCCCGAGCTTTAATAACGTCGAGCTCCACCTTCTCATCAATTGGAAACGCTCTCTGCAGAGTAAGCACTCCTTGATTCCGCCGCCGCCGCGCACTGTTGACAGAAAAGTGACGGCTGCAATAGCGACTGCGACGGCCACCGCTGTCATTTCCCGGCCAATCATCGCCGGCGCTCAAAAGCCGCACTACGGTATATATATAGACTATAAAACTTGTACAAATTTGCTATGAACTGTATAATGAAAAATTAAATAAGAATCAGAAAAATGAAAATGAGTGCTTCCTATGTTTGTATTAGTTTGGTGAGAGTGGAGTAATGGTGTCCGAGGTACATAATAAACAAAAACATTACATGCCCGCGCTCTCTCTCTCCCATCATATCAACTATGTTTTGCAGATTTGTTTTAAGCGAGCTGTCTCACTAGTGCAGCGGATTACCAAAGGGTAAAAGGGGTATCTTACATTCACTATTTTGTCACTTTATTTAATAATGAAACGAAATAGAATGTATAAACTATAACGACTCCCCTTTTGGCTTTATTGAGTAGAAACGACTAAATAATGGGTTTTATTACTACACTTCTATATTTAGTACTTATCGACTTTTATAAAATATTTGGATGACTCTTTGTGAATTTCAGTTGTTTATTTTCTAATATTAAAATACTTCAAGTCATATCAAAAGTTTTGTAGTATAATGATATTCATCATCTTTCTTTCAAAAATCGAGACGAACACATTGTCTTTATTCTCCAACTCAAAGAGATAAATAAAAAATACTTTATATCATTATTTTTAGAAAGTAAACTTGGAAAGTTGCCCAAAGACCACCCAGACCAATTGCCAAGATCCAAGATCCACGATCCACGGACCACGGACCACGGACCACGATCCACGGACCACGGACCACGGACCACGGACCACTAAACCGGAGCCGAGCCGGGCCGGGCCGGGCGGGCGCGACGACGGCACCGAGCACCGCACCGGCCCGCAGCAAGGGCGGCGCGGCGGCAGCACATACAGGCGCGTGGGCTTTCCACCATCACTTGTGCACATAATTATACTAAGTGTTCAATGAACCACTTATATAGACAATTAATGAAGGTACATTAATCAATGTGGGATAAGAATTAATTAATCCATGCTTATCCCTTAATCACATAACTCCATGTTTAAGTGACAAACTTTGATCCATTATTTCTCACTCACCGAAATCGGATTTGAGAATGTGAATACACCACGATCATCTACTCGGAACGTAGATCGATCTTATGCCGTTTAATTTCACAAAATTAAACGTTACGTCACTCAAAATCTTGGTCAAAGTAGCTTCCTGGCAACTTGACCACATATATAATAAACATATATATATAAGCGTGATTTCCAACAATCCCCCACATGAGTGGAAATAGCCATATGCATGTATGCGCACACGACCGATCCTCAAGAGATGTTAAAATATTTGGACAGTGGTTTATGGCTCAACCTTCCATAGTTAGTACCATCGAGTACACAGGCGGATTAGTGGACACGACGCCGAACTATTCCCCACAACGCGTAATCGAGACAATGGTATTAACACTTTAACACCTCAACCTCATCCGCTCTCACGTTTGATTCCATTTTGGCCATGGACATCCACTTTGGATTCATAAGTGTTTTGTTTCAAGCGGCCCCACTTCGCACTTACATAGGTGATTCTCACCGAGTATCTTGCCATACTCAACCTCCCGAGGTATCTTAGGAATCATTAAGAGTCAACGACTCAACCTCACCACTAGGCAAGTTTTTCAACACTCGCTTGCTTTATAGGAACAGACTAACTCGAGTGTTTATACACGAACTCCTATAGCTTAGTTCTCCCATTGAACCAAGTTCTTGGGATCTCCGGTCATCATGGTCAGTTACCACTATGATTGTTCTTAAGATGTGGATTTTAATCCCATTCCTCTAAGAACTTGATCATTTGATCCCGGCTCAACCCTTTGGTTAACGGATCCGCGGATTATCTATCGACTGACATAGTCAATTGATATAACCCCACTGAGATCAAATGCCTCACGGTATTATGTCACGACGATATGTCGAGACTTACCATTATACAAACCACTTTTCGCTTCTTCCAATAGCGGCGGCTATCACGGTGAATCATCACCGGTGGGCGGTGTTTAGACCAACATGGAATATCTTCCAAAAATTACGAGCCACTGGCTTCCTCACCGCCTTTATCCAAAGCTATGAATTTCGATTCCATGGTGGATCGGGCTATACACGCCTGCTTCGTGGATCTCCAAGAAACAGCACCTCCCTAATCGTGAACACGCACCCACTCAGAAAGTGAATCTTTCGTGTCGATATCCACTGGCATCACAGCACCCTTCAAGTCTTGGGGATATCTCGTGAAATGCGACCCATGATTTAGAGTATACTTTAAGTACCTCAAAACTCTCACTAGAGCCTTCCAATGCTCCTTGCTCGATTGCTCGTGTAACGACTCAATTTGTTCACGCCAAGAAGCTATGTCGGGTCGGGTGCAATTTGTAAGATACATCAAACACCCGATGACCTTAGATAGTCTTCTTGTCCAAAGTTCACCCTGTTCTTACTCAGTGAACATTGAGCTCCAATGGGGTCTTAGCAGTAAACTGTCAAACGCGTTGAATTTCTTAAGCACTTTCTCGACGTAGTGAGATTGTGTCAAGATAATTCCGTCGATCTTCTTAGAATCTTGATTCCAAGAATCACATCGCCTAATCCCATATCTTTCATGTCAAAATTTCTTTTAACATGCGCTTTGTGTCATTAATGACTTGAGTATTGCTACCATGATCAACATGTCATCTACATACGACACACTATAACATAACCATTATCGGTGTTCTTAACGTAGACACATTTGTCACACTCGTTGATCTTGAAACCATTTGCCAACATTATATTGTCAAATTTTAAGTGCCATTGCAACGGCGCTTGTTTCAAACCATATAGAGACTTCACGAGTTTGCATACCTTGCCTCTCGACCGGTACTACAAACCCTTCGGGTTGCTCTATATATACCTCATCCTCGAGGTCATTGTTCAAAACGCAGTCTTAAGTCCATTTGATGAATCTCAAGATTGCAGAAAGCAAGCAATTGCGGAAGCACCGAATAGACGTAATCCTCGTCACGGTGAATAGGTATCAAGAAATCGTACCTCTCTTTGTTTAAACCCTTTGACAACCAAACGGGCCTTATACTTTTCAATTGATCCATCCGCTTGTACTTTCTTTTAAGGATCCATTTGCATCCTAGGGCTTACAACCTTCCGCAAATCTACCAAGCACCCAAGTGTGGTTTTGCGAATAAAATCAATCTCACTGAGCGACCTCTCGCGCGAGCATCCCGTCCGCCGAGCATAGCTACTTTGATCGACGTTGGTTCTTCGTCCAACATGAACGCAATATAGTCGGGACCAAAATCCTTTGGCGTTCGAGACTCTCACCGCCTCGTCTTGGTCTCGACCCTCCGATCGAGACCTCGATCGCTATGCGATATCGGTTCTTCCTCCAAAGATTTAGAACTCGAAGCTTCACCATCGCCTCTATTGCTAGAACCGGCTTCACTTTTATCCTTGTCTTTACTGAGGATAAACATTTTCAAAGAATATAACATTCCTTGATTCATCGTCGTCCCCACGGTCATATCCGTACTCTCGACTTGTGGATCGAAACGATAGGCGCTGCTGTTCAGTGCATACCCAATAAAGATACAATCGACTGTTTTAGGTCCAATTGTAACTTGTTTAGGAAGAGGCACCTCAACCTTCGCCAAACACCCCCACACTTTGAGATATTTGTACGATGACTTTCTTCCTTTCCACAACTCGTAAGGAGTGACATCCTTACTCTTAAGTGGAATCTTGTTCAGTATGTAGTTGGCTGTCAAAACAGCTTCCCCCCACATGTTCTGGGGCAACCCTGAACTAATCAACAAAGCATTCATCATCTCCTTAGTGTTCGATTTTACGCTCAAGAACGCCATTAGACCGAGGTGAATAAGAGTCGTCGTTTGATGTATTATACCACTTTCGTTGCATAATGCCTCAAACGGAGCTACATATTCTCCCCCATCACTGAGCAGCCTTAATTCGACAACTTAGTTGATTCTCGGCTTCGTTCTTCAAGTTTTAAAAGCTTCAATAGCCTCGCCTTTACTTCTTAGAAGGTAAAGATAACAATATCTTGTATACCATCAATAAACGTGATGAAGTACTTTTACCACCTCTAGTTTGTACAAACTTTAAATCACACACATCGGTGTGAATAAGTTCTAGAGGCTTAGTGTCTGCTCTCACCGAATGAAACGGTAACTTAGCCATTTTGGCTTCCACACAAACCTCACATTTCGCTTGTGTATTAACTTCATTTAACTTTAGTAAATCTAAATTTACTAATCTTTTATTGCATTTAGATTAACATGTCCTAATCTACAATGCCATAAATCGAGCACTCGGTCAGTAAGAGGAAGTAGATGCATTTTTATTCATAGCAATCTTGGGTACACACGACCATTACATTCAATTTGAAAAGACCCCGTGAGATAACCCCTACCAAGGAACTTTCCAAACTTAGTCAAGACAAACTTGTCCGACTCAAAACTAGTCTAAAACCCTTATTAACTAGAATAGAGCCCGACACTAAATTCTTGCGAATGTCCGGACATGCAAAGATATCCTTCAAGGTGATCTCAATGCCGACGACATCTTGAGCACCACATCACCAACTCCGCAACCTCGGACGAGCTTGGTTCCCCATGTTGAGCTTCCTCCCTCAACAAGGCTTGTAGGTGGAGAAACGATCTTTTCGGCGCATACGTGCTAGATTGCGCCGATGTCGATGAACCATCCACCTTGATTCTCGACGTGGTCGACTTCTTCGGTCACCACAGCAGCCAAGTCATCCTTATCCCATTTGTCAAGTCCTTCTCGACAACGTTGGTAACTTGCTTAGCCTTCTTCTTCTTAGTCGACGATAGCCTTACTCGTGTGGCCATGCTTCACACAATTGTAATGAGCCCCTCGTCAAACTTACGGAAACCACCTTCCTTTGCCTTTATCTTTGACATTGGGACGAACACGTTTGTTGGAGGGACCGCCTCTCCAACAGTTGGCTCTAGCATCGATCGCCTTTCCCTTTAGTTCTAGCTTTTCACGCCGGACTCGATCGCGATCGACGATCAAGTCTTCAAGTGTCATATCCTTTCGCCTTGCTTAAGGTAGACCTCAAGTCTCCACCCCGGGTAGCTTCTCAATCATCGTAGCGACGACAAAGCCGTCCGAAATAGTGTGCCTTCGGCTTGAACCTCGTGCACAATGAGTTGAAACTCTTGCACTTGGTCCATGATCACGGAATCGACCATCTTGTAGTCCAAATATTTGGCTACAATGAACTTCTTAGTACCGCATCATCACTACGGTACTTCTTTTCTAGCGATCCCACATACTTTTGGATGTCGTTACAACAAAGATAAACACTATACAAGCTATCTTCTAAACTACCAAGTATAAAATTTTTACAAAGGTAGTCGCCGGCGCCGGTTGTCATATCGCTCGGATGTGAAAGTCCGTCACCACCCGAACGGCGGGCTCATCTTCCACCAAGAAGTTGGCGAAGCCCAACGTCGTGAGGTAGAACAACATCTTTTGTTGCCATCTCTTGAAGTCGGATCCTCCAAACTTCGGCGGCTTCTCGGCGGCATCATCCTTGCGGTATGAACAGCGCCGAGATCGATCCACGACCGATCCACCGGTGTTAGATCCCATGGATCCAACAATGACCCATCGAAAAGTGCGATCGTCGAACCAAAGGAACCACTAAAAGTGGAACCAATTGTTGAACCACTAAAAGTGGAACCAACAGTCGACCCAAAGGGTCCCATGGTTGACCCCGAAGGCATCGAACCAAACATGACCGAAGCCATTGTGCTGAATTGGCGGAAGCAGAGAGGCGGCAAAGAAGGCGGCGGCGATAGAAGAACAAGGCGAGGCAGTAGTGGCAGTGTACGGTCGACATCTCCAAGCAAAGGTATTATGTTTCAACGTTTAAGTCAATTTTAAGTCCGACTCTTCGTGGCAAGTAATATCTCGTCTTGCGATTGTTGGAAAAAGGTGTACGAGCGAAGATGACTTGCCGGGCGTGTTACAACTCGAAACTGAAATGTAGAAGTAGAAGATCAAAACTAACAATGAATTTGAAAAGAAAAAATCGAATAGAAAATTACAGATAACCGTAATCTAATGCCGAGTCGAGGAGTCCTCTTTCCGCAAGACGAGATACGCCCCGGTAGTGCTCTCGGTTGTGGCGGATCGTCTCCAAAGATAAAACGACAAACGTCTCGAAGGTGGTAGCACCGCAGACCAACGAGCTCCGGCGAACTGGACGGAGGCGAGGACAAAGCTTGGACACGAGCTAAGTATGCAGAGAGTTTGGAAAGCTGGAATGCGTTGATGAGGGTGCTAATGCCGGGAGACATGTCCTATTTATAGGCGCCGTCCCCCGTGGGAAGCATGCCGAGTCAACACCGCATTGATGTCGGGTGTTACGGAGTTATGTCCCTATCGAGAGCGTGGCGGTTTCGGAGACAACGTGGGCACGCTTCCGTAGAGCCATCATGTCGGAGCGTTACCGGCGATTACGACGAATAACGGACAACGCGTGCGTCTGTGTTCATGGACGATCCGGACGTCTCTTGAAGTGCAAGCAGCCCAACGGATTGGGCCACACGAGTTGGGCCTCGGACCAACTCCATCTTTGGCTCGATCAAACGCTGATCCAAAATGTAAGGGCAATGGGCCACGGAACCGTGCCCACGGCAAGCCCACGAACAGCCCAAAGAACGCCCCAAAGACCAATTGCCAAGATCCAAGATCCACGATCCACGATCCACGATCCACGGACCACGGACCACGGACCACGATCCACGATCCACGGACCACGGACCACGGACCACGGAACCGGAGCCGAGCCGGGCCGGGCCGGCGCGCGGCGACGCGGCGGCGGGCACGGGCGGCGGCATGGCGGCGCATGCATACTTGTGGCGTGGGCTTTCCACCCATCACTTGTGCACATAATTATACTAAGTGTTCAATGAACCACTTATATAGACAATTAATGAAGGTACATTAATCAATGTGGGATAAGAATTAATTAATCCATGCTTATCCCCTTAATCACATAACTCCATGTTTAAGTGACAAACTTTGATCCATTATTTCTCACTCACCGAAATCGGATTTGAGAATGTGAATACACCACGATCATCTACTCGGAACGTAGATCGATCTTATGCCGTTTAATTTCACAACATTATTCAAGTTTGAAATAGTATTCAGATAAAATGCTTTATTCTGTATTTTAGATTTTAAGATTTAAAGTTTTCCAAGGCCATATTATATGCCTATAGCATGTTTTTTTAGACTCGAATTATCTGAATCCCACACCATACCTTTTACAAACTAATTTTAAAATATTCATTAATTTTGCATATAAACAATCCAAGTTTCGTAATAGTTTTTTTTTCTTATGAGGGAAGTATATTAATAATTTCGCTTTAATAATTTATGGGGTTGTGACTTGTGACATATTGGATGCACATACTGTCCTGAGTGTGTGTGGAATGTGCCCCCACTGAATCCAATGTATTGGAATTAATATTTTTGGGATTCATACAAAGCTAAATAAATCACTTCTGCTTTAAAGGCCAATGATTAGGCTAGTGGCAAGAGACGTGGCTTCGCAGATCCAACATATTTATTTAATGTTTATATTTATATATTATGGAGATCAGTTCTTAATTCATAAAACCATTTAGATAAATGTGTAATACAATATATGAATTTTTTTTGAATAATATAATTATTGAATAATATAATTATTGCTTTTCTGAACTTTCTATGATTTGAACGTCGAAAACTCTTCATCCGACCACTCTCTCGATCTCTATTCTCAGGTACGCTAATCTGAACGGTTTTTTTTTCTTTTTTGGATTGTGTTTGTGGATTAAGAATTGGTCAACGTCAATATATGACACAATTAACTCGCAGTGTATATTATTTTTCAATTTTACCTTAAAATATTAAAGATTCTCCGACAAATTATCTCCCCGACTCCCGAGTTCAACGTCTCAATTGATGTAAAATTTTTTAATTGATTTTTTGTAGAGCTATTTGAAATTAGTATTCAAAGTCCTAGACGAAATTAGGGGTTAACTGGTTCATAGATCAATAACATAAATTAACAAAAGGATTAAATTCTGGAACCTTTATGACAAAAAAAGTGGGGGTATTTGGGTACATATCGAAATGATAATGCCTTTAAAGTTCAAACATAGAAAAGTTAGAATTAAATAAGTGGACTTCCATTTGTTTGATTTTGCACGTATAACAGTATGCCATGCAATACTTAACGTAAATTACTTAGCCTTTTCGTTTTGTAATTTAATAGTGTGTAGGATGTAACTTTTCACTTTTAAGTCAATTTATATTTAGAGGGTGTTTGACTGAGCTTATAAGCTCTTTAAAACAGCTTATAAGTTGTTTAAGAGCTTATAAGTTGTTGCAAAGTGTTTGGCAAAATAAGCTCAAAAATTTTATGTTTGTGAAAATAAGCCCAACAAATTATAAGCTACCCTAAAAATAAGTTGGTCAACCCTAACTTATTTTTCATAAACTTATAAGCAATCATGAATTTACCAAAATAACCTTATTATAGTTCGTTATTTCCTACACATACACTATCAACTTCACCTCTCGTCAATTTTATCTCTAACTATGATTTTCTCTCTAACTCACGATTTTTCTCTAAATTATAAGATCAATTATCCAAATACTTTAACAACTTATAAACACTTGAGATATTACATCTTATAAGCTCTTGAAACATCTTATAAGCTCTTGGAGCTTATAAGATCTCTAAAATAAGCTTAACCAAACACCTCCTTAATATCTTGTCTTAATCAGTGGCCAGAATGAAAAATTTCAAAACGATCTTGATTGGACCTTTTATTTTTCTGTATTCTTCAAGAAAATTGACGAAAATATGAGAACCTACATTGATGTTTCTACGAATATGTTTGTTATTGAAAATACTTCAAGATACTTAAATATTAAATGACCAAAATACCCTAGCCTTCATTAACTTCAACTATAAGTTTAGCTGGCGTATGGATGGACTGACAAATTTAAAATTTTGGGTTATTTTTAATATAAAAATAAAATCATAAGGTGATTTTGAATGTTTCTTGTGCGTAGTCCACACGCTTGACCTTCACATATCTTCACTCTTGATGTTACCGTTTGGTCCAGTCATTTTTTAGTGTTAAGATTATGTTTCGACATCTTTTGATACTTTAAAGGATAAGGTTCATGGATCAATATAAACACATTCAAAACATTTCTCTTGAAAGACTTTAAACGAAGTCAAGTGGTGTGCGTAGATATATTAAGGGGGTGTTTGGCTGAGCTTATAAGTTCTTTAAAACAGTTTATAAGTTGTTTAAAAGTTTATAAACTCAATCAATGTGTTTGGTAAATTAAGTTGTTAGAGAGCTTATAAGTTTTCAAAATAAGCTCTAAGAGCTTATAAGCTCTATTAAAAAAGCTTCAAAACCCAACTTATTTTTAATGATCTTATAAATTACAACAAAATTACAAAGACAAACTGATATATTTTTTATTTTCATGTTTACCCTTGTTATCCAAATAATTTAACATCTTATAAGCTCTTAATACCTTAAAACAACTTATAAGTTGTTGGAGTTTATAAACTTTCTAAAATAAGCTTAGTCAAACACCCTCTAAGGATCTTTCAAATATCTGATGGTTTCTAACTATGTGTTTCAAATGATTATTATAACTATGTCTACTAAATAATCTGACACTTTTTTCTCAATTAATGATCCCAAAATTCTTTTCTGGTGACTATGTTTTGGTTCATACAAAAGTAGCAAAGATAATGCTTCGAAATACAAATTACCAAAAGTTTTGTGAGAGCAAAAATTAAAAGAACTTAAAATCCAAAACACTTTAAAATGGGATATAGTGACAATTAAATAGTCGATAGATTAATATAGGCACCTATTATGTCCATGCACGTGTAATTTATAACTCATTATAATAATGGAAACACAAACCGCAATAATTAACACGTCGCTTATGTCTATTAAGCATAAGTAAGGAGACGAGTCAATCATGCAATTTCTGTGCGTTAAAAGGTGGGAAAGCACATACTGAAATTGGTTGGTACAAATTGAAGACACATCCTTTCAGTTGCTGCACTTTTTTTCTTTTCTTTTTGAAATGATGCATTATTACAAAAGGGTAGCTTAGTTGCTAAGGTGTCAAAAGGGTGATGTATGGTGAAAGCTAAATTTGTACGTTAAGACTATAAGATGGGTAAATATAAGTAATTTCATGTAGGATAGATGTTCCTGCTACATGATCTACAATATTTGATTGTTTGAGATAACTACTATATTGGTGAAGCAAACATGAACTTATATACAATATATAGTCACAATTCACTAATGCTGTGAAGTCATATTAGAGCATATAATAGAAGTTCAAACTAAAGGCTATTTATCTAAGAGGTGGTCTCCTGTACATCCGTCTGTATATGTAGATTTGATATTTTTCTTCAATGAAATCATACTTAAGCATGTTGGATTTGTATACTGGAAACAGTTTTGGTTGAGCTTGTATACAATGTTTCCTGTTACCACTATTACAATCTCCTATCTGAATTGTTTACTTGATTGCATATGTATGTCTCTTTATATATCTCATATATAAGTTAGATCATACAGTGTGTTGTAGATCACGTAAGTCCGTATGATTGGTCAAGCTTAATGAGATATAAAAGAATCACGGTGAGACAACTTGAGGACGAGTTGTCGGTATAAGTCATGTATAGATAAGAAGTAACTTGACTTGGTTGCTTGTCTATGCTGGTACGTCTCTGACGTATTGATGGATCACAGTGAGATGAGTTATTCTATCTGACCGTCGTGAAGAATCTAGATCTCGGTGACTTTACATTGATCTAAACCTCGATAAGGTATTAGGTGAGTATGAGTTGCTGACCATCACTTTGACTTGTTATGAGTGAGGGTTACATGAGATAACCCAAGATTATCTGCATCTTGGGTGATGGCAGTGCTTGTACGTCATGCTAGTTACCTGTGTCGAGTCACCGTATCCGTTTAGGATGATGACGTCCCCTTAAGGAGCTCAAAAGGTTTATTGTACTAAACCCTGCAGGTTGAGTTATCTTAAGTACAATAATAAAGTTTAGTGGTACTACTTAAGGAATAAAAGATATTAATTATTTTAAGCAATCAGAACGCTGTAAAGAATTAATGGACGTACGATATCTTAAATACGGAGATTCTTGAAGTCTAAGTGCAAACCCGACTCAACTTCGGAAATAAAGGGATAAGTCAGCATTTATTCTCTAGTAGCATGAATAAATGTTTATGAATTAATTTATGTTCTGGGCTGAATATAAGATAATTAATTTATTTGAGGCCCATCTTTATTCCTTGCATTTGATGATTAATTTATTTGAGGCCCATCTTTATTCCTCGGCACTATTCCGCCCATATTGCTATTGCTTAGTGATTTTCGTCCCCCTCTTTATAGAGTCCCACTGGGACTCTGTCTTGATCCTCTCTATCTTAAGTGATATTATTATATTTATTAGATATGCTTAAATTCTATCTTGATAGGATTTAGGATTGCATTATAAATATAAGGTGAGAGAAAATCAAACCCTAATCCACAAGTGAAATTTTCGAGAATTACAATTCCAAAGAGAGTGATTTTCGAAAACTTCATAGGGAGGAAGAAGGCGAATTTCTATAGCACTCTATTGTCCTCAATCGGCATTGGAGTTTAGGCAATCGGGATACAGTCCAGAAGATCAAAGCACGAGTCTTGATCCAATCCTTGCCTGACAAATTCGTAGGTAAACACGAGAAAACACCAACGTGTTGCAATTAATTATATAGGTGCATGCTAGGTATATAATTAATGTATGGTGAATTAAACATCCAAGATAGATCATCGGGAGAGGGTTAAAATCAGATTTCCCTACAAAGCAAATGATACTTTTCTTCAATGTAAATTATACTTAAGCAACTAATACTTTTCTTTAATGTAAATGATATTTTTCTTAATAACAAATGATACCTTTATCCATCCGCACCGTTCGATGTACAAGAGTTTTTATGTTTATCCAAATATGCCACTCCCCCCCCCCCAAAATTAGATTTAGAATGTCATAAGATTATTCGTTTCAAAATTAATTTTAATTGCTCAATCTAGAAGTTACCAACTAAATATGATATGGAAATAATTTAGAACCCCGTACTTAATTTTATAAACAGAAATTAATGAACACAAATTAGAAAAATAACAATATATGTAATTCATGGAATTAATATTTTGTTAGTTATCCACGTAATCCAGTCAAAAAGCAAAACACGCCTTCACTTTGTTGAAATTTGGAAAATCAAATTTAAACTTGCTAGGGGAAGTGCTGTAACTGAAGTTTATCTTTGCCTTCTATTAATTATGTACAAATGAACAACTTTTTCTTTTGTTCATTAAATGGAGTATAGTGTAGCTATTTGCAATTATTTTCTAACAATAACATAATAGTTGGGAAAGTGCTGCCTTTTGGAAAACGTTTAGCATCATGGTCAAAGTTATTTATGCATTTTCAAAAGATTAATGATGGAATCTATTCTAATTTTTTACTATTTATCAATTTTATCATAATTTTTGAAAACGTATCAAATCTATCTCAGTTTGTGTCAAGTTTATCGTTAGATGTGTCTAATTGGGTGATTAGATTGTGATGTGAAGCGCTGGAAGATGACTTATGATTTCACCCCAAAAATGTTTATATGTAGATATTAATGTTCCATAAAAGGACCTTAAACCTCATCTTGTTTTATATTTACAAAAAATAATATAAATTCTCCAATAATTAGATTGATACAAATTAAAACATTAGGATATAGTAATTAATAAGCTTTAAAAGTTGAAGTATATTTGATAGAATTGCTAAAATTGGGATAGACTCGAGATTCCAAAATTAATAAATATATAAGATCGAATAGTTATCGTGAAAGAGTTGAATTTAGGAAAACTCATCCATAGATCTACACGCCTCATCTAGTTATAATTAATGATATGAAATGAAAATATAAAATAACCGAATCGGATAGATTTTCTGTGATCTGATTTTTGAACACACTTTATCGATTTCTCATGCACCCTTAAAAAACATTTTTTTATTTAATCTTGCATCACGAGAATTGATGTTTCTTCTCTAGGAGATGGACACAAGTCTTTGGAGTAATCTTTTGGGCTTTTTTCATTTAAAATAAGTAAATAAATAAAACATATGTACTTGTGGGATTGGTACAAATTAGCGTTGTAGCGCACGTCTTCGTGTTTTATACTATTGTATATATTGATCCCTAACCTATTTCGTGTAAAATTTATGGACGCTTTCTTGAGAATTATATCACACGCAAACACTAAGATAAGTATATATATGGCACATTTTTAAAATATTCTTAAATTATTTTTTAGATTAATATATCCTTTATTACAAATTTTCAGATATACTATGAGCTGCATACGATATCTCTTACAATTTCCCTCTTCATCAATTACACTCGTCCAATAATAATCTAAAATTAGTTACGAGCATATTTGAGCATAGAAAATTGAGATTCATATATTTATGCACTTTAAATTACGTTCTCCGATTTGATTATGCATGTCACGAGCTAAAAGTAAAATAAAGACCTTTATTCCATTCCATCGTCCTTTACTTTTGTACAAATTTTAGGGTCCAGCTTGTGATTTAACCCACATGATTTGCAATTGAAGTAGTTGAAGAAAACAAGCGGATTCGTTTACTTATCGTACAATTTTATACAATTTATTTAATTACTACAAAAACATAAACTCAAGCCGGAAGATCCTTATATTGATCAGTTAAGTTTCGATCTAATATCATATTATATTGTGTTTATAGTTATAGTAAATGAAATAATATTTATATCAAAGTGTTGCGTCTCAATTTTACATATATGAGTTATACTCGATCGAGTTTTGATGAAAAATAACTCTATATTGTAATTCATAAGTAAAAATTTAAGAAACTAATTCATATTTAGTTATGGTTCAATCATCCCAAATTGTATGTGGCTGAGTTTGATGATTGAGAAAATGATGAAGCTAAGGCATGCACTCGAATCATTGATCTTGGTGGAGCATAACAATGAACCGAAATTATGAGACTATGATTCGATTCGAACTCATCATAAATATATTCTCGCACTGCTCGAAAATCCAATTAAAAATTAATTTTAATACACATTCTCGTCTCGAACTCATATAATAATAAATGTTAATTACCTGAACATGTTTGAATTTATGTTATTATAATAAGTCATTATTCCTCGCAATAACAATCCGAATATTATAAAGTAAACATTATAAGGGGGAGGAAATACACTAGTTAAGCAAGTTTAACTTTTTTCACAAGACTGATTGGCTACTGGTGGTAGTAGTTGGTCTAGTAACTGACAGTTCAGTAATGGTGTCAGTATTGTTGATCAGTTCAGATAAGGGGAGTTTTGTAGTGATTGTTATTAGTTAGAAAACCCATCGATCTTGAGGCATTGGTCGATTAAGCGATAAGCGATGTACATCCGAGAATGTGATGGTTACTGAATTTGACTTACTGAAAACTTAAACTGGGTTAAAACACTTAGTCGAATATAGTTTAGTTAGTTTTCAGTTTATCTCACAAATATCAAACTAATATCAAATTGATACTGATATAGTGTTTTAAAACTATGTTGTGTTGTTGTGCTAATGATAACAGTTCAATAATATGCAATATAAAAACGATACTGAATGTAAAGAACTTAAAGTAAATAAGACTTTGAGTTTTACGTGGTTCGGAGAGATCAACTCCTACGTCCACAGACTGGTTTCTCAGTCAATCCATTAACTTGAGATCCAGTCATGTTTACGAGTACAAGATGTAAACCTAGATACAGAGCTAGCCTTACTGTATCTCGCCTAACTTAGCATTCCTCTTACGCTTACGGGTGCTAGGAAACCTATGTCTGCTTACGAGTGCAGTCGACTTAAAAACTCTTGCTTAAAGTGCAAGATAACCAAGCTTTCAGCAACTAACACTTTGTTGCCTACTTGTCCAAACTTATACACAAACTAGAGGATTTTTATAGAGGAGTTTTCCAACTTAAAATATGAGTTATCACAGAAGACAAACTCAATGTGTCTAGACTTAAGATATAGAAAGTGTAGTATCCTAGACTTAAGGAAGTATATACTGAAACCTTGAGCTGATAAGTATATTTGAGCTCTGGAGGTTTACTGATAGCACTGTAGACTTTCTTCTTCGAAATTGTTGTTTTATAGTTCTTGAACTTTGACCTTTGAATGCTTTAGACAATAGGAATGTGCAATTTTTGGTTCATAACATTCAAATGTTAGATTCGCACGTATTTATAGAGAAGATGATAAATAGTATTGTTGGAGGAGCACCAATCACATCCTTCTATCTATCATTTGAAATCTTCTTGTTTGAATCCTCATTCGTCACTGTCAGGGTCTGCATCACCGTACATTGTAACTCTTCAACTCTGAAGATATCTTCTGGCATGTCAGGATATTCTGTAGATACGCTATGATACGTGGCAAGTCAAATACTCAAGGCTTAAATATTTTCATGTTTTTCTAGTAGAGTTGACTCCGTGTTTTATCGAGACGTTGACTTCGTGTTTGGCTAGTCGAAATTGTTTCATCTTTTATCAATAGGTCGGACTATCGCCTTTTGTTAGTTTGAGAATCTAAGTCGGTTTGATGCTTTCAACTTGACATAGAAATAGTCAGATTTGATTGTTCATCATCAGTTTGACTTGATATCGTCAATTTGACTACTTGTCACCGACTTTGACTATTGATCGCCAGACTTTGACTTCGGTCACTGACTTTGACTTCCCGAAGAGGCGATCGTTGTTGGTATGACAATTAGTCATATCGACTCATTTGCTTCAGAAGATCGAGTCTTTAGTCTTCGACTTCACTCTAGTAACTATGTTCATCAAGATCGCTATACTTGATCTTCGATATCGATTGACCGACTTCAAGATTGATCTTGACGCGATCCTTCAGTTAAGTTTCTATTAATTGCGCTAGTACTGATACTCCTATCAGTATAGTTGGCTTCATTACTGCTTAAACTCTTTCAGTCTTGGGTCTGTCCAAGCTGGTAGTTCTTCTGCTGAAACCTGTAACAAAAACGACTAACTCCAGAACAAGTGAGCAATATTAGTTATATCAGCAGGGCAATCATCAAAGCTTCTGGGATATAATCAAAACACACAGTTAAGAAGAATTATTTTTAACAGTTTAGGAATTTTCCCAAGAAGAATAAATAACAGAAGATTAAAAATAGAAAAAATTCTACATGGGCATGTGAATTAACGTTCAGATCCATTTAGAATTTATATATTTGTCAATGTCCCAAATTCGTAAGGTGATTTTATTGCCCGTTGTTGTCTCAAAACATGTTTAGCAATACGTGTTAATTGTTCAAACCTATTTAAAGTTATAAAATATCTAAATATTAAATATGAGTTGTTAATAATTGTTTGTTTATCTCAATAAAACTCGAACATTACAAAGTAAACATTGACAATAAATAGTTTTAGTACTTGTTTACTACATATTTTTGTCTCAAACCTGCCGACGCTTTGATAGAATAAAAGACCCTGAATGGAATGATATCCGCTAATTATCTATGCCGTTTGAATTTATAAATATAAGTAGTTATAATAATTGACTATCCATCACAGTTATAAAGTAAATATTTAAAATAAATAGTAAAAAACAAAAGACTAAAATAATAGAGAAAATTTTACTTAGACATGTTGATAATGTTCAGACCCGTCTAGAATGTATATACCCGTATTTACCAAATTTGATTAATTATTTGAACTTGTTTAATTTTATAATATAAGTTGTTACAATAATTAGTTATATGTTTTAATAAAGCTTGAACATTACAAGGTAATTATTAATACTTCATCTGTTCATCCAAAACTTGTATTTAATTCTTTTCCGGTCCCTCCACCAAAGCATGCATTTCTATTTTTGGAAACATTATTTACCCACTTATTTATAAAAAAACTACAAATAGTCTACCTCTTACTCCCACTATCCATTAATATATTTATTATCTGCACTCATTTTATACTCATTATATTTATTAAAACTCATACCACCAAAACAATGTAAGTTTTTGATGGACGGAGAGTAATAAACAATATAAATAACAAAAGATTAAATATGATAATATCTCATCTAGGCATGTCAGTTAATTTTTGAACCACCTATAATTTATATACATGTAATTGTCTCAAATTTGATTGAAAAGTGATTATTCTAAACTTGTCTAGTAATATTCGCTAATTCTTTAACTTGTTTAAATTTACAAATTATCTAATTAGTAAAATATAAATTATTCCAATAATCGGTTATTCTTTCAATAAATAATTTGAACATTATTATTTATTTAAAAAAAATATTTGGTAAAATTAACTTGATATTATTTATTTCAAGACTTTTTGTTTGGCTAAACGTTGAAAAAACTATTTGTTTTAAATTAAATTGAATAAAATTATTTAATTGCACATTAATATGAAATTGATGGTGTAACTCAAATGATATTAACCTCACCACTCAGTCAATTTAATGTAGATTTTTGATTGAAAAAATATAAGTATCATTTTATACTGGTTTTCATTGGGTGAAGTCTAACGAAAAATCAATGTAGGATTCAAGTGATTTTCTTTATTCATTTATTTATATTGTTTTTGTGTGAAATCTAATGCAAAACCAATGTGAGATTCCAATTGTATCATTTTATTTTAGAATTGAATTGATGAAGTCTCATTAAACATCAATGTGAGATACAAATTTTATTCAAAAAATTTGTACAAAATAACTCATTTTGTAGTCAAATTAAATTGAAGAAATAATTTATTTAGTCAAAACAATATATTTTGTCAAATTAAATTAAAGATTTTTTTTGTTTGACCAAATTAAATTGACTGTGTTGTTCGAATAATAGCACTATCATTCTACATCTATTAATTAATATATAAATCCATTACATATTGGAGACATCATATTCATCTACAATCCTATGTGGCATTTTCATGATTTTTCATTCTTATTTTTCTAAAATTCCACAAGTTTCCTTATTTGACCACTTATCATTTAATATATTAATTAATTGATGTAGTATATACACATGTATTGATTATCCATGATTACTAATTTCCAAAAAAAACTAATCTATTTGTATATTTACATTTATATATTTATTACTTTTATTAACTTTAATTTATAATCTTATAAAAAAATCTTTAATTTCAATTTGATTTAAAATCATTGTATTGATAATTATCATCAAATATGTCCTATCAAATTATTTATTTATTTATTTTCTCCTTCCACAAAAATATTTTTAAGTCTAATATTTATTTTTAAAATAAACTTTACAAGATTAGTATTTAAACTTTGTAAGATTGTTAATAAATCAACCATCATATTTTGATAGCTTGAACTATATTTGCAAGATTAATATTTAAACTCTATTTGATTTAATTTAAACACTCATTTATTGCATTTTTAATCTATATATTCTAATTTTATATATTTTAATATTCTGAAAATTTCTTTAACTAAGAGTACCAAGTTTTCTTATTTATTTTCGCTATTTTTAAAAAATTTGCCAGCATAATTTTTCCACTAGATTTCATATATCAAATATCTAAATAAAATGGTATTTACATGTTTGAGTGATCAGTGAGTATTAATATATAATTTTTGGATGAAAACATGTAATAAAATCAATTTCTAATTAGGTTTGAGACATGTATAAATTATATACATCCTAGACGAGTAATCAATTATTGTAACATCTTATATTTATAAAATTACACGAGTTCAGTTAATTAGCGAAATTAATATACGGTTTTGAGACAAGAACTTGTAGTTAAATCACTTTTTAATCAAACTTGAGACGAGTACGAATATATACATTCTAAATAATGTGATTGCATATCAAAGGCATCACCTTATTCGTGTGCATACGTCATCTTCAATATTCTCTATTCTTATTTATATTGGATACTAATTTTGTACTTTCTAAATTCTTATATTCTATGATTTATTTATTTTATATATCTCAATATTTTCTTAATGAAATAGTATGGAATTTCCTTAATTACTTCTCATTCATTTTTTTATTTAGAATCGTGCATCATTTTTTATGAGACTTTATCGATTGAAAACCTAAATAAAATGACATTTATGTGTTTGATTAATTAGATGACATTAATATACGTTTGAGATGGAAACCGATAGTAAAATCACTTTTTAGTTCAATTTAAGATGGGGACGAGTATATAAATTTTAAACAAGTCTAAACATTAATCAACCTGTCCAAGGGGAATTTTTTTCATGTTCTAAAATATTATTATTTATACTATTTATGATTAGTGTTTAATTAATATTCAAATTTTTTATTGAGACAAATAACAAATTATTGTAACAATTTTATACAACTATATGAGTTTAAAATGAGAATGAGTAATAAAATTATTTTTAATCAGGTTTGTTGTGATTACAAGCATATAGATCCAAACATATATAGAATCCTATGTGACATTTTCATGATTTTTCATAGTTATTTTTCTAAAATTTCACAAGTTTTCTTATTTGACATCTTATCATTTAATATATTGATGGATTATTTATGTTAATATTAAATATGTTATTATAAATACGTATATATATATATACATGTATTGATTATTCATAATTACTAATGATATAAAAAAAATCTATTTGTATTTATATATTTATTACATTTATCTAATTTTATTTTATAATCTTCAAAGAATTAATTAATTTAAACTTGATTTAAAATCATTATATTGTTAATTATCATCTAATATATCCTATCAAATCATTCATTTATTTTCACCTCCCATAAAAATATTTTTAAGTTTAATATTTATTTTTTAAAATAAATTTTGCAAGATTATTAAAAAATCAACCATCATATTTCGATGGTTTGAACTCTATTATTAAGATTAATATTTAAACTCTATTTTGGTCTATCTTAATTTAAAGGCTCATTTATTGTATTTTTAATTCATATATTCTAAATTTATATATTTTAATATTCTAAAATTTTCTTAATTAAAAGTTTTTTTATTATTTTCACTATTTTTCAAAAAAAAAATATTTTTCCACAAGACTTCATAGAGTGAATATCTAAATGGTGTTTACATGTTTGAGTAATCAATGAGTATTAATATATGAGTTCGAGATGAGAACGAGAGTAGTAAAATCAATTTCTGATTGAGTTTGGAACATGTATGGGTGCTTATTGGATCGGTTTAGGTTAACCGAAACCGAAATTCTCCAAATTCAGTAATCGAAAACGAAACCGATTGATTAATCGGTTATCCAATTAACCGATCGGTTAGTCGGTGCGGTTATTGGATAACCGAAATTATCCAAATTAAATTTCTTTATTTACTCATTTGGTTAATTAAACTAATTTTTAATTTAATAATAATAACAATAAATAATAATAATTATTTGAATATAATTAAACTTATTTTTAATTTAATAATAATATTAATAAATTAATAATTATTATAATTTTGATTATTCGGGTATATTCATTCGGTTATCGGTATACCCGATAATCAAAATTAATCTTAAACTATTAACCGATACCGATCCAATAATCGAACTAATCGGTTATTGGATACCGATAACCAATCGGTTCGGTTCGGTTCGGTTCGATAATAACCGATATCCAATATCCGTTCGATCACCCCTAGGAATATATATATATATATATATATATATATAAGTAATCAATTATTGCAACAACTTATATTTTTAAATTTGAATGAATTCAGTTAATTAGTGAAATTACTATACGATTTTGAGATGATAATTCATAGTAAAATAACTTTTTAATCGAACTTGAGACGGATACGAGTATATACATTCTATATAATGTGATTGCATATCGAATGTATCACCTTAATCCATGCACCTGCATGGCATCTCAAATATCATTTATTCTTATTTATCTTGTTTACTAATTTTGTACTTTCTAAACTCTTATATTCTAATTTTTATTAATTTTATATAGCTCAATGTTTTCTTAATTAAAGAGTATGTAATTTCCTTAATTACTTCTCATTCATTTTTTTATTTGGAATCGTGCATAATTTTTTCATAAGACTTCATTAATTGAAAATCTAAATAAAATTATAGTTATGTGCTTGAATGATTAGTTGGTATTAATATACGAGTTTGAGACGAAAATCAATAGTAAAATTAATTTTTAATTCAATTTAGGACAAGTACAAGTATATAAATTCTAAATTAAGTCTAAACATTAATCAACATACCCAAGGAGAATTTTTTTATTTTCTAAATTTTTATTGTTTATACTATTATTATTAATGTTTAGTTACTATTCAAGTTTTTTTTATTGAGATACATAACCAATAATTGTAACAACTTATACAATTATAGGAGTTTAAAATGAAAACGAGTAATAATTTTTTAATCAGATTTGTTGTGAGTGCGAGCATATAGATCAATCTTTTAAACATATAAGTGGAAAAAATCGAAGAAAATCTCCATTAACCTATTTTTTATTATAATTTTATTTGATTTTGAAAATTTCTTACGATGAGTTGTTGTAATACTATTTCTTAAAAAAAAAAAATTATTTTTAAATTTATACTTTTAACTTATAAATTGTAACGAAAATGATTTCCCGTCGAAACTCGACGGGTTACATACTAGTAGGTTTCTATTTGGTAATACTTATAAAGAGTCGGTGTGGTCTTGAAGATTTTAGGAAAATAACAATGAAATTTCATGAAAGTTCCACGTAGGATAGATAATTAATGTGGTACATATTTGCTTAATAATTATATATATAGAAAAAGATAGGTTCCAAACTCTCGTTTTGGCCAATTCTTCTGCTAAGGGTGTGTTCTCTCCGGTGCAAAATAAATATTTTTCACTCTTTTCCACCATTTCCACATATTCTGTAAAATATATAACTTTTTTTCTGGTCACGATGATTTTTTTTTTCTAGAGCAGATATTTTCCCTCAGTTCACTCCAATTATGGGTATATTATCATGCAGGATTGATGTGATAACATTATCATGAAAGTATTGGTGTGATAAATTTTATTTTATATTTTAGAGGATATAAAATAGATTAAGTGAGAACTACTAAAATGTAAAATTTTCATCTTTTTTTATCCCTTAACTTTTTTGCCATCATTGTTAAGATGGAATGTTACGAGAATCTTAACAGGGTAGCTTGGCATGAATGTCTAAATTTCGTGTGATTTTTTGTAAATATATTAGTGAATTGTTGAGATTATAAGAACTTTGTATTTAAAGAAGATTGTAAAGTTCATAGATTATTTTTTATTTTATTTTGTATTAAGAAATAAGAACTAAAACATTTGTTTCATGTATTTTTTGGGCCTGGTGACTTATTTAGGCCTATCAATATTTTTAATGGTAGCATTCTTTTGTTTGCTACGACGTTCCTATGTTGCTTTATGTTCTCACTGTTATATGTTGTCGCTATAGTATTTGACTACCTTTATCCCCCATTGAACAAATCGACCCTGAGTTTTAAGGATTAAAAAGAAAAAGAAAAAGAAAAAGAAAAATAAAAAGAAAAGTAATTGTATTTGTGGGAGAGAAAAACCAACCAATCATCGTGACTTTTTTTTAAAACCCATCACAAGTCTCATCTCTTTCAACTAGGGGTGAGGAAAAAAATCCGAAAACTGAATTTTCAATCGAATCAAACCAAAATTTAAAATTCGGTTTGGATTTTTTGGATTTTCGGATCGGATTGAAATTTTTCAAAATTCGGATTTTGGATCGGATCGGATTGGTTTTTTAAATCCGAAAAAATCCAAAAATCCGAATTATATATAATTTATATATAAAATAATACTCCATCCGTCCACCAAAAACGTGCATCGACTTTGGTGTCATGGGTTTTAAGAAAACTGTAATGAGTGTAAAGTAAATGTGTATAAAAAGGTGTGTCATTGGGATAATAAATGAATATATTAATGGATTGTGAGTGTAAAAGGTGGCCATGAGTGTTTTTGTAAATAAGTGGATAAGTTGAGGGTAAAATGTAAAGTTGGTATTTCTAAAAAGGAAAGTGCACATTTTGGTGGATGGATGAAAAGGAATTAAATGCACGTTTTTGGTGGACGGATGGAGTATTTTATTTAAATATTTTAAAATTTAATATAAATATATATAAGAATTAACAAAAATAGGTTTCGGATTTTCGATTTTTTCATAATTTCGGAAAATTGAATTTTGGGATTTTCGAATATTCGGTTCGGATCGGATTTTTTATCTCTCAAAATTCAGATTTTCGGATCGGTTCGGATTAGGTAAAAATCGAGCAAAATCCAAATCTTCCGCCTACTTTCAACCAATGTGATGAAGAACTTTGTATTCATCCCTACTGGTTCAACCAATGTGATGAAGATACTTTGTATTCATCCCAAATGGTTCATTAGATTTTTTTTATTTAAAATAAAATCATAACATTTAACATCTCTGCAAAAAAATATTCCTATAATTGAAGTTTATTTTAATAATTTTTATTTAAAATAACTATATTATAATAAAAAAATAAAATAAAATAATAATATATAATGTTATGGTTGAGTGGTTGGGGTGGTCATTCATGGATAAACTACTAAAAATATATATGATTGTAATGAGAGAAAAATTGAATCTGTGGAAGAGAAAAAAGTAATTGAACAATAAAAAAATGGTTGGTTGAGTTGTTAGGACGATGAGGGATAAATATAATCTTAAGTCCCAAAAACCATGATGAGAAACGACATTTAATAGTGTATATTTCAATAATGAAAATATAATAACTATCCATAATACTCCGATCTGTTTTAACTCTATCTATTATTATCGTTGCCACATTTTACTTGGCTGCATCGCTCGTGTTGTAACGTCTGCATATGGGCTCTTATGGGCCCATTACATAGATGGTTAATTTTCACATTAAAATGATACAAAATCCTATCGCTTTTCTTAGAAGCCCACCCGCAGATGGCGGTGGATTGTTATAATTTTATACACCTTAGATTCTTTTTAATTTTTTATAAGAATAATTTTAAATTATAGCTCTCAATTTAGTTATTGTAGACTCATTATTTAAAAAAGATATTAAAATTATTTATCAATTTATGACCAAAAGAACTGAGACAAAGGCTTACAGCTGCAGCCACTGTTCTATAAACACAGGAAACTTGCACAAAACAGTAATCCAAGAACAAAAAAAATATCAGATTGAGAAATTTCTAGAAATCTCGAGATAAATTCCAATACAAATTCTAAATCAAATTTTAATTCGACCACTTTGGTGATAAGATATTTCGTGGAGTATCTGTTAGAGTTTTCAGCAAGAGAGAGAGGGAAGAGATCGAACAAGACCTACGACGAGTAAAATGATTAGCTACTTTTTTTTTGTAATAAATAATAGTTACATCCATATAGTCATAATAAAAATTTCTAATAATTGATAATCCATTTTTCAATAAATTACTCTAAAAACTAACAAGAACATCAAGCACAATGGAAATATCTCCCTCTACGATGTCATTAAGCTCGCGAAGGTGACGAGTCCGTGCTCCAGAGCCGCCCCTGAGGGTAGGCAACCCTGGGCGATCGCCTGGCCCATCATCTCGTACCAAATATTTTATACTATATATATATATATATATATATATATATATATATATATATATATATATATATATATATATATATATATATTCATTAGGCTTTAAAAATTAATTTTGTTTACTGATTTAAGTTCATTTGGGCTTAAAATATTTTTAAGTTGGACCTAAAATAAACTCAAGTTTAATTTACATCATGTATATATATATATATATATATATATATATTCTTAGAGAAGAAAATGTGTGAGAATTATAAAAAAATATGAAATAAATTGAAGATTGAGACAAATTATGCAGTAAGAATGTGTTTGAGTTAATAAGAAGAAGGTGTTTTCTTTGAGTTTTTTCTTTAGTTTGATTCTATTTTGAATTTTTGCAATGAATTTGGTGAAAATTATGTCATTGAATTGATTCGATTGAAAATTTGTGTTTATTCTCTTGTTAATGTGGACTCTTTGGTTTTATTTGTTTCCTTTTTTTCTGTCGTGGGGGTTATGGGGACAAATTTGTAAATTTAAAAATAATTTTAT
Source organism: Salvia rosmarinus (assembly GCA_036937905.1). Taxonomy (NCBI): domain Eukaryota; kingdom Viridiplantae; phylum Streptophyta; class Magnoliopsida; order Lamiales; family Lamiaceae; genus Salvia; species Salvia rosmarinus. The sequence goes on along the minus strand of CM072818.1, from coordinate 53,798,206 downwards.
TATTTTTCATAATAAGAGGCTATAATAAGTAAAATTGAGGCGTTGTATAGAATCATCATTTTAGGTTTTAGCTCCATCGATTAAATCTTAGATTTGTTTCTATCATTCTACATATTGTTATCCGAATGTTTCAATTACTTATATAATTTTATTAAATATGCATGTAATTACATCATATGTGAAAGAAGTTTCACTCAAAGCTTAAATTAATAAAACCTATGTCATCAATATCACAAGAAATGTTGAATGATTTGACGCTTTATCTATTGAGAAAATATGTTAGAAACTATTGATATTGATGAGATTATTAATGATTTAGCACTTGCAAATGCTCAAAAAAATCGTTTATTATGATAGTGTATTGTCTTTATTTTATAATAATATAAGGGGGGCCCTGTATTTTTTATTTTGCCTAGGGCCCATAAAATATCAGGAACGGGGCTGCCGTGCTCCATGGCCGAATGTTAATAGAATGACAGAAACTGATTTGAATGTAATTCATTTCATTAAACTGATTGAGAGCTTTACAAAGGATATATATAACAAAAGATTTAACTGAAACTAAACAGCTTTTAACTACTTAACAACATAACTAACAAAGCAACAGATTTCTTAACCGCCTAACTAACTATCTAACAACTTTATTAATTGCCATGCAACGTCGATCATGCAACCCTTCTGTAGAACATTCTAGATAAACCAATACACCCCTGACAATCTCAACTAATATCAGCTTCGCCAAGATTCAATCGATCTCTGAAATTGCAAAAACGAGGAGCAGGTAACGGCTTCGTAAATAGATCAGCAACCTGATCTTGAGATGGGACAAAACCAACTTCAATCGTGACATCCATCACCTTTTCACGTACATAATGAACATCAACCTCTATATGTTTCGTTCTAGCATGGAAAACTGGATTTCCAGCAATAGCTATCGCACTCGTGTTGTCACTCCAGACATTGAGAGGAGATGAGATGGTGATCCCTAATTCAGCACATAAAGATTTCAACCAAACCACATCCATTGAAGCAGTAGCTAAACTGCGATATTCCGACTCCGCACTACTTCGCGACACAACATCTTGCTTCTTAGCAGACCACGTAACCAAATTTGATCCAAGAAAAATGCAGTGGCCACCAGTTGAACGCCTGTCATCAATACAACTAGCCCAATCCGCATCAGCATAGCATTCGAGTTGCGAAGAGGAATAAGGTCGAAACAATAGATGCATAGAGGTAGTCCCTTTAAGATATCGAAGCAACCTTTTGCAAGCATCCCAATGAAGATCAATCGAGATGAAAGAAATTAGCTTAACTTGTTGACCGTGAAAGCTATATCGGGTCTGGTGAGTGTAAGATATTGCAGAGCCCCTACGGTGCTTCTGTACAACGTAGGATCATCAAAGACTTTTCCAGCAGCTTTAGATAACTTTGTAGCAGGAGTCATTGGGGTGAGACATGGTTTGGAGTCAACCATTTTCGTTTTAGACAATAAATCATGAATGTATTTCTGTTGGCCAAGAGCAAAACCACTGCCAATTTTCTAAACTTCAACTCCCATAAAATAACTCACATTGCCAAGATTTTTGACCGAGAACTTTGCATGAAGATGATCAACAATAGTGGAGATTGTAGTAGGATCATCACCGTAACCAAGATATCATCAACATATACAAGAATCAAGGTTAAAACTGTACCATCTCTTTTGAAGAAAAGAGAGAAATCAGAGGTTGACCGTTGGAAACCAAGAGTGTAGATTTCAGAACGAAGTGTATCATACCAGGCTCTTGGAGCTTGTTTGAGACCGTAGATAGCTTTCTTGAGCTGACATACAAAATCAGGATGACTGGAATCTTCAAAACCTACTAGTTGCATCATATAAATGTTATCAGTGAGCTCCCCATTTAAGAATGCGTTATTAACATCGATTTGCTGAATTTTCCACCCATTCGTTGCTACAAGAGAAAACACCAGTCTAATAGTTGAATGTTTAACTACTGGATTGAAGGTTTCAAAGAAATCGACCCCAGCTAGTTGTTCAAAACCTCTAGCAACAAGTCGGGCTTTGAGCTTGTCAAGAGTATCATCCGGGTTGAGCTTGACTCTAAACACCCACTTGTTGCTTATAACCTTGAGATCATGATTTGGAGGAATTAACCTCCATGGGCCTTTACCAGTAATAGCATTAATTTCCTTCTCCATAGCCGCCAACCAACCTGGATCCTTAAGCGCTTCATCCAATGACAAAGGTAAGGCAGGAATAGGCAAGGAGGAAAAAGTTGATATAAAAGCTGAAGGAGAAGTAATAACAGCATAGTAAACTTTTGGTTTACTAATACCATTTTTAGCTCGGGTAGTCATAGCATGATCATTTGTAATAAGTGGCAGCAAAGGAGAATGAGAGGAATGAAGACTAGGAATATCTGAAGCTGGAGATGAGGGAATAGAACAGTTTGTAGATGCTGTCTCTAAGGGCAAGGAAGGAAGTAGAGGTGAAAGAGGAGGAAGAGAGGAAGAAGTAGAGTTTGAGGTAGAGGAGAGAGGGTCAGATGAGGCTATAGGTAAGTGAGGGAGCAATGGTACAGAAACCCGAGGTGAGGGCTGAACCGAGGAGTCTGGAAAAAGAGAAGAAAAAGGAAATTCATGTTCATTAAATTTGATCAGATCTCGCAATGTAAATTCTTCCGAGGCACTTAAGCACTTGTAGCCTTTATGATGAGAACTATAGCCTAGAAAAACACACTTGGCTGACCTATATTCAAGTTTATGCAGATTATATGGTCTGAGAAAAGGATAACATGTGCAGCCAAAAACCTTAAGATGAGAATAGAGGGGTTGTTTCTGAAAAAGAATTTTATATGGAGAGTTCAGTTGGAGTTGAGATGATGGTAACCTATTTATGAGATAAGTAGCAGCCTCAAAGGCATGCCACCGGTAACTAAAGGGAAGAGAAGCTTGACTGAGAAGTGTAAGGCCAAGATCAACAATGTGTTGATGCTTTCTTTCGGCCTTACCATTTTGTGAGTGAATATAGGGACAAGGATGTTGAAAATGGACACCTAAGTTGGTAAAGAACGAGGTCAAGGTGCGATATTCACCTCCCCAATCCGACTGGAAAGATTTAATAGAACAAGCAAACTGACATTTTATCATTTGAAAGAATTGTTGAACTACTTTTCCAGTCTCAGATTTTAGGGTAAGTGGATAGATCCAAGTAAAGCGACTATAGTCATCTACAAAGTGAATGTAGTATCTAAAACCTTGAGTGGAAGCTATATGAGAAGGTCCCCAAAGATCCGAATGAATGAGTTGAAAGGGGCGGGTAGTTTTCATGGGTTGAGATATGTGAGGCTTTTGATGCAGTTTTCCAAAGGTACACGCCTCACATAAACTAGTAGAAGAATCCTTTACAGATACATTTATCAACTTAAGAACATGAGAAAAAATAGGTGCACTAGGATGCCCTAATTTTTGATGCCATAGCTTTATATCATTTGAGAGAGATGTAGAAAAATTACAAGGAGAATTATCAAGAATTTTATCTTGTTGACTGCATATATTTTTCTCACTTATACAAGAAGGGCTATCTTTTACACATGTAGAAACAGAAACTGAACGACTAGGTTCTACAGAAACAGAAAAACAAGCATCATGAGGATTTGACTGAGAATTTGCAAAATGTGTACATAGCTTGGAGAGGTCAATTTGGTAGAGTCCCTTGTGGAGCTGGCCCTTCAGAAGTATTTTGCTCGTTTTCTTGTCCTTCACAAGACAACAAGAGTCATGAAATTCAAAAATAACATGATTATCCTTTGTAAACTGTGAAATACTGATCAGGTTTTTGGTAATTTGTGGAACGAAAAGAATGTTGTTTAGAAGAAGAGAGGAGGTAGGAGAGGAAATGATAGAGGTGTTGCCTATAGATTTGATAGGAATAGACTTACCATTTCCCACTGTGAGAGCTTCGGATCCAGTGTATGGAGTTGAAAGCTGAAGATTTTTCACGCTTTTCGTGATATGGTTGGTAGCACCACTATCAACGTACCAAACACCATCTTCTTCATCAAATTCATACTTAGGTGCTGCCTGAAAATCCGTGAGATAAGCTTGAGGATTAGAATCAACAGATTTATTTTCAGCACCTGTAAAATGCACATCAAACCGTTTGTAGCACTTGAGTGCCACATGATTTGTACGCCCACATAGTTGACAAACAACATGAGATTTGCTTGAGAACTTCACTGCTGATGGTCGATTTCCATTGAATCTACCACGACCACGACCATTGAATCAACCACCACGCTGAACAAAGTGAGCTGCAGGTTCTGTGTAAACATTTTGTTGTAGTCTAATTTCATGGCATTGCAAAGCATACTGCATTTCCTGGAGATTTGGAGAGTCAGGCCTATGCAGAAGATTTATGACAATAGCTTCATAATATGTTCCAAAGCCAGCAAGAATAAAGTCACCAAGATCATCATCGGTAACATTATGACCAATTGCGCTAGACTGATCAGCATAGCTGCGCATTCTTAGAAAATACTCATCTACAGACATTGCTCCTTTCTTCTGAGAATGCAGCATCTTATTTAATTGAAGCACTCGAGCACGAGACTGTGAATGGAAAAGCTGCTCGAGAGTATTCCATATCATGCTCGTAGATTTGCAACGCACAACATGTCATAGCATTGAATCACCAATAGAAGAAAGCATCCAGCTCATTAAGAACTGATCCTTACGTATCCATTCCAAGTACTCCGGATTTACCGTGGAGGCAGTAGCCGTAGATGTAGACGGGAGACGTTGCAGAGGCGGCGTTATAGTGGTAGAAAGGAAATCATCGAATCCATGAGCTCGAACAGTTGTAAGAACTTGAATTCTCCAGAAGGCATAGTTTGTGCGATCCAATCTTAAAATCATTGGATGCAGATTTGGCAGAGAGGATGTTGCTGTTGTTGAAGTTGAAGGAGGAGCCATTTTGAAAAAAATGAAGGCAGCAATGACCACGATGAACGCAGATCAAGGTGCTTCAGGAAAAGCTAATTCAGCTCCGATACCATGTTAATAGAATGACAGAAACTGATTTGAATGTAATTCATTTCATTAAACTGATTGAGAGCTTTACAAAGGATATATATAACAAAAGATTTAACTGAAACTAAACAGCTTTTAACTACTTAACAACAAAACTAACAAAGCAACATATTTCTTAACCGCCTAACTAACTATCTAACAGCTTTATTGATTGCCATGCAACGTCGATCATGCAACCCTTCAGTAGAACATTCTAGATAAACCAATACCGAAGGACTTGTCCAGAACCTCAAAGGAGATTTTAGGCACAATGGAAATATATATATTCTGGGTCTTAGCCATTTAAATTTCTTCTCTCTCAAACAACAATTTGGAATTAACCATGAAGTTTTGAAATGAGAAGTAATTGAAGCTGTGAATGGCGAAGAAGGATAAAGTTCCCACAATGCTATGGAAACATTAGTAAATCTTACATTTCAACCCATTAATTTCAGTGGTAATTTATTGCCTAAATCCCAGTCAACTTGAGAAATATAATTGCACCATTTATTTGCTAATTTGTATTTCATGCCAAAACTTAGTATTTTTGTACTTCTTTTTTTTGGTAATGTAATACAGAAATTTTAAAGGCTGTGTCACGGTGGACTCGAACCCGAGACCTTTGGCCTCGGGCATTAAACACTCTATCACTACACACACACACACACACATATTTTTGTACTTCTAGTGCTTGTTTGGTTCACTAGATAAACCCAAGATTGCGTACGTATCTTGGCTAATCTGCCTGTTTGGTATCCTACTTTCAAGTCTTGCGAGCCCGTGTTCATTAAGTCGGCCCGGGGCTAAATCACTGTTTCAAGCAGCTTACCCATCTCTCGCCAGGGTCAAGTTTGGTTATCTTGCCATTTATCCTAGCTACAGATATAATTTTTCAACGGGAAAGTATGACTATTGTACCCATGTTTTTTCTTTTTCAACGGGAAAGTAGGACAACCCCCATCTTCACAGAGATTCAAATGCCCTAGCTCAACTTTTCCTCAGCACTCCAGACTCCAGTTTTCAAGTTGCGTCGCCGCGAGAGAGATTTCCTAGCTCGCCGAGTTCAGCTTCACCGACGACGAGGGCAGCAAGCGATTTGATCCGACAAGCCACAAAGAACACATCCCTCCCTTGTTTGCGTAATTTTTGAGATACGCTTACTAGGTGCATTAATTTTTATTCAATTTTGTTACTTGTGGTTTTTTATCTGTGTTTTGTAAAACTCAATTGTAAAACTCAATTAAATCATGATACCTCAAAACCACACTACTAGGAACCCTAGGTTTCAAAATCAGTTTAGTCCTTTTGAATACACGGTGCACATACCGCCGATTTCAGTTTTACCAAGAAGGTGTGATGAAGAATGATGATTATGGCGGCGGCGCGACGCTTCATGGTCAGTCGTGCTGAATGTTCTTGAGTTCAAAACTTAGAACAGATTGGGACGGGCAGGGAACCTTCTTGCTCGAATCGAACCTCTCGAAGATGGGTCTCAGAAAACATAAGGCAAACGAGGTCTTTGTTCTGATATCGGGGCTCACCACATTGTGCAGAAAGGGGCTCAGAAAACAGATTCTTGCAGTGAGGGATAGTGTGATACAGAAGTTGTTCTGCCAATTAAAATCTCTCGGGTGGTATTATCATTGATAATAAGGTGGATGAAAGGATAAATCTGTCCAGCAACAAGTTAATCTTGCCATTTATCTTGGGTATCAAACAAGTGAGCTATTTTATCCAGGTTTTATATGTTGGTTACCAAACACTGAGATAACTTACCAATCTCAAAGATTATCTCAGCAATAATCTATCTTGGCTAATCCTATCTCTCCTACCAAACGATTCCCTATTCTCTGCAACATCAGGGGCATATTTGTACATTAGTCTTTGTTAATCGCTATTTAACAAAAAATTATTTGCAGTTTCTCTCTAGAACGCTGTCTTTCCTCATGGCCGACAACGAGAGCAGTGCCTCGTCCACCACCGCCGCTGTGGCCCCGGCGCCCTCGAATCCGCCGGAGACGAAGCGGTGGGCGGATGCAGCTGAAGAGGCGGATGCGGAGCAGCAAGCTGAGGCTTTGGCGGCAGATATCAAATTGGATGCGTTGGTCATCGATGAGTCCAAACAAGGTTCAGTGGGCCTTACTGATCCCGATGACTCCACCATAGAAGCTGTAATGCTCTCAACCTAACGAGAGATTTCTTTTTTGCTTTTTTCGTCTGTATAATATGTTGTCGATCCGTTGTTTATATTTTAGGGCTTCAATTATGTCTTAAAATGTTTTCCGTCTCCGAGATTTGTGATTTGGGGAAGGGTTTAAATTTGCTTGTTGGGTTTTGATTGGACTTAAGTATGTAGAGTTTATCTTCGAAATCGGTCTTTTGTTGTGAAGCTATTTGGTAGTTTGCTTGCCGTTTTGCTGCAAGTATTCTAGCTGCTGGACGAGTGTTCTTATTTTTTCCATTTGAGTTGAAATATAGGTTACATCCGGGGACACTCCATATACCTCTGCTAAGAGATTCGAGGACTTGAACTTGTCACCTGAACTGTTGAAGGGCCTTTATGTTGAGATGAAGTTTGAGCAGCCTAGCAAGATTCAAGCAATTAGTTTGCCCATGATCCTAACTCCTCCGTACAAGAATTTAATAGCTCAAGCTCATAATGGATCCGGGAAGACCACTTGTTTCGTGCTTGGTATGTTGAGCCGTGTTGATCCAAAAATCCATGGTCCTCAGGCTCTCTGTATTTGCCCCACGAGAGAGTTAGCCATTCAGGTTCGTTTTACTTGCTTGTTTTCAGTTGTTCGTCCCTTATAACTTTTAAGAAATTTTGCTAATCTCCCATCATAGGTTTATTGTTTGGTTGGGAGGTTCATATAAGTCTATGCTTTGGTTGTGGAAAAGCTAAAGAGAAGTTCGAGTATGCACTTGGCACTAATCACTATTAATTGATTTAATGTTATTAATTGGTATTGTGAATGATAGGTGTGTTGTAAACATCTGAGGCTTTGCTGTGGGTGCCTAGTTGTATCTCTATGTAATGAATTGCTCACGATTATGAAATTTTGCAAATTTGCAATCATAACTTGTTTCTAAGTTTATGTTACGGTCTTTAAGCACCACTGATTAAACTGTACAGAATATGGAAGTGCTTCTGAAGATGGGAAAGTTCACTGGGATAACCTCGGAATTAGCTCTACCGCCTGATCCAGCAAACTACATCAGAATGCAAAACATGCCGCCTATTACAGCACAAGTGATCATTGGCACACCGGGCACAATATCTAAGTGGTTGCAACACAAAAAATTAGGTTTGAGTCAAATGAAGATTCTTGTGTTTGATGAGGCAGACCACATGTTGGCAATGGTGAGTTGTGCAATTTCATTTGCCTGCTTATCGAACACAATTACCTTTTATTTGGCTGAATATTTTGTATGTTTAGCCACTTGCTTTTTCTTTTTTTCTTTTGGTTGACCCATATGTGTATCTTCACTTAGATTCTTCCTTGCGATTGACTGTTTTGATAAGGAGTTCAATTATTCCATGTCAATGCCTGGTTTCACTAGGTTGGTCCGTGGTAGATGGTAATTATCTGTCTGATTATATGCCATGCAAATTAATGATATATGTACTTGTGGAGCCATTTCTAATTCCAAATAAATGGATGTGTCATAACCTGAGAAATAACTTTTACGCATCAAAATATTTTGTTTTGTAGTGCCCCAGCGAAGTTACGTTCACTCCATTGCTTAAATTCTGGTTTGTAATTTGTGAAGCATACAATATCTGATGCGGTAAGCTTATTCAATGTTGATTGTCGTATGCAGGGTGGCTTCCGTGATGAATCAATCAGGATAATGAAGGCTATTACTAAATCCAATTCCAATTGCCAGGTTGGTTGTTTAGTACAAAAAATTATGATTTTTGTCAATGGACTTCTCTGTTTGCTTTTACATAGATGATTTGTTTATTCAATTTGCTTCTAAACAGTACATATGTTGCTTACTGAATTAGGAATTAAGGTTGTTATATGGTAAAAGTACATAATGCAAGTGACCAGAAGAGTTCCTTATCAACTTTTTATTTGTCTCTATGTGAGTATGGATCTTTTACTTCATTTTCTAGTTATATTTTGTGGCTGGCACTTTTCATAGCTAATCTTCTAACACACTATGCAATCTGATCATATACGACCTTCTGTTGGTCATGTTTGGTATGAGGGATATGGTACACAAGTGAAGGTATATCTAGAAGCTATATGTTACAGAAAATGTAAATGTTGTCAGCTGATGTGGCTGCGACACTTGTGCCAATACAATGAAGTATAACTAAAGTACATTTGGAACAAAAACTGTTGTTATGGCATTACATTCATAAAAAAATCCTTTTTTTCTTCGTATCTTTGGATTTCTCTGCAAATGTATGTTATCAATCATTGTTTCTTAACATATCTCCAATAATATGATTCAATCTTCATTAGCAATTGGATTATATGTTTAACTTTGTGCTGTTGTGGAATATTATGGTCAGGTCCTCTTGTTCTCGGCTACCTTTGATGATGCTGTGAAGGCCTTTGCATCAAAAATAGTTGAGGAGATTTTTGTAAAAGATTATAACCAAATGTTTGTCAAAAAGGAAGAACTATCCCTGGAGTCTGTAAAACAGTACAAGGTTCATTGTCCTGACGAGCTTTCAAAGATCATGGTGATTAAAGACCAAATACTTGAACTTGGAGAGAAGGTAGGACAGACTATCGTGTTTGTTAAATCCAGGAATGCTACAACTATGTTGCACCAATCTTTGGTCCAACTTGGTTATGAGGTCACTGCAATTCAAGGTGCTCTGAAGCAAGAGGATAGGGACAAAATTGTAAAAGAGTTCAAAGAGGGTCTGACCCAAGTTCTAATCTCAACTGACGTTCTTGCTCGAGGTTTTGACCAGAGCCAGGTGCTGCTGCTCATCTCTTTTACTGTTGCTTCAACGTGTATTATATTAGCAGTTTTTTGCTTAATTTTGATCTTAACCTCTTATAATAATTTCATAGCATTTCTTTATGTAGGTTAATTTGGTTATCAATTTTGATCTTCCTGTGCAATACAATAATCGTTCTGGGCCCGACTATGAAGTTTACTTGCACCGGGTTGGTAGAGCTGGGCGCTTTGGCCGCAAAGGTTGCTCTACGGAAGACCTAAATTCATGATTTTATCCACTAATTTGTGTATTTTATAGCTAATTATTTGAGTTTGTAGCATGATTTTGGTGATCTTGTGTCCCATTAACCCACTGGATAAAACTTTTTTCTTGTAATGGACAGGTGCTGTATTCAACTTGCTTTGCCTTGATAGCGATGATATGATTATGAACAAGATCGAGAAATACTTCAACTCTCAGATTAGGGAGGTAAAAAATTCCACAAAATTTCCTGCTCTCGACTTATTTATCAATTGTTCAAGATTTACAGTTTGACGAGTGTGTGTGTGATTCTCATCAAGTGAGGTGCCCTTTGTATGAATGCAGGTGGGTCCTTGGAATAGTCGGGCAGAATTTGAGGCTGCACTACGGGACGCTGGGCTATTGTGATTATGTTTTGAGCACTGGATCTTATGATATCGAGGAGAGTTTTTGTTCGCCATTTTTTATTTTGAATTTTGCCACACTGGGTAGTTTTGCCAGCTACCTTATATTGTATCGGTGTCAGACTTTGGGAAAAGGTGAATCAAATTTCTGTTCAGGAGAATATTCCTTTCTGTTAAGAGATGTGGTAGCCTATTCTTATTCTGGATGGGCTTTGCGGAAACAGTCTATTGCATGTTTTCGCACTGAGGACTGCATATCCTTGACCGAGCCGAGCCATGTAGTTTGTGGTGGTCACTGTCGACTAATGCTGTGTTTGAGGCACGTTGTTTGTTGTGGCCACAGTCGACTGATGCTGCATCTGAGGCTTGTAGTTTGTCGTGGTCACAGTGGACTGATGCTGCATCTCAGGCTTGTAGTTTGTCGTGGTCACAGTCGACTAATGCTGCGTCTGTGTGGGGGCTATGTTACTAGTGTCGACAAATTTGCCAAAAGCTCAAGGAATGGGGAAAATGTTCATGTCGAGATAATAGCGCTTTATTATGTTCGTGTAATGTACCGTAACTTATTGCAAATTTTATATTATTCTTGGTTTGGCTTGGTATATGTTAAGACTTAGTTGCTTTAGCCTTAAAAATATCTACTTGATTTTTTTATAACTTTTTTGTTCTTGTTTTTCATTTATGTAAAAGCTTTTGGAGTCTTCTTTTTCCATTATCTCGAGGCCTAATTTTATTAGTAACAACATAAAATATTCAGGGGTTGGTGTGATATATATATTTTTATCATTCCAAAATTTCATTTGGACCTTAAGTATGTCGGTGTAATTTTGGCTAATTTGGAGAAAATATATTTCGTAGATATACTCTGCTCGACGAAGCAATCAATATGTCTAGACTAGTACATCGATGCAGAAATGAAAAAAATACAATGGGCACTTATAAATGTGTGTAGATGGAAACGGGTTAAAACGCCTTTTAAGATTTATAATATTGAGCTTAAAAGTAACATTTTGTGCTATACACATAGTTGAATTATATACTAACTTTTACCAAACTTATAAACATCCCAAAATAGTAACTAAAATATTAGATCACGATTACATCGACAATTCTAAAGGATTTCACAGGGAAGATAAACAATGTATATCTTCTAAAAAAAGAGAGAGAAAAAATGTTCCCAAAATATATCCCGATCCAAACTTCGACATGCCACGCTAGCGATCAGTTCGAAATTACCAGAAGAATGAATAATGTAATTCGACTCATATAATTAATTAATGTTAGTACCTATAATTATTAATTAGTCAGAAACACCTTCATGGACAGCACGTCACAGTTCGTGCCCTCCCACATAAAATACGACGATTCTCCTACTCCATCATTCTCACTTAATCATCTCCCTCTATATATACACAACACTGGACATCCATTCAAACAACAGAGGCGAAGAACGAGAAGCAAAAATAAATAAATAAAATGGGAGCAAACATTCTCTTCACAGTCGCAGCACTGCTACTCCTGGCCGGCTCCGCCGCCGCCACCCCCACCGCGGAGTCCGACGCCTTCCACGTCACCGGCAGCGTGCTCTGTCAGGAATGTGGCGAGGGCTGGAACGAATGGATCAACGGCGCCAACCCCATCAAAGGTAACAAATTAAACCAACACGCGGCATGGATCAATCAATAATATCAAAACACAAATTGTAATCAACAGAATCTTTTTTATAGTTGAACAAATTAAATCGGCTTTGAACATGAGAAGTTCAGCTTCATATATTAATGATTCTATTACTAGACCAACACATCATATAAAAATTCTATATAATCTATACCTATAAAAGTGTCTTATTTTACAAAATTTGATTTGTCATATACCCTTCTCATATACTCCCTACATCCCGTGAATCATGACTCCTTTCTTTTTGTACGTAAATTAAGAAGAGTTGTATTTTATGTGTAAAATAGTGTGTGACACAAAATTCGAGGCATTTTTTAGTGTAAAATTATTTCATTTTTAGAAACGAACCAACTTAATGGGACAGTCCAAAAAGAAAAACGAGCCAATAATAATGTGACAGATGAAGTATTATTTAATGGCAATGGTGTAATGGGACGAGTTATATTAATTTATATATTTATTATTAGTATAAAAGTGTGTATTGTTATGAATTCTGATTAAACCTATGATATCCTTATCTATTTTAACTTTTAATTATAGTTTAGTAAGTTAATATATAAAATAAGGATATTTTTGTATCTAATGTTTTTCATAGTTATGATAAGATTTGTTTATATATATTCATTATTTTGATTCAAATCTTTTACATGTGTGCATCGTACCATCCTGGTAGTAAAATTAAAACGTGTATTGTTGCAGGGTGCAAGGTGTCGGTGACGTGCCTAGATGAGCGGAGCAGGGTGGTGCAGTACGCGAGCGACTTGACAGACGTAGCCGGGAACTTCGACGTCGCGTGTAAAAAATACGTCAACGGCAAGAAGCTGAACCCGCAGAACTGCTACGTGAGGCTGGTGTCGTCGCCGGACCCTGTGTGCAACGTGGCGACCAACTTCGCCGGCGGCAAGAGTGGGGTGAAGCTCCACCGCCCCACGGTGGTGTATAGGGAGCTGCTTAAATATACACTTGGGCCCTTCTACTACACCACGCCCATGTGCGATGAGCCCGATACCACTTCCCCTACTGAGGAAGATGCTTCCAATGATGATTCCAAACAGAACAACTACTAGAGACTAGAGTTTTGTGTTTTAGTTTGTATTTCATTTCATGATTTGCCGTTGTTCATTCTTGTTATTATACTTTTTGGCCTCTTAGTGTTTGGTGATATAAGTTGAGATTGATTATAACAATGATTTGCTAGCTCGGATTGGACGAATTAAGGGGACATAATAATCCTTATTGTGTTAAAAAAAACAATTCTGGATGAACTCTAAGTAGGATGGGTGCACTTATGGAAATGGTGTGCGTTCAGTTAATTGAATTGATTTTTTCGGTTAATTGAACCGAAAATTCTCCAAATATCAAAACTGCAACCGAATCGTTTACAAAGTCCGGTTAAATGACATCGAATCGATTAATGCAGTTCAGTATTCGATTAATAGAAAAATAAAAAATAATTAGAAAAATAATGTAATTTTAAAAATCCTAAAATTCAAAATAAATTCAGTCGACAGGAGATCGGTGATACGGTTGGGGAGAGAGAGAGTTAGTGAGAGAGAGGAGGGAGAGACGAGACAAGAGAAACACGATACATCAATTAAAAAAATGTCAAATTAATTTCGCATCTTCATTTTAGTATTTTACAAAATTAGAGTTAAAAATTTTAAATAAAAAAATCGTCTTTTTTATTTTTAACGTTTCGGTTACAGTTTAATTGAAATTCGAAAAAGTTCAGAGCATATTACTGTAAACCGAACCACTAATCGAATATGGTGTTCGATTAGCCGAACATGGCACAGGTTTTGTTTGGTATTAACCGAAAATTGGTTCCCTAACCCTGCACTTCACTCGATGAACATAATTTTTGCTTTAAAATCACAACTGAGTGGTTTCGAATTATAATAATCAATATCTTCGTTTAAGACTTATTTTAGCATCTTAATTATAGGTTTGTAATGTGTTTGATCATTTTGTTTGGGTTATTGGCATTAAAATACACTAACTTTGGTTGGATTTTGCACATCAACTTTAAAAGGATCCTAAAAATACATGAACTTAATGTTTGTTGTAATTTTATCGTAATTAAAATTGACATGACAGCCCGATTGGATAAATTGGATGAGCAACGTTGCAGTCCTCTAATTGAAAAAACATTGTTTCAATCATAAAAAATGATGAGAAAGAGAATTTGTGTGAGAGAGAAAAGGTTGTGAGGTGGTTTAAAAGAATGAATTTTAACTCTTTTTTATAAAATTTCGTAATCAAACGATGCCGTTTCGATTAGAACACTGCCATCGAACTGCCATTCAGTTTTAATTCAAGTTCATGTATTTTTGGTCTCCTTTCAAAGTTGGTGTGTAAAACTAAAAACCGACCAAAATTGATGCATTTTAATTCCAATAACAAGAAAAGGATGCAATAGGGTAACTTGGAGGTTTTCCTCCTTAGTTCACTATTTTATTATGTCAAATCTAAAGTCAGAAACGAAGTGTCGTTTGTACTACTACGACTTATATTTACGAGATATTGGGAGAACTTGGACATGTAGGTGAAGAATGATATATCAGACAACATTAACTTTCACAAGAAGAAAAAATGGAAGAAAAACGACGTGCTTTGATAAATGTAAACAGGTTGATCATTCTCAGGCTATGATTATATTACTTCTATTCTTGATTTGGCTCATAATAAACGACAACAAACAGAGCAAATGCGGCCTTTTGTATGTATGTGTATGTGTAGATTATTGAGACAGACTAAAACCGAGAGATGAAGAGAGAAAATAAACACAACACGACATAGTCAGGTATACAAGCAGAAAAACCAGCTGACAATGTTCAAATCCAAGTAGATGTTATAGAGACAGAATTTGACAGAACGAATCAGCTCAACTGTTAGGATCACCTCTTCAACAGATAAATTTCCAAAATCTTTGAACTATTAATAAGTCTGTTTCCACGGTTTGTGATTCATATGTAAAACAGGAAAACAACATTTGTATTACACACATAGAACAATTGTACAAAGAGGGCGAGAAGAGGACAGCTTCCAAAGCACAGCATTTGCTCAGCTGGTTGCAGAAGTCTTGGCAGCAAGGTGGGTAAGAGCGCGTTTATGATAAGTATGTCGCATCTTCTTGTATTTCTGTACAAAGGCTGAAAGATCGATTTCTCTGTCGAGGAGCTGCTGGTGCAGGCCTTCAGACTCATCTTCTGTTTTACTCATTGCATCTAGAATAATAGCAGAATAACAACTCAATTTAATGCGCTAACATCACTATTCAAAGGAGGAAAAAATCGAATAAATCTACTATTCTGCTTTAGAAAGCCAATTAATGTCCCGTGGTAAGAAACTTGAGAGTCAAGATCTGACAGGAAGTCATAACACGTGAAGCAAAACATTAATGACACTGACATGGATATTGTCAAAACATTACTATCAGCAACCAATATATGAAATATCAATGTCATAGGCATAAAGCAAAAATGAAGACAGATGAAACTCAATCTTCTAGAGTACCTTGAAGCCGATGAATGAGTGATGAGGGAGAGTAGAACTTCAGAGTTTCGTCCTTTTTTCTTTCAAGTTCATGCAATTTTTCTTGAGCAGCAGCCAGCTCTGTAGTTCGGATAATTCTGCACTAAAATCACAAACAAAATAGGTAAACTGTTGTCCTCTTTGGAACTAGGAAGCTAAGAGTTAAAGGGAAAGTGATGGTGAACACAATGTAAGGCTATAAATTTTACCTGATTCCTTAGCTCCATTATACGCGGTTCTTTTTCCAGATTCTCTCCTGGGCTCGGGAAAATTAATTTTGTTTAGTATATATATCCAATAATGCTACTGAAAATCATGGAGCACAGAAACTTACTTGCTAGCTGCAGTGTTTCGTTCCTGAGTTCATCTCTGACCTGATTGAGTAAATACAAGATGGAGATCGTTAAGGACAATAGCAAAACCGAAATGTGCTAAGAAGACCATCTTAACAGGACAAGCACAAAACACATATTAATGCGGGGAAGTGAGAATTGACACTTGTACAAATATACCAAAACACAACCGCAAAGTGAGTAAAAGAAATATGTACCCCCTCCAAGTTCAGGAGAAACTGGAAAGACACAAAAAATCAGAAAAGAAACAATCGTGTAGATGCACATCGCAACATGCAATGAATCAATCAATTCCACTGGAATGAAAGCATTAGAAGGTGGTCTCCTATGAGCACGTGAGGACATTTGGAGATCATATCCTAAATCCCATTTAGGTGTGGTCCCCAAAAGAAATCCCATTTAGACCGTAGTTTCCACACGTCCTCACATGAGACTTAATCGAACATTAGATGAGCTATATTTGAAGATATTTCATGTGACTAACTACATATTGCCATCGAATTCAAAAGTAAGAAACTCACAGAAATAATCTCTTCTAAATAACAATACCTAAGAGACAAGTCAAATCGGCAGATTTAACAATGTAAACAAAATAAGAATTCAAAAAGAAAGCAAAACAAAATGGCAGACCTTCCAATTAAGTAGATTGTACACCTTAGCACGCTATGAGAACTAACTTAAGAGAATAATCATGAATAAACAAAAAATGGAGAGGAGAAGGACAATATTCTCATTTATTTGCATACAGTCACACACTATAATGGGACAAATAAAGATTTACCACTTTCCAAGGAAATCAGAAAACATAAGTGGGTGGGCTCTAAACCAACTAACTGTCAAAGAGATTTAGGACGAACTACACAAATTATCTATTATAAGAAAATACACATGATTAGATGCAAATAGCAAAACAAAATGTACCATATGTGATGCTTCATGTGCTTCAGATACTACCTTGCAAACCCATTTCGATAGCCTATATAATTTAAACCTTCTAATAATCTTGCAAATGAAATGAAAATTTGAGCAGCAGAGATAATTGGCATTAGAAACAATCTGAACTGCAACTCACCCTATTTTGTGTTTTGACAGGTTCCAGTGAGTACAATAGATTCTGATAAGCATCCTTGTCTGATAGAAGCTTTCTCAACTCATCAACACTGCATTTTTAGTCAACAATGATGACAATGAGAAACTGTTCCAGACTAAAATCTTAAACCTTTCATTAACATCTGTATATTACATATATATTTGTATGTGTTCTACATTTCTCTCTGAGCTCCTACCGGCACATAGATAAGGAAAGTGATATAGTGAAGATCATCTTATTCATTTGCTGCAGGCAACAGCAACTAAAAGACTCGCATATTTGAAAACACATTTACCAGTCTCATCTGTAGAAAAGATGTACTCTTTTGCAAGTAGCTCATAAACTTGCCAAATTGGAAAGGGAGCATGATATCTTCGATAAAAATTGGTGCTCCTTCAAAGTAGCATCCTAACGGATAAGGTCATCAACTAGGGCAGCCATAAACATATAATAAAACTAAATAGAGAACTGATCACCTCTTATCTTTCAACATAGCAATGATGCCTGCAGCCTCTGCCGGTGAAGCGTTTGACAAAGAATTTGGTCGTTCTGATGGTCTTGATATGCCAAAGCTGCTAGATGTGCTGGATCCAGGTGTTCTGGGACGTGAGGAGCTGGATGAACTAATGACAGAAGGTGGATACCATGAGTCTGTGGGCATTTCCTGCGGACGAGGCTGAGATTGCGGCTCCTGAGAGCCCCTGTTGAGAGAAGCAACCAACAGATCAAAGTTATATCTCAATATATTGTAGCAGCAGAGTTAGTTCCGCAGAAATAATAACTTTGACACGCAAGCAAGAAGAGAGAGCAGTGTGCTTTGATCACCCCATCTCATACATTATTGCTTAACACATTACTGAAAAAGCATAACAGAAATCAAGTATTTTACGCATGTCAAAGATGATTAACTGAACAGAGTAGCAAGCCAAAAGAGCTCCACCCGTTTATTGAATATATTCATCTCGACAAATTAGGGAAACAATTATAAACTAGTAAACTGATATACTTCAATTTCACATAACAAACACTGTTAATTGCGCAAAAATGAAAGATTAGGAACGAAAAGAAAAAACCTAACCGATTGTCTACCCTAATACTTCTGTATTGAGAAAATACAAAACCGAATCAAGCAATACCACAAACAAAATCCAAAAAGCTAAATAAGCGTTAGAAAATCGAAAATTCTATCACACCAGAGATAAAAATTCCTTAACGATTGGCCGCGAAGCCGTTCCTTTCACCGATAAAGGCAGATAAATTTCAACAAACTGGGAATCGTCCAATAATCATGGCATCACATGCTTCACTCGTTGGCAGGTCACCTAATTCTTATAAGCAAACAAATGAACGAAAGAGATTTGGAAAAAGACCGATTAACTGAAATTCTTGAACATGACTCTGAAAAGATCTCAGTCGTCAGTGGTCTGATCAAAATATCAAACAAGAAGGAGAATCAAAAGTATCAAACCTTAACGCCCAATCGATTTTTGTTTTTTATGAGAACGTTTTTTTTTTTTAATATTCTACTTGTTTTTTGGAGAAAAATATTTTACTCGGTTTTGTTTACAACTTCACGCAAGTTCAAAAAAATTACTTAAGCGTGTTGGCTTTCTCCCTAACCACTTTCCTCTCTACTTCCCAAGATTATTTATATAATTTTTGTCCAACAAGATATCAAAATATGCAATTCAGTCCCTTGGTATAAAAGAATATTAATTATGGTCTCATATTTTGTTTTTTGGTTTAGTTTTTTTTTGTGGGAAAATGAATTTATTCAATATAACAAAGGCATTGGGTATGGAGAATTCCGAGGTTCATTTCGAACACATATTGAAGGAAAACATTCTAGCTAAGCCATGAATCACAATATTAGCATCGTATCTAGCAAACTTAACCCCAAAATTGGGGCATGACTGAAGAAGTAGTTGGTAACTGTTGATGATAGCTCCAATATTGGCAAAAACACACTGTGCAGACAATCGAAATTAGTAATTATATATTAGTTGATAATTAATTATAAATTATTATTTTTTCAATTGAATTTATTAATAAAATTAAAATTTATTAATCATAATTAAGATTCACACCGCATCCATCCTAATTAACTCCACATTTTAACTAGTAAATTTAATTGAAAATAATAAATTATAATTAAGAATTAATAAGCTCAAAATAAAATTAATAAATATTACTAAAGTATGATTAAAACTACTAAGTTTTAATTAAAACTCTAATCAATTATTAATTTGTATTAATTACTAATTGCAAACGACCGTTGGTTAAATTATCAATTAGTATGTATCCCCGAAAAAAAATCAATTAGTATAGGCTACTTGTTTCGTTTCTAATTTCTTTACGATGATTAAAACAATTAATTACTTGGATTTAGTAAGTCGATGATTAATTATGTAAATGTAACTAATATATGAGTGTTATAAATGTTGCACAAAAATGCTAACAATAAGATATTTCATATTTAAATCGCATTTTGTGTTCATCCCTACAAAAATATTAATTTAACTGTAATTAATTGAGTGATATTACCGTAGAAAAACATCATCGAGTAACTTATTAATTTGCATTGGGTATTGTGATAAATTTGGGTATTTGGGGTGAAGATAAAGTAATATTGCCAAATTGCCAAATTTTAACGTATATATGAAAGATTATTACTCAAATAATAATTTTGAACACCCTGACCAAAATTACAAACAAAAATATGAGATGCAATCTTTTCCTCTACACAAAATCTCATATCAAGACCAGTAAGACATTATATCCAAAACAAAAATCATATTAGCTGACATATTTATGTTTTTATTAATTTTTTGTGATGTTTGGATATGGGTATACCCATCTTATGATCTCACTCCTAAAAAAATTTATTGCAACACGATTCATTGAGCATTGTTTTTCTATGATCCTTAGAAGACTAATCATGCACAACATTTCAATGATTATTCATATTATCATATACAAGAACTAATCCTATGTTATTAAAGATCTAATATAAGATAAAGTATCTCTGGAGCACGAAGTTTGGATTATTAAACATGATTAATTATTGTTGAATAATTGAAGTTAACATGCAGTTAGGCACTAATTATGAGTGTACATTGACGCACGTTCCCATATGTTTGCCAGCCTCGCTTCTTGCTAAGCACATAAAGCAACCAATTATATATTTGGTTTAAGATACATAAATGTATTGAACGATTATCTTGTTTAGGAAATTAAACATTTACTATATTATCAGACCTTTTTCGTTTTTTTCTTTTCCCCCTCTTCTTCTTTGGTTTCAGAAGAGCAATAATTAACTCTTTCTACTGTTTTTGTTGTGTCGATGGTTTTGGTACAATTTGAAGGCATTGGGCACATGTTTCATGCCACCTACCTTAATTAAATTTTGCATTTTCCCTTGTTTCATGCCATTCACATCTCGCTCACACTTTCAGGTGTTTTTCAGTTACTGACACCTAGTTTTTGTAAATAAAACATTTCACCATAGATACATCTTATCCCATCAGTTACAACTTATAACTAAGCATTGTTATATGTTTCTAATCAACACTTATGTATTTCTTCCTCAGTCATTATAAACAAAATGAATTCGCTATGAAAGTTGATGAATCTGTTGAGAAAGTTTCTTAATCCAAAAATTCAGAATTTTTGGCGACTTTTCATCCGAGTTCAAATGATTCAGTAACTTTTTCGACAAACTCATTAACTTTCAAAGCGAATTCATCATTTTTGGATTTCTCATTCTCATGATAAAAATAGTTTTTACGTTAACCCCATTATATATATGTATCGTATGAGATATTTATATATGTGTTACTTCTCATTAAGAATACTGTTTAAATTATACCTTACTCCATATTTGTGACATTATTGTCTTTAGTAACAGTAAATATACAAAAGTTGATGTTCAAAATGCTATAATATTATATCCTACTCCTTGCATAAAATCGAGTGGTGGCATTCTTATTCATTTGATCATTTCCATATCTTTAATAGTTGCCAAGTCACCAAAACAATAGGAAGGCCTTTTATAAAGTTGTGAAAGAATATATGTGTATATGAACATATCCCAGCGACAATTTGCTGCTGTTATATTAACCTATATAAAGTTGTAAAGTAATTTTGCCAATTAATTGATTAGATACTTTTCACTTCTAATTTTAGGTTGAGTCACCTAACCTTTTATTCCCTCCACTAATTAATTATGGATATCATCTCTCTCATCCAATAGTCAGTTCATTGACACGTATAGTCCAAATAATGTAGCATTGACGTTTTTCCATAGTTCAATTTGTTATTATAACACGGGAAAAAGGACAAGGGGAAAATATCAAATAACAATGACAAAATTTGTTAAGCAAATAGTGATACGTGCAAAATGCTAACTCAAGAAAAATGCAAGCTTCTTAATTAGATAAATGCATTTAATCACAAATTTGTGTCAGAAAAAAGAGAACATATATATATGCTTTGTGTTTTTTTTATGAATACAATTGCGAATTGCTAAAATGTAATTAATTAATTAATTTTAGCAAGTAAAGGGATTAACACAATGTATTCTGTAGTCACAACAATTTCTTTTAAGCAGAAATCTTTGGACTGTAATGTGACAGTCTCTTTCTATATTTTTCCCCCATCTACCACACAACATGAGATTTTCACACCCAACAAATTTAATGTTGCAGCTGTTGCGCCAATCTTCGTGACAAATAAGATCAGCAATCGAAAAAAAAAATCGTGTTTACCGGCGGAATTCGTGAAAAAAATAGCGACATAATAGAGACGGATTTTGGTGCTTAATATATACGCTAAATCTAAAGATATAATTCGAGATGGAACGTCCGTCGTCAACTTTGATGACGGGAATAATTGAGAACGACTTAGGAATTAGAGTGCAATGAAATCTTGAGGAGATTCCATATGATATGAAATTCCTTTGAACTTCAACATTTAGGATCTCATTCTTTTATACAAGGGAAGATTATTGTTTAAATATCTTATATAGTTGCAATATTATTTTATTTTTTACTACTCCATAAAAAGGATAGAATCATATTATTGAATTTATTTTTAAAAAATCAAATTGCTTTGAATAGACATAAAATCTATTACCTATATGTCTGTTATTAGTAAGCGACAATGATTCTTACATGACTAACTATCAATAGTTACAATTTCACCTACAATATTGTTCTATGTTGCTTTAAACTAACCACATTCATTATTATATGATGAAACAAGTAATATGTGATTAATAATAATTTTAGTATTATCTATACGGATGTCTTGTAAAATCATAATCTTTCATTTTAATTATAATTGATTAAGAGACATAATTCTATACAACTGAAGAAGTGAGTTTTCAGTAATTTCTTTTACAGATATGGATCAACATCGCATCAGATAAATTGTTGTATGATTAACAATTTTTTGAATGATTGACAGCTAAGAAATTGATTTCACGCACATGACATCCATGTATATACTATATGTAAGTGGTGGCTAAGAAAACTTATGTCTAGGTCAGTTGGTGAGTAAGGAATTGTGTTATATTTAATTTGATTATGAATAGGGTTATTGGTGCATAAATACACCAACTTTGAATCTATTTTCATTTTTCCACGAATTTTAACAATTGTGTCACAAAATACATAAACTTAAATCACTTTAGCGATTTTATCACGATTTCAAATTCGGCCAAACTAAATCTGACTTGTCATCTCGAAAATTTACTATAAATAAAAGGTTAGTGATAAAACGACATCGTAGAGAGAGGACATAAAACATCAACGTTCCATCAAAATAAATCAAATTTTTTGATTTCTATGATTCATTGCGTCAACCCTCATTACAAAAATCATGTCTTCTCATTTGTTTCTTTGTCCGATTCTAGTTGGGATCAAAACAATTGATATCATCTCTCTAGGATGTCGTTTATATCACTAACCGCTTTATATATAGTAAATTTTTGAGATATCAAGTCATGTTTAATTTGGCTTGAATTTTTGAAATTATGGTAAAATCATTAAAGTGATTAAGTTTGTGTATTTTGTGACAATTTTTAAAGTTCGTGAAAAAATCAAAATGAACCCAAAGTTAGTGTATTTATACACCAATAACCCTTATGAATAATATGAAATGCTAATAATATACCACTACAAGTATTGTACTCATATGAAAAAGAAAATACAAGCTATCTTCCACAATTGGAATATGTCTATATATACTAGTAGTGGAATAATATATAAGACATGATGTTGAGTAATTGATTTATACATTAGGCATAGTGATGAGTGAAGATCACTATAAATGAAGATTGAATAGTGCCAATTAATATTCTCTACTTGTTTATAGATTGTTAATCCCGATGGTCTTAGCTTTGTGCCAAACTTCCTAGTGCCGGCAGCGATAAAGATGTATTCTTTCCTGCTCAAATCTTCATACTTCTTTCTTGAATGTAACCAAACAGATTCCCTTTCTTTTTTTTTTCATCCTCAAATCTTTAGCCTGATCATATGTGCGAAATATTTAATGATTTAGGCCTCTTTTCTTTCCCACAACTTTGTTATCATTATTCCTTAGTTGGATTCAAGCGGAGCAAATTAATCAAACAAGATTAACTGTTAATACAATATGAACAAAAATGACGAAAAAGTAACCAAATGATCGATATAGTCGAGACATGAATCTTTCTCGACGGTCCTTGACAATTGCCTTCATGATACAACGGTCCAACAACTTAGATAAAAATACCACATTTCCATATTTATATGAATTTCTCAATATTAAAATTGAGAAGGGTGAGTTCGTAATCGAGGTTGTTAGATTTAATTATCATGGCATATATATGCGTTGTATAATCCTCAAAATATAGGGGTTCTTGATCATATATATAGTGGTAGGGTTCTTCATATAGTGTGTCTATTAACACTAAAAATTTATGTACGTATTATTGATGGGAATCTACTCAGATTCCTTTGTATACTCCATACATTATTGAATGAAATATTTGAATCGATTGGAGCACTGATCCGAGTATATGATCCGTCAGACTATCCAGAAAACGACTCCGCCTTTCTATTATTTGGTGGAAGTCACTTTTACCATATATATTACTTCTTCTATCCCACTAATATTGACTCGTATATCACTTTGGACTATCCCATTATTATTAGCTTATACCAAAAAATGAAAGAATTTTATAATAAAAAGTATCTCAAATTTTATTACCATATTATTTTACACACAAAACATAACTCACATTAATCTACATATTCAAAAGTAATGAATCAATATTAGCGAGACGGAGAATTACTATTTAAGTCTTATTTGAATTTGATTCATCATGATCGTTATTTAAATTATGTCGGTCCTTATTTAAAAGAGAAAAATAGAGTAACCCAGGCAATCCCCATACGATAAATTTGATCTTAAAGATATTGACTCATCCCAACTGATAGACTCTTAAGCACGAACCTATGCAGAGGCCACCCCAAGAGTGCTTTTCCCCTTTTTTGGAGAGGAAGTGGTGGGTTTTGAGCCTTTGATGACATGTCAAAAAGGGTAGGTCTAACCACTTGATAAAAACAATATTCATATTTCTCAATTAAATTTTTATCAAGAATAATTGTAGCCAAACTCTATCACATATACGCCCTTAAAAAAAGCTCTTACTAAAATTTGATGCAGTCTAACCACACAAAAAGTGGGTATCAAAAGTAGGTATATATATATTCGTTAGAATATTAATGTTCAATAAAAAAAGAACTATCTCCAAATTACTTCCATCTCAATGTCTATATTAAAAAAATTTCGAGACAAATATGTGATCATTATTTAAAAATCGAAATATTTTTCCAGAAATTTTGTAAAGAATCATTCGTAGCCATCTAGAAATATGTAAGATGTAACTCTTTTAGGAGGATCTATTTGACTACGTGAATCGGTTTAGATGATATGTAACTTCAGACTATTTAATACAATCAAGTAGAATTTTCAAGTGATATATCTCCTAAGAAATTTATCCATTAAAAACAGTCAGATATCAATATCTTGATCACACTGACAAGGGGAAATTAATAAAAAAGAATTTCGTACCTTATGTTGGATTATAGTTCTTGATTCGGACGTGACAGCCTGCCTAAATATCATGCCCATTGGCCACTATTAGAAGAAGAGAGCGTGAAAAGTGGGAAATCTGGAGGGTATTATGGACAAATCTTAATTTAGCTTTTAATTTCGAGTAGAGCCACTTAAGCAAACGCAACGGCGTCGTAGTGGAATCTAGTTGGAAGCCCTTTCGTAGCTTAGCCCGGTGGCCGACCCTCATGTCTACGTACAGACGCAAAGAAGATCCAAAAAATTGTAGCGTAAGCGCCAAACCCTTCTCTCTCTCTCCTCAGATCCAACGACGCAGGTAAATCCTGAGCCACCCCTTTAAATCCTGGCCGCAAGTCGCTTTAGTTTCTTCATAATTTTAGGCTTTTGTCCCTCCTTTAGCTTAGGTGTAGTTTTATTATTGATTTTTAAGTTGCTGGTTGTTTAGGTTAGGCCTCCTCCCTCCCCAAACACCCCCTCTCCTTTTCTCTCTCTCTCTCTCTGCAAAAGTATTTCCCTCAAAGTTCTCTCATCATCATTGGAGGAATTATCCAAATTTGATCATGGTAATGCCTGCGTATATACAATCATGTAGTGTATTTCTATTCCCTGTCTCGTTAGTTACTCTTGTTTGTCTCTCAAAAATTTGGTTAGAGAGAGATAGGAAGAGAGAGAAAAAAAAGTGTTGAATGTTGTGAAAAAAGATTGTTTGTTGGGTTATGGCGCAGGGTACAATGCTGGTTCCTCCGTGGCTGGAGAGGCTCCTAAACACGACCTTCTTCAACCTCTGCCGCACCCACGGCGACGCCGCCCGTAGCGAATGCAACATGTATTGCTTGGACTGCAATGCCGACGCCTTCTGCTTCTACTGCCGCTCCTCCAAACACAAAGACCATCAAGTCATTCAGGTTCAGATTTTTCTTTTTCTTTAAAAAAATAAAATAAAAATTGTTGTTGAAAAATTACGTTAGGACATCTTCAAGCTTGACTATTGGTGTAGGTGGTGTTTGATGTGAACATTAATAAAAGATGGGCGTTACAGGAATTGATCAGCTTCCTTGTTTTCTCCACCAATTAATTTTTACGGCATTGTGAATTTTGATTTATTTTTATTATTATTATTGTTATTATGTGCGTGATGATAGGTGGAAACAATGTTGTAGATACGGCGATCTTCGTACCATGATGTGGTGAGGGTTTCGGAGATTCAGAAGGTTTTGGACATAAGCGGAGTTCAGACGTATGTAATAAACAGCGCAAGGGTTTTGTTTCTGAACGAGAGGCCTCAGCCGAAAGGTGGGAAGGCCGTGTCTCATGTCTGCGAAATCTGTGGGAGAAGCCTCTTGGACACATTCCGCTTCTGCTCTTTGGGATGCAAGGTCTCTTCTCCCTCCTCAGTTAGATTGTGTTTCTTAATCAAGATGATTAATGAGATGACGACCCACAATAATAAACCATGGTCTCAGTCGCCATCACCATGTTACCACTCGTAACCAAACCTCATCAATGAATAATCGTAACTGCAGTTCCGCCATTGATGAAGAATGAAGGATGGTGATCATCATCGCCATCCTTTTCATCGCATAACCAACTCTCATGCCCGTCGTTATCATCTTTTTTGTTATGTAATGTGTGTTTCATTATCATCATTACCATCTCATTTATTCTTTTCCTCCTTTACATAATGATTTATTAATTAAAAGATATTTACCATTGGAATATATATGAATGTTAGCTTGTAGGAATAAAGAGCAATGGCGATGCAAGTTTTATTAGTGAAGGAATATCGGCGTCATCATCAAGAAGAGGAAATTACATGATGTCGTCATCATCAACATCAAGGGATCAAGAGGAAGAATTGCGTGACGGCTCACAACAAGACATATACCCGCCCACGCCCCCTCCACCTCCTTCAAGTTCAAGATCAAGAAGAAAAGGCATTCCTCAAAGGGCACCTTTTAGGTCATAATTTCTTTTTTTAATTTACATAAATATAATACATAGTTTTCTTGAAAGAAATTAAATTAAAAAATATTACTCCTAAAACCACTTTATACAACTCACATTTTGGGGGCCTTGTCCCCCGGAAAAAGTAATTGTAGGTAGCAATTTTTAATTCAAATTGGGGATTCTTTCTTTCTTTTTTTTTTGGTTTTTAGGGGGGGTAGGGGTCCCAACACAAAACAAAAAAACAAAATCTGTTGAGGATAGAGAAGAACAATAATGCAAAAGGATTGTTATTGAAATTTGTTTGCAAGGGTGTACAATATTGTAATTAATTAATAGAAATTTATAAAAGTAAAGTTGGCCACTTCTTGTTGAGTCCGTCCCGTTTCATAGTTTTCATGGGGCCATCATCCCACATGCTCCGTTTACATAAAGAACAACACCTTTTAATTTGTTTATTAACATTATAACATGCAATGAGGCAAATCACCTTTCTTTCATTGTTATTCTCTCTCCTTTGTTAATTAATGCTGCCCTTTTCTTAATCTCTAATTTAATTAATCTCACAACCTAATTAAACAATATTAGATCAGATGCAATTTCAGCCGCACAATTAGGCAAAGTGTAACGAATATTCAGGTTCTGTCACATCTTATTATTGATCTATATTATATTTCTACAATTTAAAAGTAAGGAAAGTCCTATAGGAAGCAATCAAGGTTTGATTTTTAGATGAAGAGTGCATTTTTTTATTCATCCTACAGAGAATTATTAATATAAAAAGACTTTAAGGGATTAAAATATTAATTCAACATTTAGGGAGAAGGTTCGTTTTCTCGTGGTTTGAAGCAATGGATATTTTGATCAACCACTTAACTACGAGCAATTATGATTAGGTAACTAATCCTTCAAGTAGCATCGAAAATGTCAAACGTATTAATCTCACTAGGGTCAGGGGTCCACTCTATGAATATAAATACATACATATATAGGCCAGCAACATGTATTGTTCTAAGTAAAATATGGATTGGTATAGGTGGTTGAATTTTTATGGTTAATTTGATAATCAGTTCGTGCGAAATAGGCAGTAAATTAATTCTTCATTTATTAGTCATGCGTAGAGCGCAGTAATTAATGGACCAAATGCACTTGCTATATGCTTTACTTGCAACAGATTGGTCTCTCTATTAATCACTCAATCAATACTTCCTCTATTCTATTATAAGTGTCTTCTTCGTTAAATTGTATAAATTAAGGATGTAGGTAAATTTATATTTATAATCTTATTAATTAGTATGATAAATATATTCATACAACTAATTATCAAATTTAAAAAATATTAAATAAGGGTAAATAGGAAATACATCATAACTTTACTCTCGAATTATGAATTATGACACTTATTGAAAAGCAAGACAAAATATTAATAGGGCAATTAAAAAAGAATGGATGGAGTATATATACAAGTTTTAATTATATACTTAAGTGTGCTGTAACTAAATTGACATTTCTGGAACTGGAAGAGAGTCTACTTCTGGCGCATTTAATTTGCTTGCTGTGCTTGATTATTATATATAGAACACATATACTAACCCATTTATTTAATTGCTTATATTGATTTAGAAACTATATCTATGTCAAATTCGGGTGGATAGGTGAATAATTAAGGTTGGTGATGCATGATGGGAGTTTGGTTCTCTTATTAACTGTTACATTTAAATCATGTTATTGTAATTTCATCTTGGTGTGCGCGAGACCACTTAATTAATTTTTAATTAATTAATTAATTAATTAATTATTAAATTAGTTTTAATTAAAATTAATTAATTTCATAACATTAATTTAAATTAATAAATCATAATTTTAAATTAATAAACTCTAATCTTGAATTAATAAATCTTAATTTGAATTAATAAATCCTAATCATGAATTAATAAACCCTAATTAAAATTAATAAATCCAAATTTTGAGTAATAAATCTTATTTTTAATTAATAAATCCTAATTTGAATAATAAATCCTAATTTTAAATTAATAAACCCTAATTTTGAATTAATAAACATTAATTATGAATAATAAATCTTACTTGTGAATTAATAAACCATAACTATGAATTAATAAATTTTAATTTTGAATTAAAAATTATAATTAAAAATTAATAGAATCTAATTATACTTATTCGTCATAATTAATATATAATTATTTTAACCAAAAAACAAGGTGAACTCACGGTGAGTGAAGTGGAGCTCACCAAGTTTTTGTCATTCTTCTTAACAAAATCATGTTATCGTATTTATTTAGAACCAATGATTTGGCAATGATGTCCATGTTCCCATCACGATCCTATTTATTATATATTGTCTCTTGTTTCAGTTGAATTGTAGTAGCTGCATAGCATCATAGATCCTTTTATATATTTTTCAAACAGCCGATTTGACTGGAATATAGAAAGGTTAGTCTGAGGTCATGATATTTGAATTATGAAGAAAATAACTGATTTTCACAAATAAAATCAGTTTGTTTCAGTATAAAATTTGAGTCTAGCAATTAGTTTAAATTGGCTAAAGTGGTTTTAATTAGGCTTAATTTTGGAGCGCTTCGATAAAAGTCTATACAGCAAAGGCAGGCCCAATATTAGCAGGCTTCAAACAGCAGTCAGCTTTTCCTTTTGGATTGTTAGGCCCAGAGCATGATTGTGTGTGGGGCTGTGTGTGTTTTATTAATCCGGTTGGGTAATTCTGAAGTTTGACTAATTTTTGAAAATAAAAGATATGTAAACTACTAATCTTTAATTAACATTTATTAACCAATAATTGAGACTAAAAATTATAAGCTCTATTTTTATTTATTCAAATCTAATAAATTATTTTTAAATAAACTAACACATAATATTTAAAATTAAAAGAAAAATAGAATATTGAATTTGATCAGATCAGATCAGATCATCTGTCGCAAAATCATAACCCACGTAATCTCCATCCCATACTTAAAATAAAATTTAATTTCTATAACTGCTTTTTGATTATACTTATGAAACAAAGAGCGAGACACGATTTTAGAGACAAATGATCCAATCTATAATTTGATGTGTTTGGCCAAACGTATTTGCGTGCAAACCGTGATGATTGTAAATTGTAATGTAGGAATAAATTTTAAATGAGACAACACAGTGAGCACCAGATGCCTACAAATATCCACCACATATGTGGGGACTAAAGTCGTGGATTGGAAATAGGAGTTTGGTCGGATTTCATGACAAAATCAAATATATATTACCTATGTGCTTAGTTTTGTAGGAGCTAGATTGTAGGATATTGGATTTAGAGGTAATAAAGATAACTAAATTATTTCAAATAGAAAAAGAAATTATATTCATAATTATAAAAATGTGAAATTCTAGTAATCTTTGTGTTTAATGTCAACAAACACACATTGATAGGATCTGTACCAATTCTGGGCGGCGTGGGCGATATAAATGGGGACCAGACATTAAGCTCTACCACTCGAGTTCGGTAGAAGACTCCTAAACCAACTACAATTCAAATCACAAGTGGAGCAGAAGATTGGATCATATCTAAAAGAATCCTTATGAGAGAGAGACGCATTGAGTCGAACTCATCATGAATATGTATAAATAGAAGCTAGATTAGGCGAAGGAAGATCATCTACACTCTTTGTAATCGCCTTACACACTCAAATACACATACACTATCTTGCTCCGTGAGCGTAGATCTATTTTAAAGATCGAACCACGTTAACTCCTCGTGTTCTTTATTGCGTTTATTACCTTACGAAAACCGGATCGATCATTGGCGTATGCGTGGGAACCGAAATTGCGTGTTTTCGATCAACTTTCTCGGGTAACAATCATAACAACGATGAATACAAGAATCATTACATCCGGCTGCTACCGCAACAATAACGACGGCGGGGCGCGCGAACTCGGCCAGGAAAATCCCGATAAGAGATCGACCCCAAGCGGTGCGTTCAAAGTCTCGATGAGCGATGCCACCTATCCTACGAAGAAGAAGATCACCGCAGCGAGGGAGGTCGAAACAATGAGAAGAACCCCAAGCACCATGATTGAACCTCGACGAAGCGGTTAAAGGGTTCCTGAAAAAATAAGAAGAGCTTCCTCGATATCTTAGCCGAGAACAAGGTCGGCACCATCATGAAGAAAGGGACGCCGAAGCCTCATCAAAGCACAAGGCGGCACAACGAAGATCCCCCAGCCTTCAGGTGGTAGGAGCTCGTGCCGCGGATAATGCCCCTACACGAGTTGGTTTCCAAACCGACCGTGCAAGGGAAGAGCAGCGTAGGACAGGTCGTCACGATCTTCGCGAGGTCGATCCCCACAATTACAACGAGTTCGGCCGATGACCTCAGCATCGTTCTTCGGGAGACGGGTTCGATGGATACGGGAGGATCATTACCCATTTCTCCAACGAGATACTCGACACTCCTCTCCCAGACAAGTAC
The DNA here is from genome assembly GCA_036937905.1 of Salvia rosmarinus. NCBI lineage: Eukaryota > Viridiplantae > Streptophyta > Magnoliopsida > Lamiales > Lamiaceae > Salvia > Salvia rosmarinus. The sequence continues at coordinate 53,766,362 of CM072818.1, read as the reverse complement.
AGGGTGCTGAGTATCGCCCCCTATGACGGACTGAGGGATCCGCAAAACTTCATCTCTCAGTTCCAATACAACATGATCAATCAACGTCTCAACACCATCCACATGTGCAAGCTGTTCTCGGAGCTACTGATCGACAACGCCCGCTGGTGGTTCGACAGTTTACCTCCCGGTAGCATTGGATCTTACCGAGATCTAATGGAAGCCTTTCATCGTAGGTTCTTCCAAAAAGCCGAGTCCAAGACCACATCGGCTCACCTCCTCCTTGTAAAGCAAGGTCGAGGTGAGTCCATCGACAACTTCATGACGAGGTTTAATAAGGAGAGCCTAAAAGTCGAGGATGTGAACGACCTCCTCATTATCTCGGCTTTCCAGAATGGCATCTTACCGGGGCCCTATCTGAGGAGATCGTCAATCTGAGCCCGTCATTGCGAGCTGTGGCGCATAGCGGATCGATTCGCTAAAGCGGACCAGGCGGACGAGAAAGCGAAGCGACAAGTCGAGCCCTCGACAAGAAAAGGAAAGAGGATGGTCGGGGACCGAGGCGAGGTCGACAGTGCTTGGAAATGATATAACGTGGCCTATAAAGTCCGGGCTCGGGCCACGTCATAACCCAACGACCTCGATGATACCCAGCGAAAACAAGAGCGGAGATCTACGAGCTCCATACAGACATATTCGAGAAACCTCGGCCCATGCTAGGGGGATCGAAACGCCGATCCAAAGATAAGTATTGCTCCTTCCATGAGGATCATGGACACGACACGGAGGAATGTAGGGACCTCATGGCAGACATCGAATAGTTGGTGCATGACGGAGTTCTTGAGAGGTACCAAGGTCATAACCGACAAACTGGTCAGTACGAGGCCCCCCACCGAGGTCAGAAGAAGCGGAAGCAAGTGAAGGAGAGGGAAAATTGTGGCCCTCAGAAGAAAGCGAGGCACGAAACCGATGAAGAGGGTGATGACGAGCCTCAATACGATGGAATCATATCCACCATCACGGGGCTCCCTCACGGCACTACAAGGTCCTCCCTAAAAGCCGAGGCCCGAGGTCCCCGAACTAACGAACCTGTAAACAAGAGGTTCAAAAGGGACGAGGCAGTCACCTCTTCCGAGGACGTTCCCGTACTAGCCGTAGTACCTCACCAGGACGCGCTGATAATCCAAGCAGTGATCGCCAACAAGTTAGTCCGGCGCGTGTACGTCGATAGCGGTGCGTCGGTGAGCATCCTCTTCAAGGAGTGCTTCGACAAATTAGGGATTGAGGAGGCCCGCCTTAAACCAACACCACTACCACTTCGGAGCTTCGTACAAGAAGAGACGCGCCCGGAGGGGATCATTGAACTACCTGTCACGGTGGGGAAAGCACCGACGAGCTCCACCAAAGTGACATAATTCTTCGTGGTAAACGCCCACTCACCATATAACATTATACTGGGACGAGACTGGTTAAATGCAGTGAGGGCGGTATGCTCCACGTACCACCTAACAATGAAGATCCCCACGAGAGGAGGAGTAGCTGTGATCCGAGGAGATCAGAAACAAGCTAAAGAATGCATGCAGGTCGCCTTAAGAAGTGCTGGGACTTCGGCTCAGTACCCACAGGCATAGCAATTAAGGAAGCCCAAGGAGTTGGAGCTTGGAAGGACCTCGTCCGCTCTCGACAGCTCGGCAGAGGAGGTCACGCTGTATGAGGATGATCCCCTCAAGGTCGTCAAAGTAGGTTCTACCGAAGTACCTCAACTGAGAAAGCAGATCATCCAACTCCTAAGGGAGTTCAGAGACATCTTCGCTTGGTCACCCCTCGACATGACCGGGATCTCACCGGGCATTATTACTCACCGGCTCAACATTGACCCAAGTGTCAAACCGGTTCGACAAAGGCAGCGGATCTTTGCGGCAGAACGGAACCAGATCATACATGACGAATTGGACCAACTCTTGAAAGCAAGCATATTGTTCAAGTCAGTATCCGACACGGATAGCCAACCGGTGATGGTCGAGAAATGAGGAGGGATGGCGAATGTGCATCGATTACACCGATCTCAATAAACATTTCCCGAAGGACAACTACCCCCTTCCCAATATTGACAAAAAAGTTGACGCTTTGGTTGGATACGAAGTCTTCAGCTTCTTGGATCTATACAAGGGATATCACCAAGTCTTGATGAGTGACGAGGACGCATCCAAAACAACCTTTATCACGGACTTCGGCGTCTTTGCATATAAGAAGATGCCCTTAGGACTCAAGAATACAGGGGCCATCTATCAAAGAATGGTGGACAAGATATTTCAGCCCTACATCGGTCAAAATGTGGAGGTGTATGTAGATGACATCGTCGTCAAAAGTAAGGAGAAAGACACATGTGTTGCCGATCTCCGGATCATCCTCGGTTTACTTCGTAAAGTGAACCTAAAGCTAAACCCCCAAAAGTATACATTCGCAGTTCGATCAGGAAAATTTCTGGGGTGCTGGGTTTCACAAGAAGAATTAAAAGTCAATCCTTCCAAGGTTCAAACCGTTTTGGAGATGAAGGTGCCGAAGACGATCCACGACGTGCATAAGTTGACGGGCTGCATAGCTGCACTAAGCCGTTTTCTTTCGAAAGCCGCGGATAAACAACTCCCCTTTTTCAAATTCTAAAAAAGGCCCCGGAGTTCTAGTGGGATGATAAACATAAGCTGGCATTTGAATATCTCAAAAACTACCTTGCCAAACTTCCCACTTTATCTGTCCCGAAGGAAGGAGAAGTCCTCTCCCTATACCTCGCGACTTCGGATGAAACCATAAGTGCAGTATTGGTACGAGAAGACAGACGTCGTCAACTCCCTGTGTATTTCATCAGCCGAGCACTCAAAGGGCCAGAAACAAGATATCAATCTCTAGAGAAGCTCGCTCTGACGTTAGTAAATGCTGCAAGGAGACTACGTCCCTATTTCCATGCACATCCTATACAAGTTCTCACCGATCATCCACTTCGGAAAGTATTGACAAATCCGAAGCTTGGGAAGAATTGCGAAGTGGGCAATTGAGTTGGGCGAACACGATATCTCTTTTGCCCTCGTCGAACCATCGGTCGGGCCCAGCGAGACTTCCTTGTAGAGGCTAACTTCACGAGGCGAAACCCACGAGCCTACCTCGAGACAATGCGAAGCCGAACCTATCATGGAAGCATCCAGAAGTCTGACAAATCTATGTGGATGGAGCTTGGGGAAAGCGGGTAGGCAGGCGGTATCTTATACGGGACCGGATGGCGAGATCATCACGCACTTCGGTTTACATTCAAAAATACGAATAACGAAGTGGAATACGAGGCCTTAATTATCAGACTTCGCCTAGCTCAAAGTCTTCAGATACGAGCTGTGCAAGTTCACAGTGATTATCAGGTCATAGTAAGCCACATGTTGGGAAAGTACGAGGCAAAAGGCAACAGGATGAAGAAATACCTTGAAAAAGCTAAAAGCTTACAACAGTCTTTCTCATACTTCCAGTTGGTTCGTATCCCGAGGGAGCGAGAATAGCCGAGCCGACACCTTAAGCAAAGCGGCCGTTATCAACGAGCCCGCTTGATGAGGAAGTCCAAAACTGAAGCATAGACGATGCCGAGGTCGAAGTCAACATAGTCTTTGACGAGGAACCTAATTGGATGACTCCCATTCAAGCATATTTGGAGAAGGGCGAATTACCTCATGACAGGCTCGAGGCTAGGAAAATCTTGAGCAAATCTTTGCGATACGTACTTGAGCAAGGAATTCTCTATAGAAAGTCGTATCTCCAGCCTCTCCTAAGGTGTTTGGATCCGAACCGAGCTGAGTATGTACTACGAGAAGTACATGAGGGATCATGTGGAAGCCACATCGGACCCCGCGCATTATCAAAGAAAGTCATGCGATGGGGATACTATTGGCCAACAATGTTCCAAGACTCAATCAACCTCGTAAAGAAGTGTCCGAAGTGTCAAATTCGTGGAAATGTGCCGAGGCTACCTCAAACCGACCTCGTCAGCATGCAAAGCCCTTGGCCATTCATGCAATGGGGGATCGATATCGTGGGCCCTTACGCAAAGCTCGAGGCGTTTCGGTTCACGATTGTCGCTATCGACTATTTCATAAAGTGGGTGGAAGCCGAACCCTTAGTGAAAATCACAAGCAAAAACGCTCTCAACTTTGTCTGGAAAATATTATATGTCGCTTCGGCATCCCTCATATCCTCGTTTCGGATAATGGGACGTAGTTCACAGATAAGGTCTTCAAAGAGTGGTGTCAAGAGCTTCGGGTTCAACAAAAATTCACCTCGGTGGCTCATCCTCAAGCAAATGGTCAGACCGAAGTCACCAACAGGATAATTGTAAAGGGACTCAAAACTCGCCTCGACCGAGTGAAGGGCAACTGGGTGGAAAATTTACCACAAGTCTTATGGTCATATCGTACAACACCTCGGACATCGAATGGAGAAACACCCTACAGTTTGGTGTATGGAACCGAGGCAGTAATCCCGGTAGAAATCGGTATGCCGAGCCCCCGGATCATCCATTTCTCGGCTGAAGCAAACGGAGATAATCTACGAACTGACCTGGATCTGCTAGAAGAAAAGAGAGACCTCGCCTACATTAGAGAAGCTCGGTACAAGAAACAAGTAGCTCGGTATTTGATCGCTCCCTTTTTCACACGTAAAAGGTGTATATATAAGGTAAGTCGAGTATCGTATCCACGAGGTTGCAATCCGAAAACACGAAGCTAATTCAACGATAATTCATCATTATCCAAAGCACGTAATTTGGGTTGTGAATTTTTAGGGCTTCGATAATTAAATCCAAAGCAAAGGTAACAACAAGAAAAATAAACTAAAGCGATAAAATATCAAGGAAACAAATATCAAGAAAGTAACCACAGGGATGCATTAATCCTATCCACAATGATGTTTATCCCGCTTATTATTAACCATTTTAATCCGAGACAAGATGGAAGATCACATATGTAGCCAACAACTTGATTCGACAATTGTGACGATTGATTACTAATTTTCCTATTCATTACGTCTAGAGGAAAATAAGCAACTCAAAAGGATCACAAAGAATATGCTTCTCTGAATGTTCCTATCTCGATTCGACTCGAGGCTTATCCGTATCATACATTCAAGATCGATTGACAATTAAAAGCAGATTACGTAATTAGCGGCAACTATGATATGCATCAAAATTGATCGAAATCAACACATATAAATAAGCACCAAGAATCGAGAATCGATGCACGGAAGGTAAATAACAATGATGGGAATCACAACATATAGGATAGAATCATGCAAACCCTAGGATTAGAGCGAAATTAGCTAGACATAATTAACGACATAAAGTACGCAATAATCATAAGAACAGAAATTAAATTGATAAAACCCGTAGGGAAGCGTCGAAGAACAATGGTTGGGTTCGTATCCAAATCCAACGGAAAAGCGGGAAAAAGATGGAATTCCTTGGACGAAATCGTGCTAAATCGTTACCAATGCGAAGAACTAATGTAAAGCGATGGATAACTATTGCTATAACTAATCTCAATCAAAGCTAAAGCGAAAATAAATGAAAAGCAGATAAAAGCGAGGAAAAACGTGCAAAATCGTATTTGAGAGTGCGTTGAGGGCGCGGTGAAGCCCTATTTATAGATTAGGTGAAAACCCTAATTTTGGGTCTGCCGCCTCGCCTCATGGCGGTCTCATGACGCGAGCAGCGGTCGCGAGGTTCTGGGCGTTCAGGCGATTTCGCGGCCGCGCGCCGTGGCCGCGAGCTCGGTCAGCCGGCTCTGCGCGACTTCCTTTGTTTCGCGCCGTTCTCTCGCGTCCGGACTCAATTACGATCCGTTTGTGCCTATGGACTCCTATCGAGATGCTCTTTAACATTATAAACTTTTCACATCCATACTTGTCATATCCATTTCATCATCTTTGGTTACTTTTATGCGTGCATCGATTATCACTGAAAAGCCTACAAAACACCAAAGAGAAACCCCAAGAGCGATATCTTCCAAATATAGCTAAAATCATTGAGATCCAAGATATAAACACGGTTTATAGATCTAAATTCATCTTTAAATATCAACAATAAACGTGTAAAATGCGCGTTTATCAGTATTATAACCAGCGTGTCAAATCCCGATAATTCCAAGTAGGCGACCTCGTACTTCGAAATAACGAAGTCAGTAAAGCTGTAAAACTCGGCAAGCTAGAAGCTACATGGGAAGGGCCATACCGAGTTGAAGAAGTCCTCGGAAAAGGGTCATATAAGCTCGCCCACTTATCCGGTGAGCAAATACCTCATACATGGCACATCATTCATCTCAATAGATATTTTACATAAGTGTCAAATTGTTCATTTAGTCTTGTCGCGTCTTTAGGTCCTTTTTCTTTTGTAACGTCGGTGTTCATTAATAAAATATTTTTCTTTGTTAAGCCAATCCCTAGCAAAGTCAGGGTTCAGCAGTTCATCTATGCTAACCATACCCCTACCTTTACTTCGTCCTCGATCGACGCCAGGATCTCGGCCAGCTCGACCTCTACGCCTCGCTATTCGACCCCGACTGCTCGATAACTGACGTCTCTCTTGCATATAGAACTCCCGAGAATGTCTATCGACAAAACGCACAGTCGGGGGAGAAGAAGCCTCGGCATGAGGAGAAGCCTCGACAGAAGAAGAAGCCTCGGCAGTCGACCGAAGCACCTGCTCGAGTTGTGGTTGACGAGCTACAACGGTCTTGTACAGACCTCCTATTTTTCTCAGGTCGGCAAGCTGCTCCTGAAATTGCCATGAGTCCCTACCGTACTCATGTCTGTAGCTCGAACAACGGGCTGCGATCTCTAATACTTTGGCTTCGGCCTCGGAGATAGTCAATCCACCACCTCGGCGAATAACGACCTCGATTGGCGTGCTCCTCGATATCCTCCCGAGATCTCCGCTTCTCCTCCGGCTCCAAAAACCGAGCTTGAAGCTCGTCAAACTTCTCTTGAGAAGCCACGAACTTGACATCGGCCTCCTCCGCACATGGCAAGTTTGCCTCAGTGAAGGACCTCGACATCTTTAGCCCGAGAGCTCGAGATAAAATTTTGATTTGGTCCACCTGAGGAGAGACATCAACAAAGACAAGCATTCTTCCATAAAATTGGGGAATTTTATTAAAGCCTTTAAGGCAAGAGATTGAAATGAGTACATATACATTTAAAAAAAAATGTAAAGGGATTAATTGACCCTCCAAACAACTTCTCCCTCGGGCTCGATGGCTACGCCTCGTCCGAGCTCCCAGTGCAGCCTCGGCCTCGCTCCGAGCTCCAGCAGCCTCGGCCTCCTCTGAGCTCCAGCCTCGGTAGACGCCGCCACTTCGGTCATGATAGCCTCGAACTGGATGTCCCGGTCCACGGCGGGCGCGGACCGACTCGGCGGTGACAAGTCAAGAGGAGGCCAGACTCTCCACAACAGGCAAGCTCTTCAAGCCGCGAGCAAGGAACTCGGCATACGATCGCAGCAGGGCCTTATCCTCCATCACCTCGTACCCGTACTTGGACTTATCCAAATCTGGGTGATCCTCGACGACTTCATCGAGAGCATCCGCTACCACCCTCTTATTAAGTACCTCGGCCAGCTTGCCGACCAGCCCGGAGAACCTCATAGACAAAAATAGCCTCTCCGCGAAGGCACGAAGGAGCTCTCCCTGCGAGGCCGCCACCTCGGCCTCCCTACACTTGGCCGCCTCCACCTCGGCCTTCAACAGAGCGACCTCGGCCGTGGCCTTCGCGCCGCCGCCTCGCCGCCGCCTGCCCAGCGCTCCCTCTTGGCCGCATCCCGAGCCTTCGCCTCGGCCTCGGCCACCTCGTGAACAAGGAGGGTCTTCTCGTCCTCCAAATCCCGGGCGAAGCGAGCCACCTGTTCGAATTGGGCGACGGCGTCATTCAGATGGTCCAACACTAAAGTGGATGTCGCCGTCACCGTTAGGCGGGAGGACACCACCAAGCTCGGCCTTCAAGTACTCGGTCCCCATCAGAGGTCAACAACGTCAAACAAATACATCAATACATAACTTGTGATGTACAGTACAATTACATTACCCCAGGGAAAGGCCGACGTGCGACCTGGGTGCCGACGATCTCACAGTAATCATCATCGGCGGGAGCGGAAAAACAATTCTCCTTGTCAGGGCAGGAGATGCGCAAGGGCGAAGGCGACCTCACTCTGGCCTCGGCCCTCTCAGAAGAGGCCTCGCCCACATCCTTCAGTGCCAAGCTGGGGGGCTCAGGATCAGACCTCGATCTCTTCCTCTTCCTCGAAGGAATGAAGTCCACTGCGGAGTTGAAATAAATGCAGAGTTAGAACATATAACAATAAATCAATCAAGAGCTGAAGTGAAATAAGGGGGGCTCACCCTTCACCGGCTCCACCGCGGTAGCAGGATCATAAGGGCTTAGCCCCATGACGATGACTCGGCCTCGAAAAATCTTCATCGACTTGCGACCCTCGTAAAACCTCCTCCATGCCACGAAGCTATCGTCGGTGGCTACATGTGAAGCTTCCCGTGTTCGAGGCGAACTGGAGGGACTCTTCGAACCGACAAAAGAAGAATTTCTTCTGCCAGTTCGAAATCTTTGACTTCGTTTTTATTTTAAAACGGCGACGAGGTCATAAATAATACCACCCCACGCTAGATTTAAGCTGGAAGAACCTAAGGACAAGCCCTAGGGTGAAAGGAAAATTGTGGCGATAGGCAAACACGTCGAGGCCCGTCAACGGCCGAAAAGAATTTAGCGTTAGTTGGGTAAGAGGTTGTTGGATTTGTATCTTGAAGAAGTTTGGTTGAGCTTGTATACTGATGTTTCTGTTACCACTATTACAATCTCTATCTGAATTGAATACGTGATTGCATATATCGTGTCCCTTATCTCATATATAAGTTAGATCATACGGTGTGTAGAAGATCACGAAGTGCGTATGATTGGTCAAACTTAATGAGATATAAAAGTTTCCGATTGAGACAACTTGAGGACGAGTTGTCGGTATAGGCTCTTGGTATAGATAAGTGACTTGACTTGGTTGCTTGTCTATCTTTGATGCGTCTCGGCGTATTGAAGGATCACGATGAGATGAGTTCTTCTTCGACCGTCGTGAAGAACCAAGATCTCGGTGACTTCGATGATCTAAACCTCGATAAGGTATTAGGTGAGTATGAGTTCTTTGTCCATCACTTTGACTTGTTATGGGTGAGGGTTATATGTTCTAACCAATTCTCTACATCTTGGGTGGTGGCGATCTTGTATGTCACGCTAGTTATCATGTCAGTCACCGTATCCGTTTAGGATGATGGCGTCCCTTAAGGAGCTCAAGGTTTATTGTACTAAACCTGCGAGGTTGAGTTAGCTCAAGTACAATAATAAGGTTGAGTGGTACTACTTAAGAAATGAAGTTATTAATTATTTTAAGTAGTCGAATGCTATAAATAATTAATGGACGTTCGATATCTTAAATCTGGGGATTCGTAATGTCTAAGTGCAAGCCGACTCAACCCGGTAATAAAGGGTAAGTCGACATTCTTTCTCCAGTGGCATGATCGAATGTTTATAAATTAATTTATGCCTGGGTGAACATAAGATAATTAATTTATTTGAGGCCCATCTTTATTCCTTGCATTTGATCCTAAATTTGGCCCATCCGGCCCGTAGCGAGAAAATCGGCGCCCTTAAGCTCTATGGCAAGATTTTGTTCTCTTTATCCTGAGGATATAATTATATTTATGGTATATGCATAGATCCTTTCCATATAAGATTATGGTAATAATCACGAGTATGGTAATAATCCTAGGAGTATGGTAATTTCCATATAGGATTATAGTAATTTCCATATAGGATTATGGTAATTTCCATATGGGATTAAGGTAGTGCATTATAAATATAAGGTATGAGATAAAGTTCAGGTTAATGCTCACATAATTAACACAGATTTTCGCCCCTCATAGTATTGTTGAGAGAGTTTCGAAAATTGTGCAAAGAGAACAAAGGGTGATTTTTCCGAAGCATTCTCCATAGATCGTCCTCACTCGACATTGGAGATTGGGCAATCGGGATACAGTCCAGAAGGTCAAAGCACGAGTCTCGACCGTTCGATCCATTCATCCCGTTCGATCCACCTCGGCGGATCCAAGGTAAACACGAGAAAAACCCAGCGTGTTGCAATTAATTATATAGACGCATGCTAGGAATATAATCAATGTATGGTGAATTAAATATCAAGATAGATCCTCGGGCGAGGGTTAACATATGTTTTCCTACAATTGGTATCGAGCACAGGATCGAATCTTGGCTCTGTTGGATTAATTCACGTTTGATTATTACGTGCGTTTATTAATTGTGGATCCGCTGTTCATCGTGGCTCGTTTATTATTTTGTTGGATTTTGTTGTTACACCACGAGAAAATCCGTGGTTAGATTAGATTTTATTACGTAAATCTTATACGTAAAGAAGAACGAAGACGAAAGAACGAAGAACTAAACGACGGAAAAACAGGTCTCTCGGCGATCCTGTGGGCGGTTTCATGGCGAGCCTCGCGGTCGCGAGGGCGATCGCGAGGGCATGCGGCGACGGGCGCGCGTTCTCGCGAGATCCCCGGCGCTGTGGGAAAACATATGTCAGCCCTCGCCCGAGGATCTATCTTGGATATTTAATTCACCATACATTGATTATAATCCTAGCATGCGTCTATATAATTAATTGCAACACGTAGGGGTTTTCGTGTTTACCTTTGGATCGAAGAGGTCGATGTAACGAGATGAATGGATCGAGCGGATCGGACTCGTGCTTTGACCTTCGGGTTGTATCCCGATTGTCCGATCTCCAACGTCGAGTGAGGACGATCTATGGAGAATACTTCGGAAAATCACCCTTTGCTCTCACTTCCCAATTTTGAAAACTCTCGAGAATGCTATGAGGGGGCGAAAATTCTAGGTTAGTTATGTGAGCATTAACTCAGACTTTATCTCATACCTTATATTTATAATGCACTACCTTAATCCCATATGGAATTTACCATAATCCTATATGGAAATTACCATAATCCTATATGGAAAATACCATAATCTCAGGATTATTTCCATACTCTCAGGATTATTTCCATACTCTCAGGATTATTACCATAATCTTATATGGAAAGGATCTATGCATATACCATAAATATAATAATATCCTTGTGGGATAAAGAGAATAAAATCTTGCCAATGGAGCATCATGGGGCGCCGATTTTCCTCTTGCTACGGGCCTGGATGGGCCAGCCCAGGGATCAAATGCAAGGAATAAAGATGGGCCTCAAATAAATTAATTATCTTATGTTCAGCCCAGAACATAAATTAATTTATAAACATTTATTCATGCCACTAGAGAATAAATCTTGACTTACCCTTTATTACCGAAGTTGAGTCGGGCTTGCACTTAGACATTCTGAATCCCGCATTTAAGATATCGAGCGTCCATTAATCATTTATAGCAATCAATCGCTTAAAGCGATTAATAACTTCATTTCTTAAGTAGTACCACTCAACCTTATTATTGTACTTGAGCTAACTCAACTGCGGGGTTTAGTACAATAAACCTTTTGAGCTCCTTAAGGGGCGTCATCATCCTAAGCGGATCGGTGACTCGTCTGAGATAACTAGCGTGACATCTGATCGCCACCACCCAAGATGCGGAGAATCTTGGGTTAGAACATATAACCTCACCCATAACAAGTCAAAGTGATGGTCAAGAACTCATACTCACCTAATACCTTATCGAGGTTTAGATCATCGTAAGTCACCGAGATTTTGATTCTTCACGACGGTCGGATAGAAGAACACATCTCATCGTGATCCTTGATACGCGAGGCGTAGACGCACAAAGACAGACAAGCAACTAAGTCAAGTCACTTATCTATATCGCTGACTAAACCGACAACTCGTCCTTAAGTTGTCTCGTTGTGAAACTTTTATATCTCATTAAAGCGACCAATCATATGACTCACGTGATCTTCACACATGTATGATCTAACTTATATGAGATAAGGGACAGATATATGCAATCAAGTATTCAAATCCGATAGGAGATTGTAATAGTGGTAACGAAACATTGTATACAAGCTCAACCAGCGCGCCAATATATAATCAGCAGCGCTTAGCGAGCTCTCGGTCGTGAGGATGACCAGCGAGGCACGCGCGGCCGTGCGAGCTAGCGGGCGGACGGGGTGCGGCGTTCGCACGTGAGAAACCCGGCCACGGCGGCGGACTTCGCGATCGCGAAGTTTTCGCCTGGCGACGACATCTCGGCGGATGTTTGGCGCTCGGGGTGTGGCAGCGCGCGCGTGCTCTGGTCGCGGTCGCATTAGCGACAGAGGTAACTGCGAGGACAGGCGGGGCTTGTATGAAGGGTGGGCGCGCGGTGGGCTTTGCCTGCGCGGCGGCCCGACAATGGGCCGACCCGGCCCGGACCCATTTTTCATTGACCCAGATTTTCCGGTCCGTGCCCGTACGCGAGGCCCGTTGTTGAATCCGGTCCGTGCGGGTGCACGCGAGGCCCGTTTTCAAGTTTAATTGCATGCTTTGCAAATCTATGTAATAGATTAGGCTAGAAAGTCACGAGGTTTCACGATTAATTTGCGATGAGCGTTTATTTTATTTTTATCGTTCATATGCATGTCGTGGATGTTTAATTTATGCAGTAGCATGCTATGTATGTTTATATTACGTTGACAAACCTTTAAGTGTTTTACGTAATTGGATGCGCATAGTTAGCATGCTAGGTTTATCGCGTTTTCAAGCATATTTTAGAATTCTGCGAGCATGTTTTACATGTTGAGTTCTATAGACAAGCATGCTAGGATTACGTGATCTGCATGGACAAACCTTTTGAACAAAAGACTAAGCAAGCAACCCGACAAATTAATTTTTGAATTAAAATGTCAAGACCTCCACTTTTGATCTCTAAACAAAGTGAGGCCTTGCGTGAGTAAACGCCCACACGCGTGGCTTGCTTGCCTTGTTTATCATAAGTTTGTTAGATGAGATTTCTAAATAAAACATTTTAAATCTATTGAGAAGTGGGAGTTTCATGTGTGGCGTCCACACGCGTGGCTTGCATGTGCGATTTTCACAAGTTCTCTAAGAGATAGATATAAAATGAGATAACAAAGAATTTGAATTGAAGCGGTATGGTCCGGTGAGTATTCCAATTCTAAGAATTCATTTTCTTTGTTAAAATTGTGGTCATTGCTTAGACATCACCTCAAGTACAACTTCATGAAGTCCCTTCTTGCAATAGTGATGTGGTCTAGTAAGGTCAATCGTTAATTTCATTTGTCATAAGGATAAGTTGACATGGATTGAAATTAAGCGACTAAAAGGTATATTTTAGTGCAGTGGGGGTTCATGTGTGGCGTCCACACGCGTGGCTTGCATGTGGGATTCCTTGGGCGATTGGAGGTTTCAATTAATATTGTTTTATCAAAGGTTACAATATTATTATTACGAATTATATGCGATCGTATGCTTATGTGTTTACGTTATCGTTTCGGATATGTCTCTTCGCCGATAATCAATATGCTCGCACAAAATCCGTTATCCGGTCCAAATTTTATCGAGTGAAAGCGAAACATGGAATATGTTCTTATCATTTGAAGAACACATGTTTGTTCTCACTACTCCTAAACCCGATGCCCCATCGACGATCGACTAATGAGCGGCGAGAGTCAGCGGACTTTGGAATAAGTCGAACAATATGGCTAAATACCATATGATGACTACTATGTCCAAAGGCTTGCGGTACTGACATCGATCGATGGTAGACGCGATCGATATTTGGTCAAGTCTCGAGGTAAGTTTGGGCGGTCGGATCGGACGATCCGCTTTCACACAATGAGAGAAATCTTGGCGTGTAAGATGGAAGAAGGAAGTTCGGTCCATGAACATGTCTCCCACATGACTCATCTCATGGATAGTCTTGATCGGTTGGGAGGAGGTATTGACAGCGAAGCCAAGGTCGATATCATCCTCAATACCTTTGCCCAAGTCTTTTGAGAACTTTCGGCGTGAATGCGATCATGAGCAAGACCGGGTTTACACTTAGTCGGTTGCTTAATGATCTCGTTCTTTGCGGAAGGAGTTATGGGAAAAGGAGCACATGCTCTTGCTAAGCGCATCTAAGGGCCCAAATTTTCCGTTGCAAAATGGAAAAGAAAAGGGGTACCAAAGGTGGTAGAGGCGAGGAAATAGTGGGAGTAATGGGAGCAAGAACATGGCTGCCAGGAGGCAGAAGAAGCCAAAGGAGAAGGCAAGTGCTTCAAGTGCGGCAAGGCGGGCATTGGAAGGCTAAGTGCCCTATGCTCGAAGGCTCAAAGTCGCCGTTTGCTTTAATGTGAAACATGTTTAGCGACTTGTTCTACCCATTCTTGGGTAGTAGATACTGGTAATGATCATGTTTGTTACACTTGCGGGGTTCCTGCGGACAAGGGGCTGTTTGATGGCGAGATAACGATCTCCATGGGCAACGCGCGAAAGTCGAGGCCGTTGCAGTTGGAGATGTTACTTTATGTTTTGAAAGCAGTTTTAGTTTTAAAGGCGCTTTATATGTGCGGATTTTCGTGGAACCTTGTTTCTGTTTCAAATTATTTACTCATGGATATTACGTTATTTTTGATAGTGGTGTTTCTATCATAAGAAATGACGAAGTTATCCGTGTTGTACGTTATATAATTAAGCTTTATACTATTTACGCCAAACATAATACCTATAACTATGTTGCATCTTCATCAAATCCTAAAAAGAAAGTTTTCTTCGATGAGATGACACTACTTTTCTCGGCATCTTAGATTAGGTCACATCAATCTAAATAGGATCCAAAGGCGGCTAAGAATGGGCGTTGGGTAATCTCACGGTTACTCGGTTCCCATCTGCGAATCACATATAGAAGGTAAGATGTCGACCGGACCCTTCAAAGCGAAGGGTTATAGAGCCAAAGAAATGTTGGAGTTAGTCCATTCGACTGTGTGGACCGATGTCCACACAAGCTCGTGGAGGTGCAGTATTTTGTCACTTTCATTGACGATTACTCGAGTGCGGATACATATACCGCTTCACCGCAAGTCGAATGCTTTGAGAAATTCAAAGAGTTTAAGGCGTAAGTGGAGACGAAGCTAGGTAAAGTATCAAGTCATCTGCGTTACGATCGCGGTGGCGAATACCTCGAGAACGAGTTTATGGACTATCTAGTGAAGTGTGGGATTACATCCCGGCAAGACTTCACCCAGCACACTGACAAAATGGTGTGTCGGGCGAAGAAATTGGACTCTTTTGAAATGGTTAGATCAATGATGAGTTATGCAACATTGCTATTTCGTTACGGGGTATGCCTTAGAAACGGTGACATACTTGCTAAATCTAGTACCATCAAGTCGGTCGAAAAGACCCATTTCGAGTTGTGGTTTGGCGCAAGCCCGGTTTAAACCACATAAGGATATGGGGCGATCCGACTGCGTCTTTGAACAAGAAGGCGACAAGTTGGAGGCTAGATCCGACGCAAAGGTGTTTATTGGCTATCCTAGAGGGCGAAGGTGGTTTATTCTATAGTCCTAAGGATCGAAGGTCATTATTAGCACTAATGCCCGATTCTTATAAGAGGACTACATGAAAATCATAAATCCAAAGTTGAAATCATTCTTCAAGAATTAGAAGATGATCGTATTCCACCACCGATTAGGCGAAAGTGCGAGATGTCGAGTCCGGTGGGAGGATCGACACGGATACTTCAAGAAATTGAATTGGGTCGAGTTCCACTAGAGATACCGACCGCCGTCAAGTGGTACCTACCCACAAGTTGTGCAAGATAGAGAACCACAAGTTTCGCACCCACCGTTGCCATTGTGCTGTAGAACCTCGTCGTAGTGGGAGGGTTGTTCGTCAACCCGGCGATTTATGTTCGTGGGTGAATCTTGGTTTAGTCGAGACGAGCAGCAATAATCGACCCGTGGACATACAAGGAGGCGTACAAGATATTGATGCAAGATCATGGCACACCGCTATGGACTTAGAAATGGAGTCCATAACGGCTATGGATGTATATGAAAAGACACATGCACGGATGGAAAGGAAGCCATAGGTAGTAAGTGGATATCAAGAGGAAGAGATTCGATGGAGAGGTTTGACTTTTAAAGCCGAGGCTTGTGGCGAAAGGGTACACTTTCAGTTGAGGGCATCGATTTCGATGAGACCTTTTCGCTGCAGCAATGCTCAAGTCCATCGAATTCTTCGGCCATGTGACCCACTTGAACCTAGAGGTTTGGCAAATGGATGTTAAAACCTCTTTTCTAAGCGGTTACCTTGAGGAAGGTAGAGACATCTATATCGACAACTGAAGGTTATGTGGTAAAGGGTGAAGAGCATCTAGTATGGAAGCTTAAGTCCATTTATGGACTTAAGCGAACCTCGATCATGGAACTTACGCTTTGTGAGGTAGTAAAGTCCTATGGATTTACCCGGTTGCTAGCGAGAGTTGTGTGTATCGGTTAGATGTCAACGGTGATGTGGTATTTCTTGCACTACGTAGATGACATCCTTCTAGTTGGCAACAACGTGAAGTCATTATCGGGCGTAAAGAGTTGGCTATCCGATCGGTTTCAAATGAAAGACTTAGGAGATGCAGCGTACATTCTTGGGATCAAGGTTTACCGAGATCGCAAGAAGAAAATGTTGAGCTTATCTCGGGCGTCTTACATTGATAGTGTGATTACTCGTTTTAGTATGCGGCACCGCCAAGAAAGGATTGCTACCTTTCGGACATGGTGTTCCTTTATCTAAGGCGCGATCACCTATGATTGCAAAGGAGATAGAGGAAATGAGACAAGTTCCTTACGCTCGCCGTAGGAAGTCTCATGTCTGCAATGCTATGCACGAGACCGATATACGCTATCACGGTAGACATAGTAGCTAGATATCAATCTAACCACGGACAAGCTCATTGAATTGCGATAAAGCATATACTCAAGTACACGAAAAGGACTCGAGATTATAGGCTAGTTTACCATGCGAGATAGTCTAATGCCTTTGGGTTATCTGAGACTCGATTTCCAAGTCGACCGTGATGTGAAAAAGTCGACCTCGGGCTATGTGTTTACCTTGGGAGGTGGAGCCGTATCTGGCGGAGTGCAAAGCGGCGATGCATTGCGGACTCCACCATGGAAGCCGAATATGTAGCCGCGGAGGCTTCTAAGGAGGCAGTATGGTTCAAGAACTACCTCATGGATCTAGGTGTGGTACTGGTTTGCCCAAGAGTATAATAGTTTCTTGTGATAACTCAGTGCGATGGCAAACTCGAAGGAACCACGGACCCACAAGCGACCAAACACATAGAGAAAGTACCATGTCATACGAGAAATCGTTAGGCGAGGTGACGTGCGGTTGATTGAAAAGATTGATCGACGGAAAATCTAGCGGATCCATTCACGAAGAGCCTGCCGCAAAAGTCTACGATGGACACGTTAGAGGACTTGGATTGCGCTTGATGGCACCCACTTAGAAAGGAAACTTTTGTATAAGTGGGAGAAGCAAAGTGATGGTTGTTTGTAATAGCTAGTAGAGACACATTGTATACTAAAAGTTTGCTTTAGTATAAGTGGGAGATTGTTGGTTGTATCTTGAAAGCGGTTTGGTTGAGCTTGTATACAATGTTTCTGTTACCACTATTACAATCTCTATCCGAATTGAATACGTGATTGCATATATCGTGTCCCTTATCTCATATATAAGTTAGATCATACGGTGTGTGAAGATCACGAAGTGCGTATGATTGGTCAAGCTTAATGAGATATAAAAGTTTCTGGTGAGACAACTTGAGGACGAGTTGTCGGTATAGCTCAGTATAGATAAGAAGTGACTTGACTTGGTTGCTTGTCTATCTTTGATACGTCTCGGCGTATTGAAGGATCACGGTGAGATGAGTTCTTCTTTCGACCGTCGTGAAGAACCAAGATCTCGGTGACTTACGATGATCTAAACCTCGATAAGGTATTAGGTGAGTATGAGTTCTTCGTCCATCACTTTGACTTGTTATGGGTGAGTGTTATATGTTCTAACCCAAGATTCTCCGCATCTTGGGTGGTGGCGGTCTTGTATGTCACGCTAGTTATACATGTCAGTCACCGTATCCGTTTAGGATGATGGCGCCCTTAAGGAGCTCAAAGGTTTATTGTACTAAACCCGCAGTTGAGTTAGCTCAAGTACAATAATAAGGTTGAGTGGTACTACTTAAGAAATGAAGTTATTAATTATTTTAAGCGATGAGAATGCTATAAATAATTAATGGACGTTCGATATCTTAAATACGAGGATTCGTAATGTCTAAGTGCAAGCCGACTCAACCCGGTAATAAAGGGTAAGTCGGCATTCTTTCTCTAGTGGCATGATCGAATGTTTATAAATTAATTTATGTTCGGTGAACATAAGATAATTAATTTATTTGAGACCCATCTTTATTCCTTGCATTTGATCCCTAGGCTGGCCCATCCAGGCCCGTAGCCAAGGAAAATCGGCGCCCCCTTAAGCTCTCTATGGCAAGATTTTGTTCTCTTTATCCTACAAGGATATAATTATATTTATGGTATATGCATAGATCCTTTCCATATAAGATTATGGTAATAATCCTGAGAGTATGGTAATAATCCTAGGAGTATGGTAATTTCCATATAGGATTATAGTAATTTCCATATAGGATTATGGTAATTTCCATATGGGATTAAGGTAGTGCATTATAAATATAAGGTATGAGATAAAGTCTAGGTTAATGCTCACATAATTAACACAAGATTTTCGGCCCCCTCATAGTATTGTTGAGAGTTTGAAAATTGTGCAAAAGAGCAAGGGTGATTTTTCCAAGCATTCTCCATAGATCGTCCTCACTCGACGTTGGAGATTGGGCAATCGGGATACAGTCCAGAAGGTCAAAGCACGAGTCTCGACCGTTCGATCCATTCATCCCGTTCGATCCATTCATCCCGTTCGATCCACCTCGACAGATCCAAAGGTAAACACGAGAAAAACCCCAACGTGTTGCAATTAATTATATAGACGCATGCTAGGAATATAATCAATGTATGGTGAATTAAATATCCAAGATAGATCCTCGGGGCGAGGGTTAACATATGTTTTCCCTACAGAGGTATGCCGAATATTTGTTGAAGTTCGACATACACGGAAGGGAAAGGAAGGCGAAGACCGCACCTAAAGCGGTCCTCGTAAACTATGACAAAACCCTCCCGGGGGCGACCCTATCCTCCGGTCGGGGAGCGACCAACCCAAAAGATTTCGGAATTAAAAATCTAGAGGCAAGTTCTTTTATTGCATGGGCTTCTAGATATGAAGGAAAAGAAGAAACCCTACCAAAATCCCTAAAAGGAGGGAAACCTACTCTACACACAAAAGGAAGGGGGGAATCAAGAGTGAAAACTTCTAAAACCGCCGACGAGTCCGGCGGTCTCGCCGGCGACACTGACACAACACGACCTTCATGGCCGTGAGAATCCTCAGAGGAAGAAGAAGAAGAAGCCATCAATAACTTACTTGTTTTATGTGGAATCTTGAAGAAGATGGCACTGATACTCTACAGGACGACAATGGCGGAAATTCCTTAAAATCAGTGTTTTCAGGAGACAAAGAGTTTTTTTCAATTTGAAAATTGGAGGCGGATAAAGTGAAATGGGAAAAGGCGTATTGTGGAAGTTATTCCCCCCAACGTGCACTTTGTCGGGACTCCAACCGCCGTACGCATTAAATGAATGTGACATGTTCCGTATTCGACATCGGCATGGCATCCGTGTTCGACCTCGGCACGACGTTACACATTCAACCCCGCCAAGGCGTTACGTATCCGACCTCGGCAAGACGACGCGTATCTGAGCTCGGCAGGGCGACGAGTATTCGACCTCGGCAAGACGACGCGTATCTGAGCTCGGCAGGGTGACAAGTATTCGACCTCGGCAGAGCGACGAGTATTCGACCTCGGCAGGGCGACGATAATTCGACCTCGGTAGGGCGACGAGTATTCGACTTCGGCCAATTTACGGCCAAGTGACATACAACTTCGACAGAACTGTACGAGCTCGACTTCGCCGGACTACGAATTTCAGCGAGGCGATGTCAGAATCACTCTCCCCAATCCATCATGACCTCACTTCTACGTCTTTTTTTTGGGGGGGGGGGGATGTGATAGGATACGCCCAACTACTAGGCCCAAACATCGGGTCCAATATAAATGGGCCCAGACATTAAGCTCAGCCCACGCGAGTTCGGCCCAAGAAGACTCCTAAACCAACCACAATTCAAATCACAAGTGGAGACGCAGAAGATTCGGATGCATATCTAAAAGAATCCTTATGAGAGAAGACTTCGCATTAGAGTCGAACTCATCATGAATATGTATAAATAGAAGCTAGATTAGACGAAGGAAGATCATCTACACTCTTTGTAATCGCTTCTTACACACTCAAATACACATACACTCTCTTGCTCCGTGGACGTAGATCTATTTTAAAGATCGAACCACGTTAACTCCTCGTGTTCTTTATTGCATTTATTACCTTACGAAAATTAGATCGATCACACACATAGGCATAGCACACTCACAAGAAACATACATTGCACAACTCATAAAAACATACGTTGCACACACAGAGCATACACACACAACGCGTGCGAGCGCGCCACTCTTCCTTCATCGCCGCCTCTCCATCAAGACCTCTCTATCTCTCTTATTGAATCGCAATGCAACATGTAGGCATTGTTACGAGATTTTGCATATTGTTGCAATATTTCGCAAAATTGTGTAACCGTGTAAAATGCATTATTATATAATTATCGATTGTTATATGATTTCATGAAATCGGATGCCAATATATTTTACAACATTACACGATTAAGAGTATTATAATAAGATTGGTTAGCAGTTCATGTGTTTGTATAACAATTAATATTTTTCTGTCACATCAAATAATCTATTTATGAAGTTGCCTCTTTGATTTATACAGTGCTTACACGTTAGAATAACTCAGTAAAGTTCCTTGTGCTTTTTCCAAAATTTTGTTAAGCAAGGGCTTTTATTTAGACACTGCGATCATGGTCATTAAAGTTTGGATCATATACGCAAATTCCATACTTAGAGGAATTACAAAACATCATCTTGACTTGGACTGCCTATTCATTGATTAAAAATTAAAGTCGGTCGCTTTTATTACAATATTTAACCAGCCTTGCACGAAGAATTTGATTTAAAAAATAATAATTAATTTTAGAAAGGCAGAATTGGATTTGAGGCATTAGAATCCTTCCCCGCCCGCAACCACGAGAACGACCTGAGCCACTTGGAATCGAAATGGCTCAACGACCCACTCCGCCTCAAAATACCTCTTGGCGAAGACGAAAACGACGTCGTACTCGAATAATCATTTCTCTGCATATCAATCACCACCAACGACGGATCCATAGACAGCGACCGCTTCAGCCCCGACGACGACCTCCGGTCCATCGGCGTCATCAGAGGCGCGCAATGACGGAGCAAACCAGTCGATTGCCCCATCGACGACGGAGGCGCCTCATCACTACCGTTACTCGCATTGTTCTCGCCGCTTCCGGCACGAGTAATCGGATCTCCGGCTAGATCGGGAGATGCCGGCGCTGAATCCGTTTTCAGCCGGAGCACCGGCAATCGGCAGAGCGGGCAGCTGGTGTGAGCCGCGAACCACTGGTCGATGCAGGAAACGTGGAAAGCGTGGCTGCAGTTAGGCAGCAGACGCACCGCGTCTTCGTCATCCAATTCCCCTAGGCACACCACGCATTCTCCCTGATCGATGCCGCGTTTCACCACGGAGAAGGCGAGGATCGGAATCGCTGCGAGGACTTTCTCGTCGACGCCGGTGGGAGGCGGCGGCTGGGCAGCCGGTTGCGCGGCCTCGGCATTGGCGGTGTGGCGCCGTTTGCAGTACTTGACCAATAAAAGGTGGTAGACCATTATAGACATGGCCGTGACGACTATACCGAGCATGGAGATGAGTAAGGGACTCAGTATGGAAGTGTCGGTGCCGCTTTGCACCATCGACAGTGAACTCACGCCCTCCATCGTTCATGCATGTGTACGGCAAATTCCTGGTATGGAAGTGCGATAAATCTTGTTGTTGATAGATTGTGTAGTTTAACTTGAAAGAAGCAGCAATTATTATGCTACTATCTACTCGATCGATGTATATATATATATATATAAGGTGCACAGCAGTAATTAAAATATTATCCAAATGAAACAATATTCACAAAATCTTGACCTACATTTGGGAATTATAGAATCTAAAAGTGGGGGTGGAGTAGCTAGTGCACGTGTTAAAAAGATAGAGGAAGGGCGAGAGAGGAACGGTTGCAGATGCGACAAGTGGGAGGAGGAATTGGGCTATGGAGTTGAGTCTTGAAATCTATTCACTAATTTATTTGAAAAAGATATAAGCCGCAGTGTTGTTGAGACTTTGGTAGGATTTATGATCATCGATGGATGATTTGTCATGTTGCCATTTGTCGATTGGTTGCTGCCGTCAGATTGTTAACACATGGATGCAAAGAAGAATATGCATTTTTGGAATGGATTGACTATTTCCATATTGATATTGTCCCTTCACGCACAAGTATATCTGCTTCCTGTTTTTACGTGTCATTTGCATAAATAATATACAGATTGTCTCACCTACAGATATTCATAAAAATGATATTTTTTCTTAATATAAATAATACTTTTAAATTATAGAACAAAAATAATTGATATTTTTAAAAATAAATTATACTTTTATTCGTCTATAGTAATTAAATAAATTATACTTTTATTCGTCTATGGTAATTATTCGTCTATGATATTTTTTAGGCATCGTAGGAGAAACTAGAATGTTGTAGCCTCCTGTACTTTTAGTAGTCCGGTGAAAACTTTGATAACATCTTAAATTTTGGATGCACGGTTGGCATTTGTATATTTTGATTCACTGAGATAATCATTTTCATAAATCTCGCACACACAAGATTTATCAAAAACCTTTCTATTTGGATTGTTAATTGCATCTTGTATTTCTTATGTTATTTTTAGGGAGAGAAATTATTATACCTAAATTAATAATATATATGTAGTAGGAGGAAATACTCATTTAGGCTTCAAGTACCTATCATGTCTCTATCGATTCAATTTAAAAATAAAAAAAATAAAAAATCAAGGAACTTATACAAATTTGAAAATTATGAAAAAGGGAGATAATCTTGACCAAGATTATTTCCAATTTGAATTTTAAAACTCTCCCCCACTCTATTTATTCACCCCCTCCCACCCGAATTATTCACACACTCAAACAGTATCTCACTCCCTATTCCAACCTTTTCCTCTCGAATTCTATTAATCCCATATTGTTTTTGCGTTGGAGAAGCCTCTCTCAATTCTAAAACTATGTCTCAGCCTTTTAGTTATCTTCCCTAAACCTATCAAATTTTCATGTTTTGGCATCAAATTTTGGTAATGCATTCGAATTGTCGTGAATGTATTTGATAATACCGGAATTTGGGTAGAACCAAATTAATTTTGGGTAAAATCGATCGATCTATTTTTTGAGAAACTCGACCAATTTTATCAAATTTCGTCCAATTTTGGGTAAATAATTACCATTTCTCCAATTTTATCACTTATTGTTCTTTTATTGTGTTAATTTTTTATTCTTTATTGAGAAATTTGAGCATAATTAATTTTGTATTATTGTTCTATATTTATTGTTGTTGTTAGCGCATACTTTAAGCTAATTTGTTGATATTTTATCAAATTTGCACATCTAAGTTGTTAAAATTACAATTTATATAACAAGAATCGTTTTTCAAATCATATCAGTGAAATTGAAAAGTCGAGAATTTTGCAAAAAATCTATCGATTTGATGCAATCGATTGAATTTTCATAAAACTTCAAAGTTTGGTGTAAAATGGGTCGATCGATTTTATGAAAATCCGATCACAATTTGGTACTTATTTCCGGTTTTTCATTTGGATCTTTAAATTTATAATTCATTATTTGTAAATTTATCATTTAAATTTAGAATTGATAATTTAGAAACCATATCTTATTGCTACCGGTTTTTCTAATTAAAAACCATTTCTTATTGATATAATTTGTGAATTTATTTTTTCAGGGTTTTCTAATTAAAAACCACTTCTTATTGCTAACGATTTTTTCAACTATCGGTTTTTGAACCTCTAGCACATTTTTAAAACAATAACTTTTAGAGCCGATTGACATTAAAAAACCGATGGACAAATTGATAAAACCGATCACAATTAGGAATGGAATTCTATTCCGGTTTTTATTTATATTATTAAAACTTCACCACATTTTTAATAATTTAACATTTCTATATTTATAATTTAAATTTTCTACTTTACACGTGAATGAATAATTCATAAATTTATAATTTATATTTATAATTTAATTTAGTTAAATTTCACATCATGGATAATATTAATTGAAAAATTATAAAATAGGTAGAAAAATAAAAAATTAGCGAGATTCATAGTTAAATAGAAAAAATCGACTGATAATTAAATAAAACCGATTTAACAATTAAATCAGAAAATCGATGGATAATACCGACTAATAATTAAATAAAACCGATGGATAATACTGATCCATAATACTAATTGATAATTTAATAAAATCGATTTAACAATTAAATAATAAAAAAAGATGGATAATGTCTATCCATACTACTGATTGATAATTTAATAAAACTTGTGCAAAATTAATGAATAACTGACATTTGCTCCACAAAAAAAACCTAGTACACTTATGTCATAACTCCATAAAAAAACCAAAAACATGAAAGGCTTGTCAAAAGCTACGGGGTATATTCGACAATTCACTAAAAAGTAGGTATACATGTATAACCACATCTTTTTATGAAGTTGGATATAAAAAAAATTGGTCAATTTAATACAGAAATTTAAAGGCCGTATCACGGTGGATTCAAACCCGAGATTTTTGACATCGGGCATTAACCACTCTATCATTAGGCCAACACACACACGAAGTTGGATAAATTCTTTTTTTTTTGTTAATTTAATAAATAAATTTAAAGATAGCGTCACTGAGACTCGAACCAAAAACCTTGGTGCCGAAAGATTAACCACTCTACTCTTGGTAATACACACACACACACAAAGTTGGATAATTTCTTTTTGGTCGATTAATACAGAAATTTTAAAAATTGCGTCGCGGTGACTCGAACCCAAGACCCTTTGGCGCCTGCAAGATTAACCACTCTACCACTAGGCCAACACACACACACACACACAAAGTTGGATAATTTCATTATATCACTATGTCATTTGGGTATTTTTGCCTACTAACACTTATTTTGATTTATAAGGAAGTTTAAATTTCTCACGTGTGAAGATTTTTGGTCTTGCTAGGCGTACTAATGTGCTTTTTTAGTAGTGTGGTACCAAAAAAAAAGGTCTTTGTTGCAAAGGTAAAGAAATACATCTATATAAAAATAATAAATGGCAGATCATCCATCCAAAACCCTAGTCCATGTGGCGTACAGAAATCGGAACCAAGGATCATAGTCAGTTCTTGATTAGCCTGTAATTGTGATGAAAAATCTCGATAAACAAATATTGTTCTTATTATCATCCATGTTCTAATAATTGAATTAGTCGCTATTGTCATCTCGAGGACATGCGAGTGGTATAACCTTTTATGTCCTTCATATATATAACTAAATACCACTTGATTATATTTTTACTTTATTTGTTTTATTAAATATGTAGATGGCATACTATGATCCATGTAGCTTAATTTAAGAGAGAGAGAGAGGCTGCCATTATTTCACGTTAAAAGTAAAAGACACGAAATGGAGAACACAATCACTTTTAAGGGAAAATTGGCCCCAAGTTGCACAATGATAAAATCGATCCTCAAACACAAGTACTTTAGTTTTGGGGCCAAGGGGATAAACCCAGTAGATAATGGCGGCCTAAACAGGAAAAATAGGGGTGTGCATGCAACGAATCCAACCGAATCAAAAAATTGATTGAATCAATCGGTTTCGATCAGTTTGATTTTGTTTTTGATGTTATCTATTATCGGTTTGATTTTTATTTTATTTTTACCAAAATCAGTTTTCGGTTCGATTATCGGTTTTTAGGTTTTAGGTTCAATCTGTAGCCGAACCGAACCTATTATATATAAATATTATTTAATAATTAATAATTAATAATTTAATTGAATTTACAATCTATAATATAATATGATATATTGGATGTTGCTTAATTAATTTTAATGCTTTATATGTTATTTGTGACATTATGAATTTTTTGATGTTTTTAGTTTGAAATTATGATAAAAATAGGTTTATTTGGAATAAATATATGTAAAAAATATATAATCAGTCGGTTTTTCAGTCCAATCGAAACCGATCGATTTTTCAGTTCAATTTTCGATGAGTCTGAAAATTTTAATAGGCTCGGTTCTGTTAGAAAAACTAGAATTCGATTTGGTGGATTTTGATCGGTCGGTTCAACGATGCACAACCCTAAGGAAAAAGGCCCTCACTTGCTCCTTATCCATATAGTGAAATTACTATAAGAACTTGAAATTCATCCATTGAAAGTGCTTTTTCATATTCCTACTCTTAATCTAACCAAGTTATCTTTTTCTTTTTAAAATGTAGAAAAAAGAAATCATCAAAAGATCGTGTCATTGATTGCCACTTCATTAGAGTTCCGCCAAATATGAATTGTCAACGTTGGTGATTCATTTTGACATTAAGTACACTCTCGCATGTGAAATCAAGCATTCATAATAGGATTCAGATCTGCGCCAGACTTTTCTGCTGCTAGTTCGTGGACAGTCAGCTCTATTTCGATCTGTCATGAAGTAACAAATAAGATACTAAAGTGAGGAACCCATCTCATTGGTCAGCTAGCTTCAACGTAGAAATAAGGCTTTTATGAATGCGACATTTAACAGTATTTCCACCATTCATCATCATCATCATCATCTCATCCTCAAACTCAAAGAATCTCTTTCCCCACTGAATCCCATGGTATCCAAATTCTTGAGCTTCAATTTCCATCTCCACCCCCAAAACCAACTCTTCCCAAACCCCAAACCCAACTGCCACTTGAAGAAATCACTAATACTCCCAACCAACTTTACTAAAAAATCCTCCCCCCTCCCCCAAAAATGCTACCCTTATCCCTCAATTGCATCATCATCATCATCAAATCACACCCAAACAATCGATGACTGGGAGGCGGACCCCACCCTGACCAACTTTGAGCTCAAGCCGACGGCGTCGGACCAGCGGACTCTCTCCGGGTCGGACATGGCCAGTCTATGGGTGGGGCTGGTAGTGGGAGTCCCATCATATTACCTAGCTGGTAGCTTAGTCGATCTGGGCATGGCGTGGTGGCAAGGCATCGCAACGGTGGTCGCCGCCAACGTCATCCTCCTATTCCCACTAGTCCTCACCGGCCACCCGGGCACAAAATACGGAATCTCCTTCCCAGTCCTCGCCAGATCCTCCTTCGGCATCCGCGGCGCACACATCCCCACGCTTCTCAGAGCCTTAGTTGGCTGCGGTTGGTATGGCATCGAATCATGGATCGGCGGGGAAGCAATTTTACTTCTCCTTCCCAAAATCATCAAAGAATCATCTCTTGCCGAACCACTTAACTGGCTTGGAACTTCACCTCTCGCCTTCGCTTGCTTCATCGTGTTCTGGCTGCTGCAGCTCGGAACATTCTGGAATGGAATCGAAGGAATCCGACAGCTTGAGAAATTCGCAGCTCCGATTCTAACTCTCCTCACTCTTTCCCTCCTGGTTTGGTCATATGTTAGAGCTGGTGGGTTCAGCCACATGCTCTCTCTCTCATCAAAGCTCTCAAATTCCGAATTCTGGGCTCTTTTCTTCCCTTCACTAACAGCAAACATCAGTTTCTGGGCTACTCTAGCGCTCAACATCCCAGATTTCACTCGCTACGCCAAGAGCCAGAAAGATCAAATCATGGGCCAAGCAGGGCTGCCCATTTTCATGGGCGCATTCACATTTGTGGGCCTCGCGGTGACGGCATCTACCACACTCATATTCGGTGAACTTATCTCCAGCCCGATTCAACTTCTGGGAAGAATCGGTGGGATTTGGACTAAGATTTTAGCCATTTTGGGCATAAGTCTGGCCACCATCACGACCAACGTCGCCGCGAACGTGGTTGCCCCTGCGAATGCGCTCGTCAATCTCAGCCCTTCCAGCTTCACGTTCCGTAGGGGCGCGGTCCTGACGGCGCTGGTGGGTATTGCGTTCCAGCCGTGGCGGCTGCTGCATTCTAGCGAGAGCTTCGTGTACACGTGGCTTGTTGGGTACTCGGCGTTGATGGGGCCCATCGCCGGAGTGATTTTGGTAGATTATTATTTGATTAAGGGAGCTGAGTTGAGCGTCCCAGATCTGTACACGTTGAGCCCCAAGGGGCTTACTATTACCTTGGTGGATACAATTTGGCTGCGATTGGGGCGTTGGTGGTTGGGGTTTTGCCTGTGGTTCCTGGTTTTTTGAGCAAGATTGGGATGCTGAGCTTCCTTCCAAACGCGTTTATGATGATTTATGATAACGCTTGGTTTTGTAGCTTCTTCTTAGCTGGGTTTGTGTACTGGATAATGTCGTCGGTTATAAACAGCCAGAGACAGACTGATCATACATGATACATCCCCTGCTGCCTAATTCTGCATTTTCACTCAGATATTATGATTCGGATCTCCTCAACATTTTTCCAAGATATCTACTTTTACTTCCAATTCTCAATTACTGTTTTGTCACAGACAATTCAAGCCATTTGTTTCAAGCAATATATCACTGCAACTGATCATTTATAGGATATACTCCTCTGTATTTAAATGTCCTCTTTTCCTTTTGGATTGTACAAACATTCCGAAATAATTCTTTAAAAAGTGTGAACTTTTAGCTTCTTTATACCTTTCTTAAATAGCAGGTATCAAAAGAAGGGACGTTTAAGTGGGACGGAATAATTCTTTATTGTACTTCCGTCTGAACAGCTATTTTTGTAAAATAAATAATTTGTGTTGTGTTGGACGGACTACACAGGATTCCGCGGCCCAACAGATTTACACTGATTATATTTCAGGACATTTATTAATGTAATGTAGAACTACAACGATATATAGGTAATTTATCGATTTTGTCACAAAAATAGTATCAGTTAAGAATCTATATTATTGAAACTATACTTTTAATTATCAAAATAATTGTATATTAAGTCCTTTTTAATTTAATTTTCTTTAATGTTAAATTTCAATGAAATTATTACATGAAAAAATTCCATTCCAATTCAATAAAAGAGTTTATTAGAAGTAATTTAAAAAATAACCAGAAAACTGGAATTTTTTTAATATTGGATTAATAGTTTCAGTCACTTAGCCTTACATTGTTATTAAAGACAATCTTATACGTCCTAAATTCATTCGATTAAATATCTTTGGGGCCTTCAATCGATAAAACTTCATTTATCGTACACGGAGCCGCAATATATAAATAAAAAGTACTTATTCCGTCACACTGAACTTGCCCGTATTTTTTTTGGATTATTCTACTCAATTTGACTAATTTTCTTTTAAAGAAACAATTATCTATTCAAAATGTGTGAGTTCTATCTATTTTATATATCACTTTAATTATTTTATACTCTTTTTCAACCTATTTTAAACACTTTATACATTTCTTTTAAATAATCGTGTCCAAAAAAATGAGTCATGATCGACGGAACAGATGGAGTATTTTGGTTTGTGATGCGTAAATTATGTTACTAGTTACTACTCTTAAAATGGCCGAGTTCTCCCCATATTTATATGGAAAAGGAATGCGCAAAGTGTGTGTCTATTGGGCCCTCAACTCTTGTAAACCTCTAAGTTTGCTGGGCTTTCACGTTTGGACTGTAATTTATGAGACCCACATATTTCTCCTAAATTCATTCAGAGGGGCTTATCCAAGGTTTGCCGCTTTGAATTGCTCTGTGTTAAACTTTTTTGTGTTTAACAAATTGGGTTGAGTTATACATTTTATTACGTTAAACAAAAAATATATTTAAGTGGTATTTCATTAACTATCAAATGAAAAGGTCAATAACCAGATCTTTTTCCGTCATTTCGTAGGACTTCTTAACATATCGAGAGGCAGATGTCTTTTTTCTTTCTTTTGATTTGAAAACGAAAATAAGTGTATTGGTTTCAAAGCATTTATATTGTGAGGTCAAAAATAAACGTGAATTGCGTAACTGATTGAATTATAAACTGGCGTGGTTGGTTATGTTTCACGATCGAATCTAAGAAAAATGGGGGATAAAATCTTGATGCAGGCAACTGATAGACGCGACGTGTCGTGTCGATATAAGAATGCAGTGAGTAATTAATGTGAATGTATTTGATAATAAAATCTGGATAGTTTTTGGAGAGATCATAACCATAACCACAGACGAACAATAACCAAAATATGGACAGGTTTTGTGTCATCCAACTCAATCAGCAAAGAAGCATAGCTTTACCGGCACGCGGTTGATACAGTTGCATGGTTGAAGTGATGATATCCAACCAACTATTTAGTAATTAGTAAATGAGGAAATTCCATCTTCACTATAATAGAAAACTTGTCTTATTCCTTGAAAACAAACAGTATTGCTGACATGTGACCAATGCGAAATGCTAAACTAAGCAAACAGTACTTATATCTCATTATTGAGAAATTATTAAGTTAATATTTCACCAAATATATATAGCGAGAGTGAAATTCTAATAAGAATCGATCGATCTTAAATTAGTAAGGAAATAAATCTTGTAAAAACACAAAGATTTACGTGGTTCGATCGTGAATAAGATCTCGTCCGAGGCGAGAGAGAGTATGTGTATTGAGGTGTAAGCGATTACAAAGGCGGTGAATGATCTATTTCGTCTAATCTAGCCTCTATTTATACACAATGTATTGACCTGGGTCTCGAATCCAAGTCTTCTCGACTGGGATTCGAGATCCTATCCACTCTCGAATTAGGATTCTTTAGATATGGCCGAGGCCTGCGTTCCCCGGTTGATGGAAGTCTTCTTGGGCGAACTTGTCGGGCCGAGCTTGACGTCGGGGTTACTTGTATTGGGCACGATGCTTGGGCACAGTAGTTGGGCCGTATCCTATCACAACCCCCAAAAAGACTTGACGGTCGTCTTGATTTGGGGTTGTTTATGACGTGGCGAGGTTCAAGCGATATGTGGACATGCTTCTCTAGGCGACTTGGCGTCGTCAATTCCTCATATGTCGTATATGAAATCTTTGTGTTGGCGGGCGTCGCCGAGGACACGTGTGTTTAGCGTGTCTCTTGCCGAGGTGTCGTGGCTTCACCGACAAGGTGTGAGGCGATGTCTTCTGGCTGCTTCACCTGTCGAGGCGTTCACCAGGTCTTCTGTCTGCTCCACCTAAGGAGGCGTTGAGCGAGTCTTCGACGGGCTTCATCCATCGATGCGTTATGGTTTCACCTGACGAGGCGTTAGGCCGAGGTCTTCTTACGAGCTTAACGACGGCGTTAGGCGAGGTTTTCGAATGGCTTCACGGCGAGGCTTTGGGCGAAGTCTTCTTCTGAGCTTCATGTGGCGGGCGTTAAGTTGATGTCTTTGGGTGGCTTGACACGTCGAGGCGTTAAGCAAGTCTTGGCGATCTCACCTTCGGCGTTAGCGAGGGCGAAATAGGATTTTTCGCCGTTCTTTGAGTCTTGGGCGGATACGCATTTAATGCGCATTAAATTGGCGCGGTTGGATTCCGATAAAGTGCATATTAGGGAATGTCTTCCTGATCACGCAATATCTCTTATCACTTTGCCTTCTACATTTCTCGATTTTAAAAAAAAACTCCTTGCCTACGAGAAGCAGTTATTCTGCGCCATTGACGACTTGAAGCTTCTTGTCTTCTTCATCGATAAACAAAAGTAAGTAATGACTACTTCTCTTATAACGAGTCGCTGACGTCAAATCATATACATTCCCCGTTTAGTTCGTTAGTGTCTACACTTTGCTTTTACCCGTATTCATATGCTCTCTCGAGGTGTGTAGTCTGCGATTCCCCACGGTGGGGATTGCGCAAAGTGTCTCTTTTCTTCAATCTTAGGTATTTCTGATATTAGGGATATCTGCTTTCAATATAGTATTCCTTCTAATATTGAGCTCGTTGCCCCCCGTCCGGAGGATAGGGCTTGTGCCCCTCCGGATGGTTTTATTGCCGTGTATGAGGACAGCCTCAAGGCTGGTCTTCGTCTTCCTTACCCTTTTGTATACGTTGAGTTCAAGAGATGTTTGGCTATCTCGCTTGACTCTCGCCGAACTCATTCCGGCATATGAGCGCCCTAGGTGTCTATGCTATAGGCATAACTTTCCTTTGACCTTGGGGCTTGTCCTTCGCTTTTTACAGCGAAGGGCGGCTGGGGTGGTATTATCTATCACCCCGTAGGAAATTCAAGCAAAGATTAAATCGAAGATCTCCAGTGGCGGAAGAAGTTCTTCTTCGTCGGTTTCGAGGACATATTGAGTTTCCATGGCGATCGATAAGATCGCCGATGTGTTTGTCGACAAGGGCTTGATGACTGGAGGCGCAGACAAAATTGGCCTTGTTGACAAGGTCTTCTCCGAGGCCGAGCTTGCAACGGCGGGCTTAGCCACTTATGATCCTACCTCCAGGGGTGGAGTCGGTGAAGGTGAGGCCCTTCTTTTTTTTTTTTTTTTTTTGATTATACGTGTTGATCTTGACCTATGTATTTCTTGGTAGTGAACCTTACGAGGGAAAAAAGAAGAAAGGAAGGGCCGATCTACGTGGCCGAGCCGATCTCTGGCCGAGCCGCCGCGTCTCGACTTGAAGGATTTCGAGGACATGCCGAAATGAGTGTGGGGCGCTTGAGATCCCTTCACCGCAGCCCACTCAAGCGCTTGAAGGCGGAAGGATGTAATCCCCGAGTCCTCGGTTCTTTGTCGAGTGAGTCGAGATCATTGGTTCAAAGTCACTCGCCTCTTCCCGAGGTTTTGTACAATCCTTATACTTTGTGTTGTAGTATAAAATTGTGTTCTTGACCGATGTATATATTGTATAGGGAATTCGAGGGCGTGGCGGCGAGGTGTCAAAATGTCGATCTTATATCGGATTACTTGAAGGGCGCCGTTACGTGGTTTGACGGGTGGCCGGTATGCTCGGGAGGTGGAGGCGAGAATACCCTCCTCGCTCAAGAAATATCCGAGGCCGAGGCTAAGATCAGGACCTCGTCAAAAGAAAGCGGCTGATCGATGGCCATTGAGGCGTGGCGGCAAGGGCGGTCGGCGGAGGCGGTGTGGCGAGGCAAGGACCGAGGTAGCGAGGCCGAGGTTGCCTTGATGAAGGCCGAGGTGGAACAGTTCGCCGTCGGGAGGCGGACATAGCGAGCTCGAGGAGAAACGCCGCGCCTTTGCGGAGAGGCTGTTCATGTCGTGACTTCTCGGGATGGTTTGGACGGTGAGGTGCTTAACAAGCGCGCCGTCTCGGATCAATCGAAGAGGTCGCCGAGGACTACCTGCACTGGACAAAGCCAAGTATGGGTGCGAGGAGACCGAGGATGATGTCTGAGGCAGGCCTATTTTGATGTGCTCGTCCGTGGCTGAAGGAGCTTCCGTCTTTGCAGAACCTTGCCTCCTCGCCGGTTCTTTTGTCCGCGGAGTCATTCGCTACTTTGTCCGTG
This sequence comes from Salvia rosmarinus, assembly GCA_036937905.1. NCBI lineage: Eukaryota > Viridiplantae > Streptophyta > Magnoliopsida > Lamiales > Lamiaceae > Salvia > Salvia rosmarinus. The sequence goes on along the minus strand of CM072818.1, from coordinate 53,732,524 downwards.
GATCGGGATCCCGACCGAAGCTTTATTGTCGATCATGCAAAGGGTCGGGAAGGCGGTGATGCTCGGAGGCGTCGAGACTCGGTGGTTCCCAAGAGGTCAAGTGAGCGGCCGAAAGTAGGCGGAAGAGGTCGAGGCTATCCGAGCTTCGAGGCGGCGGATGTGGACAGAGCCGAAGCTTCTGGAGGGGTCAGTTGATCCCCCCATTCTTTTCACTCCTTTTTTTTTTCTTTTTTTTGAATGTAAATGTGTCGATTTTGCTATAGGCATGTTAATAAAATCACAAGTTTTTGTTAAGAAACTTATCTTTTTTTTTTATTCAGTTGTCTTCTGAAATGCTTGATGCTACTCCTTGGTTGAATCGAATCAAAGACCTGTCGTGGGCTCTTGAGTTGAAAGAGGTCGAACTCCTCCATATAAAGGTTCGGCTTGGTCACGTCTGTGAGTCTCGATGTCAACATAGAGCCAGAGAGCCGTGGACGAGCTCGTGCTCGCTTTTGAAATGGAGGGCGTTCGAGGTCGCCGAGGAGAAGGCCAAGGTGATAGCCGAGGAGCATGCCGAGTACGAGGAGGTTATCCACGAAATGGTGGGATGGCGATCCGGAAGTTGAAGCGAGGTTGTCGAGGCTGCTGCCGTTGTTCGAGGTACAGCGCGAATATGGTCGGACCTCACGCAATTCACGGAGCGAGACGCTGAATTAAAAGGCTCGGGAGCATATCTGTCGTCGTCGCTCGACAACCACTCGGCGAAATACTTGACGGGATGCAGGCCTCTTCTTCTCACGGAGCTTCTCGATCTAGAATAAATGAACCAAATTATGACGATCCGGGTGGCGCGAGAGGCGTGCTGTGCCCTTGAACATCGTGGACCCTCAAGGCGTCGAGGCAGGGCGTCATCAAGTGGCGAGGCCGAGCTCATGAGCTGCATCGTCAAGTGACCGAGGTCGCATGGCGGGCCCGTAATATAGACCGAGGGCGAGGTGAGGTAGGATTAGTATGGATGAGTCAATTCCGATTTTCTAGGGATTGGCTCGACTTTTCCCGATCCGCTCCGTCCTCGTAAAATGTAATTTGTCATCTTTTATTTAATAAGAATGGTTTCTTGTTGACTTTGTATTTGAACAAGAGTAATATCGAAAGTAGTTAGTCCTCGTAGAAATTCCGCGAAAGAAATCGTTCTCGTATGAAGGTAGGGGTTCTGTTTTTGCCGAGGTCGTCGGGAGGGTGGTCCCTTCATCTACATAGAGAACGGCTTGAAATAAGCGAAGGTAGTCGATCTCGTATGTAGGAATGGTTCTGTTTTTGCCGAGGTCGTCGGGAGGGTGGTCCCCTCATCTACATAGAGAGCGGCTTGAAATAAGCGAAGGTAGTCGATCTCGTATGTAGGAATGGTTCTGTTTTTTGCCGAGGTCGTCGGGAGGGTGGTCCCTTCATCTACATAGAGAACGGCTTGAAATAAGCGAAGGTAGTCGATCTCGTATGTAGGAATGGTTCGCATTTTTGCCGAGGTCATCGGAGGGTGGTCCCTTCGTCTACATAGAAACGGCGAAATAAGCGAAGGTAGTCGATCTCGTATGTGAGCATGCGTTGCGTTTAAATTTACATTCGTATGAAACAGATGTGTCGACCTCCGTCGAGGGAATTTGTCCTCGTGAGAGGGTAAATAATGTGAAGATTAATTATGCATTAGTGACAAGTAGAACTCGTAAAAATAATATTTTATTGATAAAGATGACGCGACCACCAAATAAGACTCGGACTCTAAACAAGACATTAAAATACGACCGAACAAGACCCGACCCTTGACACTTATGCATAATATTTCTTGAGATGGATGATGTGCCATGCGTTGGGTAATTGCTCACCGGACGATTGAAGCGAGCTTATAGGCCCTTTGCCGAGGACTTCGTCGACCGGTGAGTCCTTCCCATGTGGCTTCCAGCTTGCCGAGCTGCGGCTTTCTCGACTTCATTATTTGGTCTGAGGTCGCCCACTTGGAATTGTCGGGTTTTAACACGGTGGTTGTACCGAGCTACTTGTTGCTTGTACCGAGCTTCCTTGATGTGGCGAGGTCTCTCTTTTCTTCAGTAGGTCTAGATCAGCTCGTAGATTTTCCCCATTTGCTTGACGAGAGAAGTCGATGGTGCGAGGACTCGGTACTCCGTCTGCGCAGGATCATCGCTTGATTCCATACACCAAAGCGTATGGTGTTTCTCCGTTCGAGGTCCGAGGTGTTGTTGATGCGACCATAAGAGACTGTGGTAAATTTTCCACCGAGGCCTTTAGCTCGGTCGAGGCGAGTTTTAGACCCTTTACGATGGTCACATTGGTAACCGGTCGACCATTTGCTTGAGGATGGGCCACCGAGGTGAACTTTGTTGGATCCAAGCTCTTGACACCAATCTTTGAATGTCTTATCCATGAATTGTGTTCCGTTATCCGAAAGGAGGATATGGGGGATGCCAAAGCGACACTATGTTCTTCCATACGAAGTTGAGGCGTTCTTGCTTGTGATTTTCGCAAGGGCTCGCCTTCCACCCACTTCGTGAAGTAGTCGATCGCAACAATTAAAAATTGGGTATCCCGGTGCTTTACAAAGGGGCCCACAATGTCGATCCCCATTGCATAAGCGGCCGAGGGCTCATGCGGAGGTGAGGTCGGTCAGGGTAGCCAGTGCGTTCCATGGATTTGACACTTGGACACTTTTTACGAGGTCCGTTGAGTGTTGGAACATTGTTGTGATAGTATCCCCATCGCATGACTTTCTTTGACAAGGCTCGGGGTCCGATGTGGCTTCCGCACGAACCTTCGTGTATTTCTCGAGAAACGTAATTAGCTCGGTTCGGACCCAAGCACCTTAAGAGAGGTTGGAGATATGACTTTCGTATAGGACTCCCTGCTCAATTGTATATCGCAGATTTGTTCAGATCCTCCCACCTCCAACTTGTCGGGCGATTCGCCTTCTCCGGTACTCTCGAATGGGAGTCATCCAATTGGGTTCTTCATCCGAGACTATGTTGACCTCGGCTCCGTCTTGGCATCGTTTATACTCCCGCTGGACTTCCTCTCTTGGCGGGCTCGTTGATGGCGAGGCCAATTTATAAGATATCGGCTCGGCTATTTTGCTCCCTTGGGATGCGAACTATCTGGAAGTGTGAGAAAGTCCGTTCGAGGCTTTTGCTTTTCAAGATACTTCTTCATTACGCCGCTTTTTGCCTCGTATTTTCCCAACATTTGGCTTACGACGACTTGAGAGTATTTGTGAACTTGCACGGCTCGTATCTCGAGACTTTGAGCGAGGCGAAGTCACGTGATCGGTGCTTCATACTCCACCGTTGTTCGTATTTTGAATGTGAACCGAAGTGAGTAGGTGATCTCTTAGTCGTCCGGCTCTAGGAGTAAGATACTGCTCCGCTACCTTTTTTCCAAGCCCGTCGCGTAGAGTTGCCGACCTTTCCTCGGTGTTTCAACCATGGGTTCGTCTTGGCATCGTCGTCACGGACTCGGTGGGCTTGGTTTTCGACGAAGTTAGCCTCGGCAAAATCCGCTAGGGCTTGACCTTTGATGGCTGGCGGGCGAAGGATATATTGTGCTTGCCCAGTTCGATTGCCCATTTCGCGATTCTCCCGATGCTTAGCTTCGTCAATACTTGCGAAGTGGGTAGTCGATGAGGACTTGTATGGGATGTGCATGGAAGTATGGACGTAGTCTCCTCGCGTTTATTAATGCTAAGGCAAGCTTCTCCAGGGCGATACCTCGTTTCCGACCTTTAGTGCTCGGTGATGAAATACACCGGAGCCGGCGTCCTTCTTCTCGTGCAGATCGCAACTTATGGATTCGTCGAGGCGGCGGTGAGAAAATGACCTCTCCTCTTTCGGGACGGATAGAGTGGGGAGCTTGGCGAGGTAGCTCTTGAGGTCTTGGCGGACTGCACCTCATCCCATGAGAATTTGGGGCCTTTTGAGTATCTTGAAGAAGGGTAGTGCTTATCCGACTTTTGAAAGAAAGCGGCTTAGTGCGGCTATCGCACCGTCGACTTGTACGTCATGGATGGTCTTCGCATCTTCATTTCCAAAATGGTTTGGACCTTGGACGGGTTTGCTTTTAGCCCTTCTTGTGAAACCCAACACCCTAAGAACTTTCCGACCGGATCGCAAGCGTGCACTCGGGATTTAGTTTCGGGTTGATTTTCGAAGAAGCCGAGGACGATCCGGAGGTCGGAAACACATGCGCTTCTTCCTGCTTTTGACGACGATGTCGTCTCGATACCTCCACATTCCGACCTATGTAGGGTGAAATATTTTGTCCACCATCCTTTGATAGGTAGCCCCTACATTTTAAGGCGAATGGCATCTTTTTATATGCAAAGACCCCGAAATCGGTAATGAAGGCTGTCTTGGCCGCGTCTTCGTCGTCCATCGGGACTTGGTGATACCCTTGTATAAGTCCAAGCGAAGACTTCAGTATCCGACCAACGCGTCGACCTTCTTGTCGATGTTGGGAAGGGATAGCAATCCTTTGGGCAATGCTTGTTGAGGTCGGTGTAGTCAATACACATTCGCCATCCCTCCTCCTTTCTTCACCATCACCGGGTTGGCTATCCGTGTCGGATATTTGACCTCGAGCATGTCGTGCTTTTAACGGTGGTTCACCTCGTCATGAATGACTTGATTCCGTTCGGTGCCAAAATTCTTTGCTTACGCCGAAGCGGCTTTATGTTCGGTCGATCTTGGCCGGTGAGTGATGATACTCGGCGAGACTCCGGTCATGTCGAGGAGACCAAGCAAACACGCCCCGGAATTCCCTTAGGAGTTGGATGATCGATCCTTCACTTGGTGCCGTGGTGAAACCAACCCGACGACCTTCAATGGCTCGTCTTTGTACAATCGACCTCTTCCATCCGGTATCTGGGGGTGGCGATGTCTTCGACTCAACTCTTGGGTTTCCTTAATTGCTATGCCTGTGGGTCTTTGGGCGAGGTCCCACCTCGTAAGGCAACCCACATACATTCCTTGGCCTGCTTCGATCACCTCGGATCACATTTGTTCCCCTCGTGGTGGGTATTTTTATCGTCGGGTGGTGCGTTGAGCATACCGCCCTTACGGTTCAGCCAATCTCGCCTAGTATGATGTTATCGGCGAGTGGGCCTTCTTCTGAACCGCACCACCTTGGTCGAGGTCGTTGGTGCTTTCCCGTCGTGACGGGTAGCTCGATTATTCATACGGCGCGTCTCTTCCCGGGCGAAGCTTGGAGTGGTAGCGGTGCTGTGCGGTGTGCTTCTTCTACTCCTAGCTTGTCAAAGCATTCCTTGAAGAGGATGCTCACCGACGCCTTGTCAATGTAAACGTGTTTTACCAATTTATTTGCGACTACTACCGGATCCTGCGCGATCCTGGTGGGTATGCTTGTCAGCAGTGCGAGTCGTCCTCGGAGAAGGTGATCGCCTCGTCCCTTTCGAACCTCTTATTGGTAGGTTCGCGGTTAGGACTTCGGCATCGGCCTTGGGAGGACTTCGTGACTCCAGGGGGCCCGTAATAGTAGAGACCACCCGTCGTATTGGGGCTCGTCATCTCCTTCCTCGTCGGTCTTGCGCTTTGTTTTTTGTAGGGGCACAATTTCCCTCTCCTACTCGCTTTTCTTCTTTTGACTTTGGTCGGCTTGGCGACTGCCCTAGTATTTCTTGAGGATCCGTCACGAACTAGCATCTCTATTTCACCCATGAGCTCTTTGCACTCTTGATGTCGTGCCGTAATCATCATGGAATGAGCGGTGATTTATCCATAGGTCGGCACCTCTTCCTCCTGTCATCGGTCGAGGCTTCTCGAGCAGTTCATATGGAGTGCGTGATTTACGCCTCGGCCGTCAGCGGGGTGTATTGAGGTCGCTCCGAGGCGCGTCGCGGACCGAGCTGGACTTTATCGGGCGATGTAATCTTTCAAAGGTGCTTCACCGCCTTGGTTCGATCTTCCTTCCTTCGCCTCTTCTTCCTTTTTCGGGGTCTGTCTTATCGCTTGCGCTTTCTCTTATCGCCTCGTCCGCTTTGGCGAACCGGTTGGCTATCGCCGCGGCTACATTGCGAAGACGGGGTTCGATTGACGATCTCTCGGTATAAAGCCCCCGCAAGATGCCGTTTTGGAAGGCCGAGATGACTAATGGTCGTTCACGTCTTGACCTTCAAACACTCCTTGTTAAACCTTGTCATGAAGTGCCGATGGACTCATTCGGCTTTGCCTTATGGTGAGGAGGTGTGCCGATGGCGTTTTGATTCCGCCTTTGGAAGAACCTTGATGGAAGGCGCCATCGGTCGCGATAGGGCCGATGCTTCCAGGGTAGACTATCGAACCACTGCAGGCGTTGTCGACGGTAACTCGGGAAGAGTTTAAACATATGAACCGAAATGAGACGTTGGTTGATCATGTTGTATTGGGCTGCGAGAGGAAGTTACATGGATCCCTCGGCCCGTCATAGGGGCGATGCTTGGTACCGGTATTTATCAGGGAGAAGTGTTGAGTATTCTATTTGAGAACGGGTGACTATCTTCCGTATCCATCGAAGCCATCCTCGGAGACCGGGACGGAGTTCGACGATCGAACTCGTTTAGGTGACTCGGACCGACTTCGCGGCGGCCTCGATGTTTTTCTGCGCTGCTCGTCCCACGGAGATCGGGCGGAGTTCATTGGATGGATTTATTACGGCGATCGAGGCCGGCTTCGGCGGCGATCACGACGTCCTCTCCCGTTGCTCGTTCCTTGCGCGGTCGGTTTGGGCCCGACCTCGTTGTGATGCCTCGTATCTAGATGAGACTTGTGTTCCGTTCTTGAGACGTGGCCGACCACGGTCACCGAGGTAATCGGAGAAAGCTCTCCTTATTTTCTCGAAATCCTCGACGGCGTCGTCGTCGGTTTACTTATGAGCCGGATGTTCCCGGATTATTGCTACGATTGCCTTCGCTATGGTAACCCGCCTCCTGCGGGCGGGGTGTCCGTGCTCGTCGAGACTTTGGATATGCCCTCGGGGTTTCTTCTCGATTGGGCTCTTCCCGGTGAGCTCGGCGTTCCTTCGCCGTCGGCGTTGTTGTTGCCGGCGACGGTCCTGGATGCATGGCTTCCGGTGTACCTGGTCATGATTATTTCCCTGTAAACGGTGGTAGATCGAAAACACAAAATTTCATTTCCCACAGACGGCGCCAGTGATCGATCTTAAATTCGTAAGGGAAATAAATGCGCAAGAACACCAAAGATTTACGTGGTTCAATCGTGAATAAGATCTCGTCCACGGGCAAAGAGAGAGTATGTGTATTGAGGTGTAAGAAGCGATTACAAAGAGAGTGAATGATCTATTTCGTCTAATCTAGCCTCTATTTATACACAATGTATTGATTCAGGTCTCGAATCCAAGTCTTCTCGACTGGGATTCGAGATCCTATCCCTCTTGAATTAGGATTCTTTTAGATATGGCCGAGCCTTCTGCGTTCCCACGGTTGATGGAAGTCTTCTTGGGCGAACTTGTCCGGCCGAGCTTGGCGTCGGGGTTACTTGTATTGGGCACGATGCTTGGGCACAGTAGTTGGGCCGTATCTCATCGTAATCATTTTAACATGAGAACTAAAATTACGAAAATTCGTTATAACAAAAAAAATTCTATGAATCATATATATAGGAATAAGTTCATGTACATATAATTCTTAACATACATAAATAAGAATAAACCATGTTAATTAGATTTGAAAATCTAATGGTCAGTTTTAATTGTGAATCTGAATTAGTTATATACATATTTCTGCATATAATTTTGCATCTATATCATAATTTGTTCATTGAATTTGAAGCGTCCATATTGATTTATCAAAGGTTAATATTTGTCCCGTGTTTACATCATAAGGGTGTCCACATAATAACCACTCTTATATATATATATATATATATATAGAGTTTGGTTCAAATAAGAACCATTCTTATCCTAAATACTAAGAACAAATGAATTCGTTATGAAAGTTGATGAATCCGTTGAGAAAGTTAATGAATTGAAATTGTAATTTTTCACCGGGTTGAATCCCATGAGGCGAAAAATCTATTTTTGGATTAGATAATTTTCCCAGCGGATTCATCAACTTTCACGGTGAATTCATCGGTTTTGGTTCTCGCGTTCTCGATAAAATGGTTCTCCGTTAACCACCCATATATATATATATATATATATGAGGGTTAACGTGAGAATCACTATCGTGAGAACCAAAAATGATAATTCTTGTGAAAGTTGATGAATCTACTGGAAAAGTTGATGAATCCAAAAAAATGGAATTTGAACCTAACTCTTATATATATACATATATTGGGTTTTCGTAATATCCGGTCCTCAGATAGTATGTAGCTGACACATGGTAGCTCATTTTTCTTTTTCTTTTTTTAATTTTCACAAAGGGTAAAATGGGAAGAAAGTAAATAAGTCTTCTTCTTCTCCTCGCGGCGTGATGACAGCAAGCGTGAGATATGACGACGCGACAACAACATCAACATACACGAATAACAACAAGCAACATATTTTAAAAGAAAGAAAAAAAACCGAGAACAAAATTTATGGATTTTGAGAAAAAATCGAAGATGAATTTGATAGAGGATTTACGAATTGAAAGAGATGATGGCTATGACGGTGGTTCACGATATATTTCACTGGTAATTGGAGAAAGAGATGGCAGAATTGACGGAGAATGATGGATGAGAGATTTGCTATCGAAAACCATAAAACTGCATTTACCAAAATATAAAATTGTATTTTAAAAAACATAAAGCTGCATGTTGGCACGAAATACAAACATGCATTTAACAAAACATAAAATACATTATTGGCCAACGGGCGCTAAGGGACGCGTAAGCGCGCGCTTCCAACCTACATGCATTATTGTGTTCAACTAGATCCATTTTTGTGTTCATTTGAATACATAAGTCAGTTTAACTAAATGCATGGTTTGTTTTTCGCAATCACATAACAAATCAAATTACTAATCTATCTTTATTGTAGCGAAATCAACAAAATTAAGCTTAAAAATCCAAAAACATATTACGACAACGGGCTATGTCCCTTGTCTATTAGCTTTTTTGTAGTACTGCATATTGTATATGTAAATTTCTATATTTTGGGTCTGAATATCAAAAGTAATCTATGAATAATTCTTTTTTAATTTATATATTTTCAAGATAGTTATTGGAATGCTATTAAAAATATTTATTTTTAATACACTTGGTAAAATTCAATTATGAGGAGGTTAAGCCATGATTATAGCTATCTGATCACAAAATGTGGTATCGTGATTGTCCCAAAGTTTATGACTTATGTTGTGAATTTACGCGTAATATAAAATAACAAAATTATGTTACTATTGCACAACACTATTTTAAATGTGTTGTATAACCATGATATTTTATTGAAATGTTGCAAATAATTGTTGCGGTTTGATACATAACAAGGAGTGTTGCATTGGTGTCTCTAAACTATGACACACTAATTAAATGATGCACAATTGACGTAAATATACAACACTTAATGCCACACTATTTTAAATATGTGATATAATTATGACATTTTATTCGGATGTCACAAATGAATTGTTGTAATTTTGAGACATAAAATGAGTGTCGCATTTGTGTCACTAAACTACTGACACAATATTTAGATGACGATAACCCAGCGTAAATATCGACATTAAATGCTACATTATTTTAAATAAGTGGTATAATTATGACATTTTATCTGAGTCACAAATAAATTATCGCAATTTTGAGACATAAAAATAAGTGTCGCACCTATGTCACCAAAATACGTCACAATATTTAGATGATGCACAAATAGACGCAAATATCGACACTAGAAGCATAAGTGCGGTACTTTTACGACACATGCATATAATGTCACATGTGTGTATGTCATGATAGGTCATTTTGTTGTAGTGACAAATTCCAACGTAGGATCTATGAGATGAGTAGATGAGATTGAGTACTATATATATATATATATATATATATATATATATATATATATATATATAATGGGATTGGATCGGTGAGAACTCATCTTTTTTAGAACTTGAGAACTATGCACAGATGTATAAAAGTTGATGAATAAAATCTATAAAGTTGTGCACAACGAAAACATTCTAAAATTTTTGCACAACAAAATAATTTTAGAAAGTTTTCGTTATGCACAACTTATACCGTTTTGTGCATCATCTTCAACGTCTTATGCATGGTTCGTAGAGTTCGTACAAAAGATGTGGTTCTCATTTGATCCACTTCCTATATATATAGGTAAGATCCAGTGAGAACTCATATTTTTTTAGAACTATGCACATACTTTAAAGTCGATGAACAAAATCTATAAAGTCGTATATAACAAAAATATTCTAAAAATATTTCACAAGAAAACAATTTTAGAAAGTTTTTGTTATGCACAACTTTATATCGTTCTGTGTTGGATTTGTACACTGGAAGAAGATTGGTTGTGCTTGTATACAATATTTTCTGTTACCACTATTACAATCTCATATCTGAATTGTTTACTTGATTGCACATGTATGTCCATTTATCTCATATATAAGTTAGATCATATAGTGTATAGAAGATCACAGAAGTCTATATGGTTGGTTAAGCTTAATGAGATATAAAAATGATCACAGTTGAGACAACTTGATGACGAGTTGTCGGTATAGGCTACGGTATATATAAGAAGTGACTTGACTTGGTTGCTTGTCTATACTGGTACATCTCTGACGTATTGATGGATTACGGTGAGATGAGTTCTTCTATCTGACCGTCGTGAAGAACCTAGATCTAGGTGACTTTACGTTGATCTAAACATCGATAAAGTTTTAGGTGAGTATGAGTTGCTGACCATCACTTTGACTTGTTATGGGTGAGGGTTACATGAGATAACCCAATAATCTCCGCATCTTGGGTGATGGCGATGCTTGTATGTCATGCGATTCACATGTCAGTCACCGATCCGTTTAGGATGATGGCGCCCCATAAGGAGCTCAAAGGTTTATTGTACTAAACCCTGCAGGTTGAGTTATCTCAAGTAGAGCCGGCAAAATGAGCCCGGAAAAGCTCGCCAAGGGTACCGGGGTTTGGGATTGAAAATTAAAGGCAGAAAAAATCGGGCCTAAAAGCCCTTAGAAAAACCCCAGACCTCTGAAGACTTGAACCCAAAAAAGCCGGGGTTTGGGCTAAAAAGCCACTAATATTTTATTAAATACATATATTTTATAAATTATTTAATATACATATCTATAATTTTTAATAATATTAATTATATTTTATAGTAAAGTTTCTTACTAATTCACATCTTGGTCGGGAAAATATATTTTTTTGAATTGCAACACATCAAAATTCTGGAAAAAATAATAACTTCAAAAATAATAACTTTATAAATCATTCAAAAATAATTCATAAAAGAAATGATCTCCAAAAATATGGTAGATGATTAATGACCTTATAATATGTAAAACCATTTTGAATCATTGATCTTAAATATATATTATATAATTAATTTTTTTTCTATTATTTTAGGCGTATAAGTGGAATTGACGTTTAACAATATCATTTACCTTTGATTTGCAATTATTAATTTATTTCTCCTTAAATTAAAGAACTAAAATTATACTACATTATAATATCATCGTATGAATACATAAATATGTCAAAATATACAAGAAGCATTATCATAAGAATAAGTAAGCTTAATATATTCTTATCACTGATTCTTTATTTAAATTGGAGTTATGAGATTTTAATTATGTATTTAATTTATTTATTTTTTTGAAATTTAAAATATTAATTTTATATATTAAAAATGAAAAATAATCTAAAAAAGCCCCATGAAAACCCGGGGTTGGTTTGGCTTCACATTTCTAGGCCCAAAAATTTGGGCCGGCCCGGCCGACTCGAAAATATAAAAGCCCGACAGAGCAGGGGGGGAGCCCGACCCATTACTTTGCCATACTCTAATCTCAAGTACAATAATAAGGTTGGTGGTACTACTTAAGGAATTAAATATATTAATTATTTAACCGATGTCGAGCTATAAATAATTAATGGATGTGCGATATCTTAAACTTCGAAAATAAATGGGTAAGTCAACATTTATTCTCTAATGGCATGAATGAATGTTTATGAATTAATTTATGTTCTGGCTGAACATAAGATAATTAATTCATTTGAGACTCATCTTTATTCCTTGCATTTGATCCTGGATTGGCCCATCAAAGCCTGCTGCTGCAGTAGATTTTGTCCCCCACATAGTAGAGTCTCACTGGGACTCTGTTCTGATTCTCCTATATCTAAATAGATTATATCTGATATAATTAGATATCAAAGGATATTATTATTGATATGATGTATCTTTAAAGATAAGATTGTATTTTTAGATATGCAGAGATCATATCCTAATAGGATTCTAGGGATGCATTATAAATACAAGGTGAGAAAAAATCAGAGATAACTATTCCATTATTAGAGATTTTTCGAAAATTTCATATTGTGGAAGAAGGCAAAATTTGCAGTATTCTCCATAGATTGCTCTCACTCAGCATTGGAGTTTTGGCAAACGTGATACAGTCCAGAAGATCAAAACACGAGTGTTGATCCTACTTTTGTCCGAAAAATTCACAGGTAAACACGAGAAAATACCAACTTGTTGTAATTAATTATATAGGTGCATGCTAGGTATATAATCAATGTATGATGGATTAAACATCCAAGATAGATCATCGGGAGACGATTAAAATCAGATTTTCCTACATTCTGTGCATAATCTTTATACGTCTTGTGCATAGTTCATAGAGTTCGCAAAAAAAGATGTAGTTCTCATTTGATCCACTCCATATATATATATGGGTTGGATCTTGTGAGAACTCATCTTTTTTTAGAACTATGCACAGACGTATAAAGTCGATGAACAAAATCTATAAAATTGTGCATAACAAAAATATTCTAAAAATATTACACAACAAAACAATTTTAGAAAGTTTTCGTTGTGCACAACTTTAAACCGTAATGTGCATCATCTTTACACGTCTTATGCATAACTCGTAAAAAAGATATAGTTTTCATTTGATCAACTATATATATATATAGTTGTTCACGTAAGAATGCAAAAATTAGTAAAAATAAGAATGCAGCATTGAACGTATAAAGTTGTTGAATTTTAATGCAACAACTTTATTCGTTCAATGCTTCATTCTTATTTCTTACCAATATTTGTATTCTTACATGATCTATCCCCTACATATATGTTCCCTACAATAATAACTGACAAATTTTGATTTCTCAAAATAATTAAGTATTAATTGATATATGTTTGTACATGATCACCACCACAAGTATTATACAAGTTCCATATTTCAGCCAGACCAGTAATTGAGAATGGACATGCAAGCCAACTAGAACAGATTAATCTTGATGCCTTGAATTTTTCTTTAAATGTATATGTTGTGATAAATGTGTGCAACACAATTAAATGTATGCAAGTGCACGTAATCAATTAGTAATATACGGAAATATTCGAGATCGAATCCACGGGAACACACTTTTTAAACCACGTCGAGGACAATTTGTTTGCGATTATGAGAGGAACAAATAAAGAGAAGTATTACAATCGAGGCGAGGTGGAATTTCGGACAAATTATGATTAAACAACTGATATTAGGAGGGGAAATAGACTTGACCTCTTGATTCCACCCATGCTCCGTACTCGCTATGCTACAGCATTATCTTTGCCTCGTTATTATGACATGAACTCTTCCAACTCTTAGTATTTTTCCAAATCTAAGATTATACCCTCTAAGCTCGTTAATATATTCCTATACCAAAGTGCTTTAAGAGTATCTTTACTATTCCATTCATTTATGTCACGCAAGGCAAACACATATTCATATGCTATTCACACACATAATACTTAAATCATGTTCTTGCGTCACTTTCTTGTTTTCCACTCTATGAAAGCTTCCCAGAAATCATAGAGCTAAAATCCCACTCATGGTGATCAATCACAAGCAAGATAAATAATCTCCAAGAAAACGATAATAACTTAACAAAATAAGCAGAGAACGGGGCTCGTTACGAGCATGGGTTTCATCAAAGATCAAGTCCTACAAACTTAGCTCATAGCGGTACATGCAACAAAATTCAAATACACAAATGCCATAGCAAAGCAAAAAGAAATCGAGATTCAAAGTTAACACTCGTCGCCGAAATCACGTGCTCCTCCTTGGATCGTCGCCTCTTCCGATAGCTTCTTCTCCAAGGTGTCGCCCCTCTGGTTCCCTTTCTCAGATACTGAATAATGAATTATCTCCTGATTGTCGCCCTCTCTTTTAATAACAAACTCTGACACTTTTTAGGTGTGCAGACTAGGCACCTGCAAGCCCTTCATCCTTTGATTCTTTCTTTTCCGTTGGCTCTGGCAAAACGCGCGTCCTTTATGCTGTCGTGGCCAGCCGCAACGTGGCTGTGGTCCTGCAGATCTCTTCTTCGTTTCTTTCATAAGCATGGCTTCGCCTGCTAATACGAGCTCCTCTACTCCTGATGAAGACCTCGCATCCGAACTCAACCCCTTACAAATTCGACCTTACTCAAAGGTCCGTCCTCACGTCTAAGTTTGGCGTCGTGACATCGCCTGACTTTCTTTCCTTTCTCCCGAGCTCGACCTTTGAACGGGCCTGACTTCGTTTATGAATCCGATCTCAGTTGCGGTCATCATTCTCGAGCTCGGCTTAGAGTCCGACCTCACTTGTAAGTCCGGCCTCGCTTACGAGTTTTAGTATCGAGGTCGTCTTCACACTTGCGAACTTTTCAATCTTTGAGCTCGGCTTAGGTTGCGAGCTCGGCTCTGTTCTCTTTCTTTCTAGAGTTCGGTTCCGCTCACGAGCTCGAAAGTTTTGAGCTCGGTAGTCTTGAGCTCGTCTTCCAGACTTTGCTCCAGCCTCCTCGGTTTTCACTTTTCCTGAGCTTTGACTTCGTCTTTGTAGTTTGACTCTGCTCTCGCATTTTTCCAGCATTATCCGTTCAATCCTTCCTCGTACATCGAAGTCAAGCTCGCTCACGAGTTCGGCCTTGCTTGCGCGTTCAACCTGGAGCTTGACTTTGACTCAGCGAACTTCAGCCTCGTCTTCACTTCCGTTCTTCCTGCTTCATGCCATAACTAATAACGCATAAATGCCATTAAGAACCCTTTAAATTCACCTGACTCAATCCTTCACACATACACACGCAAACATAACATAAACATATAACATAACAGCAAACTAACGAACAGAACCCGTTAGACTCAAGGATATTATCATCAAAAAGGTCATGTAATAACTCTTTTATAAGAGTTATCACACCCCCAAACTTAGCTCATTACTCGTCCTCGAGTGATGTTCTGTTACACAACAAAAACACACCCACAAAAACAAGAAGCGATGTTCAAAATGCTCCGACGATAGCCAAGATGATGACTTAATCAGCTAAGGATGTCGCTTTCAGTCATGGTTCTTTCAAAGAAAATGAATCATTCAGTTCTTCTCGTTGCAAGTCTGGTCAATCACCTCGTATTGCAAGGATGTCGCCTCGAGATATCAGCGGTATATAACACATTAGCCACTACATGAATCTTCCCATAACTTAGTTCTTCTTAATATGACCATGCTTTGATTATCAAGTGCACAGATGTCTCCACAATTCAGTTCGGTCAACCCCCTCTCCACTAACATGAGTGTCATCAATTTGGATCAATGGGTCTTTAACGACTTATAATGTTAGGCTTGGGTGTGAGAAGATTGTTTGGGATAATGTAGCTCAAAACCCCGGGCACCTAAACTCGTTCTTGGTTCCAACTTGCGACATTTCTCTTTTCTTTTATAGAAACCCGCATCTTCACCTTTTTGTTTATAATCTTCGATTTTTTTTTTTTTTACAATTTTACAACTTCACCCTCAACTTCTTTACAACTTCACCCTTAACTTCCGAGGTTACATTACCTCGCCAACCCCCAAACTTAGAACATAACATTGTCCCCAATGTTGAGACTTATACAAAAATGAGGGGTGAGACACTGTTATCTTGACATAGAGATTAATACGGCACTATTATAGATACGAGAGATCGAACCACATTTAGGCATGCCCAAAGTGAAGGGTAAGGAATAATATATGGGTATACAAGAGAATATTTAGTGGATGCAAGAAAGAAAAGCATAAGCTCAAAGGGGACCCTAGGAAAATATGATATTATGGAAGGCTAGAAAGGCACAATCGATCCAAAAGGGCTCACGCCCTATCCATGTTGACACACTCATGTATATTGTCTCAAGGGAAGTACCAACCCAATATGAAAGACAGACACTCATACAAAATCGTAGGCCAATTAAGATTTACCGATGCAATGGTCAATCCCTATAGGAACTAATATGCTAATACCAAAATTAATAGAGGTACACCCCACAAAATAAGGGTAAAACCGACAAGCAATAAGGCGTGCCTAAAGATCACAATATAAACAAAGCAGTTGACATCATAAAGCTATCCTTGCCAACCAAGCATCATCCTTAGAAATCATCGAAAACGTAATCACATGCTTTTATTGAACAAACCAGAACAAAATCAACAAAACACCGACCAAAAAATTTAAAGCTAAACACAAACAAAACATAAAACAAACACCAAGGATTGAGTTAGAGAAAACGCCCCTGGCCTACACCTCGGGAGAACCCGAATGAGTAGAAGAAGCGTGGGTAGAAGGAAGAATCGGTGTCCGGTCCTCGGTGGATCGCAGCAGAGCGGTCTTTTGTCATAAATTGAGCTCGGTCCACCGCCGCTTCTCTTTCTCAACCTCGCCTCGTAATCATAATCCGATGGTAAAGGCGAGCACGGAATATCCGATGTGGAAATTCGGGGAAAGCTGGCGATTCGCCGTGGATAACGATTCGAGCGGTCCTCCATTACACGATCTCGCTTATGCAATATACCCAATATCGTTTGTGTTGTCCTCAACACGGCGAGATCGGAGCAAGAGTCCTTGATCCGTAGCGAGGAACTTCGCGATATCTAATATAGTAGCTCGGATGAGGTTGTCATGGCGGAGAGACCAACATGCGGCGGCGCGAGGTTGGGTCTTCGACGTACCATGACGATGCGTCGAGCCTCGATATCTATGAAAGCTTTCAACGAGGCGATCCTCATCATCCCGAAAGGCACCCCGACCTTTATACAACCGAGTAATCGAGAGAAGGAAGAACAATCGGCCTTCTTCCTTTTTGGCACTCGTCCACCTCGCGCCCGATTTGGGCGCCACATTTCTGGACCTCCCAAAAAATGCGAGAAGTATGAGATCCGTCCTTCCGACACGGTAGTATCATGGGTGGTGGGTAAAACCGCTTTTAATGAAGTGAAGCCGGACACGAGCCTCAATTTTAACGATGCGGCTTTAATGGGCGACACCTCAGGTGGAAAACGCCCGTTACGTGCCTTCGACGGTACCGTCAATCTTAGTGCCTCTTCTAGATCATCGGTGAAGGAGCCTCTTCATGGCGGAGAAAGCATCATCCACCTCGTTCTCCAATTCATAAAATCATTAATGGTTTCGGAGAAAACCACCAACTTACCCCTCACCACAATGGATAAACCTTCCTTATTCGCAAAGGCGTGATATTCGCATAGAATTCCTTAACCGGGGTGTAATGGGTGGAGGTGGAATTGCGCAAGCGTTGCCCATCCATTTAGTGAAATCGGCTCTACCACAAACACATGGGTTTCCTTTGATTTCGAAAACCCTTCTATCCATAGATGCCTAGGTTTGGTGGCAAAACTCTCGAACCCACCATGAGCTCGAAATTTGGGGATGGCGTCAATTGAGCGTCCTACCTTTCTTGAGGAGGTTTGTCCACCATCGCCTTCTTGCCTTGAATATCCTCGTGTTCATCTCGCTCCACTATTTTGGTCTTACCTTGTCGCCTCGACTAATTTTTCTTTTGGAAGAAGAAGGCGCAGCTTGTGGAGAACCGGTAAATCTTAGGTGACAACTCAAGGCGTCGATATGATGATAGGCGTGGCAGAGTCATTGCTTATATGTGCCACCTGCTTCCTGACCCTGTTGCTAAATCTCCGCATAATAACAGAATTTCACGGTAGAGGAGATGAAGACAACTAAATTTCAGAGATCAAAAGTTTTGAGGAAACAGAAGACGGACGTGAAAAGTGAGAGCAAAGGCGCAGCAAAATTGGGGGAAATAAGAAAATTGACAGAATATAAAGAGGGAGAGAAAAAGGCACGGTCTTCCAAACCCAAATGTCAACCAAATTTCTCCCGCTCTTTTTACCAAAATAGCACTCCTATTTCACTTTCTCTCTTTCTGCAAATCCATCACTGGAACAAAAACTAGCACAATGCTCGAATTTCGCCCGGAGATGCACGCATGTACCACACTGATCAAATTTCCACATACCATTTTAGAACAAACCCCGCATCTTCTTTAACAAAGCTAAGGCAATTTATTATCACACACAAACAACGAGATAAAACGAGAAATAAAACAAATATTTACAAACAAAACAACGGCGCTGCTACCGCTGCCATGGCAGCCAAGATACCTCGGTCAGCGTCGGCCCGTGGTATCCGAGGTCTTCTCACGAACGACCTCGCCACCCCAATAGTGCTTGACACGTCCATTCATCATGAATTCACGACCGGCGTTCCTTTTTGTAATGTGATAGCACGTGGGGCGCTACCCGAGAATTGTGAAGGGACCGACCATCGTGATTTCGACTTTCCAGGAAAAGCCTCGCCTTGAATTGAACAATAGCACTTGTCGACCCGGCAAGAACTCACGGTAAGATATTGTTATCATGCCATCTCTTGGTTTTCCTTGTACAACTTGGCATTCTCATAAGCAAACCAACGGAATTCATCCGTCTCACTTAGTTGCAAAAACGGCCTCCAAAGGTGACGCGTGCTCAAAATTCGGTTTCTTTATTGCCCGATAGGCTCGATGTTCAAGCTCGAGGGAGATGACAAGCTTTCCATAAACCATCCGATGAGGAGACATCCCTAAGGTGTCTTGAAAGTCGCGTAGGCCCATACAACATTCTGGGTTCACCACCTTCTCCAAGATACTTTTTATCTCTATTTGAAAGCTCGTGACCATTTGTTTGAGGATGATATCATTAGCCACCTTGTGTCCGACATTGTACTTGGCAGAAACGGCACCCACATGTTAACAAAATGTGCCCTCATCACTAATAATCGCTCGAGGAGTACCAAACCGCGTGAAGATGTTCTTTTGCAAAACTTGATAACAACCAGCGTCATTGGTGGGGCTAGCCACGGCCTCTACCCGTTTAGATACATAATCAACCGCCACCGGGATGTAGAGGTTGCCCAAATGGGGTGGAACGGACCCGTGAAATCGAGGCCCCACACGTCAAAGAGTTCAATTTCCGTAATGAAATTCATTGGCATCTCATTCCGGAAGATATATTCCCACCCTTTGACATCGTCACATCTTTGCAGTGGGTGTGCCTTTAAAGCGTGGTGGCCAAAAATAACATGGTTCAGTACCTTGGCCGTCGTTCTTTGTCTGCAAAATGAGCGCCATATGGAGTAGCATGACAACCCTCTAGAATTGATTCCATCTCTTCATGTGGTACGATCATCTCATCAAACCATCGCCCAACGTTTATCTGAATGGTTCATCCCAAAAGTAATGTCGACCTCGAGAAGAACCTTTCCTCCGTTGAAATGAGAGTTCGGGTTGCAGCACTCCACAGACCAGGAAGTTGACAAAGTCTGCATACTAAGGTGTACTACTATGCCGCATGCTCATTAATTGTTCATCGGGGAAAGCGTCCTGAATGTGGGTATGAGTTTCATCGCCCGCGGCTGTAGGCAATCGAGATAAATGGTCAGCTACTTGATTCTCAGTCCCTTTCCTGTCTCTAATCTCCAGATCAAATTCTTGTAGAAGCAAGATCCACCGGATTAACCGTGGCTTGGTATCTTTCTTGGCGACAAGATATCTTATGGCCGCGTGATCTGTGTAAACAATCACCTTCGAACCCACGAGGTAGGCTCTGAATTTTTCACAAGCGAACACTACTGCTAGCAGCTCCTTATCCGTAGTGGTGTAATTTATTTGAGCTTCCACCAACGTTTTGCTTGCGTAATAGATGGAGTGGAATATCTTCTCCTTTCGTTGACCCAGCACGGCCCCCACGGAGAAGTCACTAGCGTCGCACATCACCTCGAAAGGTAATGATCGGTTTGGTCCAATGATTACTAGAGTCGTCACTAGAGCTCGTTTCAAAACATCAAACGCCTTCGGACATTAGGGGTGAGCTCAAGTGGCTATTTTCTCAAAGCAAGGCACACAACGGCTTAGAAATTTTGAAAAATCCTTTATAAACCTTCAGAAAATCCTGCAAGATGTCCCAAGAAACCACGCACCCCTTTACAAGTGGTAGGGGTGGAAGTTTATCTATCACTTCGATCTTGGCTCTGTCCACTTCGATCCTTCTTGGATATGTGATGGCCCAGCACTATGCCCTCTTGTACCATGAGTGGCATTTTTCCAATTTAAGACCAAGTCGTGCGCCTCGCAGCAGCTCAAGACCTTGCCCAAGTTACCGTGCATACCTCAAAAGTGTCCCCAAATACGGAGAAGTCATCCATGAAGATTTCGACGAGACTTCTCCACCATATCGAGAAGATGGCCATCATGCAACGTTGAACGTCATTGGGGTATTACAGAGTCCAAAAGGCATCCTTCTAAAGGCAAAAGTGCCATAGGGGCAAGTGAAGGTGGTTTTGTGTTGATCATCGGGTGCAATGGCGATCCGATGATAACCGTAATACCCATCTAGGAAACAGAAGAACTTCTTGCCAGCGAGTTTATCAAGCATTTGATCCATGAATGGCAGATGAAAATGGTCTTTCCTAGTAGCGTGTTCAATTTCCGTAATCCACACAAACATGCCATCCTGTTATCACCCGAGTTGGAATCGCCTCACTGCCGATCATTAGAAATCACTCAGTAACTCCTCCTTTTTAGGAACACCACCGCACGGGCTCACCCAAGAACCGCCCGAGATCGGATAAATGATTCCAAAGATCCGACCATTTAATAACTTCCTTTTTCAACACCTCTTTCACGGCCTGGATTAAGACGGTATGGTACTCTATGGAAGTCTTTGTGGCAATCTTCAACAATATCTTGTGCATGCACGTAGTAGGGCTGATCCCTGATGTCGGGCAATTGACCATCCAATAGCTCTCTCAGATTTGTGCAAAGACCGTAATGTAGATTCTTCCTTGTCGAAGTTCGAAAGAAATTGAAATGATTATTGGAAGAGTTTGTCCTCTCCCGGATAAGCATATTTCGGTGGTTGGGCAAAGTTTTGGACTAAGTATTGGAGTTCGTCTATCGAAGGTTTGGATACAGGACGGTCGATCTGCGAGTCAGTGACTCGAGCTCGTTGATAGCGGTGGCACTTCGCAGATCTCTTGTTAGAGTGGATCTTTGAGATAGCCCCGTTTCTTGTTCCAACCTGCGAGGTTGGCATATTCATTCTTCTTGTCTTGAGCCGAGTGTTCCAAAGATCTTTTCACGATGACCGCTTCTAATACTTGTATTAATGAGCATTCCTCCACTTCGTCGAGGTACTTCATAGCATTGAAAACATTGAAAGTAACCTTCGATCATTTACCCTCATTGTGAGTTCGCATTTTGAACATCAATCGAGTCCTTCTGTTGCAAGGAAAGGATGTCCCAAAATAATAGGCACCTCATGGTCCGCTTCATAATCCAATATGATGAAACCATGGGAAAAATGAATGTATCAACCTTTACTAGCACATCTTCAATTTTTCCTTGGGATGAGCCATGAATCGATCCGCCAATTGCGTGGTCCTTGTTGTGGCCGACTTCCCTATCCCGAGCTTCACGAATATCGAGAGGCGGCATTAAGTTTATACTTGCTCCTAGATCACATAGAGCACGACCAACGTTCGACCTCCAATTGAGCATGGAATTGTGAAACCCCGGATCTTTCAACTTGGGTGGAATCTTGCTTTTAACATGGTACCACTTCTCCGATCGGTGCCACTGTTTCAACTCCCTGTGCATCTCTTTTTTGTTAGGATATCCTTCAAGAACTTCATATAATTTGGCATTTGTTCAAGGTTTCCACCAATGGAATATTAATGTCTTGTTGTTTCAAGACATCTAGAAATCTCCAAACCGAGTGTCTTCGTTTTTTTTCAACCTTTCGGGAAAGGTGGTGGTGGTCGATAAACCACCTCGTCCATCGCTTAACCGGCGGTGGTTTCACCTCGGTAGGCTTCAAAGATCAAGGGGTTTCTTTGGAGCTCCACTTCTACCAAATTGCTTTTAGTGTTTGAGGACTCGCCTCTTCTTGGTTCGTAGATTCGGTGTCGTGCATTTTCATTCCACTGTAAAGGTAACGGCCTCGACATGTTCTTTATCTTCCGAGGGTTTTCCGTGTCACTGGCGATTACCAAGTGGCCTATTCCTCATCTCGGTGGCTAATTGTCCGATCTCGAACTTCCAAATTCCATAGCGAAGTGGGCGCCTGGATTTCTTGCATCTGTCTTGCCATATACTCCTTCATCAAAGTTTCAATAAACTTGGGGCGTGGAGCGTCTTGTTGCTTTGGTTGGAAATTTTGTTGATATGTGTTTTCTCAAAATTTCCACCACCACTTGTTCACTCCTTGTCATCCCACGAAAAATTAGGATGTTGTCTCCACCCGTGATTATATGATTGTGAATACGGATTATTCCGTGGCCATTCTGGTTTCCCGGTAGCATAATGGTCGGATTTGATGGACAACTATCAAAAGCAAGCCCTCCCCACAAGAAACACACGACACTTCGCTTACTTGCATTGTGGGTGCGACCATCGAACACTTGTCGCTGAGCGGTGGATTGGCTACTTGCAAGCCTTTCAACATATTGCTCATAGATGCCACTTGAGCAGATTAGCGCCGTCAAGGCATCAACTTCGTAACATCGACGCGATTTCTTCCCCATTGGAACTCGAGAATTGGACCATTGACAATTGTTATTAGCGATCCTTTCCAATATCTCATATGCCTCATTGTAGGATTTAGAGAATAGCTCCATTTGCGGGAGTCGAGCACCAAGCGTGTGGACGCATTTAACCCATTATAGAAGGTCTCCAGGTTGAATGTGTTGGATTTGTATATCGAAAAGCGCTTTGGTTGAGCTTGTATACAATGTTTCGTTACCACTATTACAATCTCCTATCTCGTATTGAATACTTGATTGCATATATCGTGTCCCCTTATCTCATATATGTTAGATCATACAAGGTGTAGAAGATCACGTAAGTCTCGTATGATTGGTCGAGCTTAATGAGATATAAAAGTTTCACAACCGAGACAACTTGAGGACGAGTTGTCGGTATAGTCGCAGATAGATAAGAAGTGACTTGACTTAGTTGCTTGTCTATCTTTGGTGCGTCTCGACGTATTGAAGGATCACAGTGAGATGTGTTCTTCTATCCGACCGTCGTGAAGAACCAAGATCTCGGTGACTTACGATGATCTAAACCCCGATAAGGTATTAGGTGAGTATGAGTTCTTGACCATCACTTTGACTTGTTATGGGTGAGGTTATATGTTCTAACCCAAGATTCTCCGCATCTTGGGTGGTGGCGTCTTGTATGTCATGCTAGTTATCTCGTATCAAGTCACCGTATCCATTTAGGATGATGACGCCCCTTAAGGAGCTCAAAGGTTTATTGTACTAAACCCCGCAGTTGAGTTAGCTCAAGTACAATAATAAGGTTGAGTGGTACCGCTTAAGGAATTGAAGATATTAATTATTTTAAGCAATCGATTGCTATAAATGATTAATGGACATTCGATATCTTAAATACGGGATTCAGAATGTCAAGTGCAAGCCCGACTCAACTTCGTAATAAAGGGTAAGTCAAGATTTATTCTCTAGTGGCATGAATAAATGTTTATAAATTAATTTATGTTATGGGCTGAACATAAGATAATTAATTTATTTGAGGCTCATCTTTATTCATTGATTTGATCCACTGGTGGCCCATCCAGGCCCGTTACTCTTTGGAAGAAATCGGCTACCACCATCGCTCTCAAAGGAAAGATTTTATTCTCTTTATCCTACAAGGATATAATTATATTTATGGTATATGCATAGATCCTTTCCTTATGGGATTAAGGTAGTGCATTATAAATATAAGGTAAGAGATAGAATCAAGGTTAATCCTCACATTTTAACCTAGAATTTTCGCCCACCTCATAGTCTTGTTGAGAGTTTCGAAAATTGTGAAGTGAGAGCAAAGGGTGATTTTTCCGAAGCATTCTCCATAGATCGCCCTCACCGACGCTGGAGATTGGGTAACCGGATACGATCCGTAAGGTCAAAGCACGCAGTCTCGACCGCTCGATCCGCTCATCCCGCTCGATCCACCTCGACATATCAAAAGGTAAACACGAGTAAACCCTCACGTGTTGCAATTAATTAAATAGACGATGCTAGGTTTATAATCAATGTATGGTGAATTAAATATCCAAGATAGATCCCGGCGCAGGCTAGACATAGGTCATCCCTACACTGGTATCGAGCCGGGATCGAATCTTCGCTCGCTGGATTAATTCACGTTTGATTATTACGCATGCGTTTGATTAATGCGCTTCGCTGCTCATCGTGGCTCGTTTTTGTTTTTGTTGGGTTTTGTTTTTCACCACGAGAAAATCCGTGGTTAGATTAGATTTATTTTCTGTAAATCTTATCTGTAAATGAAGAACGAAGACGAAAGCACGAAAAATGAGACGATGGGGAAAAACAGGTCTCACGGGTGTCTCCTGGACGGTTTCATGACCGAGCCTCGCGGTCGCGAGGGCTATCGCGAGGGGCGGCGCGACAGGCATGTCACAAGACGAGATCCTCGGCGCCACACGAGCGAGCAGTGGTCGCGAGATTCGCCGCCAAGCAACGCAGCGAGCGAGCGGGCGGCGACGGGCTGTCACGCGTGAGAAACCCGGCGCTTATGAGTAGACTGGCGGTCGCAGTTTTCGGCGGGCGGGCGGCGACATCTCTACAGATGTTCGGCGCCGACGGAAGGTCACAAGACGTGCTCGTCGGGTCGCTGGTCGC
This sequence comes from Salvia rosmarinus, assembly GCA_036937905.1. Classification (NCBI taxonomy): domain Eukaryota; kingdom Viridiplantae; phylum Streptophyta; class Magnoliopsida; order Lamiales; family Lamiaceae; genus Salvia; species Salvia rosmarinus. The sequence goes on along the minus strand of CM072818.1, from coordinate 53,707,331 downwards.
TTTAGCGACCGCGAGGAAGCCGCGCTGGCGCAGCTGGCGCGGCGGCGATGAGGTCAAGGCGTCTTGGTGGGCTTTGCCCTAGCGTGGCCCAAAGATAGATTGGGCCGACCCACCGCACTGCTTTTTCCAAATTTCAACCCAGTTTTCGGTCCGCGCCATGCACGCGAGGCCCGCTTTGTTGAATCCGTCCGTGCTCGTGCACGCGAGGCCTGCTTTCAATGTTTAATTGCACTTTGCAAATCTATGTAATAGATTAGACAGATTGTGCGTGTTTCACGATTGGGCGCGATGAACGTTTTATTTTATTTTTATCGCTTATATGCATGTCTGGATGTTTAAATTATGCAAGAGTACATTATGTATGTTTAAATTACGCCGACAAACCTTTAAGTGTTTTACGAATTGGATGCGCATAGTAAGCATGCTAGGTTTATCGCGTTTATCAAGCATATTTTAGAATTTCTGCGAGCATGTTTTACATGTTGAGTTCTATAGAAAACATGCTAGATTACGTGATCTGCATGGACAAACCTTTTGAATAAAATGACTAAGCAAGTAACCCGACATATTAATTTTTGAATTAAAATGTCAAGACCTCCACTTTTGATCTCTAAACAAAGTGAGACGACCGTGAGTAAACGCCCACACGCGTGGCTTGCTTGCTTTGCTTATCATAAGTTTGTTAGATGAGATTTCTAAATAAAACATTTTAAATCTATTGAGAAGTGGGAGTTTCATGTAAACGCCCACACGCGTGGCTTTGCATGTGCGATTTTCATAAGTTCTCTAGAGATAGATATAAAATGAGATAACAAAAGAATTTGAATTGAAGCGGTATGGTCCGAGTGAGTATGCCAATTCTAAGAATTCATTTTCTCACGTTAAAATTGTGGTCATTGCTTAGACATCACCTCAAGTACAACTTCCCGCCAAGTCCCTTCTCGCGATAGTGATGTGATCTAGTAAGGTCCAATCTTTAATTTCATTTGTCATAAGGATAAGTTGACATGGATTGAAATTAAACCACTAAAAGGTATATTTTAGTGCGGTCGGGGGTTCATGTGGCGCCCACACGCGTGGCTTGCGTGTGGGATTCCTTGGGCGATCGGAGGTTTCTATTAATATTATTTTATCAAAAGGTTACAATATTATTGTTACGAATTATATGCGATCGTATGCTTATGTGTTTACATTATCGCTTCGGATATGTCTCTACGCCGATAATCAATATGCTCGCACAAAACCGTTATCCGATCCAAATTTTATCGAGTGAAAACGAAACATGGAATATGTTCTTATATTTGAAGAACACATGTTTGTTCTCACTACTCCTAAACCCGATGCCCTTCGACGCATCGACTAATGAGCAAGAGAGTCAAGACTGACTTTTGAAATAAGTCAAACAATATGGCTAAATGCTATATGATGACTACTATGTCCAAAGGCTTGCAATGCAAAGATCGATCGATGGTAGACGCGACCGATATTTGGTCAAGTCTCGAGAGTAAGTTCGGGCAATCGGATCGGACGATTCGCTTCCACACAATGAGAGAAATCTTGGCGTGTAAGATGGAAGAAGGAAGTTCGGTCCATGAACATGTCTCCACACGACTCATCTCATGGATAGTCTTGATCGGTTGGGAGGAGGTATTGACGGCGGCCAAGGTCGATATCATCCTCAATACACCGCCCAAGTCTTTTGAGAACTTTCACAGAATGCGATCATGAGCAAGACCGAGTTTACACTTAGTCGGGCTTGTTTAATGATCTCGTGGCTGCGGAAGGAGTTATGGGAAAAGGAGCATATGCTCTGCTAGCACATCTAAGGGCCCAAATTTTCCGTTGCAAAATGGGAAAAGAAAAAGGGCACCAAAGGTGGTAGAGGCAAGGGAAATAGTGGGAGTAATGGGAACAAGAACGTGGTTGCCACCGGAGGCTTGAAGAAGCCAAAGGAGAAGGGCAAGTGCTTCAAGTGCGGTAAGACCGGGCATTGGAAGGCCAAGTGCCCTATGCTCAAGGCTCAAGCTACGCCGTTTGCTTTAGTATGTGAAACATGTTTAGCGACTTGTTCTACCCATTCTTGGGTAGTAGATACGGCGAATCGATCATGTTTGTTGCACTGCGTGGGTTCCTGCGGACAAGGGAGTCGTTTGATGGCGAGATAACGATCTCCATGGGCAACGCGTGAAAGTCGAGGCGCTTGCAGTTGGAGATGTTTCTTTATGTTTTGGGACAATGCTTTAGTTTTGAAAGACGTTTTATATGTGCGGATTTTCAGTAACCTTGTTTCTGCTTTCAAATTATTTACTCATGGATATTCTCGTTATTTTTGATAGTGGTGTTTCTATCATAAGAAATGACGGTTATCCGTGTTGGCACTTTATATAATTCGCTTATACTATTTCGCAAAACATAATACCTATAACTATGTTGCATCTTCATCAAACCCTAAAAGAGAAAGTTTTCAAGAAGATGACACCACTTTTCTCTCGGCATCTTAGACTAGGTCACATCAATCTAAATAGGATCCAAAGACGGCTAAGAATGGAGTTGGGTAATCTCACGGTTACTCTGCTCCCGCCTCGCGAATCCGTATAGAAGGTAAGATGTCGACCGCACCCTTCAAAGCGGCGGTTATAGAGCCAAAGAAATGTTGGAGTTAGTCCATTCGGACACTGTGGACCGATGTCCACACAAGCTCGTGGAGGGTGCAGTATTTTGTCACTTTCATCGACGACACTCAAGTACGGATACGTATACCGCTCACCGCGAAGTCCGAATGCTTTGAGAAATTCAAAGAGTTTAAGGCGGAGTGGAGACGAAGCTAGGTAAAGTATCAAGTCATCTGCGTTACGATCGCGGTGGCGAATACCTCAAGAACGATTTTATGGACTATCTAGTGAAGTGTGGGATCACCTCCCGGCGCCTTCATTTCACCGGGCACACCACAACAAAATGGTGTGTCGAGCGAAGAAATAGGACTCTTTTAGAAATGGTTAGATCAATGACGAGCTATGCAACATTGCTTATTTAGCTCGGGGTATGCCTTAGAGACGGCGGCATACTTGCTAAATCTAGTACCATCCAAGTCATCGAAAAGACCCCTTCGAAGTTTTGGTTTGGGCTGAAGCCTAGTTTAAGCCACATAAGGATATGGGCGATCCAACAAATGTGTTGAACAAGAAGGCTGACAAGTTGGAGGCTAGATCTGACGCAAGGCTGTTTATTGGCTATCCTAGAGGAATGAAAGGTGGTTTATTCTATAGTCCTAAGGATCAGAAGGTCATTATTAGCACTAATGCCCGATTCTTAGAAGAGGATTATATGAAAAATCATAAGTCCAAAGTTGAAATCATTCTTCAAAAATTAGAAGATGATCGATTCCACCACCGATTAGGCCAAAGGTGCGAGATGTCGAGTCTAGTGGGAGGGATCGACACCGATACTTCAAGAAATTGAAGTGGGTCGAGTTCCACTAGAGATACCGACCGTCATAAGTGGTACCTACCAAACAAGTTGTGCAAAATAGAGAACCACAAGTTTCTCGCACCCACCGTTGCCATTGTGCCAGAGAACCTCGTCAGAGTGGGAGGTTGTTCGTCAACCCGAGTGATTTATGTTCGTGGGTGAATCTTGATTTAGTCCCGTGAAGCGAACAGCAATAATCGACCCATGGACATACAAGGAGGCGATACAAGATATTGATGCAAGATCACGGCACACCGCTATGGACTAAGAAATGGAGTCCATAACGGCTATGGATGTATATGAAAGACACCTCTACCCGGATGGCAAGGAAGCCATAGGTAGTAAGTGGATATACAAGAGGAAGAGATTCCGATGGAGAGGTTTCGCTTTCAAAGCCGGGCTTGTGGCGAAAGTGGTACACTCAGATTGAGGCATGGATTTCGATGAGACCTTTTAGCTGTAGCAATGCTCAAGTCCATCGTAATTCTTCTAGCCATAGCAGCCCACTTGAACCCAGAGGTTTGGCAAATGGATGTTAAAACCGCTTTTCTAAGCGGTTACCTTGAGGAAGGTAGAGACATCTATATGCGAAAGAATTGAAGGTTATGTGGTAAAGGGTGAAGAGCATTTAGTATGGAAGCTTAAGTCCATTTATGGACTTAAGCGAACCTCCCGATCATGGAACTTACGCTTTGACGAGGTAGTAAAGTCCTATGGATTTACCCAGTGCCTAGCGAGAGTTGTGTGTATCGGTTAGATGTCAACGGTGATGTGGTATTTCTTGCACTTTATGTAGATGACATCCTTCTAGTTGGCAACAACGTGAAGCATTATCGGACGTAAAGAGTTGGCTATCCGATCGGTTTCAAATGAAAGACTTAGGAGATGCGGTACATTCTTGGGATCAAGGTTTACCGAGATCGCGAAGAAGAAAATGTTGAGCTTATCTCGGGCGTCTTACATTGATCTTGTGATTACTCGCTTTAGTATGCATCGCCAAGAAAGGATTGCTACCTTCGGACATGGCGTTCCTTTATCTAAGACGCAATACCTATGACCGCAAAGGAGATAGAGGAAATGAGACAAGTTCCTTACGCTTCCGCCGTAGGAAGTCTCATATACGCAACGCTATGCACGAGGCCCGATATCTCGCTATGTGGTAGGCATAGTAGCTAGATGTCGTCTAACCTGGACAAGCTCATTGGACCGTAGTAAAGCATATACTTAAGCACCGAAAGGACTCGAGATTATAGGCTGGTTTACCATGCGAGATAGTCTAATGCCTTTGGGTTATCTGCACTCGGATTTCCAAGTCGACCGTGATGAGAAAAAGTCAACCCCTGCTATGTGTTTACCTCGGGAGGTGGAGCCGATCTGGCGGAGTGCAAAAGCGGCGATGCATTGCGGACTCTACCATGGAAACCGAATATGTAGCCGCCTTCGGAGGCTTCTAGGAGGTCAGATGGTTTGAGAACTACCTCATGGATCTAGGTGTGGTACCGGTTTGCCAAGAGTATCATAGTTTCTCGTGATAACTCGGGTGCGATGTGCAAACTCGAAGGAACCACGGACCCACAAGGCGACCAAACACATAGAGAGAAAGTACCATGTCATACGAGAAATCGTTAGACGAGGTGACGTCTTTGATTGAAAAGATTGATACGACGGAAAATCTAGCGGATCCATTCACGAAGAGCTCGCCGCAAAAGTCTACGATGGACACGTTAGAGGACTGGATTGCGCTTGATGGCACCCACTTAGAAAGGAAACTTTTGTATAAGTGGGAGAAGCAAAGTGATGGTTGTTTGTAATAGCTAGTAGAGACACATTGTATACTAAAAGTTTGCTTTAGTATAAGTGGGAGATTGTTGGATTTGTATCGAAAGCGCTTGGTTGAGCTTGTATACAATGTTTCGTTACCACTATTACAATCTCCTATCCGTATTGAATACTTGATTGCATATATCGTGTCCCCTTATCCCATATATAAGTTAGATCATACGGTGTGTAGAAGATCACGTAAGTCCGTATGATTGGTCAAGCTTAATGAGATATAAAAGTTTCACACCGAGACAACTTGAGGACGAGTTGTCGGTATAGCTGCGAGATAGATAAGTGACTTGACTTAGTTGCTTGTCTATCTTTGGCACGCCTCGACGTATTGAAGGATCACAGTGAGATGTGTTCTTCTATCTCGACCGTCGTGAAGAACCAAGATCTCGGTGACTTACGATGATCTAAACCTCGATAAGGTATTAGGTGAGTATGAGTTCTTGACCATCACTTTGACTTGTTATGGGTGAGGGTTATATGTTCTAACCCAAGATTCTCCGCATCTTGGGTGGTGGCGATCTTGTATGTCATGCTAGTTATCTCAGATCAAGTCACCGTATCCATTTAGGATGATGACGCCCCTTAATGAGCTCAAAGGTTTATTGTACTAAACCCCGCGGGTTGAGTTAGCTCAAATACAATAATAAGGTTGAGTGGTACCGCTTAAGGAATTGAAGATATTAATTATTTTAAGCAATGATTGTTATAAATGATTAATGGACATTCGATATCTTAAATACGGGATTCGTAATGTCTAAGTGCAAGTCTCGACTCAACTTCGTAATAAAGGGGTAAGTCGGCATTTATTCTCTAGTGGCATGAATAAATGTTTATAAATTAATTTATGTTATGGGCTGAACATAAGATAATTAATTTATTTGAGGCTCATCTTTATTCCTTGCATTTGATCCCTGGGCTGGCCCATCCAGGCCCGTTGCTACTGGAAGAAATTGGCGCCCACTACTGCTCTCAAAGGAAAGATTTTATTCTCTTTATCCTACAAGGATATAATTATATTTATGGTATATGCATAGATCCTTTCCTTATGGGATTAAGGTAGTGCATTATAAATATAAGGTAAGAGATAGAATCAAGGTTAATCCTCACATTTTAACCTAGAATTTTCGCCCACCTCATAGTCTTGTTGAGAGTTTCGAAAATTGTGAAGTGAGAGCAAAGGGTGATTTTTCCGAAGCATTCTCCATAGATCGTCCTCACTCGACGTTGGAGATTGGGTAACCGGGATACAGTCCAGAAGGTCAAAGCACGAGTCTCGACCGTTCGATCCGTTCATCCCGTTCGATCCACCTCGACAGATCAAAAGGTAAACACGAGTAAACCCCTACGTGTTGCAATTAATTAAATAGACGCATGCTAGGTTTATAATCAATGTATGGTGAATTAAATATCCAAGATAGATCCTCGGGCGAGGGCTGACATAGGTCATCCCTACGAACGCGGTCACGAATACCGTGGTGAGGGCATTTCGTAGCATTTCCTTATAACGTTCCCATGCCTCGATACGATTCAACATCATTCTGCTTGAACCGACATGATGCCATTTCGAAATATTGCATTCTTTGTAGGCGGGAAATACTTCATGAAGAATTTTTCACGAGCTCGTTCCACAGTGATAGAGTCCGATGGAATACCATTCAGCCATGCTTTGCACAATCTTGTAGCGAGAAGGGAACAATTAAGTCTCGGTAACCGGCGAAACACCCGCAACTTGAATGAGTCACGACCTCCGTGAATGACCGGCGGAGATGTGGATCCTATGGCTTGCCCACCGAATCGCCCACCGCTTGGAGCATCTCGAACATAACCGCTTCACTCGAATCGGTTCGCTTGCACCTCGGTGCCGGTTATTCCCGATTCATTTCATTAAATGCGGGGTTAAGCGTGATCACGTATACCCCTTTCCCGGTCATCAGCGATTACTATGGCATTTCCTCCATTATTCTCATTACCTCCAGGTGCGGCCATTTTGGCTTGCGCTCTACGGACGTTTTCACGTCGTCTTCCTTGACGGAAGGTGCGTTCAATCTCTGGATCTAGCGGGTATAATAACTGCGCCTTGGTTTTGCACATATACCACGCCCGTAAGCTTCGATTACGCAAAAGAAAATAACAGAGTTAACTACTAATACTAAATAAACACAAAAATGGAAATATCAACGTAATTTATAATTGGCGTTCCCTGGCAACGGCGCCAAAAACTTGTTGTGATAAATGTGTGCAACACAATTAAATGTACACAAGTGCACGTAATCAACAAGTAATATACGGAAATATTCCGAGATCAAATCCACAAGGAACGCACTTTTTAAACCACGTCGAGGACAATTTGTTTGCGATTATGAGAGAGGAACAAATAAAGAGAAGTATTACACCGAGACGAGGTGGAATTTCAGACAAATTATGATTAAACAACTGATATTAGGAGGGGAAATATACTTGACCTCTTGATTCCACCCATGCTCCGTACTCGCTATGCTACAGCATTATCTTTGCCTCGTTATTATGACATGAACTCTTCCAACTCTTAGTATTTTTCCAAATCTAAGATTATACCCTCTAAGCTCGTTAATATATTCCTATACCAAAGTGCTTTAAGAGTATCTTTACTATTCCATTCATTTATGTCACACAAGGTAAACACATATTCCTATGCTATTCACACACATAATACTTAAATCATGTTCTTGCGTCACTTTCTTGTTTTCCACTCTATGAAAGCTTCCCAGAAATCATAGAGCTAAAATCCCACTCATGGTGATCAATCACAAGCAAGATAAATAATCTCCAAGAAAACGATAATAACTTAACAAAATAAGCAGAGAACGGGGCTCGTTACACGAGCATGGGTTTCATCAAAAGATCAAGTCCTACAAACTTAGCTCATAGCGAGCTGTGCAACAAAATTCAAATACACAAATGCCATAGCAAAGCAAAAAGAAATCGAGATTCAAAGTTAACACTCGTCGCCGAAATCACGTGCTCTCCTTGGATCGTCGCTTTCTTCCGATAGCTTCTTCTCCAGGTGTCGCCTCCGTTCCCTTTCTCGTGCAGTCTTGAATAATGAATTATCTCTTGATTGTCGCCCTCTCTTTTAATAACAAACTCTGACACTTTTTAGGTGTGAAGACTAGGCACCTGCAAGCCCTTCATCCTCTGATTCTTTCTTTTCCGTTAGCTCGCAAACGCTTGCGTCCTTTATCTTTGCCGTGGCCGGCCGCCATGTGTTGTGGTCCTGCAGATCTTCTTCGTTTCTTTCATAAGCACGGTCACCGCTAATACGAGCTCCTACTCTCGATGAAGACCTCGCATCCAAACTCAATCCCTTACAAACTCGACCTTACTCAAAGGTCCGTCCTCACGTCTAAGTTTGGCGTCGTGACATCGCCTGACTTTCTTTCCTTTCTCCCGAGCTCGACCTTTGAATGGGCCTGACTTCATTTATGAATCCGATCTCAGTTGCGGTCATCATTCTCGAGCTCGGCTTAGAGTCCGACCTCACTTGTAAGTCCGGCCTCGCTTACGAGTTTTAGTATCGAGGTCGTCTTCACACTTGCAAACTTTTCAATCTTTGAGCTCGGCTTAGGTTGCGAGCTCGGCTCTGTTCTCTTTCTTTCCGGAGTTCGGTTCCGCTCACGAGCTCGGAAGTCTTGAGCTCGGTAGTCTTGAGTTCGGCAGTCTTGAGCTCGGCTTCCAGACTTCGCTCCAGCCTCCTCGGTTTTCACTTTTCCTGAGCTTTGACTTCGTCTTTGTAGTTCGACTCTGCTCCCGTATTTTTCCAGCATTATCCGTTCAATCCTTCCTCGTACATCGAAGTCAAGCTCGCTCACGAGTTCGGCCTTGCTTGCGCGTTCAACCTGGAGCTTGACTTTGACTCAGCGGACTTCAGCCTCGTCTTCACTGCCGTTCTTCCTGCTTCATGCCATAACTAATAACGCATAAATGCCATTAAAAACCCTTTAAATTCACCTGACTCAATCCTTCACACATACACACGCAAACATAACATAAACATATAACATAACAGCAAACTAACGAACAGAACCCGTTAGACTCAAGGATATTATCATCAAAAAGGTCATGTAATAACTCTTTTATAAGAGTTATCAGTATACAATAATAGGGAAAATCATATAGAAAAATGATTGATCTGTATAACTTGTGGTGAGACATGTGTTGCATTATGTGCTACGTGAAACAGGAACTATGCATAAACATAACTAAACACAACGGGCAAAACAAAAAAAGAATTTAGTAATCCAATTAGGTGAATCAAATACATCTGGGGGGCCTCACTCAGGGGGAAGCACTTCACTATCTAGAGATAAATTATAAAATGACTTACACAATAAGACTCTCTCTTACTATGTCTATAAAACCTTCCAAATCTCCACCCACCTGTTGGATGTGTATGTGATAAACGCAGATTTACACGCTTATTGTTGATATTTAAAGATGATTTTAGATCGCTTAATGTGCGCTTATGTATCGATTCTTAATGTTTCATCTATTTCTAGAAGATCTTGCTCTTGGGTGTTCCTTCGACGCTTTGTAGGTTTATATATTGATTATCAAGCAAGGAAGCAGACGAGTAAAATTAACATTACGCCTGTGTTCTAGCGACCGCCTAGCGGTCGCTAGGCTGGCCGCTAGGCAAACCGGCGAGCACCGGAAGGGCCGCGGCCCAACCTCGTGCCCGCGAGCGAAGCCTAGCGTCGAGAACTCATCGGACGATTTCGCGACCGATTCATAATGGCTAGCGACCGCCAGCGTGTCATGAGGTTCAAAGCGAATAAGAAGGCGAAAGCGAGCGAGAAATCAGCTGCGAGATTACCTAGCGATCGCCCTAGCGATCGCGGCGCGCGACAGAGGCAAAAATTAGGGTTTCCACCCTTTCTATAAACAGGCAAGCCATCCGCGCCTCCACGCACCCCAACACGCCCTGCACCTAGTTTTACTTGATTTTCCTCGGTTTTCAATTCTTTGTCTTTAGTCTTCGTTTAGTTTAATTCTAGTATTGTTTTGCGTTATTCTAGTTTAGTTTATCGTTTCGTTATCGATCGGAACGTTTTTGTCCGATCGTTTTCCTTTGTTTTCCGCTCGTTTGCTTGGGATTCGATTCAAGACCAACCATTGTTCATCCGACGCTTCCCTACGGGTTTTATATATTTAATTTACATTTTTATGGTTAAATCGTATTTCATTCCGCTTATGATGTCCTGCTAGTTTTCTATTCTAATCCTAGGGTTTGCATGATCCGATCCTATATGTTGTGATTCCCGCTATTGTTATTTACCTTCCGTGCATTGATTCATGATTCTTGGTGCTTATTTATATGTATTGATTTCTAATCAATTTTGATGCATATCATAGTTGCCATCAATTACGTGAATCGTTTTAATTGTCAATCGATCTTGAATGCATGATACGAATAAGCCTTGAGTCGAATCGAGATAGGACATTCGTAGGAAGCATAGTCTTAGTGATCCATTTGAGTTGCTTATTTTCCTCTAGAGACGAATCGTAATAGGAAAAATTAGTAATCAATCGCCGCAATTGTCGAATCGAAGTTGTTGGTTATATATGTGATCTTCCGTCTTGTGCGGATTAAAACGGTTAGTAATAAGCGTGATAAACATCGTTGTGGATAGGATTGGTGCATCCCAGGTTAGTCTTTCTTTATAGTCTTCTATCGTGTTTTATTGCGTTATTTATATTTACGTTTGGTTACCTTTGCTTTGGATTAAATTCAAGCCCTAAAACCTCTCACCCTTTATACGTGCTTGAATAATGATGAATAATCGTTGAGCTAGCTTCTATGTTTCGTGATACAATCTCGTGGATACGATACTTAACTTACCCTATATTTACACCTTTTCGTGTTAGAAAATTAAGCGATCAGTATGCACCTACACGATCTAGACATAAATACAGTACTGTTACCACCTAACCCCTCGATAAATAATCAATAAACAAGAATATTACAACTCTTTTACAATGAACGTTCAATAGACTTTACCTCAAAAACACTCTTCTACTAGAACAAATATTGGAACACGTACTAGGAAACATAACATTGGTAACACGTTCGGAAGAAAATCTAACATGAACAAAATACTTTTGATACTACATTGCGTGAGATCAACTAAGAACAAACTCACCTGTCATTCTAAACGAAAGTGAGTCTTCTTATATAGTCTTCAATTCATAGATCATCTCTTGCAGTCTAAGTTTTCTTGTTGAGATAGATCTTTGACTTAGTATAAAGACTTTTCTTATAGACTTCTCTTGCTGAGTAGATCTTCATCTCATATGTGAGAATCAATATCTCAGCTCAATCTACACCAAGGATGACAAATAATTTGTAGGAAATATATACAAGTACACACTTTTACAAAAGTGTGTACAACCTATATCCATATTTCAAATTTGATACCGTGTATACCCAAATGCCATTTTAATATATATCTATCGAGTCTTTGTGCGGTCTTGATGTGAAATCGACATAACACCGACCAAACATAACAAACACGTGAATCAATAAATGATTGCGAAATTATTTTCGATGTATTCGATATTATTATGTTAAATTACTTTATATATTCGAATCATGTTTTTATATATCACTTAATCATGTTAAAAGTGTGAGAAAAAATAATTAAATCATCAATCATGTTTTTTAAATAAAAAAACATAAATGAATCAAAAATTAATTAACAAAAAAATCCAAAATTCCTATTCGACAATTCCTTGTTTCCTACGACCGAATCAAGGAATCATCGATCGAATTTTGGATTTCATCGACCGAATTTGAATTTTAAATGAAAATAACAATTTAATTAATTCCTATCTCCGTCAATCGAAACATAAAATGGTCGTGGAGAGAGGAATTATCGACCGAAACTTCAATTTTGCGATGAAATTAATACAAATTATTTATTCATGTATCCCATCGATCGAAACATAAAAGGGTCTAATCGAATCAGCCATTTTTCTAATCGGAAACAAGATATATCAAATTAATTTAATACTAATTAATTTAAATTGAATGTATGATATTTAAATTAATATTTATATTCAATCTAATTTAACCCAATCTTTTAATAAAATATTAATTTCTTTTTCATCCACTTACACAACTCACAACTTATTAATTTTGAAATATTTAATATTGAAATTATCCTTAATATTTCTGAGATTAATTAATCTGCATAAAATAGTACTTCTGAAAAGTAAAAGCTACGCTAAAATTGCGAGAAAAATTCAAGAAGACAAATAAATCTTTGAAAAATTACGTAAAAATTGTGAACAAAGATTTGACCACCAATAATTGAACCAATTCTCTCCTATTTATACAATCGATCGTAATAAATACAAATCCAACCAATTGCTCTTGCTCTTTTCCTCTAATTTTCGCTCGCTCATTTCGATTTTATATTCAAAATTTTCAAATTTATTTCTTCAATCCGAACCCAGACTATGTCTCAACAAGTAAGTTATTCAATTTTTATTTATTTTCTACACATGTTTTGAATTTATTGTTGTTTATGATATTAATTTGTGTTTAGATTTATTATTGTTAATTTAGTTTAGATTTATTATTGTTTATTGGTATGGATAAATTATTGCGCTTAGATAATTAAATTAATTGGATAATTAGCTTAGTGTTTTGAATTTATTGCATAATTTATATAATTCATCTACATAATTAAATTAATTGGATAATTAAATTAATTGGATAATTGCTTAGTGTTTTGAATTTATTGCATAATTCGTATACATAATTGGATATAATTCGCTTAGATAATTATTGCATAATTCGATATATAATTGGATATAATTCGCTTAGGTGAAATTAGATGTTTTATAATAGCATAATTAAATTAATTGCATAATTCGTATATATAATAGTTAAATCATTTAATCATGGTTTTTTTTTTAAAAAAATAATTTAAACGTAAAATCCATCTCTTCTGTCGATGATACCATGATTCGGTCGACCGAATCACGGAATCATCGACCGAGAGATGGATTTTACGCTTAAATTAATTTTTGATTGATTCCGATCGAGGAAAGAAGAATTATAATAAAACAACTTATTTAATCATGATTCCGGTCGACCGAATCTTCAATTGTCGACCGAATCTTCAATTGTCGATTGAATTTAATACTAATTATTAATTAGTTATTAATCGATGTCTCCTTCGATTGAAAACAAGGAAATATCGTAGGAGACATCAATGTGTTCGACCGAGATAGATTTTTAGTTTTAGAAATTAATATTAAATGAACTTATCATATAAGTCTTTTCAATTAGGATAATTTTAGTGTACTTATCTTAAGTTTTCAATTAGGATGAATATAGTAATTAATTATAATGTAAATAACTAATTAATTCATACTTTAATTAAATTAAGTTAAAAATCCCTCTCTCCTATTTAACCAATTCCTTAATTTTAATTTTAAATGAAATCAATTAGGATAATCTTGAATTATTGTTGTTGTTTTAATTTTAAATGAAATCAATTAGGATAATCCACGAAATTAATTTTAAATGAAATCAATTAGGATAATCTTGAATTATTGTTGTTTATGATATTAGATTTCTTATTGTTAGTTTTATTTAGATTTATTGTTGTTAAATTTGTTTAGATTAATTATTGTTAATTTTGTTTACATTAATTATTGTTAATTTTGTTTACATTTGTTTTGCTTATTTGTTTAGATAATTCGATTGTTTCGCTTATTTATAATTATTGCATAATTCGCTTAGATAATTGGATATAATTATTGGATAATTCGCTTAGATAAGTGCCGACATAATTCGTTTATTAGATAAGTCCCTTTTAATGAATTTATTGTAAGAGACTTTAATTATTTAATTAGATTGCTATTTTTTCTTATTTGTATATTTGATTAGAATGTATATTTGTTTTGTACATTAGAAAAATCATATTAAGACCAGTATATTTCGTTAATGTAATCTTGTATTTGTTATAGACGTCGGGATGGAAGAACATTACCGTTCGATATGGAGGCGATGGGATCCTTCTTTATGTTACATTGGCGGGTATCACCAAATGCCTTTGTTCGAATGGACAATGTAATTATCTGGGAGTTCATAGAGATGATTAATCAAATTATGTTGGGAAATTCGTTGAGTACAACCTACCAACTGCATTATCTATCGAGATCTCGGAGTGGTAGAATTATCAAATTACTTTTGAGTAATGATGACCAAGTTTTTCGATTGGCTCATGATGCCCAAGCAGAGGTCTATGTGACTCACGATGCCGACACATCCCAATCGGAGCAAGAACTATATAGACCTTCGTTTGAGATACCATCCTCGTCAACATATGACTACACTTCCCAAAACATATCGTTCGATGCGTCGTTGACACAAAAATTTACATCATCTGATTGGTTTGATGCTGATACATCTCAATATATGCCGCAACACATGGATCCATCCAGGAATTCTGTTTCCCAACATATGCTGCAACCACAACCAGGGGCTGATACACTTGTTGAGGGCGGCGATGGCGGCGACTACGTTGAAGAAGAAGAAGATGAAGCAGTCGGATGAAGAAGAAGAAGATCGCGAGTCTCGCTTTGGTGAGCTATGGCTCATTTGTAGAGTTTGACGCATGGATCCGTCGAGAGGGTGGATTCGGGAAGCTTCTATCTACGATTATGCGTAGTAACACGAAGAGCACGTAGGAGGCCAGAGCGAGAAGAAGTTGAGGAGATGAGCAAGCTGCTAGTCCTCGTTATTCCTCATGATGCTTGATTAATCTCTTTACTCGTCCTCCGGACTCGGTTCCAGAACTCACGATGGTGGCGAAGGTTCCATCTTCGATGAAGGGTGAATCAAGATATCAGGTGGGGCTATGGCATTTGAAACATCGAGTAGAATTTGTTATTCCCATCCTATAATTCGAGGATTACATTCAAATGTCGATATCATAATCGGTGTCCTTTTCTACCACGTGCATCGCAGAAGGTGGATTTTGGTTTGTCCGCAAGTTTGATGCTATACATACTTGCGCACGTAACCCAGTGAATATCGGAGTAAGGAAGGTTAATGCCGTGTAATTGCAAAGCATACATATCACGAAAAATACGCGAAGATGGTGAAGTGCTAAAGCCGAGGTCCATTATGGCTGATTTGCGGAGAGTACGGTGTACACGTTACATACAAGATGTAGCAATGCGAGCCCGTAATAGGGCGATCGAGATGATATACGGTGGACATGAAGAATCATTTTTACTACTACCGAGTTATACGCATATGTTACGGATGAGCAATCCCGGCTCGATGACCGACTGGATATTGGATCGATGGTCGATTCATCCTCTTTGTCGCCCTCGGTTCATGCAGTTAGCGTACACATTGTGCCTCCGACCCATGATTGTAGTCGACTGCACGCACGAAGGGCCGCAATAAAGATATTATTCGTTGCGTGACAAAGGGCGGCAACGAGCAAGTTTTTCCATTAGCTTATGGAATTGGTCCGATCGAGAATGATGTCTCATGGACTTGGTTTCATCTCGACTACAAGTCGCTTATGGATCAAATCCGAGATGTTGATTGTTTCGATGCCCATGTCATTATAATGAACGCGGTCAAGTGTGTCACCCCGATGCAACACACGGATTATGCTACTACCATCTCTTTGAAAAAAATCACCCCGTTTGGGCAACCATCCGCAGTTATTTCGTAAAGCCGCTTATGCGTACCAAGATGCACACTTTGAAAAGCGATGGCTATGTTAAAGCCTCCGTGAAGGCCGATGGTAGTGGCGCATATACCAAGTTGGTGGAGGTTGGAGTGCAGTGGGCTAGATCACGGTGCCCGTTAGGCGCTACGGTTTATGACATCGAACATTGCCGAATCATTCAATTCTCGAATATTGTGGACTAGACGATTGCAATTTGCTCAATGATTGAGGCAATCCGTCACATTCTGAAAAATGGTTCGATGAGAGACATGAAGAAGAAAGAGGTACGCGGTGAATTGACCACAAGCAACGCAGAAGACGATGGTATCAATGGAACTATCACGCAGATCACGATGTAATGCCCTCATTAGACTCCACTTTCAAAGTCAAGCACGGAAGCAAAACATTCGAGTCAATCTCAATACGCAATCGTGTGCGTGTTTGGAGTGGGACATGGATATGATCCGTGTTCTCATGTCACAAACTATATGGTGCAATTTAAGTTTAATTATGTTAATTTTTTGATCAAATTGATTTCACTTACATATAATTGATTATATAAATTTTTAGTCATAAAGGTCACCATATATCTAACTATGTGGGGAGTACTACCATTCGCAAAGCTAGCCAAGCATACCAGATCGGATCAATCCTATTCAGCCACGCCTAGTTGGGACCTTCCTCCGCATGTTTTGGAATTACGATTATGCCTCCTAATAGAGTCCGTCAGTGGGCGCCGAAAGTGGGTCGATATCGCCATCCAAATGTGGGATCGAGTAGTAGAAGTCGTGCACTACGGACATGTAGCTTGTGTGGTAATGAATCTCATACGCGTCGGAAGTGTCCTTACTTATCCGTAGGCAGTGACATTGTAATGAAAGAAAACATTCATGTAAAGATATTATTAACATTATTATTATTTTAACTTAATCAAATTGAATTGAATTGACACTACAAAAAACATATAACAATGACGGAAAATCCGTCGCTAAACATCAACAATCCGTCAGAACACATATATATCTCACTAACTAAAACATTAATCTTTTATCAAAAAAGAAAAAGAAGAAGCTTGAGCGATGAAGTCCATTCGAGGATGATTGTGATTGCCGTCGCTCTTACATTGCTTCTTTCTATTTTGTGGTTGTGTTTCATACAATTTCGATCGTTTCCATCATTTGAAATACGAGGTAAAGGTTCCTTCTCCGCCTATTTTTTTTCGGTTCCATTTTCTTTTTGAGCACGTTTGTTTGTTTGAATAGCGGTGAAAACTTTGATCTTCACGAGTTTTTAGTACTAATGGAGTGCTAGTATGTGGTTTAGTTGCTTATTTTATCTACATCGACGGATGCATGTTAGTGCCGATTCTGCTTCCTTCTCGCCTGTTTTGGAGACCGGCTTTGTTCATTTCTCCGATAGATTATCTTATCGATTGCGCTCGTTGCTTTATAGGTTAAAGTGTATGTTTAACGTATTCACCTAACATTGACTTAAACCGAGTCCTAAGATTTATGTTTAGTTTGAGATTTACGCTGATATCTTGTTCTTGATCGATGAGATGTAGATGGGGAGAGCGAAGAAGAAGAACATTTCCATTGAAGAGAGCTACCAAGTCCAATGGACGGTCAATATGCCAAATCTCATTGTAGTTTATTCTAGTAAAAATAAATTTAACTCGAATAACGTCTGTTTCATTTTTACAGTTATGTAATACTTATTTCATCGAGCTATGATTCTTCAAAACAAAGACACAAATTCATTCAACGATCTTAGCTTTGAGTTAAATACTAAGTTGTTGTCACGAGGATTAATAACTATCGATAATCAAATATTCGATAAATAATATGAACATCCATTTGCATCCAATATACCAATACATACCAATATACAAATACATACCAATATACCAAGACATGCTAATTTCTACCTCTACCTCTTCCTCTTCCTCTTCCTCTTCCTCTTCCTCTAAACTTTATATGGATCACATATCTCATATATATTTCCACCTACTTTATGTCTATATGCTACAACATTAGACGCACTCTATTCGATGCTCGGTGAACCGAAATAAGACGCTCCACGATCATGC
Source organism: Salvia rosmarinus (assembly GCA_036937905.1). NCBI lineage: Eukaryota > Viridiplantae > Streptophyta > Magnoliopsida > Lamiales > Lamiaceae > Salvia > Salvia rosmarinus. The sequence continues at coordinate 53,689,199 of CM072818.1, read as the reverse complement.
ACGCAAATGGACCATCAACGAAATCGCCTTCTGGTCAAATACCTCCAAGAGCTCGTGTAATAATCGCATCATTATTCCATGGTGGTATCGGTGGGAGTTAGCCTCGAACCATCTAGTGAAGAGAAGAAACGCCGCAATAATCTAGTCAGCACACGAAGTCCATCATCCTCGCGATCCACTTGATCCTGGTTCATCCTCCAACACGCGAGTCAAACAAAGACGCAATGACCGAGTGCATATCCACGCGCATTATCGCAAACGCCGCCGATGACGCAAGGGATAATGATCTATAAAATTAATATTTAGATAAAATAAACAAGGACACGTAACCATTTAGATAAATTAATATTTATTGTATTAAATAAGGTTACAGTGTGGCACGTAACCATGATGTATAACCCGTCATGCCGAGGACAATCTGCTATCCAATGCTGGTGGTCGCCATGTAGAAGCAATGCTCTCGTGGGTCATGATCAATGGTGCCTCACGCGGTCTTGAATGTAGGACTAAAGCATCAAGTGTACCTCGGACCATGAATTTTGTAGAAACATCTATTCAACATTGAAAATTAAGTAATTAGAGATACTACACATATATACTATATATTGTTTGTATTAAAGACTTACGAAAAACTAGTATCAAGGATGATTGTGTTTTGATAATCCACCCCATCCAATACGCCGATCCCGCATCGAGTCTCATCCTCAAATACACCATGAATAGATCGACGACCGCAAAATTATTTTAGGATACATATCAATATAAGTAGATGTACTTAAAAAAGCGAAGCATATTGTATAAAACGCATTCGAACATCAAACGCCCGGCATTTCGATATTCACGAAAATGCAACTGGACTTGTCGATCAAGATACCGAACAACCACCATTGCCTTATTTGTGTTCAAGAAAGCTGTAATTTATCAATATATCATCGGATAATGAACATTGGCATGGGCTATTCACGATGGTGACCTCATTACACCGAAGGTCTCCGTGTCTGCTCACCCTCCGGATCCCGAACTACAAACATTTAATTTAGAGAAATGAAAAAATAACAAATATAATGAAATATTATAAACCGCCGAATATGAGACTTAATAGTTTTGTTGCTCCAACTGCTGCTGACGGGCTCGAAAGTCCGCCTCGCGACGTCTGAGCGTCCGATCACTAAATAGGTCCACCCCATCATGGAATGATGAGATGTAGTTCCAGATCTGGTACCATGGATCCGATGAGAGTAGCGGGAGGAGATCCTGGCGATGCGATCTTTGCCTCGGTGGCTCAATATGTCCACCGCCCCGGGGACATCTGACCGGGCGGTGATGTGGTCTCTCGATCTTCACCTCGTCGTGCCGCCGCTCGGATGACGTGGGACATGAGGTGCGTGTGTAGTCAGATCATCCCTATGTGTGCAACCACATCGAGTCTTCTCTAAGAGGTTTTCAAACCACTTCTTTATCTTTGGAATAAATTTGTCTTCGATAGACCTCTCGATGTGTCGCACTGCTCTGTCCTCCCCCTCCCGGACAGATTCCCGGATAGATTCCTGAATCCAACGACGATCGGCGAAACTAAGACGCCCTTGGTGCTCACCACCACTGCTCGATGAAGCTGCCTCCCTGGTATGTCTTCCCGTATCCCGTCTCTCAACAGATGGACGGCTATCCACATATAGCGCCGCAGCTCATCAACAATCGGAACTCAACGAACCCAACCGACGATGTCCTGCGGCTGGGTATCGAAGGTGAAGGCTCGAGGCTCGCTCGATGGAGACCCCGAAGATCGTGATCCTCAACAAACGTGGAGCCTCGCCGAACTCGGCGTCTACGTCGAGGCTCATCCACCGGAGGTGGATGAGACACACCACGACGAGAAAGGAATCGTCGTCCCTCCTCAAAGGATTTGACGGTATAACAAAATTCACACCGAGTGGAGAGGGTGTGAGATGACACCCGAGAACGGTGCTAACCTCGAACGAGTCGGCTCGATGGACGTGAGATGATAATCGACCTACATTAAATTGAAAGATGTTATTTAATATTCTAATAAATACAATACCTCATACATGATTTAAAATTATAATAAAATTCAATACCTCTTGCTCAAAAGTGATCAGAAGTCTGCGGTGAGAGCCTCTTGAACTTCCACCTCAACACTCTTGATACTGTTGTGGGATTGATGACGTCCCACTATACTTCCCAAGCTGGTATGATCTCGGTGACCAAGCATATAGTGCCCGATCGGTCCGTAAAGTGGTATTGAGCATTAGGTCGACATGCGTCGTATAATATCTCAATATCTCGTAACCGTAGGGCCCCCACTGAAATCGGCAAACGCCCGGATCGCCAACCAATGCCCAAACCCAATCGCTATTATCTTCCCCGTATCGCACTCCAAATACGAACCCATGAGGGTAATAACGTTATTACACGTAAATAGTGGCGAAGATCTACATCATCACTAAAATCAATACTACAAAATCTATCTACTAGATTACGAATGTAATCTGTGTGCCCCATAAAAAGTCTATAGACCTCAACGTCGCCAAGTCGTAGTCTAGTGTGGGATCAAACGATGATGACCCAAATTGCGGGCGGTGATAGAGCATAATCTTTAATGGAAAACATATATATCTTCCATTGATGAAAAAATACATCTCCGGATGCGTAGGTTCTATCTGACGGGAGACTAAATGGTGCAAAGATAAACTAGACTTAGGCCCGGGAGTCCAATCAATCAGATGACCAAAGCAACCCCCTAAACATATCTACCAACTCTTGCCGCTACTTATCTAGCAAGACATTCTTAATATACTTAAAATAATCGGTCCTATAATAAGTCTTTACATCCGCCATCACATTTATCGTGGTAGGCCTCAAGAAAACAGGATCGACCTATAATTATATCAATGTCACATATTACACAACGTACAACAAACTAACAAACTACTACAATAATTATTTCATTTGTCTATAATTCGCATCAATAAACATTCTATCATACAAATATAAAAATAAATAGAACTCAATCTCTACAAATCATCGATAAAAACTAACCATAATTAAGTAATACAATATAACTATTCTAAACCATAAACGCTTATTTATTCAATCATATACCATAAACGCTATTTATTCAATCATATTCCAAAATGATATCTCGAAAACATACAAGCCATAAACAATATTAACATACTCAATAACATAATTCAACGATTCATATTCAATTATATACAATCATATTATTCAATAACATTTACCAACATTTATCCAATCTCAATAACATAATTCAACTACTCATATTCAATCATATACAATCATATTATTCAATCACATCTACCAACATTTATCCAATCTCAATTACAAAATATATTTAAGGTAAACATAACTAAGGGTTCACACGAAAACATACCGGTAAATGCGACATATTGCCTTCGAAAATAATACCTGCATCATTACAAAATTCAATTAATAATTTCAATTAATAACTAATAATTAGAAAATTAAATAATTCAATTAATAACTAATTATTAATAACTAATTATACAAAATTCAATTAATAATTTCAATTAATAACTAATAATTAACAACTAATTATACAAAATTCAATTAATAATTTCAATTAATAACTAATAATTAGAAAATTAAATAATTCAATTAATAACTAATTATTAGATTGTTTCTACGACCAATTCAACTTTCTCGATCGATGAAGGCTTCTCTCCCATTGAACGGAGAGAAGCTTCATCGATCGGAAAGTTGATTGTCGATCGGAGACAACAAATTAATTCAAGAATGAATTAATTTGTTGTCTCCGATCGACCAATTGAACTTTCCGATCGATAAGCTTTATTCGACTGTTTCCGGCAAACAGAAATTAGAGAATTACCGTGGGTTTTTCACGCTTCACTTCACGGAACGGAATGAGTTCTTCGAGTTCACTTCACGAGGAAATTTCGTGGGTTCTTCACGCTCACTTCACGGAACGGAATGAGTTCTTCGAGTTCACTTCACGGGAGGGAAATTTCGAGTTCACGGGAGGAAATAGAGAACGAAGTTTTAATTTGGGAAGACAAAGTTCTAAATAATTTGGGAAGACAAAGTTGTAAAAATTTTGAATATAGAGCTCACAACAGGCACACATTTTGGAAGATTTTGTTTTATGAATAAACCAATAACATATTAAATGCCAATTAAATGCCAACCATTTTCCAGTCAAAAGCATCTGCACAAATTAGAAAAAGACATCGTGACTGTTTTGTTTGAATTGCATGTAATCTCGATGAAAAGACCATCCTCACATCAACTTCGTTTTCGGAAAAATACAATAAATAAACGAAATGGGTATGTGTGGAAGAAAATTTTCAAATGGATATGATGAGACATTTTTCTTCATAGTTGGGATTTAAGTCAAGGCCCCTAATTTGTAGGTCTCCTTTCCTCGTACAAATTTATCTTCTTATATAAGAGTTATTTTTCATTAAAAAATTTGTCATATATATCAGACACCATATTTTAGAATATTTAAAGGCACTTAAAAGAATACCACGAAATAAAAATTGATTGTTTACGTAATTAACAATTTTCACCAATCATATACAATTAATTTGAAAGCAAATAAATACTAGCTATTAGCTAAGGCTAAAAATTGAATATTAGGAAAAAAGAGGTGGGACAGTGAGCATGCAATGAATCGAGAAGAAAGGACAAAAGCATACAACGTAACAAGAAGGAATCAGCAAAAACCTATCCCACCCTATCAACACATCACCCTCATCAATTTCTTCTATTCTATTGGCTCTCTCAGATATAATTAAGTAAGCTATTTGTGTGCTATGAGTTTTAGATTTGACTTTTGCTGAGTGCTTACGATCTCACGTATATGAATACACAAAAACAAAGGAAATAAATAAAAAATTGGGAATACAAATATAGTCATAGGTCAGATAGGCTGCCCAAAAGAAATAATTTGAAGGAACAGTGATCTAAGACTTCAAAAAAAAAGGCCATTGATTAATTAATTAGAGTTATTTGGTTGACATGAAAGATAAGTTCGTACTTTGACGAACATAATATATGGTAGAGCATGAATTATATTATTATATTTGGAATCAATAATTAACTTTATGTCAAATATCATACCAATATGCAGTACTATTAGGTTAGTAGTAAAAAATAATATCAATGCATTGAAGAAGTGAAAGTGAATATGGGATACTTTGGGGAAAGGGGTGGTCTCCTGTTCGCGCTGTGCGCACAGTGAGATCACTTAATTAATTATTAAATTAATTGTAATTAAAATTAATTAATATAATATCTTAATTGTAAATTAATAAAATTATAATTATGAATTAATAAATCATAATTTTAAATAATAAATCCTAATTGGAATTAACAAACCCTAATTTGAATAATAAATCATAATTTTGAATAATAAACCCTAATTATGAATTAATAAACCCTAATTATAAATTAATAAACCCTATTTTGAATAATAAATCATAATTTTGAACTAATAAACTTTAATTATGAATTAATAAATCTTACTTGTGAATTAATAAACCTTACTTGTGAATTAATAAACCATAACTATGAATTAATAAATTCTAATTTTGAATTAAAATTAAAATTTAAAATTAATAAATTTAATTATATATTAATAAAATCTAATTATCATTATTCACCATAATTAATATATAATTATTTTAACAAAAAACAATGGTGAGCTCTGTCTTGGGGAAAGGTTTAAGATATAAGGTGAAAATACATTAAAGTGAGTTCTTCCTTCTCTTCTCTGTTAATAACCAGACGTGACACAATCTATAATTTTGTTTACACTTGTGAATGTTACGCGATGCACGTTTAAATTATATATATATTTCTTAGAAGAAGGCAATTATCATATATCAAAATAATTAATTAATTAAAAATATCTATATTAAAAAAATAACTTTTAAATTTAAATATGTAAAATATTATGAATATATCAAAAATTGTGGCGACGCACAACATACTCATATAATGCTTGTGTATATGTATGGATGTAGTAGCATCTAATTGGTATATCGTGCCTCTAAAATTATTTATTTTGTGCGGTTCATGGAATCTGAACCATTTTCTTGGATCACTTGATACAAATTACCTAACAAAATCATATTGAATTGCATAAAAGAATTAAAGAAAACTAGATATTTAATTAATGCTCGGATATTAGTTGGGAGTCACTTGTTAGGTCTAAATTAATTTAGTTGAGCTAGATATACAGTCTTAGCCACGAACATTAAAATTGAAATGTAGGGTCTAGGCTGACTTTTCACGACACAACCACAATTTTGGAATATTATATACACACGTACATGTATATTTAGAGTGCCCTAAACTATATACTATTATTATACATACAAATTATATTGTCGATTACCATTGTAGGTCTACTATAAATACATAAATGTGAGTCAACGTTGCAGATGCAGTTTGACATGAAATATATTAAATGCGAAGTGGGATGTGGTTATTGTTTCAAGAAATTATGTAAAACTCAATTTAATTATTGTTTCTCAAAATTAATATCCTTTTTATTTTTATTTTGTTTGCATTTAACCATTTTAAAAGAAGATGGCGACATTTAATCGCTCGTCCAATACTATAAATTTCATACAGGTTTGCAATGCACTTGTGTCATCGGTCCTTTTAAATTTAATATTTTCTAATTCATAAATTATTTCAAACCACGTCCTAATTTTAATTTTTTCCACAAGATGTATTTGAAATTCCTTCTCCTATACGTAACTTTTTACGTGCACGAAGTTTTGCCATAAAATACTGGATGTGCGAGTGCGATAATGAACTGAAGCAATTCTAATGCCATTTGAAAAAAAAACTATATACAAATGAAGGAGATCCTATGAGAAGAAATCCACTTTCTGGCCGTAAAATCTAAATCATCCAATAGCTCACGACACCACCAATAAAAATGCTTATTTCTTTTTTAGTCAATTGATAAATAAATTTTGAAGGTCGTGATAGATGGACTTGAACTTGAGACCTTTAGTCTTAGACATTAATCACTCTACTATTAGACCAAAATACACACACATAAATTATTATTTCAGTATTTGTAAAAGTTAATAAAAAGCTTAATTTTATAGTATAAATATCATTTAAATCCAAAACTATATTCTTTTTATAAAAGATATTCTAATTAAACTATTAGAAAATATTTATTTAAACTTCAAACTATCAATATTGTATCAAAATTATTCTAAATTATTAAAAATATTTATCTAAACCACAAACTATCATTATTGTATCAAAAATATTCTGCATTCACTCCTCCCCAGAATCTTGACATGGGTCACTCAATGCACATGGAAATGCCATGTAATTTTCATGTGGCAACTATGTTATTTTATTTTTTATCTTTTCCATATGGTATCTGACCAACCACATTAAAATTTCGGGTTGGAAGATATGGGATATTTTTAATACAATATTGTTAGTTTGTGGTTTAAATAAATATTTCTGATAGTCTTGAATATTTTTGATATAATACTGATAGTTTTCGGTTTAAATAAATATTTTTAATAATTCAAAATATTTTTAATAAAATGAATATAGTTTGAGATTTAAAGTAATATTTACTATATTATAGCATATATTTTTATGTCTGAATATTGTCACAATGTACAATGTAATTCAGTTGACTGTATTACATGAAACTAAAAAATGATATGTAATAATTAATTTTTGTGAATGCCTCGTACCAGACCAGTCATATTATTTTTGCGGAAAAGTATGCGCAATATGCAGATATGGATCTTCTATTTCTTTACATATCGTACCCGTTGACATTGTTTAATAATCGCATTCGGTTCAGGTCATTTCTGCTCTAATTAATTTAGTTTAGTTTCACGACTTTACTATAATTTTCATGCTAAAAAATGTTTTTCTAATCAGATATTTATGATTTGTCATTGTGTTTTGTTGAGGCCAGGGGCCAAGTACACTGCAGTCACCAAAAATATAATATTGAGGAAATTATAATCACTTTGGCGACCAATAATGCATAATTAATCAATTTATTATTTAAGCTAAATATGATATCTAGGATTATGAAGATGGGGTATCCGTTCAATTTTTTGCTAGAGTTGATAAAAATCCATTTTAAGTGGTATGTAAATGTAATTCAACTACGCGTCACCTACAAATGAAGCTGGTAATATTCATCTATAACATATTTCCTCGTTAGACTTAATTATTTACTTTTATATTTGAACAATCTTTATGTGCATATAATGTCATGGTGCCATGTTATCAGCCAATACATAAGGTTTGTTTGATACAATTGATAATGACATATATTAATTATAAGTTGTTTGTTTCAAAACACAAGACTCGTGGAATATACATGTAATACATAATGTAATATAATTTATTTATTATTTATTATTAAACTAAATAAACCCTAATAACATCAATTAAATTTTAAATCATAAGAATATATTGGGATTTGAATTTATATATGATTTATTACATTAACTGATTATATGTTGTAAACATTATAATATAACCTACCAAATGATTGAATTAATCTAATACGACAAAATGCAACATTCTAATACGCACACATTCACGACAAAGCACGCAGAGAAAAAAAACAGTCTCACAAATTTCATTTGCAATCATAGTAAACCAGAGCATCACAAGCGAATGAAAATGTATATGTACGTTCCACTTAATTTCCTGTAAGCCGAAACTCACGATTCAATGTTTCTAATAATTTTGTCGATCACCTCTCTGTAATTGGGTAAATTCCATGGTGAGGGGTGCAATGCATCCCCTCTCACTATTTATTATGAATAGTGAGAGGGGATGCATTGCACCCCCTCACCATGGAATTTACCCTGTAATTGGAACTGCCTTCAAGGGTCATTACTTGGTATATATATTCTTGACATTTTTCGTAACATAAATTTTGACTTTTATTCTTATATTATAATATAGAAATGAGTGGTGTGATTGGTTGTTAGAATTGTCACGCCATTATTGACTTTCAATATAATAATGGGGTTTACAGAGTCACTAGAGACGACCGCGTCAAAATGAATGCGATGCCATCCATCGTTTCTCCCAATATTTTCTCAAGTCTTCATCTCCTTTTGTTTTATTTTTATCTTTATTTTTCATCTTTTACAATGACGTTCCACTGACGCCAGCAAAAAGTTCAAATATTCTGATTGACTGATTTTGATTTTTGAATCGAGATCTGCAATGAATTATTTTAGGTATGTAGCGAACAGTTAATTAGTCATTGTTGGGCACGTTGACGTGACTATAGCGATAGTAGAGTATGGAATGCTACATGCAGTGGCGGACGCAGCAAAAAATATTGGTGGGAACTTTATTATTTTTATATCGACGAAACATCATAATGACAAAAATTTATAAATATTCGATACATCAAAATAGTCCAACACATCAAACTAAAGTGGTGGAATGGAATTCTACGTGTTCTCATCACTTGAAAACGCGTTGCAAGATCGGCTTATTACCAATCGTTGAAAAAGATTGAACTTTTCTAATGTATTTTCCAGTTCTTCGCAGTCTCGCCTTTGTAAAAGCATCTTCTCAGATCGACCTCTTTTATCGATTGTTTAAATAGATAGCACCGTAAACAAAAGGCAACATCTTTGGATACATCAGATACTCTAACCATATAAATCTTCGATACCAAATATCTTGAATACCATATTTCTTTTTCGGATACAAATGCCCAATTGGTTGGCAAGGACCCTTGATCAAATACTCTCTCCGTACTTGGTCACGAATAGCAATATCAAACTCCTCTATTAGTTTTCGTAGTCCCGGATGACCAATAATCTCATTCAAATCTAATTCAACTTGGATTTGATTCTCTACTTATTCAACAATAGGTTCACTTGGTGAAGAAGATGACCCACCCTTGCTTTTTTTTTTGAAAAAACGCTCCATCTTGTACATAAACAAATGCATCTCTTTTAATTAAAAACATAAAAAAAATATAAATTTAAATCATAACCTAAAAAATATTCAATTAGAACCCTAATTTCAAACTCTAATTAAATTTACAATTAACTAAACTAAACTGAAAGCATGGTACTCATATTTATTTTCGTGATAAAATAGTAAACAATTGAGGCTTTAAGCCTTTAAGATGGAATTATTCACTGTAGAATTCAAAGAATAGATTAACTAAATGTCAATAAATAATAAACAATTGGGATTGAGGAGTAGAAATAATAAATTAAGAAGTAAATGTATAACAATTAACAAACAACTTCTATGTAAATATAAATAAGTTAAAAGAAAAGAGAATAGAAAAGAGTAGATAACTCACCAAAAATGAGGAAAAAGATGATCGCAGTAGGAAATCGATGTTAACCCTCGCCCGAGGATCCATCTTGGGTGTTTAATTCACCATACATTGATTATAAACCTAGCATGCGTCTATATAATTAAATCGCAACACGCTGGGGTTTTCACGTGTTTACCTTCGATCCCAAGAGGTCGGCGGGAACGAGATGAACGGATCGAACGGATCGGACGGATCGACTCGTTCTTCGACCTTTCGGATCAGATCCCGATCGCCCAATCTCCAACGCCGAGTGAGGACGATCTATGGAGAATGCTTGGAAAATCACCCTTTGCTCCTCACTAGAATTTTCGATAATTCTCTCACAATACGAGATGGTCGAAATTTTGCTTTCAATATGTGAGCATTAACCTGAGACATTATCTCATACCTTATATTTATAATGCACTACCTTAATCCTATATGGAATATTACCATAATCCTATATGGAATATTACCATAATCCTATATGGAATATTACCATACTTTTAGGATTATTTCCATACTCTTAGATTATTTCCATACTCTCAGATTATTTCCATACTCTCAAGATTATTACCATAATCTTATATGGAAAGAATCTATGCATATACCATAAATATAATTATATCCTTGTGGATAAAGAGAATAAAATCTTGCCAATTGAGAGCATGAGGGGCGCCGATTTTCCTTGGCTACGGCCTAGATGGGCCGGCCTGTGGATCAAATGCAAGGAATAAAGATGGGCCTCAAATAAATTAATTATCTTATGTTCATTTAACATAAATTAATTTATAAACATTCGATCATGCCACTAGAGAAAGAATGTTGACTTACCCCTTTATTACCGAAGTTGAGTCGGGCTTGCACTTAGACATTACGAATCCCCGTATTTAAGATATCGAACGTCCATTAATCATTTATAGCAATCTGACTGCTTAAAACGATTAATAACTTTATTTCCTTAAGTAGTACCACTCAACCTTATTATTGTACTTGAGCTAACTCAACCTGCAGGGTTTAGTACAATAAACCTTTTGAGCTCCTTAAGGGGACGTCATCATCCTTAACGGATACGGTGACTCGATACAGATAACTAGCGTGACATACAAGATCGCCACCACCCAAGATGCGGAGAATCTTGGTTAGAACATATAACCTCACCCATAACAAGTCAAAGTGATGGACAAAGAACTCATACTCACCTAATACCTTATCGAGGTTTAGATCATCGAAGTCACCGAGATCTTGGTTCTTCACGACGGTCGTAAAGAAGAACTCATCTCATCGTGATCCTTCAATACGTCGAGACGCATCAAAGATAGACAAGCAACTAAGTCAAGTCACTTCTTATCTATATCGCAGCCTAAACCGACAACTCGTCCTTAAGTCGCCTCACCGTGAAACTTTTATATCTCATTAAGCTTCGACCAATCATACGCACTTCGTGATCTTCACACATCGTATGATCTAACTTATATATGAGATAAGGGACACGATATAAGCAATCAAGTATTCATTTCGGATAGGAGATTGTAATAGTGGTAGCAGAAACATTGTATACAAGCTCAACCAAACCGCTTTCAAGATACAACCAACAATCTCCCACTTATACTAAAGCAAACTTTTAGTATACAATGTGTCTTTCTACTAGCTATTACAAACAACCATCACTTTGCTTCTCCCACTTATACAAAAGTTTCCTTTCTAAGTGGGTGCCATCAAGCAATCCAAGTCCTCTAACGTGTCCATCGTAGACTTTTTGCGGCGAGCTCTTCGTGAATGGATCCGCTAGATTTTCCGTCGATCAATCTTTTCAATCAGCACGCCACCGTCTAACGATTTCTCGTATGACATGGTACTTTCTCTCTATGTGTTTAGTCGCTTGTGGGTCCGTGGTTCCTTCGAGTTCACATCGCACCGAAAGTTATCACAAGAACTATGATACTCTTGGGCAAACCAGTACCACATCTAGATCCGTGAGGTAGTTCTTGAACCATACAGCCTCCTTAGAAGCCTCCGCCGGCTACATATTCGGCTTCCATGGTAGAGTCCGCAATGCATCGCCGCTTGCACTCCGCCAGATACGGCTCCACCTCCCAAGGTAAACACATAGCCCGAGGTCGACTTTTTCTCATCACGGTCGGCTTGGAAACCGAGTGCAGATAACCCAAAGGCATTAGACTATCTCGCATGGTAAACAGCCTATAATCTCGAGTCCTTTTCGTGTACTTGAGTATATGCTTTCATCGCGATTCAATGAGCTTGTCCGAGGTTAGATCGATATCTAGCTACTATGCCTACCGCACAGCGTATATCGGGCCTCGTGCATAGCATTGCGTACATGAGACTTCCTACGGCGGAAGCGTAAGGAACTTGTCTCATTTCTCTATCTCCTTTGTAATCATAGGTGATGCGTTTTGAGATAAAGGAACGCCATGTCCGAAAGGTAGCAATCCTTTCTTGGCGGTGCGATACTAAAACGAGTAATCACAAGATCAATGTAAGACGCCCGAGATAAGCTCAACATTTTCTTCTTGCGATCTCGGTAAACCTTGATCCCAAGAATGCGCTGCGATCTCCTAAGTCTTTCATTTGAAACCGATCGATAGCCAACTCTTACGCCTCGATAACAGACTTCACGTTGTTGCCAACTAGAAGGATGTCATCTACATAAAGTGCAAGAAATACCACATCACCGTTGACATCTAACCGATACACACAACTCTCGCTAGCAACTGGGTAAATCCATAGGACTTTACCACCTCGTCAAAGCGTAAGTTCCATGATCGAGGTTCGCTTAAGTCCATAGATGGACTTCTTAAGCTTCCATACTAGATGCTCTTCACCCTTTACCACATAACCTTCGTGTTTGCATATAGATGTCTCTACCTTCCTCAAGGTAACCGTTTAGAAAAGCGGTTTTAACGTCCATTTGCCAAACCTCTAGGTTCAAGTGGGCTGCTATGGCTAGAAGAATTCTGATGGACTTGAGCATTGCTACAGGCGAAAAGGTCTCATCGAAATCGATGCCCTCAACTGAGTGTACCTTTCGCCACAAGCCCGGCTTTAAAAGTCGAAACCTCTCCATCGGAATCTCTCTTCCTCTCAGATATCCACTTACTACCTATGGCCTCGCCATCCGGTAGAGGTGTCTTTCATATACATCCATAGCCGCATGGACTCCATTTCTAAGTCCATAGCGGTGTGCCATGATCTTGCATCAATATCTTGTATCGCCTCCTTGTATGTCCATGGGTCGATTATTGCATGTTAAATCTCGCGGGACTAAACCAAGATTCACCCACGAACATAAATCGCTCGGGTTGACGAACAACCTCCCACTCACGACGAGGTTCTACAGCACAATGGCAACGGTGGGTGCAGATACTTGTGGTTCTCTAACTTGCACAACTTGCTGTAGGTACCACTCAGACGGTTGGTATCTCCGGTGGAACTCGACCCACTTCAATTTCTTGAAGTATCTCGTGTCGATCCTCCCACTGACTCGACATCTCGCACCTTTCGCCTAATCGGTGGTGGAATACGATCATCTTCTAATTTTGAAGAATGATTTCAACTTTGGACTTATGATTTTCATATAATCCTCTTCTAAGAATCGGGCATTAGTGCTAATAATGACCTTCCGATCCTTAGGACTATAGAATAAACCACCTTCGCTCCTCTCAGATAGCCAATAAACAGCCTTGCATCGATCTAGCCTCCAACTTGTCGCCTTTCTTGTTCAAAGACGCAGTGCCGGATCGCCCATATCCTTATGTGGCTTAAACCGGCTTGCGCCCAAACCACAACTCGAAAGGGTCTTTTCGATCGACTTGACGGTACTAGATTTAACAAGTATGCCGCCGCCTCTAAGGCATACCCCGTAACGAAATAGGCAATGTAGCATAACTCATCATAGATCTAACCATTTCCAAAAGAGTCCTATTTCTTCGCCCGACACACCATTTTCTTTGTGGTGTGCCCGGTGAAATCTACCGGGATGTAATCCCACACTTCACTAGATAGTCCATAAACTCGTTATCGAGGTATTCGCCACCGCGATCGGATCATGATGACTTGATACTTTTACCCAGCTTCGCCTCCACTTCCGCCTTAAACTCTTTGAATTTCTCAAAGCATTTGACTTGCGGTGCGGCGGTATACGTATCCGCACCTTGAGTAATCGCCAATGAAAGTGACAAAATACTGTACCCTCCTCGAGCTTGTGTGGACATTGGTCCACACAGTCGAATGGACTAACTCCAACATTTCGTGGCTCTATAACCCTTCGCTTTGGTGCAGTCGACATCTTACCTTCTATACAGATTCGCAGATCGAACGGAGTAACCGTGAGATTACCCAACGCTCATTCTTAGCCGCCTTTGGATCCTATTTAGATTGATGTGACCTAATCTAAGATGCCGAGAGAAAAGTAGAGTCATCTTGCTAAGAAAACTTTCTTTTAGGGTTTGATGAAGATGCAACATAGTTATAGGTATTATGTTTTGCGTAAATAGTATAAAGCTTAATTATATAAAGTGCCAACACGATAACTTCGTCATTTCTTATGATAGAAACACCACTATCAAAAATAATGAATATCCATGAGTAAATAATTTCAAAGTAAACAAGGTTCCGCCAAAAATCCGCACATATAAAACGCCTTCAAAACTAAAACTGTTGTCCCAAAACATAAAGAAACATCTCCAACCTGCAACATGACAATTTCGCGCTGCCCATGGAGATCGTTATCTCGCCATCAAACAGCTCCTTGTCCGCGGGAACCCCGCAGGTGTAACAAACATGATCGGCTATACCAGATCTACTACCCAAGAATGGGTAGAACAAGTCGCTAAACATGTTTCACATTAAAGCAAACGGCGTACTGAGCCTCGAGCATAGGGCACTTGGCCTTCCAATGCCTGGGCCTTCACAGACTTCAAGCACTTGCCTTCTCCTTCGGCTTCTTCTGCCTCCGTGGCAACCATGTTCTTGCTCCCATTACTCCCACTATTTCCTCGCCTTTACCACCTTTGGCACCCTTTTTCTATTTCCATTTTGCAACGAAAATTTTGGGCCCTTAGATGTGCTAGCAAGAGCATGTGCTCCTTTTCCCATAACTCCTTCCCAAAGAACGAGATCATTAAGCAACCGACTAAGTGTAAACTCGCCTTGCTCATGATCACATTCACCGAAAGTTCTCAAAAGACTTGGGCAAGGTATTGAGGATGATATCGACCTTGGCCGCCCAATACCTCCTCCCAACCGATCAAGACTATCCATGAGACGAGTCATGGGAGACATGTTCATGGACCGAACTTCCTTCTTCCATCTTACACCGCCAAGATTTCTCTCATTGTGTGGAGGCGATCGTCCGATCCGACCGCCCAAACTTACTTTCGAGACTTGACCAAATATCGATCGCGTCGCCATCGATCGATCTTTGCAATGCAAGCCTTTGGACATCGTAGTCATCATATAGCATTTAGCCATATTGTTCGACTTATTCCAAAGTCCTTGACTCTGTTGCTCATTAGTCGACGTCGATGAGGGCATCGGGTTTAGGAGTAGTGAGAACAAACATGTGTTCTTCAAATGATAAGAACATATTCCATGTTTCGCTTCCACTCGATAAAATTTGGACCGATAACGGATTTTGTGCGAGCATATTGATAATCGGCGAAGAGACATATCCGAAACGATAATGTAAACACATAAGCATACGATCGCATATAATTCGTAATAATAATATTGTAACCTTTGATAAAACAATATTAATTGAAACCTCCAATCGCCCAAGGAATTCCACACGCAAGCCACGCGTGTGGATCGTTTACACGAACCCCTCGACTGCACTAAAATATACCTTTAGTCGCTTAATTTCAATCCATGTCAACTTATCCTTATGACAAATGAAATTAATGATTGGACCTTACTAGACCACATCACTATCGCAAGAAGGACTTCATGAAGTTGTACTTGAGGTGATGTCTAAGCATTGACCACAATTTTAACAAAAGAAGATGAATTCTTAGAATTGGTATACTCACTGACCATACCGCCCAATTCAAATTCTTTTGTTATCTCATTTTATATCTATCTCTAGAGAACTTATTAAAATCGCACATGCAAGCCACGCGTGTGGACGCGTACACATGAAACTCCCACTTCTCAATAGATTTAAAATGTTTTATTTAGAAATCTCATCTAATAAAACTTATGATAAACAATGCAAGCAAGCCGCGCGTGTGATCGCCACTCACAAAGCGCCTCACTTTGTTTAGAGATCAAAAGTGGAGGTCTTGACATTTTAATTTGAAAAATTAATTTGTCGGGTTGCTTGCTTAGTCTTTTTATTCAAAAGGTTTGTCCATGCGGATCACGTAATCCTAGCATACTTTTCTATAGAACTCAACATGTAAAACATGCTCGCAGTAATTCTAAAAAAGCTTGATAAACGCGATAAACCTAGCATGCTTACTATGCGCATCCAATTACGTAAAACACTTAAAGGTTTGTCAACGTAATATAAACATACATAGCATGCTACTCGCATTATTTAAACATCCACGACATGCATATGAACGATAAAAATAAAATAAAACGCTCATCGCGCCCAATCGTGAAACCCGTACATTTAAATCTAATCTATTACATAGATTTACAAAGCTGTAATTAAACTTCAAAACGGGCCTCGCGTGCACGGCACGGACCGGATTCAACAATGGGCCTCGCGTGCACGGGCACGGACCGAAATTTCGAAAACCGGGTACGGGCTGTGGTCGGCCCAAAGAGGCCGGGCAGCGCTGAGGCTAAGCCCGGTCCGCCGCCTCGCGCGCCGCCGCCCGCCGCTGTGCTCGCATGGCTGCCTCGCTAACGCGACCGCGATCCGTCGAAAGCACGCGTCGCTGCCACGCCCAGCGCCGAACGCCCGCGAGAGACATCGCCGCCAGCGGCCATACCGCGATCGCGAAGTCGCTCCACGCGCGGGTTTCCGCGCGCAACGCGCCCGTGCCGCCCGCTAGCTCGCACGGCCGCGCAGCCTCGCGGGTAATCCTCGCGATCATGAAGTTCGCCGCTAAGCGCCAGGATCCCGCGAGAACGCGCCCTGCCGCCGCAGCCCTCGCGATCGCCCTAGCGACCGCGAGACTCGCCGCGAAACCACCCGTAACACACCGAGAACCCTGTTTTTCCGTCGCTTCGTTCTTCGCTCGCTCGTCTTCGTTCTTCTTTACGTATAAGATTTACATAATAAAATCTAATCTAACCACGGATTTTCTCGTGGTGTAAAACAAAACCAACAACAACAATGACGAGCCACGATGAACGATGTATCCACAATTAAATAAACGCACGTAATAATCAAACGTGAATTAATCCAACGAGCCAAGATTACGATCCCGTGCTCGATACCAATTGTAGGAAATCGATGTTAACCTCGCCCGAGGATCCATCTTGGGTGTTTAATTCACCATACATCGATTATAAACCTAGATGCGTCTATATAATTAAATCGCAACACGCTGGGGTTTTCACGTGTTTACCTTTCGATCAAGAGGTCGACGAACGAGATGAACGGATCGAACGGATCGGACGGATCGGACTCGTGCTTTGACCTTCCGGATCTGTATCCCGATCGCCCAATCTCCAACGCCGAGTGAGGACGATCTATGGAGAATGCTTCGAAAATCACCCTTGCTTTCTCACTAGAATTTTCGATAATTCTCTCACAATATGAGATGGCCAAATTTCGCTTTCAATATGTGAGCATTAACTGACATTATCTCATACCTTATATTTATAATGCACTACCTTAATCCTATATGGAATATTACCATAATCCTATATGGAATATTACCATAATCTATATGGAATATTACCATACTTTTAGGATTATTTCCATACTCTTAGATTATTTCCATACTCTTAGATTATTTCATACTCTCAAGATTATTACCATAATCTTATATGGAAAGAATCTATGCATATACCATAAATATAATTATATCCTTGTGGATAAAGAGAATAAAATCTTGCCAATTGAGAGCATGAGGCGCCGATTTTCCTGGCTACAGGCCTAGATGGGCCACCCAGGATCAAATGCAAGGAATAAAGATGGGCCTCAAATAAATTAATTATCTTATGTTCACCCGTAACATAAATTAATTTATAAACATTCGATCATGCCACTAGAGAAAGAATGTCGACTTACCCTTTATTACCGAAGTTGAGTCGGCTTAGCACTTAGACATTACGAATCCCGTATTTAAGATATCGAACGTCCATTAATCATTTATAGCAATCGATCGCTTAAAACGATTAATAACTTTATTTCCTTAAGTAGTACCACTCAACCTTATTATTGTACTTGAGCTAACTCAACTGCGAGGTTTAGTACAATAAACCTTTGAGCTCCTTAATGGGACGCCATCATCCTTAACGGATACGGTGACTGACATGATAACTAGCGTGACATACAAGATCGCCACCACCCAAGACGCGGAGAATCTTGGGTTAGAACATATAACCTCACCCATAACAAGTCAAAGTGATGGACAAGAACTCATACTCACCTAATACCTTATCGAGGTTTAGATCATCGTAAGTCACCGAGATCTTGGTTCTTCACGACGGTCGAAGAAGAACTCATCTCATCGTGATCCTTCAATACGCCGTAGACGCATCAAAGATAGACAAGCAACTAAGTCAAGTCACTTCTTATCTATATCGCACCTCAAACCGACAACTCGTCCTTAAGTCGCCTCACGGTGTGAAACTTTTATATCTCATTAAGCTTCGACCAATCATACGAGCACTCGTGATCTTCTACACACCGTATGATCTAACTTATATATGAGATAAGGGGACACGGATATAAGCAATCAAGTATTCATTTCGGATAGGAGATTGTAATAGTGGTAATGAGGAAACATTGTATACAAGCTCAACCAAACCGCTTTCAAAGATACAAATCCAACACACGGGGTGTGGGATTTAGAAGAAGAAAAGACTTTGATTTGTGTTTAGTTGAAAGCAAGAAGACAAAAATATAAATTGTGTTTGTTTCATTTTTCAAAACTAATAAACGTTATTTATTGTATAACACTTTTCTTTTATAGAAGAGAAGTTACTTTTTGACTTTTTCTTTTTGTACTTTCTTTATTTCTTTTTTCATCTTCTTCATCTCTCTCCAACCTCCATTTTTACGCAGATAACTATTTTCTTCCCTCTTTCTATTTTTCTTGCAAATTTCAAACCCTTCTCATCCTAGATTTTTCGATTCGCTTCTTTAACATCACAACACAAGAGGATCAAGATAGTTTTCGCAAATTTAAAAATTCGCAGAATAAAAAAATAAAATAAAAATTGGTAGGGCTTAAGCCCCTTCTCCCTCCTACCTGTATTCGCCACTGGCTACATGAATTAGCACAAATAATTATATTATTAGTTAAATATGAAGATAATAAAATACCTCTATGTCCCATTTAAAATATCTCACTTTCCTTTTTGGGTTGTTTCATTACAAATGTGTCATTCCATTTTTGAAAATAATTATCCCTTCAAAAAGTGTGGGTCCTACCCATTTTTTAACATTTTAACTACTTTATATATTTTTCCTAAATACCCGTGGCCAAAAGAAATGAGATACTTTAGGTGGGACGGATGGAGTAGTAATTAAGAAACTATTTCTTAATTATGTGACAGCCATACATATGGAGCATAACGACGTACATCATCGACACAATATTAACGTGAAGTACCAATTTGCGGCGTTTAAGTTTTTAGTTGGGAAACACTTGAAATTTATGCGAGTGTGACTTTTCTGAATTAATTGTTCATCTAATACTGTGATTTGAACGACGAAGTTGTTTGTTCGACAAAGTAGGGACAGCAGCACCCAATTCCAAGAAAATGAAGATTTTTTCAAATAACTATATTCTAAAGAAAGTTTATAGCCTATAGACTTATTCAGGAGATATATATTCAGTAGAAATAGTAGAATTTCCACCAATAAATGCTACAAAAACGATTACTAAATTGGATTTGGAAGTCTCTCTCTCTCTCAGTATACAAATATGATATATAGACAGTATGAGATAAAAGTATGATATGTTTGGCTGAGATGTTTTTTATTATATCAAAATAAAATTATCATGTTTGGTATATAGAATTTCAATTTCTAAATTATCCTTAATTAAAATTTTAATTTTAATTGATATGATTAGGGTTAATCTAGTCGAATGATAAATTAATTATAATGATGTTATATACTACGTGATATACATAACCATACAAATCTATTATATATATATATATATATATATATATATATATATATATAGGGAAGGGTTAACGTGAGAGCAATTTTATTATTGTGAACGTGAGAACAAAAAATGATGAATTCACAGTGAAAGTTGATGAATCTGCTGGAAAAGTTACTGAATCCAAAAAAATAAAATTTTCGTCCCTCATGGGATTCGAACCCGGGTGAAAAATTTTGAATTGTTGAATTCATTAAGTTTCTCAACGGATTCATCAACTTTCATAATGAATTCATTTGGTTCTTAGTTTTTAGGATAAGAATGGTTCTCATTTGAACCAAACTCTATATATATATATATATATATATATATATATATATATATATATATATATATATATAGAGTTTGGTTCAATGAGAACCATTTTTATCCTAAAAACTAAGAACCAAATGAATTGTTATGGAGTTGATGAATCCATTGAGAAAATTCATCAATTCAAAATTTAGAATTTTTCACCCGGTTCGAATCCCATGATGGGCTTAAAATTCTATTTCTTTGGATTCAAGAACTTTCCCAAAGGATTCATCAACTTTCACCGTGAATTCATCATTTTTTGGTTCTCACGTTCTCACAATAAAATGATTCTCACGTTAACCCTCCTATATATATATATATACGGGTCTCGCTTCATTAAAAACCTTGTGTTTTTAAGCAAAACCCAATAAATTTAATAGGGTGCGTGGCTTAAATACCCAATTTTGTAAAAATTGGTATCATGTATACCCAATTCAAATAATAAGTACCGTGTATACCCAATAGAATATTTTAATATATTTGCATGACAAATATCAGTTGTCCATGAATTTGCTTAAGAATCTTGTCAGACCATAATGATGGTGGTTGAATGCAAAACTTTTCAGCAAAAATGCAGGCTTTTGTCGTTCTATACAAATCAAATTTTGTTATAAATGTTCAATACTCTCTCAACGGCTAAAGCTCTCTCTCTCTCTCTCTCTCTTAACGGCTAAAGCTCCCTCTCTCTCTCTCAACGGCTAAGCTCTCTCTCTCTCTCTCTCTATCATCGGTCAACCCTCCCCTCCCCTTACTTCTCGGCGGCCAACCTCTCCCCAGTGCCGGCCAACCCTCCCCAACGGCCAATCCTCCTCACACGTGAACCCGACGGCCAATCCTCCTCACCCGTGAACCAAGCGGCCAACCCCGTGAACCCGCGGCCAACCCTCCTCACCCATGAACCCGGTGACAACCCTCTCGCCTGACGGCCAAGGCTCCCTCGGTTCCCCTGCCAACCTCTCTCCCCAACATGGCTTCTTCTTCACAACAATGTACATTTTATGTTTTATTGTTTGGTTATATTTTTTTCAATTGTTTGAATTATTGTTCATTATGTTTATGTTTGAATATGTTTATGTTCAATTATTGTTGATTTATATTTCAATTGTTTGAATTATGTTTATGTTTATGTTTGAATTATGTTTATTGTTCATTATGTTTATGTGTCAAGTTGTTCATTATGTTTGTATTTTAATTGTTTCAATTATTGTTTCGAATTGTTTATTGTTTGTATATTTTTGTTGATGTATTTGAATTATTGTTCAAATTATTGTTCATTATGTTTATGGTTATATTTAATTATTCTTCATTATATTCGTTATGTTGATGGTTCGAATTGTTGGATGAATGGTTGCTATGAAATCTTGTACTTCATAAGATTTTTTTTCCTTATTTAATTTGGACTTCATAAGCACAAATGCACAAAAGCAATATGAGATTACACAACACGCCTCTGAACGAATTAAAACAAAATCAACGATCATAAATTTGTTTGAATTTTATTATTTTACTATATTACAAAAGCTTTTTTTAGATGAAATCGCTTTCAAACACATCAAAGATGATAACACAACTGGAAATATTCTTGTCAAGAGACATAAAAAATGCCATAATTCAACTTCCTAACCTGGAAAGGTCAATCACATATAGTAAAATTCAACAGTATTTCTATGAAATTTCAAAAACATGCTTCACACACCAATCATTGATCCAAATTCAATGAGAATAAAATCAAAAAGAAAACAAACAAAATTCATTTGGTAAAGAAACTCTCAATGTTTCTTCAGTGAAACAGCCGGATTCTTTGCCCATCTAGTTTAGGCAAAAGATATAAAACCCTTTTCTTAGACACAAAAAAATAAAAAATAAAAACTACATTCTAATTTAAAATTTCATAGGGAAAAAATTTCCAATTCTATGTTACATCAAGACACAAAAAGTTCACCACCAATAATGATACAAATTCAGACTACCCTAGTGAAATAAAAAATTTATAACTCCTAGTCTGGCAGAGAAAATTGTCATTTTCCTTCATTAGAAATATAGGATAAATTTATATTTGATTGATATTTTGAATTAATTTCACAATATGTGTGCAACTCTTGAACACACTAATCGACATATTTTTAATTAAGCATAGTTTAATTTTTTAATAAATAGAAAATCATCGAGTTCTTAAGGCCCGAGACCATCAATCGTCCATCCACAATCAAAGACGCGTTTCAAGTCCAATTATTTCGTATGGTCATTATGAGATTGAGAGATATAGGCGGTGAAGAGCTGGTGGATAGGTTTAGGCAAGGGTGTTTCGGTCACTTAGTTGGTTGGGAACTTGGATCCAAGTCAAACATGAGTTTGCACCATATGGTATCCCGACAGATTAAGCCCTCCAGTGCTGAAGATCGGGAGATATGGTTTTTTATCAATGGGAGGAGAATTTATTTTTCCTTCTCGGATTTTGCGCTCGTGATGAGTTTGAGTTTTGGGACGTCATCTTTCGATCCTACAGTCGAGTACGATCCGCGATCTGTTGAGGTTTATCGAAGGTTTGTTGGTGGCGGAGGGTGTTTGGTATGAATTTGTGCTTATTCTTGGTATTATTTTGCATGTTCTTTTCTACGATTTGTCCTATTTATGTCGTTGGTTTGATTATTATTTATCGATTCAGACTTACTTGGTTTATTTCATTGTTCTGTAGAAAAATGGCATTAAATAGGATGAAATGAGTCTGCCAAGGATCAAGTATAATGAAGAGCTTTTCGATAGGAATCCATAGGCGAAAATGGATCCTAATTCGGAGTTCTGACGAGGGAGAACGAGACGAATTGTTAAAATCACGCACGGCACCCGTCGCATGGCCGGCGCCCGCCGTGCCCGCTTTTGCACGCCCGCCCGCCGCCGCCGCCACTACGCAGGCGCCACTCATCTCCTCGCTCACTTCCGAGCACGCGCTTCTCATTTCCTCGCGCCAAGTCTCCACCGTGCCGCCACCGCCTCAGACGCCAGCGCTGCGCGACCCCGGCCAAGACCGAGTCGCCCGCGCTCAAGCTCCCCACCCGGCCCCGAGTCCAGCGCAGACACAACACAGACCGGCTTCATCTCCAGCGCCCGCTGGTACTAATCGGCGTTCGGCGTGCCTCCGATAACTCCACCCGCGCAGACTAATCTCACCCAAGACACGGCCACACGACGACGCTCTCTCGCTGAAGCGCCCATTCCGCGTCTCGCCCAAAGACTGGTACCAGCGCCCGCAGCGCCTCCCTGCACGTTCCGCCCGCAGCGCCCGCCCGGCCTCGTTATCTCAAGCGCCAGGCTCCGGCCTAGCGCCGCTAAGCACAGCGCCCACTCCAAGCGCGCCTTACCCGCACACACCCGATCCGGCGTTCGCCCTTCTCCCGCGTTGGTTGCCATTCCAACGCCCAGCGCTTCATCCGACGTTCCACCTCAGCGTGCATTCACCCAATTCCCTCACGCGCTCGCCTTGAGCCTGCGCTCACTTGAGAGATGTAACTTTTTCCAATGGCGCCACCCACGTACCGGGCGCTCATCTTCAATGCGTTAACGCCAACCGACGCTCACCTCCAAACCGGCGCTCACTCAATGCTTATATAAATATACGCGCTAGGTCAAAATAACCGGGTTCTCAGTTCTTTTCCGCGGCGCCTCTCGCCAATTCCTTTTCACGCAACCTCGCTGCATCGTTTCTTCATCGTTTTCTCCGGAGCTTCACCAATGATAGATACAATTTTATAGATTAATTTCTTTCATTCTTTCAATTCATGTTTCATTCGAATATTTACATGCTTTGTTTTGAGATTGTTGTCGGATTTATACTTTGGAATTTATCAGTTCTATCGGAATTAAGTTCATAGTATTATTGTTTGATGATTATTAATGGATTCTATTCCATAGTGACAGTGGATTGTTTTCATATTTCTTGATATATATTGCTTTTGTTTATCGCTTTCGTTTTATCGCTTTCATAGTTCAACTAGGGATTGACAACCCCTGGTTTAGATTTAATGCTTAATTAGTTTAGCTCGGGATTGACAACCCCTATCTTAGGATTGTTGTTTGTTTCTCGTATTTCATTTCCTGCATGTCCAAAACCCTTGTTGGTATTAAAATATTTAGGATTTAATCGCTTTATGTGTATGACATGAACAATAAGCCCTGTTAAGTTTTCCTTGAGAGACGACTTGGGTTAACTTGTCACGCTACAATTACCTCGTACGATTGCGAGTAAATTTGAGTGTGTTTTTAGCTCGATCAATTTTGGCGCCGTTGCCGGGGATAACTTTAGGCGTATTATTTATGTTGTTTGTTTTCTGTGTTTCTTTTCATTTTGTGTTGTTATTCCCCCCCCCCCTCCCCGGTGCGTATGATCTTGTTTTTGTTGTTGGTGTCATAATGCGGGGTATCAACAAGACGAATGTGGTCAAACAATTTGGGGAGAAAGTTCGTCAGATTGGGCAAATTCTTCACAAGAAGAAGCCCAGTTCGACTATTCTGAGGGATATCCGTTAGGCCATGAGCAGCAAGCTTTTGATCCCTACCATGAGCATCAAGCCTACAATCCCTACTGGGACCAACCACATCCACCGTTCTACGAGGATCAAGCCTACAATCCCTACTGGGACCAACCACCTCCGCCGCAGATCCGCACTCCACAACAAAATCCTCCATCTCAGTATTCATATCCACAACAACCACCACCTCCACCTCAAGATTCATACTGCAGCACCGCCTCCACCTCGTAAATCGCCTTGGGAGGATAGGTTCGCCCAAAGTTTGGATGCTCAAGACGCCTCACTTCAGCCGCTTGGAGACGCAAGTGGGACATGTTAATAGCACGCTTGATGGTAATAAAGAATGGAGGAACTTCCAAACCAATCCGATCAGTCCGGCGGTCACTA
This sequence comes from Salvia rosmarinus, assembly GCA_036937905.1. Lineage (NCBI taxonomy): Eukaryota > Viridiplantae > Streptophyta > Magnoliopsida > Lamiales > Lamiaceae > Salvia > Salvia rosmarinus. Next base: position 53,663,298 of record CM072818.1, on the reverse strand, counting down.
TTCTAGAAAGTGACCCAATTATTGAGAATTGGGTGGAAGAGACATCGATGAGCCGCTGCATGCGGGTAGAAAACGAGAAAGGATCGAGTCATAACTTTCCCACACCAACCCGATCAAGCTCCGACGGTCATTACTCTTGAAAGTGACCCAATCGTTGAGAATAGGGTCGGAGAGACACCTGACGAGTCGCTGCAGCCAGAGAAGGTGGAAAATGAGAAAGAATGGGCACGTGAGGATGAGAAGCAGGATCAGAGCCACGAGAAAGTTGTTACAAGGACGACTGACGAGGAAGAGTGGGCACATGAAGTTGATAACATGCCAAAACCCACTCTGGAGGTGCAAGAACTACTCAAACACTTGGAGGAGGATGAAGAAAGAGTGGGCACGTGAAGTTACTAGCGTGCCAAAGCCCACTCTGGAAGTGAAAGAACTGCCTCCACAATTGAAGTACGTGTTCCCAGAGGAGGACAAAGTGAGGACAAAGGTTGAGGTAACATCCATAATTTGTCAACATCCTAATTCACCAAAGTATTGTGCTTTGGGAATTGAAGTTATCTATTTTTCTTTGGAGAATAGGATGTTCGACTTGAGCTTAAATGATTTGTTATTTGCTTTCTTTACTGTCCTTTGTGCATATATGGTTACTACTGATGTTCTGGCTGAGATGGTATTCTTGCAGGTAAAGGATTATGGATAGTCCGTTGTTGATTGGATTACGTCGTGCTCACGACGTTAAACTGAGTACTACGTGGGAGTTCACCACAGGTTTTTCTTTTCTTTTTCGTTCTTTCTCTTTTTGCTTGTTTTGTTGTTCTCTTTGATCTTTCTGTTGTCTCTGTGTTAGTTTTCTCGAAATTGGAACGTCGTCAGCCGTGAGGTGTAGCCGTGATACTCCGTTTCTGCCGTGCACGCTCACATTCTAATCCTACCACTGTCATTTATTATCAGGGAAGTCTCCTCCTCTATTGGCTATTTTTATGTTATTAATGTTTTGAGCTCTGGGGACAGTGCTCGAATTTAGTGTGGGGGATAGAGTATTTGTTTTTGTGGGCGTGATATATATATTTTTGTACGCTTGGTGATGTGCCTTTGTGCTTATTTTGATTTGGAATCAAGTTTTATTCTGTGCTCGTAAGGTTGGGATTTTGATTGTTGCATCTGAACTCTGTGGTATTGGTCAAACTGATTTTGAATTTCCGAGACTTTTGGTGATATATGAATTGAGTGTAATATGGATTGACGAGATTGTGTTTGATAGAAAATGAATAGGGGAAAATTGATGTGATTTGTCCGGCTAATTTTAGGGGTAGTGTTAACATTGTGGTTACCTAAATACTTGTTTTTCTAAATAAAAAAAAGGGTATGAAAATGAGGAGAATGAAAACTCCAGTTATTTGTTGAGATTGTTGAAATGGAGGATGAGATTCTGTCCCTCTTTCTCGTAAATTGAGAAATGGACATGGGAAACCACGTTAGGAGACTCGAGTTCATCGAGAGTTCACCTTTCGAATTTTGTTCCAAAATCTGTTAAAACGTTCTTTGTGCTTTAAAAAGGAACTTGTTGCTAAAGGTGACCACATTAGTTAGTTCACCCCTAACGGAGAGTTGGGTCTGAGCAGAGTTTACCCTTTTATTTATTGGAAATCAATTGCCGTCCTAGATTTATTTCATATTATCTTTGAATTCGTAAACACCAAGTGTGGGGGAAAAGCAATAAAGTTTGATTGATTAGACTAAGAGTGAAGTTGCATGAATTATCTTCCCTATTCTTATTGGTATAGAGTTTGCTTGAGGACATGCAAATGGATAAGTGTGGAGGACTTGTTTGGTATGAATTTGTGCTTATTCTTGGTATTGTTTTGCATGTTGTTTTCTATGATTTGTCTTATTTATGTCGTTGGTTTGATTATTATTTATCGATTCGGACTTACTTGGTTTGTTTCGTTATTCTGTAGAAAAATGGCATTAAATAGGATGAAATGAGTCTGCCAAGGATCGAGTATAATGAAGATCTTTTCGATAGGAATCCATAGGCAAAAATGGATCCTAATTCGATTTCGATGAGGAGAACGAGAGGCAATTGTTAAAGTCGCAAGACGGCATCCGTTGCATGGCCCGGCGCCCGCCGTGCCCGTTCCGACGCCGCGCGACCGCCCGCGCGCCCGCCGCCCGCCACCACAGGCCACTCATCTCCTCGCTCACTTCCGAAAGACGCCTCTCTTTCATTTCTCGCGTGCTCAAGTCTCCACCGGCGCCGCCCACCTACTCCTGCTGGCTCAGCGCCCACGCGCCCTCACCGCGCCGAGTGGCCCGCGCTCAAGCTCCCCCACCCGCGCTCGAGTCGGCGCCGCACACACACACAGACTCCATCTCAGCGCACGTGGCTCTAACCGGCGCTCGGCGTGTTCTCAAGACACTCCACCCAACGCTGGCCGATCTCGCCCAACCTGCCCGCGCAAGATCTCCATCTTGCCGAGCACCCGCTCCGCATCTCGTCCAGCGTTGGGTACCCAGCGCCCGCTGCGTCTCCCGAGCATGTTTCGCCTGCGGCGCCCGCTTCGGCCTCGTTATCTCCGCGCTCGTGCTCAAAGACCCAACGCTTCGTCTAAGCACAGCGCCCGCTCCAAGCACGCCTCACCCGCAGGCACCCGATCCGACGCTCACACCCCAGTCGGCGCTCGCTCTTCTCCCGGGTTGGTTGCCCTTCCAGCGCCCAGCGCTTCATCCGGCGTTCCACCTCGGCTGCGTTCACCAATTCCCCGCACGCCGCTTTAAGCCGCGCCGCTGAGAAATGTAACTCTTTTCCAATCAAGCGCCACCCACAACCGACGTTCATCTTCAATGCAGAACGTTTTTCAAACCGGCGCTCACCTCCAAACCGGCGCTCACTCAATGCTTATATAAATATACGCGCTTGGTCAAAATAACCGGGTTCTCAGTTCTTTTCCGCAGCGCCTCTCGCCAATTCTTTTTCACGCGCAGCCGCGGCACTGTTCTTCATCAGTTTTCTTCCGGGAGCTTCAGCCAACTGATAGATACAATTTTATAGTATTAATTTCTGCTTTTCGTCCTTTCAATTCATGTTTCATTCGAATATTTACATGCTTTGTTTTGAGATTGCTGTTGGATTTATGCTTTGAAATTTATCAATTCTATCGGAATTAAGTTCATAGTATTATTGTTTGATGATTATTAATGGATTCAATTCCATAGTGACAGTGGATTGTTTTCATATTTCTTGATTTATATCGCTTTTGTTTATCGCTTTCGTTTTATCGCTTTCATAGTTCAACTAGGGATTGACAACCCCTGGTTTAGATTTAATGCTTAATTAGTTTAGCTCGGGATTGACAACCCCTACCTTAGGATTGCTGTTTATTTCTCGTATTTCATTTCCTGCATGTCTAAAACCCTTGTTGGTATTAGAATATTTAGGATTTAATCGCTTTATGTGTATGACATGAACAATAAGCCCTGTTAAGTTTTCCTTGAGAGACGACTTGGGTTAACTTATCACGCTATAATTACCTCGTACGATTGCGAGTAAATTTGAGTGTGTTTTTAGCTCGATCATATGGACTAGTATAGAGAATCTAGGTGTGAGATTCTTTGATACGGACCGTCCGATTGATGATAATGACGGTCATCTATATCTCCGTTGGCCCACATCTTAGTTCTTTACGCATTTATTCTTGGAATCGACTTGCCATGACCTGTGGATCCGTGGATTTGGGTCTTAGTTGACGATCTGGATGTATTTGCCAGATTTCCTTGGGCTGCATATGCATATAAAATTCTCCAATACTACATGTGGAATATGAAGACCAAGGCCAAATATCACTTCACGCACCGTCGTGGGCATTATATATTTGGTCACTAGAGATCATTCCGATCTTGGCGCGACGGTTCAAGTATGTCCGGGGGGATGCGTATCCTAGATGCATGAGGTGGAATTTCACGAAGATGATTGACGAGGATACACAGCCCCTGTTCGATCGTGAGGTATTATTATTGTTCAATAACTTTTATTTATTCATTATATTATATATTTTCTATTCAAATATATAGTAATACGTTTTGGTTTATTGTAGGTGCAACCGTTTTGGGGGTTAGTCCTGGACGACTATGAGAGGAGCATGCCGTGTTATACGTCATCTCTATATCCGGGTGCACTAGGCGTGAACTACAGGAGACTCGTTCCCATCTGTACGCCCGGGGAACAACCCCCACCCCGCACTAGAGCACAGCCCCACCGTCGTTCTAGAGCAGAGCCTTCTATTGATCTTGACGTGGGGGTTAGTCGGCGATCGGTACGCAGTACGAGGGCACATACTTCTGTTGTTGAAGAGATTGATGCAGAGCTTGAGGAGCCACGACGTCAGTCTGTGGAGATAGAACGTGCGTTGGACGAGGGACGATGATCTGATATAGGGGGACGCAGATAGAATACGGGAAGCGTGCGAGGCAGCAAGTTCCTCTTCATCTAGTAGTGGCGGTGAGTACCACGTACGCCCCGAGTCGGGGAATCGTCGTTGGATCACGATACACGATCCATGACGTGGTTAGAGAATATTCAAGGACTCGAAGTGGTTTGAGTCTATGCTGAGAAGACTCGATGTAGATGTTCGTGATAGCATCGAGGCATATCGTCGTCCGTCGTGGAACTACCCCACCGGCGTACAGAGTGGCGATCGTGACGGCAGCCTTCACTCGTACTCCCTACGCCGGATTCGGATGTACCCCATGAGACTCCTCTAGCAGATCCGACGCCCTGCACCCTGCATGCATTATACACCTCATCGCCGTCTCACAGAACATGGATCTAGCTCGATTCATTAGCCCATCACACGGTGAGGATCCAACTTGTCATTCCATGCCGAGATGCATATGGAACAGTGAGACAATTGGTAAATGATCTTATTTTATATTATTGCATCATATTTGATATGTTTACTTTTTCTAACTCGTTGCTTAAACCAAAATTAGCCAACTCGTAGAAGCGAACGAGTAAGGTTCTCTGCGCCTGCATTGAGGTCACCGACGTGAATAGTCCTATGCCTCGTCCTATCCCGATAGTGTGTTCGCTTTATGAAAATTTTCTTGAGGCAAGGACGGGTTCGTTGATTATTAGAAAGCGATGGATGGACGACGACCTACATTGATTTTGTTCGCATCGAAGACCCTTCTGCCGATCTTGACGTGGGGGTAAGTATCACTCTATTTCTATTTTCATATATGAAATCGTTATTTAAAAAATAAATTATTTATTGCAGGATCTTGATTTGTACATGATGCATCTGAGGATGAGATTAATAAACAGGCATGACTTGTTGGATGAGGTCAATAGTGCGAACACAATTATTTTGGACACCGATTTATTTGTAAGTATATATTTCATTATTTCTTATAGATGTGAATATATATGTATATATAATATATATTTGAATTTCTATTTCTTCTTTGAGCAGCTTGTACATTAGTCGATCATGGCTGCATATTTTTGAGAATAATCAATCACACCAGTCACTAGAGCATGCTATATCTACGTGGGCTCCATCTAATAATTGGTATCAGGCAACCCGTGGTAGAAGGGTGGGCCAAAGTCATAGACCATGGTTTCATCTTGAATGTGTAACTTATTTATCAAATGACTAATTATAAAATAGATTTTATTTGTGCCTTTACAAAATTGAATCTCTTTTACGAGATCATCATCCCTTGTTTTAACTGAGGTCGCATCATTTTGAGTCGAATGCACATGAGGAGCGGGGTGTGTGAAATTTTTGATTCGATATATTATTCATTAGACCCCCAGCAACAAGAGTAGCGGATGATGCATTGGTATGGCTTGAAGATGTTATGGCCACAGTTCTTAGCTGCTTCTCATTGGTTTGAACAAAACTCACTCAATGTTCGTGCCTTTCCGCATGAGGTGATGTTTAGAATGGCTGCTCTTGATGACCAGTTCAGTCAGCAAGACAGAACCAGTGCCAGAACATTTATGTGCATGTGCGTCGAACGCATCATTTCAGGTTTCCTGAGCATTGAGTGGGGTAATGAGAATGTATATGGCTACCGAAAGAAAATAGCTGCTTCTATCTTTGAATTATGTGAACGATAGTCATAGAAAGTGGTCGAAACATGTTACTAATTATTATGTAATAACCTTATTTGTATTTGAGTGTATTTTCTTGAATATTGTAATATTTGAATTAATGATTGAACATATATAGCTGCTTCTATCTTTTGACCCCACAGGCGACCGACTGATCGCTAAATTTCTACCAAATAAATTTATAGTAAACAACAAGTATATATATCGTATCCACATGGACTGCGACTCGAGAACACAACAAATAATTAACAAAGAATCTTTATTATTATCCAGACAACAATATCAAGAGAGAAGATGTAAAACTAGACTCGAAAATAAGAATAGAAATAAAATCAGATATAAAAGACTGATCCTAGGGATGTACCTAACCTAACCAGATTCACACAATTAACCTATTAATCTATTTACCAATTTAATCCACATTCATATGAAGGATCACTAATATAACTATAGTTTCCGTCAGATGACTATAGTAGTAGGTTACTTTAAACTCTATCTCATCGGGTCTCAAGAGAAGTAAGCTAATTACAAAAGCACACAAAGATTTAACCTCCTACAGTTCACCTATCTCCATCGGGTCTCAAGGCAAAAACTGTATTATGAATTGAAGATATCGATTATGCAATTAATTCCGTCAAGACATCAATCACATAACTAGCATGCATCAATATTGGCCAGATACCAACACATGAGAATTTAAAGCCAAGAATTATAAATCATGAATGGAACGGTAAAACAGTATCAACAGATCAATCATACAAATCTAGTCAGACATACAAACCCTATGATCAATACGGAATTTAGCTACGCATAATTAAAATAACAAAACAATAAATAAATAAATAAATAAAGCATAAATTAAGATAGATAAATAAAACCGTAGGAATCCACGATGAACAATGTAGCACTTGAATCAGTAAATAAATCGAACTAGAAATAAAAGCGGATTCTGTTTGGAATGAAAATTTGGACTAAAAGGAATCGACAAACTAATGCTAAAAGAACTATATGAAAAAAAACGCGTAAAAACTCTTCTGAAGACTCCAAGCAAAAAGAATAAAAAGTGTTCTGTATTGTGTAGCCCCCTCTCCCATGTCTCGTGGAATGTGCGTATATACGCAACCCTAGGAGCCTCGCCTCGCGAGATGCTTTCGTGAGCAATAGTCGCGAGAGAATCTTCCATGCGCGCGTCCGTCATCTTCGCGAGTTATTCTCGCGACCTCTTGTCGCGATCAAATGTTGCGAGGTCACTCCGTATCTTCTTCGCGTGCTTTGATTCCTCTCTTGTCTTGCTTGCGAGAGGAACCCGCGAAGAAATGTTGCGAGCATTCAAAAGTGCTAAAATCCAGCTCTTCCTCGCGAGGCGGTCTCGCGACCTTCTGTCGCGAGCTCAACTCGCGAGCCGTGTTTTCCCTTGGCTGTGCAATGCGCGACTTTGTTGTTTCGCTCCGTTCTCTCTCGTCCGAACTCCGAATTACAATCCGTTTGTGCCTATGGACTCCTATCGAGATGCTCTTTAACATAGTAAACTTTTTACATCCATCCTTATCAAATCCATTTCATCATATTTATCGTCGTATCTAAACAAATATTCTTTGCACGAGCTCGCGATCGGGCTAGTTAATTCCTCTTTATCGTGATCCACCTTTTTTACATCAAAACCTGTACTAAAATGACATGAAACACACATGGCATAATATCTTTCAAGGTAAACATAAATATAATAAAAGATAGCTCAAAAGATCACTTATCAATTATAAACGAAACAAATATAGCCTTATAAATCAGGTAAAAATGAGGCTTATCACCGACACCCATTTTTGGTCCATTTGTCAATTTTTTATTATAATCTTTGTTGCTTAAATCGTAAAAATTAAAGGTTTTCTGTCTGTATAAATCAACGTCTTAGGTAATATCACGATGTAAGAATGGGCGTTCTGCGCTTGAACAAGACACTATCACATTTGATTAATGAGATGGTAAATAAGGACATGATTATCGCGTGTGATCTACGAAACCACACAAGCCACACCTCCTACGTGCACGACTTGTACTGCTTGACCCCATTTCTCCTCCACCAGATCTTCAATGGGGACGTACGGTTGGATGACGATGGCGCCCAACTTTCGGACGACCCGCCTGTCGGACCACAGCAGGTGGCAGTACTTCAACGCCTGCGACATCTATAGGAAGTATCCAACTGAATTGGGGCGGAACATGATTTACTCTGTATGAGTAGGCCTGTACTAGCTTCTCGGCATGGTAGTATTCTCCCACATAGTGGAAATTTGGTCGTCTTTATGCTGCACAAATTAAAATTCAAGATAAAAACAATGATAAAGTTGTTAGTTATAAATTGGCATACCTTACTAAAAAATTATATTTAGTATGTAGCTCCATACGATAGTCTGAATCGCATGAGAACAAGGATCGGATCGGTGTCCCACCCAAGCACGAGCACGATTTCATCCCGAGATTGACATTGAAGGTTTGGTTTCGTCCTTGACTTTGAATGTGTCGTTACTTTTGGGCACTATAGTATATCGGCGTGATCTCTCCAGCCCGCCCGTATCTTGTAATGCCTTCAGGGTTAGGTCGGTGGGGTATGTTCTGCCGCTTCAAGTCTTTGATCGAACCATTTTCTATGATATGACGAATCACTTCAACCATAGAGCAAATGGGCAATCGTCTTGCCCACAACAACCAAGCATTGAAGGACTGGAAATGTTGGAAGTTAAAAAGGTATAGCGCCTCATAGGGCACTTTGATCTCGCCCACTTCTCAACTCCGACCTCTGTCAACTTGCTATATGCACCACCAGTAGGTCTATCTTTAGGCACAAGGGACTTTAACATGTTCATTGCTTTGTCAAACTCCGTCTCCCGATATGCATAAGCCGCTCCACTGATGCCACGACGGTTTCCCAAAAGGTGTGATTTTTCATTGAGATGGTAGTAGCATAAGTGGTGGGCGTTCTCGGAAAGACATTTTTCACAGCATTGGATATACTGATGTGCGCATCAGACACAATCAACATCTCGGAATTCGACTGGTAAGCAGTCTTCACGCGTTGCAGAAACCAAGTCCATGATAAATCATTCTCGATCGGACCAATTCCATAAGCTAATGGAAAAACTTGCTTGTTGCCGTCCTTCGTAACAACAACAAACAATATACCCTTATTGCGGCCCTTCAAGTGCGTGCCATCCACAACAATAACAGGCCTCATGCACAACGTGTAACCGAGTCGGCCGGAATCGGCTACAAAAGGTGGCGAAAACGACCATCGGTCGATATCCAAGTCAATCAACGAACTGTGATTAGTTATCCGCAACATGTGAAGATAACCCGGTGGCGGTGATAGGATTGGTCATGCCCACCATATATCATCTCGATTGCCTATTACGAGCTCTCACGGCGACAAGATATGACGCCTTTGCCGCCATACTCGTTGTAACTCGCCATAATCGATCTCGGCTTAACGACTTCGTCGCCGCGTATTTTTCGCGCTATGTATGTTGCAATCACACGGGCATTGACCTTGCGCGTTCCGGTATTCATGAGATCATCTACACGTGTGTACGGCATCAAACTTACGCACAAGCCAAAACCACCTTGTTGCGATGCGCGCAATAAAGCGGACGATCACGATATACGTATTTGAGCGTAACTGGGTGCGGTCCGATCGCGAATAACAAATTACGCTCTTTGTTCCAAGTGCCACAACCCGACCGATATCTTAAGGTCCACCTTGTTGTCGAAGATGGAACCTTCGCTCACTCATCGGGTTGGTAGCAAAAGATTGTTCGAAGCCTCATGAGGAATAACAGGAACTAGCCAATTGCTCATCTCTTCCATTTGTTCTACCTCGAGTCCTCGATTACCCATTGCGTGTTACTCGCATAATCATCCCAAGCAACTTTTCTATTCCACCCTCTCGACGTATCCACGCATCAAATTCTACAAACGTGCCAGAGATCACATTTGCAGCCGCATGCTCCTCCTCCTCCTCCTCCTCTTCATCGAGACTACATTTGTTCTTCACCGCCGACGACGTATTCGTCATCATCACCGTCGTCAACGATCGCGTCGACCACGGCGCACATGTTACGGCACTTGAGGTGTATCTTGCGCAAACCAATCATATGCTCCAAATTATTGTGTGAATGACTCATCCAGCGATGAGTATTATGAAGTGTAGTCATATGCTGGATCACGTGGTTGCTCGAATTGTGGCATATATGCTTCAGGTTCCGGTTGGAAGCTGACGCCTCCGTATGTTACTTACACCTCTGGTTGGTCATAAACCTCGCACAATCGAGCTAGCTGATCATCGGTAATCAAAAGTGATTTGATAAGTCTACCACTTCGAGATCTCGATATACAATGTATTTGGTAGTCAAAAGAATTTGCTCCCAGAAGAGAATTAATACTTTCTCTTAACTCCCAAATAAGTATATTATCAGTCCGAACATAGGTATATGATGATGCACTTGCATGAGTAGTTCAAATAATCATCCCAACATCCTCCATATCTAATGATAATATTCTTCCACTCCGTCATCTAATTAAATCCTACAAATTCACAATAATTAATTAAAAATTCATCTAGCATTAATTATAAAACAAATATATAAACTAAATAATACAAATTAAATATAAAAACAGTAACATTGATCACGAATGTTTAATAATAAGAACAATAAATTATAATTCATCGCCTCAATTCACCTAAACTTTGAAGGAATCGACAAAAAATATTATAAACTAAACTAAATAAAAAATTAAATAATGAACGTGTATAAATCATGATTCACCTAAACTAAATCAAATAATAATTCACCTAAACTAAATAAATAATACAAATGCACAATAATGAACGTGTATAAATCATCTAACATTAAGTATAATACAAATCTCTAAACTAAATAATAATTAAATATTATAATTCATCGGGGACGGATTTAAACTATAATTCACCTAAACTAAATTAAATAATAATTCACCTAAACTAAACTAAATATTATAAACTAAACTAAACTAAATAAAAAATTCAACTATATTGGGACGTATTTATAATAATTAAACTAAACTAAACTAAATTAAACTGCAAAACTATAATTTAATTCAACTACAAAACTAAACTAAACTAAACTAAAGTAAATAATAATTAAATATTATAATTTAATTCAACTGCATTGGGACCTATTTAATTCATCTAAAAATTCATAATACACAATAAATCATACAAATGCACAATGGTTAATTAATTATTCATCTAACAATAATTATCGATGCCCCTAAATAATTATTGATTGAAATTAATTAAAATTCACCTAAATTCATGTAACAATAATTAAGGAATCATATATATAACAAATACACCAAAATATTGAAATTACCTTTTATGATCCATTGAGTGAGAGCGGCGATATTTGATAGAGAAAACGATTGCAAGTATAGATATCATGCAAGATGAAAGTGAGTGCTTGATGAGCGAAAGGAAAGAATGAATTATATAGGTAGAAGTCCGATCAAAATTTTATCGCACAAATTCATATAGTTAATGGTGAAGTAAATTCACCGCAAAATTCATGTCTATTAAATATGAAGTTGTTGGTTTACTTAATTTTCATCAATATTCAAATTCACGAGCGATAATTTATTTCGATGGTCTTCGTACTTTGTTGAATTTTACGGTAAAAATAAAAATGTAATTAATTAATTAATTACAAGGTAACTCACAAAAAATAAGCAATTATAGGATTGTAATATATAATAAATTAATAATAAATCGTATATTCACAAAGCAGAAGATCAAAACCATAATCAAGCATAAGCGTGACTGACTTTCGGAAAAATAGGTTGGCCATGACGAAGTGCTGCACGGGAGCGGTTAGCCATGCGTCAGCGTATTTTATGCGTGTTTGTGGTTTTATTTTAAACATGTTAAAATAAATTATTACCCGACTGCCAACCCCAAAACCCGTGGCCAACATTTTAACCTTATAATTAAATACATGGTTTTGTAATTTTGAATCAATTTCTGAATTTATATTATTAATTAAATCGATAGTTTGACCTTTTAATTTAATAACTTTAATTTATGCGTAATTATAAAAAGTAAAAATTGATAACAACATATGGGTTTTAAATCAATCATATCAAATTTACGTGTTTTAACTAAAATTACCGTTTTGTGATATAATATTATGTGACATTTGAAATGATTGTATTAAATTCTGTGCAAAGTGCTCCAAAAATATATTTAAAAATAGTTTGGGTATAGGCTGCACTCCTTTTTTCAAATGGATGTACACGGCATCCACTTTTTAAAAAATTGACATTCATGAATATTTCCAAAACCATTTTTTGTTATTTCTTATATATATTTATATTAGATTTAAAATATTTAAATAAATTATTATTATTATATATAAATTATATATAATTGAGATTTTTGGATTTTTTCGGGTTAAAAAATCAAATCCGATCCGATCCGAAAATCCGAAATTTTGAAAAAGTCAATCCGATCCGAACCGAAAATCCAAACTGAATTTTAAATTTTGAATTGGTTCGGATCGGATATTCGGATTTCGGGTATTTTGCTCACCCCTAATGTTGCCACTGTGCCCAACGTCACACATAAATCATCTAATATCTTAGGGTTTGTTTGTTTGAATTGAGGCTGAATTTGTTGATGATTGTTGTTGAGGGGGTTTTGTTGATATCTTTGTCTTTGAATTGAGGTTGAATTTTTCGTTGGTTTGTTTGTTTGATTAAGGCTGAATTCTTGCTCAACAATGTGAAGCTCAATCTGCAACACGTTGTTGATTTATCTTATTGATCAAAGAAGTAGAGGAAGACAAAAGACGGGTGGTGGAAGGAGAGATAGAGAGAGATAAAGAGAGAAGAGAGAACGAAAGATGAGAGTGACATGGAATTTGTTCTTTTTAAAAAAAATTAAGAATTAAAAATAATGTCCTTTTAGTGGTTATCCTTTTACACGTCACAGAGAATGTCCAACTCAACTTGATTTCTCTGAAATTAGAATGTGTGAAAAAAATTAGAAAAAATGAAAGCTTGTGTATTGTCTTGAAGTTCATATAATAAAGAGAATTATATCAAAATTTATGGATTCAAAGAAAATTAACCCTTTTAATATATAGTGAGATATGAAAGAGACACAAAAAAAGAATTAGAGGATCTCATGTTGTAACGTTGTCCTATCCACTCTAGCTCTCTCATTAAACAATATGTCATATATACACATACACACAAACACTCATACGCCACAGCTAAGCGAATAACTATCATGAACTTGAAACACACTCAAATATATGTGCATTCGATCATAACCAAACTTGAAATGTTAATCCAAAAATTCACTGCCTATGCACACTAGAATTAACAAATTAAGTGAGAATATAAAAGGGTCAATTGTTCGGATTAAATCGTAAACTATTTGACTTATCCCGAACTTTTAATAATATCAATAAAAAATTTGAACTATTGATATTATACCAAAAATGTCTTCCCTAATATTTTTTTATTGATGGAATGCTGACTGAAATTTATACAAAGCAAAAGTTAGTTCATGCTTTCAGTATGTTAATGAGTATTAATTAAAAATGAGCTTTATGTTGAGTATACCATAATGTTATTTTACGAGACTTGATAAATGACTATTGACAAATAAAAAGATGCAGAATTTCTAAATAATGGATTTCATGAAGACTTTAAAGGACCAATAAGAAACTTATAGACACAACACAATACCGTTAATGGGGCTTACATTTTATAATACTTCATTTGAATTTTTGTTGTTGTAGAAATAATACTCTGATTCTAATTCTAGTTAGATCGAAACCAATATTTTCTTTGATAAAATGAGCCATGAAGTACTTTCGTTATCAATAGAAATGGTGTTATCAAATAACCTCACGAGTCCAAAAATGTTAATCTTATCTTTCGTAAAGAATTTCAAGAGGTATTATCAATTACAGACTTATGATACTATGTAATGACTCTTCATAAAGCTTTGAATAAGTAGGCAAAAATTATCAAAATCCTATATCAACAAAATGGATGCAACTAGCTAGATAAATTTAATATTCAGTCAGAAACCGACCTTAACTATGCAAATAAGAGATATCATATGTAATCGGATGTTCACCAATAATTGCAAAAAAACACACCAAATGTGTTAATGTTTACTAGATTCTTATCAAATTCGTTATCTAATAGTTATCAAGTAATAACCAAAATAAAATAAATATCAAATATGTTTGTGTTTAAAAAAAAAGGATGGCTAAATAGAGTCATCATAAACTTTTACAAATGATTCTAGTGAAAACGACGTCATTTTTGCCACGTGAAAATTACAGTCAATATTATGTTAGAAAAAATTATTATAGAAGACATTTTTGGTACAATGTTAATAATTCAAGTTTTCTATTAATATTATTAAAAATTTAGGATATTTATGAACAAATCAAATAATTTAGAATTTAATTCAATAATTACCGATATAAAAAGATAAAAACTTGGGTGAGCTCCGCCTCACCGTGAGCTCACCCTTGTATTTTTTATTAAAATAACTATATATTAATTATGATGAGTAAGGATAATTAGATTTTATTAATTTTTCATTTATTAATTCAAAATTAGAATTTATTAATTCATAATTATGGTTTATTAATTCACAATTAAGGTTTATTAATTCATAATTAAAGTTTATTAATTCAAAATCAGGATTTATTATTCAAATTAGGGTTTATTAATTCATAATTGGGGTTTATTAATTTATAATTAGAGTTTATTAATTCACAATTAGGATTTATGAATTCACAATTAGGGCTTACTATTCAAATTATGATTTATTAATTCATTAGGGTTTATTAATTCAAAATCAGGTATTATATTCAAAATTAGGATTTATTAATTTAAAATTAAAATTTATTAACTCACAATTCAGATTTATTAATTTCAATTAAATTTTATTAACTCAAAACTAAAATTTATTAATTTATGATTAGAATTTATTAATTCAAAATTATTATTTATTAATTTACAATTAAAATTTATTAAATTAATTAATTTTAGTTAGAATTAATTTAATAATAATGAAATAATTAAAAAAATTAATTGGTGGTCTCACTCTGTGCGTAAGGAGACCACCCCATATAAAAATGAGGTGAATTGGTTAGAAACACAGTGGAACTGAAGGGGGCCTTTCATATATCATATATATGTCCAACTGGGTCATACAATAATTGTCAACGGTTTTGATCATTGCATGGAAACCAGCACCCCCAAAACTAGCTAGCGTTTCAACTTATTTTATCCTATTTTGCACTCGTGATTCATTCTATATAAACACCCTTTCCTTTTTTCTTGATTCCCACCATTCCATCACATTGCAACTATATCTCCCTTGTGGTATTAATTCTTCGCGTGACACTTTTATGTCCAGGCGCGTACATACACAAAATATAACTCATCACTCTCATAATCTACTCCTTAACACACTGAGTTCTGTAAGTGTTGACAGAGTAAATTAAATTATGTCTCAAGCAATGGTAATGTCGACAACGGCGCAAACGAGGAGCGATGATTCGTCGGAAAATGTGTACCAGAAAGGAGTCAAAAACATGTACGAGAATGGAATCGAGCATGTTCCTCGTAAATACGTGCTGCCCGCTTCGGAGCGTCCGAACCTAGTAACTGAGAGCCCCGACATCATCGACCTTCACCTTCCCGTCATCGATTTTGCTCAATTGCAAGGTCCGAACCGCTCGCAGGCCCTTCAGTCCCTCGCCCACGCCTGCGAAAACTTCGGCTTTTTTCAGGTTCGCTGCGAGAGTCTCTTTTTGTTTTTAAAAAAAAATTGTCTAAGAATTTGTATGTATGGTTGTGCAGCTAGTGAATCACGGTATTGGCTCAGAGGTGACGGAGAAGATGTTGAATGTGAGCAAGAGATTCTTCGAGATGCCGTTGTCGGAGAGAGAGAAGTACATGACACCTGATATAAACTCGCCGGTCCGGTACGGTACGAGCTTCAATCAGAACCACGACGGCGTCTTCTGTTGGAGGGACTTTCTCAAGCTCAATTGTCACCCTCTGCCCCAACTCCTCCCCGATTGGCCCTCTTCCCCTCTCCACTTCAGGTACGTCAAATTCCAGCAATCAAATTAATACACTCCCTCCCGGCCCACTCCGTACCTAAATAAATGTCCTATTTAAATACTCCCTCCATTCCCTAAATCTATGATAAAAGATTTAAATAAATGGATTGTTGATAGTAAAAAAGAGAAATAATGGGGGACCATGTTATAAAATATGTAAATAAGGGATATTATTGTGATAATAAATTGAGAAGATAGTTACCATAAATGGTTAGTAAGAAAATTGAAGGAAGTCTCAAAAAGTAAATTGAGGGATGGAAGGAGTATAAAATTTGTTTCGAATAAATGTTCCATTTCAGAATATAATGGTGGGAGTATAATTTGTTTTTGATTATAATTTGTTTTGCACTAATTAAGTTGGTATGAATGACGTAAACAGGCAATCAGCGGTGTGTTATGCAGAAGAAACAAGAGCGCTGTTCCTAATGGTGGTGGAGGCGATCCTAGAAAGCTTAGGAATAAAGGAGGAGAGAGATGATGAAAATGAAAAGGAAAAGGAAAAGGAAAAGGAATGTATTTTAAAAGAAATGGAAGATGGAAGCCAGCTAATGGTGGTGAACTGCTACCCGCCATGCCCGCAGCCTGATTTGACAGTGGGGATGCCACCTCACTCCGACTACGGCTTCCTCACACTCCTCCTCCAGGATGACGTGGAGGGCCTCCAGATACTACACAAGGATCGTTGGCTCACGGTTCGCCCCATCCCCGGATCCTTCGTAGTCAATGTGGGTGACCACCTCGAGGTACGCAACCATCCAATATTTTATTCGTCTTAGCTTAGCTTCTTATGATTAATAAAATCGCATGTAACATGGTTTGGTTTTGGTGCAGATATTCAGCAACGGGCGGTACAAGAGCATTTTGCATAGGGTGTTGGTGAATTCGATCAATTATAGAGTTTCAGTGGCTTCTTTGCTTAGTTTCCCGTTCACGAGCACGGTGAGGCCGGCGGCCAAGCTCATTACGGAGGCGAATCCGAGGCGGTATTCGGACACGGATTTTGCTACTTTTCTAGAGTATATCAAATCTTGTGATTCAAAGAATAAGAATTTCCTTCAGTCCAGGAAATTATTGAATTAAATTGAGTCTAGGGAAAATATATAATTTAAGGACATAAGACTGTTCTTGTTATTTTGACTTTTGTAGCACCGATTACATAGAAATTATTGGTTGTTGTAACATGTAAGCGCGACACTTGTCGTGCAACATTGATTCAAATATTATTAGGAGGTTCGACTAAGGATCGAGTCGCATTAAATGAGAATATTTATTCTTTAATTATGAGATCAATTGTATCGATCACATATTTGTCTATTTTAAGGCATGTGTTTTTCCATATTTTTGTGTTCTAGTTGTTGGAGTATAGAGCTTGCTTGAATTGTATATTCAAGCCCGATCTCGGTAATCCAACTCACTGCAAAGTTGGATGTGGGTCCGGGAGCGGTAGCCCTCGAGCCAAATTTTTGGGTTTATGTTTTTTAGGCCCAGGTGGAACCCTAATGAGTTTACTGTTAGAGTTTGGTTATTATCTATTTAATAGTCGTTTTTCTCTGTAATATATATCAAAAATATAGTGAAATCATTGGCTTGGAGCTACATACATAGACGGAACATTTATATTGCAATTAATGTGTCAATATTTTTTTATTGACACAATAAAATAATTTTATTTGTATATATCTTAGCGTCGTTGATTTAATTTACAATTTACACAGCGAGAGTACAATAGTTATACCTAGTATATATCAAATCGACATGTTTGACAGTACGACTGTAAAATGAAGAATATATGTTGAATAAAGTATTAACACAGAAAACAATATGAAAGTGGGGAAACCAAAATGTAAATATATCATATTGTATTCTAATTACTCCCCCTCTCCCAATTATAAATCATCATACTATTCTAGTCAACATATCATACTATTATTTGAATTAGCTTTTAATTATTTTATAGGGTAGTGGAAACCAATCTTTAACATGAAATACAAACAAAGATAAAGTTATCAAATTCTCAATGCAAAACTTTGAATTGATTATTAACACACGTTGGTATAATTTGATATAAAAAAAAACAACATTCGCGCGCACATTAATGTGTAATGAATATTTAATTGACTATTCACTATTGTACACTTTGGTGCATGGACAAGTTAAAGTCGCAATTGAGCAAGTTTAATAAATAAGGAGTCGAATTAGTTTCAAATCTGAACAGTTTAACGTTCAAGCCGCCGGAGTTTATGGCGATTTAGTTCAAAGTTGTGTATAATTGACGGCGGCTCAGTCAAGACTCGCAATTCCGTCACTTTAGTGATTTACAATTACTTTTGACTCTTGACTTGGAAAGTCTTAGTATTTTAGTCTTGACGTGGAGCCATAATTTTTTAAACTAATCTTAAATGTCCAATTCTAGATTTCAAGATTGTTTACCGTCTGTGCTGGAAAGCCACATGGAGATCAGTTGTACTTTTATATAAATGGTCAGTGTATGAAGAATCGACCTAAATAGTTATCAACGATCTTGATTTTGACACGGAATCTCGATGGTTAGGTAGATGTAGGCTTTTTCTTAATTTTAATGAATTTTAAAAAGATTACAAGTTGTTTTTTTATAAAAAAATGATTATTAGTTTTGTTTATATTATTATGGTTTGAATTTGATGCTATAATTTGGATTTTGCTTACATCAGAATTGTAGTATATAAAAACTAAAAGACATAACTATTAAGTCCACTTATTCACAGGGAGTCAGGGATTAAGGCAGCCCCATCTTGAAGAAAGTTGTTGCCTACACACTAGGCGCCAGCCAAACACAGAACGAATTTTTGGTTTACAACATTGATAATAGGTTAGAAATTTTTAAGAGATTGATCAGCGCCTCGTCTCTTCCCGAGGTTTTGTACTGTCCTTATACTTTGTGTAGTAGTATAAAAATTGTGTTCTTCGACTGATGTATATATTGTATAGGGGTCGAGGGGCGTGGCGGCAGAGGTGTCAGTATCCGATCTTATATCGGATTACTTGAAAGGCGCCGTTACGCAGATTTGTGAGGTGGCCCGGTATGCTCGGGAGGTGGAGGGAGAATACCTCCTCGCTCAAGAAATATCCGAGGCCGAGGCTAAGATCCGGGACCTCGTCAAGCGAAGCGGAGGATCGGCGGCCATTGAGGCGGCGGCAGCAAGGCGGTCGGTGAGGCATGTTGTGGAGGAGGCGGCAAGGGCGAGGCGGCGAGGCCGAGGTTGCCTTGATGAAGGCTGGTGGGGCGGAGTTCGCCGTCGGGAGGCGGACATGGCGAGCTCGCGAGGGAAACGCCGTGCCTTTGCGGAGAAATGTTCATGTCGTGACTTCTCGGGATGATTCGGACGGTGAGGTGCTTAATAAGCGCGCTGTCTCGGATCTGTCGAAGAGGTCGCCGAGGACTACCGGCACTGGACAAAGCCAGTATGGAGTGCGAGGAGACCGAGGATGATGTCTGAGGCAGGCCTATTTTGATGTGCTCGTCCGCGGCCTCAAGGAGCTTCCGTCTTTGCGAACCTGCCTCGCCGCCAGTTCTTTGTCCGCGGAGTCTGCTCGCGCTGTCCGTGGATCGGGATCCCGACCGAAACTTTATTGTCGATCATGCAAAGGGGGTGGGAGGCGGTGATGCTTGAGGCGTCGAGACTCGGTGGTTCCCGAAGAGGTCGAAGTGGGACGGGCGAAAATAGGCGGAAGAGGCCGAGGCTATCCGAGGCTTGAGGCGGCGGATGTGGTCATGGCGAAGCTTACGGAGGGTCGATTGATCCCATCTTTTCACTCCTTTTTTTTTTTTGAATGTAAATGTACATTGATTTTTACTAAGGGCATGTTAATAAAATCACAAGTTTATGTTTAAAAACTTATCTTTTTATTCGATTGTCTCGAAATGCTTGATCTTCTCTTGGTTGAACCGAATCGAAGACCTATCGCGGGCTCTTGAGTTGAAAGAGATCGAACTCACTCCATATAAAGGACAGCTTGGTCGTATACGGTGAGTCGATGTCAGCATAGAGCCGCTCGGGAGAGGCGTGACGAGCTCCGTGCTCGCCTTTGAACCGGAGGAGGCGTTCGAGGTCGCGAGGAGAAGGCCAAGGTGATAGGCGAGGAGCATGCAGTCGAGGAGGTTATCCACGAAATGGTGGGATGGCGATCCCGGAAGTTGAAGCGAGGTTGTCGGTGCGCGCCGTTGTCTTGGGTACCGCGAATATGGTCGGACCTCCGGCAATTCACGGGCGAAGGCTGAATTAAAAGGCTCGGGATATATCTGGCGTCATCGCTCGACAACCACGGCTCGGCGAAATACTTGACGGGATGCAGAGCCTCTTCTTACAGCCGGAGCTTCTCGATCTAGAATAAATGAACCAAATTATGGCGATCCGGTGCAGCGACAAGAGAGGCGTGCTATTGCCATGAGCGTCGTGGACCTCAAGGCGTCGAGACCGGGCGTCATCAAGTGGCGAGGCCGAGCTCGCGAGCTGCATCGTCAAGTGACCGAGGTCGTGTTGGCGGGCCCGTAATATAGACCGAGGACGAGGTAGAGGTAGGATTAGTATAGATGAGCTCTGAATTCCGATTTTCTAGGGATTGGCTCGACTTTTCCCGATCCGCTCCGTCCTCGTAAAATGTAACTGTACATCTTTTATTTAATAAGAATGATTTCTTGTTGACTTTGTATTTGAACAAGAGTAATATCGAAAGTAGTTAGGTCCTCGTAGAAATTCCGCGAAATAGGCGAAGAAATCGTTCTAAATGCGAAGGTAGGGGTTCTGTTTTTGCGAGGTGGTCGGGAGGGTGGTCCCTTCATCTACATAGAAGGCTGCTTGAAATAAGCGAAGGTAATCGATCTCGTATGTAGGAATGGTTCTGTTTTTCGAGGTTATCGGGAGGGTGGTCCCTTCATCTACATAGAAGGCTGGCTGAAATAAGCGAAGGTAGTCGATCTCGTATGTAGGAATGGTTCCTATTTTTGCCGAGGTCGTCGGGAGGGTGGTCCCTTCATCTACACAGAGAAGGCGGCCGAAATAAGCGAAGGTAGTCGATCTCGTATGTAGGAATGGTTCTTTTTGCCGAGGTCATCGGGAGGGTGGTCCCTTCGTCTACATAGAGAGCGGCTTGAAATAAGCGAGGTAGTCGATCTCGTATGTGAGCATCTTGGCGTTTAAATTTACATTCGTGTAAACGAATGTGTCGACCTCCGTCGAGGGAATTTGTCCTCCGTAGAGGGTAAATAATGTGAAGATTAATTATGCATTAGTGACAAGTAGAACTCGTAAAAATAATATTTTATTGATATAAGATGGCCGCGACCACCAAATAAGACTCGGACTCTAAGCAGGACTTTAAAAATACGACCGAACAAGACCGACCCTTGACACTTATGCATAATATTTCTTGGATGGATGATGTGCCATGCGTTGGGTAATTGCTCACCGGACAATTGAGCGAGCTTATAGGCCCCTTTGAGGACTTCGTCGACCGGTAAGGTCCTTCCCGTGTGGCTTCCACTTGCCGAGTGCTGCGGCTTCTTGACTTCATTATTTCGAGATGCAGTCGCCCACTTGGAATTGTCGGGTTTTAACACTGGTTGTAATACCGAGCTACTTGTTGCTTGTACCGAGCTTCCTTGATGTGGCGAGGTCTCTCTTTTCTCGAGTAGGTCAGATCGACTTGTAGATTTTCCCCATTTGCTTGGCGGAGAAGCGATGGTGCGGGACTCGGTACTCCGATCTGCGAGGATCACTTGCGGTTCCATACACCAAAGCGTATGGTGTTTCTCGTTCAGTCCGGGTGTTGTTGATGCGACCATAAGACACATGGTAAATTTTCCACCCAGGCCTTTAGCTCGGTCGAGGCGAGTTTTTAGCCCCTACGATGGTCTGTTGGTAACCCGGTGCGACCATTTGCTTGAGGATGGGCCACCGGGTGAACTTTTGTTGGATCGAGCTCTTGACACCAATCTTTGAATGTCTTATCCGTGAATTGTGTTCCGTTATCAGAAAGGAGGATATGGGGATGAGGCGACACTATGTTCTTCCATACGAAGTTGAGGCGTTCTTGCTTGTGATTTTCGCGAGGGCTCAGCTTCCACCCACTTCGTGAAGTAGTCGATCGTAACAATTAAAAATTGGGCTGTCACGGTGCTTTACAAAGGGCCCACAATGTCGATCCCCATTGCATAAGCGGCGAGGGCTCTGTATGGAGGTGAGGTCGGTGCTGTGGTAGCCAGTGCGTTCCCATGGATTTGACACTTGGACACTTTTTACGAGGTCCATTGAGTCTTGGAACATTGTTGTGATAGTATCCCCATCGCATGACTTTCTTTGACAAGGCTCGGGGTCCGATGTGGCTTTCATACGAACAACCGTGTATTTCTCGTAGAAACGTAATTAGCTCGGTTCGGACCCAAGCACCTTAAGAGAGGTTGGAGATATGACTTTACGTATAGGACTCCCTGCTCGATTGTATATCGCAGATTTGTTGGGATCCTTCTAGCCTCCAACTTGTCGTGGGGCGATTCGCCCTTCTCCAAGTACTCTCGAATGGGAGTCGTCCAATTGGGTTCTTCATCCGAGACTATGTTGACCTCGGCTCCGTCTTGACATCGTTTATGCTCTGCTTTGGACTTATCTCTTGGCGGGCTCGTTGATGGCGAGGCAATTTATAAGATGTCGGCTCGCTATTTTGCTCCTTGGGATGCGAACTATCTGGAAGTGTGAGAAAGTCCGTGCTTGAGGCTTTTGCTTTTCAAGATACTTTTCATTCATCGCTTTTGCCTCGTATTTTCCCAACATTTGGCTTCTGACGACTTGAGAATCGTTGTGAACTTGCGGCTCGTGTCACGGAGACTTTGAGCGAGGCGAAGTCCTGCGATCGGTGCCTCGTACTCAACTTCGTTGTTCGTATTTTTGAATGTGAACCGAAGTGAATAAGCGATCTCTTGGTTGTCCGGGCCTAGGAGTAAGATACTGCTCCATGCTGCTTTTCGAAGCCCGTCAACGTAGAGTTGCCAAGACTCCTCGGTGTTTCAACCATGGGTTCGGCTTTGGCATCGTCGTCACGGACTCGGTGGGCTTGGTTTTCGGCAGTTAGCCTCGGCAAGGAAATCCGCTGGGCTTGACCTTTGATGGCTGGCGGCGAAGGATATATCGTGCTCGTCGGTTCTATTGCCCATTTCGCGATTCTCCACGATGCTTGGGCCGTCAATACTTGCGAAGTGGGTAGTCGGTGAGGACTTGTATGCGATGTGCATGGAAATGCGGACGTAGTCTCCTCGCGGCATTTACCACGCTAAGGCAAGCTTCTCCGGTGATACCTCGTTTAGGGCCTTTTAGTGCTCGGTGATAAAATATACGGGAGTTGGCGTCCTTCTTCCGTGCAGGCTGTCTTATAGACTCGTCCGAGGCGGCAAGGTAGAGAAAAGGACCTCTCCTCTTTCGGGACGGATAGAGTGGGGAGCTTGGCGAGGTAGCTCTTGAGGTCTTGACGGACTGCACCTCATCCATGAGAATTTGGGGCCTTTTGAGTATCTTAAAGAAGGGTGGTGCTTATCCGGCTTTTGAAAGAAAGCGGCTTAATCTTGACTATCGACTGTCGACAGGTGTCGTCATGGATGGTCTTGGCATCTTCATTTCCAAAATGGTTTGGACCTTGGGCGGGTTTGCTTTTAGCCCTTCTTGTGAAACCCAACACCCTAAGAACTTTCGAGACGGACCGCAAACGTGCACTACAGGGATTTAGTTTTAGGTTGATTTTCGAAGAAGGTCGAGGGCGATCCGGAGGTCGGAAACACATCGGCCTCTTCCTTGCTTTTGACGACGATGTCGTCTCGTATATCTCCACATTCGACCTATGTGGGGTTGAAAATTTTGTCCACCATCCTTTGATAGGTAGCCCTGCATTTTAAGGCGAATGGCATCTTTTATCTGCAAAGACTCGAAGTCGGTAATGAAGGCTGTCTTGGCGGCGTCTTCATCATCCATCGGGACTTGGTGATACCCTTTGTATAAGTCAAGCGAAGACCTCGTATCCGACCGGTAGCGTCGACCTTCTTGTCGATGTTGGGAAGGGGATAGCAATCCTTTGGGCGATGCTTGTTGAGGTCGGTGTAGTCGATACACATTCGCCATCCCTCCTCCTTTCTTCACCATCACGGGTTGGCTATCCGGTCGGATATTTGACCTCGAGCGATTGTCGGGCTTTTAATAACTGGTTTACCTCGTCATGAATGACTTGGTTCCGTTAATTTGCGAAGATTCTTTGCTTACATCGAGGCGGCTTTATGTTGGTCGATGTTGAGCCGATGGTGATGATACTCGGCGAGACTCCGGTCATGTCGAGGAGACCAAGCAAACACGTCCGGAATTCCCTTAGGAGTTGGATGATCGATACCTCATTTCGGTGCCGTGGTGAAACCAACCCGGCGACCTTCAATGGCTCGTCTTTGTACAATCGACCTCTTCCACACGACCGGGGGTGGCGATGTATTTCGACTCAACTCCTCGGGTTTCCTTAATTGCTACGCTGTGGGTCTTTGGACGAGGTCCGGCACCTCGTAAAGCGACTTGCATACATTCGGCAGCTTTACGATCACATCGGATCACGGCTGTTCACCGTGGTGGGTATCTTTATCGTCGGTGGTGCGTTGAGCATACCGCCCTACGGTTCACCAATCTCGCCCTAGTATGATGTTATCGGTGGTGGGCCTTCCTCTGAACCGCACCACCTTGGTCGAGGTTGTTGGTGCCTTCCCACCGTGACGGGTAGCTCGATTATTCCTTCCGGCGCGTCTCTTCGGACGAAGCTTGAATTGGCGGTGGTGCTGTCGAGGTGTGCTTCTTCTACTCCTAGCTTGTCAAGCATTCCTTGAAGAGGATGCTCACCGCCGCCTTGTCAATGTAGCGTTTACCAACTTATTTGCGACTACTACGGATCACTAGCGATCACGGTGGGTATCTTGTCAGCGACGCGGGTCATCCTCGGAGAAGATGATCGCCTCGTCCTTCGAACCTCTTGTTGGTAGGTTCGCTGTTTTAGGACTTGAGCATCGGCCTTGGGGAGGACTTCGTGACTCACGGGGGCCCGTAATAGTGGAGATCACCCGTCATATTGGGGTTCGTCGTCTCCTTCCTCGTCGGTGTTGCGCTTACGTTTTATTGTAGGGCGCAATTTCCCTCTTCCTACCTTTTCTTCTTTTGACTTTGGTCGGCTTGGCGACTCATCCTCGTATTTCTTGAGGATCCGTCACGAACTAGCATCTCTATTTCACCCATGAGTTCTTTGCACTCTTGATGTCGTGCCGTAATCATCATGGAATGGCGGTATTTATCCATAGGTCGGCACCTCTTCCCTCCCGTCATCGGTCGAGGCTTTCGAACAGGTTCATATGGAGTCGTAGATTTACGCCATCGGCCGTCGTGAGGTGTATTGAGGTCGTTAGGCGTCGCGGACCGAGCACGGATTTTATCGGGCGATGTAATCTTTCAGTAACACGCCTTGGTTCGATCTTCCTTCCTTCGTCTCTTCTTCCTTTTTTCAGGGTCTGCCTTATGCCTTGGCGCTTTCTCTTGTCGCCTCGTCCACTTTGGCGAACCGGTTGGCTATCGCCACGGCTACATTGCGATCTGGGGTTCGTGCTTGCGATCTCTCGGTATAAGGCCCCGGCAAGATGCCGTTTTGGAAGGCGAGATGACCAGCAGTCGTTCCGTCTTGACCTTTAAACACTCCTTGTTAAACCTTGTCATGAAGTCAGCGATGGACTCATTCGGCTTTGCCTTATGGTGAGGAGGTGTGCCGATGGCGTTTTAACTCGACTTTTGGAAGAACCTTGATGGAAGGCGCCATCGGTCGCGATAGGGCCGATGCTTCCGTAGGTAGGTCGTCGAACCACTGCGGGCGTTGTCGACAGTAACTCGGGAAGAGTTTACATATGAACCGGTGAGGCGTTGGTTGATCATGTTGTATTGGGCTGCGAGAGGAAGTTACGTGGATCCTCGGCCCGTCATAGTAGGCGATGCTTGGTACCGGTATTTATCAGGGAGAAGTGTTGAGTATTCTATTTGAGAGCGGGGTGACTATCTTCCGTATCCATCGAAGCCGTCCTCACGAGAGGCGGGACGGAGTTCGACGATCGAACTCGTTTAGGTGACTCGGACCGACTTCGCGGCCACGATGCCTTTTCTGCGCTGCTCGTCCCACGGAGATCGGGCGGAGTTATTTGGATGGATTTATTACAGCGATCGAGGTAAACCGCGGCGATCACGGCGTCTCTCCGCGTTGCTCGTTCCTTGCGCGGTCGGTTTGGGCCCGACCTCTCGTTGTGATGCCTCGTATCTAGATGAGGCTTGGTGTTCCGTTCTTCGGGCGTGGCCGACCACATGTGCTTGAGTCTTGGAAAGCTCTCCTTATTTTTCTCGAAATCCCTCGGCGGCGTCGTCGAGGTTTACTATGAGCCGGATGTTCCCACGGATTATTGCTGCGATTTCCCGCTATGGTAACTTTGCCTCCTGCGGGCGGGGTGTCCGTGCTCGTCGAGACTTTGGATATGTCATTCGGGGTTTCTTCTACGATTGGGCTCTTCCCGAGTTAAATCGTTCCTTCGCCGTCGGCGTTGTTGTTGCCGTGACGGTCTGGATGCATGGCTTACGGTATACTGGTCATGATTATTTCCACATAAGCGGTGGTTGATCGAAAACACAAAATTTCGTTTCCCAGACATCGCGCGGTGATCGATCTTAATTTCGTAAGGAAATAAATGTAAGAAACAAAGATTTCGTGGTTCGATCGTGAATAAGATCTACGCCCAGGCGAGAGAGAGAGAGTATGTGTATTGAGGTATAGAAGTGATTACAAAGAGGTGAATGATCTATGTCGTCTAATCTAGCCTCTATTTATACACAATGTATTGACCTAGATCTCGAATCAAGTCTTCTCTAACTAGGATTCGAGATCCTATCCTCTTGAATTAGGATTCTTTTAGATATGGTGAGCTTTCTGCGTTCGTTTGACTTTAGGAGTCTTCATGGGCGAACTTGTCGGGCCGAGCTTGATGTCGGGGTTCTTGTATTGGGCACGATCTTGGGCGCAGTGGTTGGGCAGTATCCTATCGAGATGGTCTCCATAAATTAAATGCATTTATGTAGATTTGATATATTTAGTATAAATGATATTTTTTTTCAATATAAATGATATTTTTCTTAACAACAAATGATATTTTTGTCTGTCCGTATCGTGCGGAAGGATGTACATGATTTTTTTTGTGAATTTTCAATAACGCGTAAAACGATAGGTAATGTGAACATTTCCATTTTATTTGTATTGATTTCTCATGTTTGGCATGTCACATTAATTTTTCGATGTTATAAAATGTTCTATAAAAGAGATTTTATGTATGCATATTATTTTGTCACTAGCTAAAGTATAAGATAATTTTTGAAAAATATCGATAATTTGAATTGAAAGTGACATTTACTCTGTAATACATGTACTCTCTTTATCCATTAAAATATTAATTTAATTCTATTCTGGTCTGCACATAAAAAAAAATTACTTTCATTTTTTGGAAATATTAACTCGATAATTTTTATCTTAAATCTACCAACTTATTTATATAAAATCACTCATAACCCACTTTTTTACTTTCACTATCCATTAAATATGTTTATTTTTTATTTTCATGGCCTACCTTTTAATCTCAATACCTATTAATTTATTTATTTATTATTCATTCACTTTACACTTATTAAAATTTATTAAAACATGTGTCATCAAAATCAAAGAATTTAATGGTTAGAGGGAGTAATAAATTTATAAGGCATGAAGTCGAAGGATAAATTGGATTAAAACATTAGCCCCCCCCCTTCAATCGGCTAGACAAACTCCGGATTAACCCTAACTTATATTTCTCATAATAGTGGGCAAACATGTACATATTTATAAACTAATAATCCTTCCATTTATCTTATCCCAAATGAGGAATTTCTCTCTTTGGGAGCCTTTATACCTTAGTTTCATAAGAATGTGAAAGTGTAAATCACAGTAATTTAGCGGTTAAGTAATTAGAAGAACTCTCACATAGTTTCCTACACGGAGCCATCCTAAATAAGGTGAAACTTCCACACTGCGACATAGAACTTGATATTTGATCCTTGTCTCAAATCTTCTACTTCTCAAATAACTGAGCTAAATCCGTGAAAGTCTTTACATATTTATTTAATTATGCACCGAG
The DNA here is from genome assembly GCA_036937905.1 of Salvia rosmarinus. Classification (NCBI taxonomy): domain Eukaryota; kingdom Viridiplantae; phylum Streptophyta; class Magnoliopsida; order Lamiales; family Lamiaceae; genus Salvia; species Salvia rosmarinus. The sequence goes on along the minus strand of CM072818.1, from coordinate 53,634,758 downwards.
TAAGACTTGCATAGTTGCATGTCATCCCTTACAAAACGTTCGAAGTATTTGGTATAATATATCTAGCAAAAACTAATTGTTTGCTCAACTGTCAAGTTTTTTTCTTCTAAAACTTTTCTATTGAAAATACATATATAAGTAAAACTATCTAGATAGAAAATATCTTGTTTTATTATTATAGTATAGGAAGAATGGTTGTCACTTGTCAATATTTTGTTTCTTTATTTGTTTTTCTGAATGCAATTAGACTTAATATATTTATATCATATATAATCAATTAAAATTGTCACCGACTCATCTCTCCTATGTTCAAAGAAAGGTATTATTGGATCTAGCATGAAAGGCCCAACTAGCACAATCAAAAAAAAAAACTCGCGAAATGAACAAGACGCTAAATTTATTTTTGAGAGCTTATAAAATTTTCAAGAATTTATAAGATGAATATTTCAAAAGTTTATAAATTGTCAAAGTGTTTGAATAATTAAGCTTATAAACTAGAGAAAGAATTGTGAGTTAGAGAAAAAAATCATAGTTAGAGAGAAAATTGACGAGAGATGAAGTTGATAGTGTTTATTATGTAGAAAATAACGAATTATAGAAAGATTATTTTGGTAAATATATTATTGTTTATAAACTTATGAAAAAATAAATTGGGGTTGAAGAACTTATTTTTAGATAAATTTATAAGTTGTTGGAATTTATTAGCATAGCTTATAAGTTGTTTAAAAACGTATTTTATCAAATATTTTGTAAGAGTTTAAAAGTCTTAAACATATTATAAGTTATTTTCAAAAGCTTATAAGATCTTAAACATATTATAACCTATTTTCAAGAGCTTATAAGCTCAACAAAAATTTTCACTAATCTTGTGATCCGATAAGGCAATAGTCATTTCAATACAGTAACGAGAACTTCTATAAAAGCTACACTCTCCTTTCAAAAAATAAAAGATAATTTTTACAAAAGTATAAAACTAAATATAATTTGGATCTGATTTTTCTTATAACTTTTGGTTCACAAGAAAATTTGTCAGAAATAGTATTTAAAGTTTAAAATTCCTGACGGCTGGATACATATTTCATACCACTAATCTATCTAACGAAATCTGACCCATAAAATGTCTCGTGGTTTTTTTTTTTTAATTATAATTATGCTCCTAGAATAGATATGGTATAGAGAGTAGAGAGACTCCAGAAGATAGATGTGAGCAAAAAATGCCAGAAAATCAAACTGACCGACAAACTGGATCGAGATCATACCGAAAATACAATTAACCGGACTGGCTGATTAGATTTTTTTTCAAAATTTTTAAAAAACGAGGATACAGATTCGATTTAATTTTTTAATTATTAAAATCTATGGTTAATTGAACCAAACCTGTGTTAAAAATAATTATAAAAATATAATTCTATATATTAAATAGAATTGATGGACTTAGGTAAATTTGTTTTCATGTATTGTTTAATAATTATATATATTTTGCTACGCATTTTTTGTTTGTTTTGTAGAAGAAAATCACTATTCTTTTAGTGTTGATGTTTCAACATACGTATATAAGCAATTGAAGATGAATCTATTGTTAGTTTAAGAGGATTAGAAGATTACCGTTTGAAATTATTTGTGTGGAATTACAGGTCTATGTTTAGAATTGTTATTTGTACATTTCTAAAAAAAATACAATAAAAGTTGTAACTTTCTTTTGTTTTATTGTTAATCGTTGAATAATTGGCTAATCGAATCGATTTTTAAATTAACCGATATAAAAGTTTTGTTTTTATTTTTTAACGACTAATCGAACCCATAAAAAATCACATAATCGATTTTTTTATATGATAAATGGTCGGTTTAATCGAACCGTGTCCACCCCTAGCTTGACGTGTGTAGTGTACAAAGTACAATTTGAATTTAGTGGAAATTAGTGGGCATATACAGGAGTAGTAAAGCCTCTACGTGTGGACATGGTGGCCGGAAAAACATAACTACGGCTTCAACCAACTTCAGTCGTTAATCCCGCCACCATCATGTCATCTACATTACCTATTGATCGATCTAGTTTTTGTTAAGGAAATAAATGCACAAGAACACCAAAGATTTACGTGGTTCGATCTATGAATAAGATCTACGTCCACGGGGAGAGAGAGAGTATTCGTGTATTGATGATATGAGGAGCGATTACAGAGAGTTTAGATGATCTTTTCCGTCTAATCTACCCTCTATTTATACACAATTATAATGACCTATATCTCGAATCCAAGATCTATTCTAAGATAGGATCTCAATCATATCTCTTCTCCAGTTAGGATTCTCTTAGATATGACCGAATCTTACGTATTCCTCTTGGTTTAGGAGTCTTCTTGGGCCGAACTTCGTTTGGGCGAGCTTAATCGAGCTCATTTGTATTGGGCACGATGATTGGGCTGGGAGTTGGGCGTATCCTATCACATCCCCTCCAAAAAAAAAAAAGATCTGAGCGAGGCCGTGATGGGTTTGAGAGTCGTAATTCACGAGATTTATCTATGGCGAAGTGGAAGCGATCGATCTGTTGTTGTCTTCTATCTTGACTTCGTATGTCGGTGGCTTCACTGTAGAGGCGTTCGCGAGGTCATTATTGCTTTGCTTGGCGTGCGAGGTGTTACGAAGTCATGTTACTTGGTTTCACTGCTGTCGTTATGTCGATCTCGTCGTGCTCGACATCACCGACGGCGTTATGCGAAGTCTTTGGACTTCTTCACTGACGGCGTTATGTCGAACTCCTTGGGTTGGCTTCACTGACGGGCGTTATGCGAGGTCTTGACCGGCTTCACTGACGGGCATAATGCCGAAGTCTTTGGGTTAGCTTCACCTAACGAGGCGTTATGCGAAGTCTTCTAGCCGGCTTCACCCGACGCGCGCTATACCGAGGGCGAACACGGGATGCGATATTTGCATTTAATGCGCATTTAATGTGGCAGCGATTGAGTTCGATAAAGTGCATTATTGGGGAATAATTTCACGATCGCGTTCCGTATCACTTTAGCCATTTCGATTTCAAAATTTCAAAGCTTTCTCGGCGAAAAGCGCTCCACCGCCGCCATTGTTGTCTTTATGCGAGTTCATCGCATCTTCCTCGATCTCGATGCCCAAAACCGGTAAGTTTTATGGCTTCTTCATCTCCTTCTTATTCTGAGGATTCTCACGGCCAGGAAGGCCGCATTGTATCTGTGTCTCCATCGAATTATTCGGTGGATGTAGAATTATATACCTTTGATGCCCTCCCTCCTTTCGTGCGTAGAGTTTGTTTTCCGTCTTTAATGGATGTTGGTAGGGTTTCCTCTATTCCTTCGATTTTAGGAGCATACGCTAGGTTAGAGCTTGCTTCTAATTTTATATCTCGAAATCCTTTGGAGTGCGTTGCTCCCGTCCAGGAGGACAGGGCTATTTCCTCCCGGACGGTTTGTCACGATTCTGAGGATAGCCTGAAAAATGGCCTTCGTCTTCCTTATCCTTCCATATATGTTGAACTGCAACATTTGTTTGCCATCCCTTTAGCCCAATTAACGCCGAACTCCTTCCGGCATTTGACGGTAGGGGTGGAAATCGGTTCGATTTCGGTTAATCGAACCGAACTACAAGAAAATCTGTAAACCAATACCGAACCGGTTGGTTAACCGGTTAACCGATTAACCGATCGGGTTAACCGGTTCAATTAAAAAAAATACTGAATTTGCTCCAAGTGAGAATCGAACTCACAACCTCAATGAAAATAAAGGTGCACTTACCCAACTGAGCTACGATAATTTCTTGTAATATATTCATTTTAACTATATTTATAATTAATCCATTATCTTAAAAATAAATAAGTTGGCTTCCGTGGGATTCGAACCCGGGTAAAAGGCTTAGGCTTGCGCCCAAACCAACTAGTCTACAATGAAATTTGATAGAATAATATTTGTAATATATATATATATATATATAAGAATTTCGGTTTATTCGGTATACCCATTCGGTTATCGGGTATACCGATAACCGAATTTTCTAAAATTTTGATACCAAATACCGAACCGATCCAATTTTTTTGGTTATTCGGTTATCCAATAACCGAATTTTCGATTCGGTTATCGGATTATCCAATACCGAACTTCCACCCCTATTTGACTGGCCTAGGTGTCTTTGCGTATCGTCATAATTTCCCTCTGACCTTAGGACTCGTCCTTAAGTTGTCACCTCGTCGCAATTTTAAATTAAAGACGAAGTCAAAAATTTCCAACTGGCACTAGAAATTTTTCTTTTGTCGTTTTCCTGGGGCACTCCAGTTCACCTGAAACCGTGAGAAGCTGGCGGACATGGCTACGGATTACGACTTGGCTTGGAGCAATCCTTAGATAGGATCGGCACGGTGGATGAAGTCTTTTCGAGGCGAGCTTGCGGTGCTGGTGAGCCCTGTGATCCTGCCACCACGGTGGAGTCGATGAAGGTGAGGCCCCCACCCCACCCGTTTTTGTTGTTTTCTTTGTTTTAACGAGTTCGTTCCTTTGTAGTGGATTTCGTCGAGGCGAGAAGAAGAAGAGGCGGGGTCGAGCTCGGCCAGGCCATTGCTTTATCATTGAAAGAGTACCGAGGCCTCTTACGAGCGGATGAAGATATCCGAAGTCTCGCCGCCTCGGCCTCTCCAGTGCTTTAAAAGGCTCAAGCGCCATTTAAACGCCTTGCGATTGCCCGACCCGAGTGCATTATCGTCGATTCTCGGTCGCTTCATGGCCTTTCACGAGTAACTTATTGTCGTACTACGCATAGTTGGATATGCTTGCATCTGTTTGACATGGTTTGTGTTGTACAGGGGGTTGAGGACTTGTCGTCCGAGTGCCAGTGTCCCCCTGTTGTGGCTACGTCGCCCCTTGACGGATTACTTGAAGGGCACCGTCGCTCAGTTTGAGGGTGGCTAGCCGTTCGGGAGATGGAGGAGGAGAAGTCTCTCACGGTTTGCGAGGTTGCGGTGAGGACAAAGCTCGGGCCGCGCCGGGAGGAGATCGCGGCCGTGGCGGGCCGGCAGAGGGCGGCGGCGGCGGCGGCGAGGCGGCCGAGGTCGGTCGGTGTATTGAGAGTTGAGGTGGAAGAGGCACGGCGTCGGGAGGCTCAATGGCGGCCTCGCGAGGAGAGATGCTCCGTGCGCTGCGGAGAAGTTGTTCTGTCGAGGATTCTCGGATTGGCGCGGACATGGCGAGGTCTTGAATAGCGCGTTGTCGCGGACACCCTCGATGAAGTCGCGAGGATTACCAGCAGTTGGAGAAGTCCAAATCTGGGTATGAGGTGGTGGAGATGGAAGACCTCTGCGGGAGACGCATGAGGTCCTTGCCGAATGATGCGAGGAGCTTGCCGTCTTGGGGATCTATCGTCCGCGCCGACGCTGTTGACTGCGGAGTCGGTTCGTGCCTGCTCGGTGGACCGGGACCCTATGATCGAGGCTATAATGGCCGATCGGTAGCGGTCAAGGGCGGCGGATGCCGAGTCGCGAGAATGGCGGGCGGTGCACTACGGGGTTGGCGAGGAGGAAGGCCGCGGAATTAAGGAGGAGGCAGAAGCTTCTCGAATCCGGAGGAGGTGGTCAAGCTTCCCAAGTCTCGGAGGAGGCCGATCTTGTCGGCCGAGGGCGGCTGCGGAGGGTCGATTGATCCCCTCTTTTTTTTTTTGAATGTATATGTACATTTTGTTACGCCAAACGCATAATAAAATCACTGTTTACGTGAAGAAAATTGTTTTTTTTATTCAGTCTTCCCCTGAAATGCTTGATGCGTCCCCTTGGTTGAATCAAATCGGGGCCTTGACACGGGCTCTTGAATTGAAAGAGGTCGAACTCCTCCGTATGAAGGACCAAATGGGCCATGTGCGGAGGAGGTTGACATCAACTTAAAGTGCCAGGAGGCTGTGACGAGCTTGGGCTCGCCTCTTGGAGTTAGAGGATAAGCTCGAGGTTTCGAGAAGAAAGTCGAGGCTGGTCGGCGAGGAGCATCTTGAGTATGAAGAGATTACACGCCGGTGGTGGGATGATCATTTCGAGGCCGAGGCCAAAGTTGAAGAGCTCATGACCAGCTGTTGGAGGTATAGGGATGAGTGCGGCTCGGACTCTTGGCAATATCGGGAGCAATATGCCGATCTTAAGAAGGTCGGTGCCCTGTATAAGATCGTCGTGGCTCGTCATTCCTTCCTCGAGCAGGTGCTTCGTTCGGCGCCCGGGGCCTCTTCTTCTGCAGCGACTCCTCCGACTGCCTCGACCTCTGCTTTAGATTTTTACATGCAAGATAGGCGCGGTCCAGTGAGCCGTCGATGTCGTGTACCATCGAATAACCGAGGTCGAGTATCATCAAGCGGCCGAGGTCGTCTTGCGGGGCCTAGAGATCGGGCTGGTAGGGCTCTCGGTAGATCGGGGGCGAGGTAGAGGTAGGATTAGTAAAGGCAGGCTGTTGAATCCCGATTTTTCTAGGGATTGGCTCAGCTTTTCTCGGCACCTGGGCCCTCTTCGTCCTCGTAATGTATAAATTGTATACCTTGAAATAAGAATAATTCTTCTTTGCTTCGTGTTTACTTTTCAATGTCCTTCTATTACCGTAACCAATAAGAAGGTAGGTCATCCTCGTATTCACGAAGGTAGTTCATCCTCGATAAACGAAGGTAGTTCGTCCTCATACGAAGGTAGTTAGTCCTCGTCTGAAGGTATTCATCCTCGAAATAAGCGAAGGTAGGGGTTCTTTTTGTGAAGTATTGCTAGGGTGGTCCTCTTCCCAAAATGAGCGGAGGTATAGGTTCCTTTTTGGCAAGTTTTATCGCTCGGGGTGGTCCTCTTCCCAAAATAAGCGGAGTATAGGTTCCTTATTTGGTGAGTTTTATCGCTGGGGTAGTCCCTCATGCAGCGTTTGAGTTAGTCCTCGTATTAAGCGAAGGTATCGTCCTCCGTCGAGGGTATTTCGTCCTCCTTGGAGGTATTGTATAATGGAGAAGAGATAGTATGCATAAGTGACAAATAAAACATGCAAGAAAAAGATTTTATTGATAAAGACCGGCGTAATAACAAAACAAGACTCAAGGGCATGGCGAACAAACTCGACAACACCGACCGAACAGACTCGACTTTTGACACTTATGCAAAGTATTTCTTGGATGAATGATGTGCCACATATTGGGTATTCTTGACCGGATATATGAGCGAGCTTGTATACCCTTTTCCGAGGACTTCGTGACTGGTAAGGCCCTTCCCATGTGGCCTCAGGTTCTGAGCTTGCGGCTTCTTGACTTCATTATTTCAATCTGAGGTCTCCTACTTGGAATTGTCGGGTTGACGCGTTGGTTGTAATCCGAGCTACTTGTTGCTTATACCGAGCTTTCTTGATGTGGCGAGGTCTCTCTTTTCTTGAGCGGATCTAAATCGGTTCGTAGATTTTACTCGTTTGCTTGGTAGAAGTGAATGTTGCGGGGGCTCGGCATACCGATCTCTGCAGGGATCACTGCTTCGGTTTCGTATGCCAAACTATATGGTGTTTCTCCGTTCGATGTCCGAGGTGTAGTACGGTACGACCATAGGACTTGTGGTAAATTTTCCACCCAATTGCCCTTTACTCGATCGGCGAGTCTTGAGTCCTTTCACGATTGTCTGTTGGTGACTTAGGTTTGACCATTTGCTTGAGGATGAGCCACCGGGTGAATTCTGCTTTGGATCCAAGCTCTTGACACCATTCTTTGAATACTTTATCCATGAATTGTGTCCCATTATCCGAAATAAGGATATGAGGGATGCGAAGCGGCACACGATGTTCTTCGAGACGAAGTTGAGGCGTTTTGCTCGTGATTTTCACTAAGGGTTGGCTTCCACCCACTTGAAGTAATCGATTGCGACAATCGAATTGAAACTACCCTGGAGCTTTGCAGAAGGGACCTACAATATCAATCCCCCATTGCATAAATGGCCAAGGGCTTTGCACGCTGGCTAGGTCGGTTTGAGGTAGCTTCGGCACGTTTCTATGAATTTGGCACTTGTGGCATTTCTTTACGAGATCAATTGAGTCCTCGAACATTGTCGGTCAATAGTATCCCCATCGCATGACTTTCTTCGATAGGGCGCGGGGTTCGATGTGACTTCCACACGATCCTTCATGTACTTCTCGTAGTACGTAGTTAGCTCGGTTCGGACCCAGGCACCTTAGGTTAGGCTGGAGGTATGATTTTCTATAGAGAATTCCCTGCTCAAGTGTATATCGCAGAGATTTGCTCAAGATTTTCCTAGCCTCGAGCCTGTCGTGGGGTAGCTCGCCCTTTTCCAGGTATTCTTGAATGGGTGTCATCCAATTGGGTTCGTCGTCAGAGACTATGTTGACCTCGGCTCCAGTATCAGTATCGTTTATGCTTCTGTTTTGGACTTCTTCTACAGGCGGGGTTGTTGAGGACGAGGCCAATTTGCTTAAGATGTCAGCTCGGCTATTTTGCTCCCTTGGGATGCGAACCAACTTGAAGTGTGAGAAAGTTTGTTGTAGGCTTTTGACTTTTTCAAGGTATTTCTTCATCCTGTTGCTTTTGCCTCATACTTTCCCAACATGTGGCTTACTATGGCCTGAGGAGTCACTATGAACTTGCGGCTCGTGTCTGAAGACTTTGAGCTAGGCGAAGTCCGCAATTAAGGTCTCGTATTCCACTTCGTTGTTCGTATTTTTGAATGCGAACCGAAGTACGTAGGTGATCTCTTGGTCATCCGGTCCTAGGAGTAAGATACCGGCTCCGCTACCTGTTTTCCCCGAAGCCCCGTCAATGTAGACTTACTAGCAATCCTCCGGTGTTTTATCTATTGGTTCGGCTTCGGCGTCGTCTGATACGGACTCGGTGGGCTTCGGTTTTTCGACGAAATTAGCATCGACAAGGAAGTGCGCTAAGGGCGACCCTTGATGGCAGCGTGGGCAAAAGATATATCGTTAAGCCCAATTCAATTGCCCGCCATAATTCTCCACGAGGGCACGGCCGTCAATACTTGCGAAGTGGATGATCGATGAGAACTTGTATGGGATGTGCATGGAAGTATGGATGTAATCTCATTGCGGCATTTACTAATGCCGGTATGAGCTTTCAAAGGTTGGTACCTTGTTTTAGTCCTTTCAATGCTCGGTGATGAAATACACGGGGTCGCGTCCTTCCTCTCGTACCAAGGCGCACTTATGGTTTCGTCCGAGGCGGCGGTATAGGAAAGGACCTCTCCTTCTTTCGGGACGGATAGAGTGGGGAGTTTGGCGAGGTAGTTCTTGAGATCTTCAAGGTGGACTTGTGTATATCATTCGGGAGAACTCGGAGCCTTTTCGAGTATTTTGAAGAAGGGAAGCTTATCCATGACTTTCGAAGAAAGCAGTGAGTCTTGACTATCGACTGTCGTCAACTTGTGTGCGTCGTGGATTGTCTTTGGCATCTTCATCTCACAATGGTTTGAACCTTAGGCGGATTGGCTTTTAACCCTTCTTGTGAAACCCGACACCCCAGAAATTTTCCAGACCGAGCTATGACGTGCATTTCTGGGGGTTTAATTTTTCTAAGTAAGCCGAAGACAATCTTGAGGTCGGCAACACATGCGGTTTCCTCCTTGCTTTTGACGACGATGTCGTCTACGTACACTTCCACATTCCGCCCTATGTAGAGCTGAAATATTTGTTCCACCATTCTTTGATAGGTGGCTCGCGCATTCTTGAGTCCGAATGACATCTTCTTATATGCAAAGACTACGAAGTGCGTAATGAAGGCCGTTTGGCGCGTCTTCGTCGTCCATCAAGACACGGTGATATCCCTTTTATAGGTCGAAACACAAAGACTTCGTGCCGACCGGGCGTCGACCTTTTGTCGATATTGGGAAGGGTAGCGATCTTTAGGCGATGTTTATTGAGATCGGTGTAATCGATGCACATTCGCCATCCCTCCTCCTTTTTCACCATCACGGGTTGGCTATCCGGTCGGATACTTGACTTGAGCGATGTCGAGCTTTTAATAATTGGTTCACCTCGTCATGGATGACTTGATTCCGTTAATTTGGAAAAATCCGTTGCTTTCGCGAACTATTTTCACATCCGGTCGATGTTTAGGCGGTGGGTGATGATAGTTGGTGAGACCCGGCCATATCAAGGGGCGACCAAGCGAACACGTCTCTGAATTCCCTTAGGAGTTGGATGATCTGTTTCCTTAATTGAGGTATCCCGGTAGAACCAATTTTTACGACCTTAGATGGTTCGTCTTCATACAATGCGACCTCCTCTCCGAGTTCTCAGGGGCGGCGGACGTCTTTCCGGTTTCAACTCCTCGGGTTTCTTTAGTTGCTATACTGCGGGTCTTGGACGAAGTCCTGCACCTCTCGAGGCGACTTGCATGCATTCCTTAGCTCGCTTACGGTCTTCCGGATCACGGCTACCCTCCTTTTGTGGGGATTTTCATTGTCGGTGGTAGGTTGAGCACACGCCCTACTGCGTTGTGATCTCGCCCAGTCACGATGTTGTGCGGCGGTGGGCCTTGACCACGAATAAGCTGTACCACTTTAGTAGAGCTCGTTGGTGCCCTTCCCTCGTGGACAGGCGGTCGATTACTCCGTCTGGGCTCGTCTCTTCCTACACGAAGCTTGGAGTGGTAGCGGCGCTGTGGTAGCCTCCTCTACCCACAACTTGTTAAAGCATTCCTTGAATATGATGCTCACCGATGCACTGCAGCCGATGTATATGCGCTTCACCAATCATTTGCGACCTTTGCTGGATCACCAACGCGTCCTGGTGGGGCACTACTGAGGGTACGGGGTCGTCCTCGGAGAAAGTGATCGCCTCGTCCCTTTTGAACCTTTTGTTGACAGGTTCGGAGGTGTGGGGACTTCGGGCTTCAGCTTTGTGGGAGGACTTCGTAACCCCGCGGGGGAGCCCCGTGATGGTGGAGACGATCCCGTCGTATTGGGGTTCGTCGTCTCCTTCTTCGTCAGTGTCGCGTCTTGTTTTCTTGTGAGGGGCACAATTTTCCCTCCTCTCCTGCTTCCTCTTCTTCTAACCTCGGTGGGGGCTTCGTACTGGTCAGCTCGTCGGCCTTGCCCTTTGTACTTTTTCAGGACTCCGTCTTGTACCAACATCTCGATGTCTCCCATGAGATCTCTGCACTCCTCCGTATCGTGCCCGTAATCCTCATGGAAAGAACAGTACTTGTCCTTAGTTCGGCGTTTTGACCCCCCTATCATCGGTCGAGGCTTCTCGAACATATTCACGTGGAGTTAGTAAATTTACGCCTTGGTTTCGTCCAAAGGGTATATTGAGGTCGCTCAAAGTGTTCATGGTCCGAGCACTGAACTCTATTGGGCGACGTATTCTTTCAGCGCTCCGTCGGCCTTGGCCCGATCTCCTCGTCCTCGTCTTTCCTTCCTTTATCGGGGTTCGCCTTTTACGCTTGCGCTTCTTTCTATCGGCCTCGTCCGCTTTGGCGAACCCGATTCGGCTATCGTCCTGACTCCGTCGCGATGGGGTTCGTGCCAGCGATTTCTTTGTATAAGGCCCGGTAAGATGCCGTTTTGGAAGGCCGAGATGATGAGGAGGTCATTCACGTCTTGACTTTTAGGCATTCCTTGTTGAACACGGTCGTAAAGTCGCTAACGGACTCGTCTCGGCTTTGCCTCACGGTGAGGAGGTGTCCGGCGGCGTTTTGACTTCGATACGGAAGAACCTTGATGGAAGGCCGCCATCAGTCGCGGTAGGAACCGATGCTTAGGAGGTAGGTAGCCGAACCACCGTGGGCGTTGTCGACTAATAACTCGGGAAGAGTTTGCACATGTGAATTGTGTCGGCGTTGGTTGATCATATTATCTTGGGCTGCGAGAGGAAGTTGCGGGTCCCTTAGTCCGTCGTGAGGGGCGATGTCGACACCGATATTTGTCGGGGAGTGGAGTGTCGGTATTTCGTTCGAGCGGGGTGACTATATTTTCGTACCCGTCGAAGCCGTCCTCCGGAGAGTGGGACGGAGTTCGTCGACCGAACTCGTTTTGATGGCTAGGACCGACCTCGCGGTGGCCACGACGTCCTTTCCCGCGTTGTTCGTCTCTTGCGCGGTTGGTTTGGACCCCGACTTGTGCAGAGGTATGAGCGTCCATGACTTGGATGCTTGGGGATCCACCTCGTTGTGGTGCCTCGTGTTTAAACGAGGTTTCAGCGTTCCTTTCTTCGAGATACGGTCGACCTTGTGCTTCGTTGAGGTATTGGAGAAAGCTCTCCTTATTTTTCTCAAGAAATCCCTTGACGGCGTCGTCGAGGTTCATTTGTGGTGGAGGTTCTCCTTGGTTCTTTGTTGCGATCTCGCCCGCTTTGGTATTTACGCTTCTTCATGCGAATGAGATTTCCTGCTCGTCGATGTTTTGGACATGACCACCGGGAGTTGGTTCTCGGTGGGTTTTTCGGCCGAACCGAGCTCGGCGTGTCCGGCCGTCGTTGTTCTTTGTTGTTGCTGCGGCGACTACGGATCGTGACTTACGGTATACATCGCCGTGATTGATTCCACAGTAAACAATGGTTGATCGAAAACACAAAATTTTCGTTTCACAGACGGCGCCGATGTCGATCTAGTTTTGTTAAGGAAATAAATGCACAAGAACACCAAAGATTTCGTGGTTCGATCTATGAATAAGATCTCGTCCACGGGAGAGAAAGAGTATTAGTGTATTGATGATATGAGGGGCGATTACAGAGAGTTTAGATGATCTTTTCCGTCTAATCTAGCCTCTATTTATCTGTGATTATAATGACTTAGATCTCGAATCAAGATCTATTCTAAGATAGGATCTCAATCCTATCTCTTTCCGATTAGGATTCTATTAGATATGGTAGAATCTTCACGTTAAATCTTGGTTTAGGAGTCTTCTTGTATGGCTCGTTGGTAGAGCTTAATGTCGGCTCATTTGTATTGGGCGCAGGAGTTGGTAGTATCCTATCACCTATCTCCACCTTATCCCCCATCACACACCACCGCCTCCAGCGCCGGCGCCTCGCTCCGTTGTTGTCCATCAAGAACTCCTCCAACGGCTAACCGCCAGTAACTACCAAGGCCGCCACTTCATGGGTGAGCCCGGACTGGCTAACTTCTCTCACGAAATCACTCGGAACATTAGGCCCCAAAACGACTCAAACATTCCCGTCTCCAGCGCCAAGCTGGATGACGTGTCGGACCTCCTCGGCGGCGCCCTGTTCCTGCCGCTCTTCAAGTGGATGAAGGAGTACGGCCCCATCTACGGCCTCGCCGCGGGCCCCAGGAACTTCGTGGTAGTCAGTGACCCCGCCATTTCCAAGCATGTGTTGAGGAATTACGGCACTAAGTACTCCAAGGGCCTTGTGGCTGAAGTTTCTGAATTCTTGTTTGGCTCCGGTTTCGCCATCGCTGAGGGTTCTCTTTGGACGGTAATTATGCTTCTCTTTTTCTCTGTATGCCTTTAGATTTGGCAGGAATATGGATGGGATTGAATTTAGATTTTGGGAGTGGGTTGTTAATGTTTAGATTGAATTAAATTACCTTCATATGTTTGACATGTTGTTTACTAGAATTTAGGGTTAAATTTAGGAGAGATTTCAATGTAGGTAATGGAACCTTTGGCATCTCTATGCTTGATAGAACTTCAATTACTGTGTCAATAAATTGTAGCCTAGAATTAATGTTTGAGGGAAGGCTCTCATTTGAAGATTTTTCAACAATTAAATTTTCAACTCTTTCCGTAACACCTCTCACTTAAATGATCTCTGTAGCTTTCTCTGCTTTCTATTGAAGTTTTGGATTTTGTATACACTTCATTTTCACTCTTTGGACAAGCATGTAGATGATAAGTGATAACACAAATTTAATCCTCTCCATGTGTAGTACTACTTTTTTACAAACACTCGTTTTTGGAGAGAATCTCCTGACAGTAGATTTTACAAGTCCTCTTGTTCACTAGTAAAAGCAGCACATGATGAAGCTTGATGCTTTAAAAATTGTTTTCCCTATTTCTAAGTTCAATCACGCTTATTGTATGTGGTTAATGTTTGTGAGGTTAAAAGTATGCTTATTATAAATTTATAGGTAAGGCGCAGGGCCGTGGTTCCATCACTTCACAAGAAGTACTTGTCGATAATAGTTGAACGTGGCTTTTGCAGATGCGCTGAGCAGTTGGCCGAGAGACTGAAGCCCAGTTTACTCAATGGCTCTACCATAAACATGGAGGAAATTTTTTCGCAGCTCACTCTTGATGTTATCGGACTTGCTCTATTTAACTTTGAGTTTGATTCCCTCACGGCCAATAGTCTGGTTATTGATGCAGTTTATACTGCCCTGAAAGAGGCAGAGCTCCGTTCGACTGATCTACTGCCATACTGGAAGGAAGGTTATTCCTTCGACTCTTTCCTGACTGTGGCATCACTTAGTCAAATAACAAGGCTCACTTTGCTTCTCTCTTTATGTGTATATGTCATCCCTCAGATTAATGCTTTATGTAAAGTAGTACCAAGACAAATCAAGGCTGAAAAGGCGGTTTCTATCATAAGGAAAACTGTTGAAGAGCTCATAGCGAAGTGCCGGGAGATTGTAGAAGCTGAGGGTGAGAGGATCAATGAGGAGTATGTGAATGATGCAGATCCGAGCATTCTTCGCTTCTTGCTTGCCAGCAGAGAGGAGGTATTAAAAGCTTTGATCAAACATATTTATTTGTTTTTCTGTTTGCTATAAGCTGCTTTAGCAAATTTTTAAATATTTGTTTGAGGTGGTCTTGGGTGCATCTGCCCCTATTGGGGATTAATAAATCCTAGTTGAGTGGATGCACCGTGCATCTGGATAAGCACAAGTTTTTGCCTATTTTATTTCATGTCCTTTGATTTTTTGATGAATCACATAGTTTTCGCTGCTTTTAAATCGTCACACCATCGTGTTTGTTTCAGGTTTCGAGACCTTCTATCGATGTTAGTTGCTGGCCATGAGACCACTGGTTCTGTGCTAACTTGGATAGCTTATTTTCTAAGTAAGGTGCGGCTACCAATCTCCTTCCAATCGCTCATGATCCTTTCTATATCGTCAGCGTGTTCTCGTTTTAACGGCAATTTCAGAGCTTCTCCACTTCAAACTCTTATTTCCTAATACAGGATCCATCCTTTTTGGCAAAAGCACAAGAAGAAGTCGACAGAGTTTTACAGGGTCGGCTTCCTACCTATGAAGACATAAAGAATCTAAAGTTCTCGACACGTTGCATTAATGAATCAATGCGTCTTTAGCCTCATCCACCTGTAAGCTTCCAAACTCGCCCCTCATCTTGACAAATTGTGGTTGCTCTTTGATCCGGTGATCAGCTCCTCGAAAAAGAAACAGAACAACACAAACTCTAATGGAAGCTGATTTGAGTGATTTTTAAGCTAATCTGACTTGAAGCTGACTGAATGAGTCAATTTTTTTATTTTTTATTTCTTTCGAATCTATTTGAAGGTGTGGGAAAGAGCTGATGATTTTGTTCCAGAAAGATTCGATTTAGATAGCCCTGTTCCAAATGAAGCGAACACAGATTATAGGCATGTGCACAAACTCAACTTGTTTCTCTTGAGGTTCTAATAGTTTTATGACTGCTAATTTCATCTCCAAATGTTAAAATTTCAGATACAACCCATTCAGCGGAGGGCCACGCAAGTGTGTGGGCGATCAATTTGCTTTACTCGAAGCAATTGTAACCCTTGCAGTACTTCTGCAGCACGCGAGCTTTGAGTTGATCTCTGACCAGACTATCGGCATGACTACTGGAGCCACTATCCACACAACAAATGTAATTTCTTTTCTCAACCCCTGATTTCTTACTTATAAGGTGTTGTTTTCTGGCCTTTTATTTGTCACGTGTCTTGTGTCATATATTTGGCTTGTTTTGCAGTAATTGAAATAGCATGACTCTATTGCAGGGCCTATACATGAAATTGAGGCAGAGACAAACTGCATCCACCTCTGCTGCAGCAAATTCTTGAATGTTAGCTTATGCAGTTATGATTGCTATAAAAGGTTATAACAATTGGTTGCATTTAGCATTACGAGATGAAATTCTCCGACCCACAATCCGTTTCCACCTCTTGAATTCTACGTCGCTGAGCACAGGGTTTAATGTATTATTTCAAATTCCCTACTGTAATTTTGAAGCTTCTAGTTCATGTTGTTGTGGTTGGTTTTAGTTTTTTTGAAATTTGTGCTATATCAAGATAGCTCGACAAAGAGGTCGTCGTGAGAGTGACACAGAGAAAAGTGGTGCTGTCTGCATTCCACAATTAGACTTGCCTCAATTAGTCTTCAAGGAAGCTCGATATAACAAGATCTCAATAATTACATACATTATCAATTAGTCAATAACTATTTTCTTTACCCTAAATCTTATTATCTTTTTGTTGTTGTTGATCTTAGTTGGACACCATAAAACCGAGTGGTTGCGTTAATTTCGAATTGCTCCTTAACTGTGTGTAACAACCATTTTTCATCCAACTAACTAACTAACTTCAATTTGTGTGCAACGCAATCCACACATCGGTTTACATTTTTCAAGATGTATCAATAAATAATAGAAATTTATTATTGTTTAATTATATATTATTATTATTCTGTTTTATAATTTCACTATATATAGTAATGCAATGCCACCTACATATTGAACACGAGACAGATATATTATTTTGTGTTCATTGTAAGCATCGACCTTATATTTCTCGTATCTGGTCATACAATGAAACGACCAAAACAATGAGACTGCAGATTGTGAAACTCCCAATGTGAAGAAGCTGCCAAATTACTAAAAAATCAAAGAAAAAATAATAGTTTTTAACTTGGGATCAATTAATGTACCCTACTCCCCTTTTATGCATTATCCAATATCTTCCCATAATTATGACTTTGAAGCTAAATCATCCCTCTCTTTTTCCTTCACGAAGCTGATTTTAAATATGCACATTTGCTTGTTTCTTTTGGTACAATCAAACCCAAGTGAAAGGAGCGCGAAACAAAATTTAAACATACGACCTTACTTCTCATAATAAGTTGGTTGCGAATTGACACAACTGAGAGTTGGTCATGATTTACTGTAGACTTTAAAGTGCATTTATGAAAATATTTATTGAAGTTTTTAAACTATGAAACGAATAACAATCAAGTTTGATGAGTATTTAGGTTCGAAAGTCAAGTGATATCAAAATTAATAAATTCTCACTTAAAATAATCAATAAAAATTCAATACGTTACTTAGTGGGAAAAAACTCTAATGATGTTAACTTTTTACCATAATGAAAATGAGCGGCTTATTCGTGGATAATAGATTAGAAAGTATTTTTCTATTACTGGAGCAAATAATAACAATTTAAGTCTTAATCTCTCAAGTAATTCTAGTTATTTCTGAACTTAAAATATAAGTTATCGGACGATGAAGCATAAACACCATTTATTCCAAAACTACTCATTTATAATTGAAACTCTAACTGAATACCATGTATGAAGATCTAGATCTGGAGACACGGATTGACTTAAATATATAATACATATTTTGACTTTCAACAAAAAGAAGAAAATCAATAACGTCAAGTCATTATTCAACAGTTCGATCTTTGACGGACCTAACATAACTACCAAAATCGGTGAACTACTAGACTTTCTTCCTAAGCATTAGCTATGAATATTAATCCCATAGTCCAACTCCAAACATGGTTGAAACACAATAATACTCTCTCCATCCCCCATATTCAATCTTTGATTTTGATGACATGAGTTTTAATAAACTGTAATACGTGCAAAGTGAATGAAGATAATAAATAAATAGATTAACGGATACTGAAAATAATAATAATAATTTTTTATTACGCTATATTTTTTGTGTGAAATTCAAGCCACTGCGCATAATAAGCCTACTGCATCATGAATATTAATAGCACATGTATATCTCAAAATAAAAAAGTAACTAATAGCACATGTACAGTCAGAACTCGAAAACATTAATTGTTCCTAGTATTCTTGCATTTGATTAAGCTAAAGTGGGGGAGGAATTAGGTTTATCTTAGAATGAAATGTGCAAATGCTGTACAACTTTTAGTGGATTTTGGTTGAAGCATGGAAGTTGGAAGTTGAGTGTTCAAGAAACTACTGTTCATTTCTAACATACCTATAGGTTGAGAAACAATGACTAGCCAGCTAACGCCTAATGCCGCCTCCCTCTCTCTCCTCTCTGCATTGTTTCTATCACTACAATGTACAACAATCCTCACTTTATTAGATATCTTCACGCCTAATGCGCTCTAGCTCAAGGAAAAAACGCACAACACACACTGATACAGAATGTTGAAGCTGCAGAGGCCAACCAACAGATCATCCAAACAAAGAGAGAGATTTGATTTCAAGTTCTCCAATTTTCAAGCCCTTCAGGTACAGAAGGCAATGACGTTTTTCTTGGATCACTTATTCTCGTGTTTCTATTTGCCTTTTCATCTGTATTGATCAGTTACTAAGTGTCTTAGAACTTGAAATCCTGAAATGATATATGGTACATGCACGTTTGTATTGGTGAAGTAACTCAATTATTTTGGTTTAATCGAATTAGTGTTTCTGCGATTTTAATTCTTTGCAATTAATGAAGCAGGTGCCAAAGGGATGGGACAGGCTTTCTGTGTCTCTAGTTTCTGCAGAAACTGGGAAAACAATAGCCAAATTGGGGAAAGCACTTGTTAAGAATGGCAGTTGCCTCTGGTCCGAGACTGTATCCGAATCCATCTACATGTCAAGATATGATTCTCCTAAATCCTATGAAGAATGCCTCGTCAAATTTGTTGTTTCAACGGTACAATTTCAGATTCCACTCGATTTTTGGATTAGGAGACTTGAGATTATATAGTTACTGTTTTTGGCAAATGTGTTTCAGGGCTCAACAAGATCTGCTAACACCCTCGGAGAAGCAATCATCAACATGGCACAACATACCGGTTCAAGAGCCTCTGCTGCAGTTTCTCAGCCCCTCAAAAAATGCAGCTACGGCACAATTTTGCAGGTGAGTGTTACATGAATATTTGTGTCAATGTTTCAATATGGAACATTGTCTTTTATTTCATTATAGAATAACTTCTAGCAATGTATGTGACAGTGTTGTTAATATGGCTTTTAGGTCAAAATTCAACGCTTAAATCTCCCTAGATCAAAAATCAGGTTAGTGTTTTTATGATAGATTATAATTTCTTGGTTCTGAACTTTTGAACATCCAGCTGACATTGCTTTGTTCTTCCAGATACGAGGGATCCAAGAGCTCCGATTCTCAAGAAAAAACCGAGGATGTGGATCATTTTGGCGCGGGAAGAAAATCAAGTCACTCAGATCATTCAAGTGATAGTACTAACAAACCTCCAAGGAAGATCCGCCACCTCCTCTCATCCACTGCAATTGGACAGCGAGGTCTTTTGAAACTCTCATTTTGTTAATATTTCTCCATTTTCTGTCTTGATTTAACAAAATTGCACCTTCATTTGTGCGTAGGAAGCAAGTGAATCTGCTACTGTTGTGATTAACAGCTTCAGCTCTATGAAGGATCCTCGACAGGAAACCTCGTTGATGGAGAATGCTTTCAACAGTGATGAATATAGTTCTCATGAAAGGCGAGGCCGGAGAAGCAGTCTACTACCTGAATTTTACTCAGTTGATGGTGATGGTGATGATGGTGATTAGCCTCAAACCAATCACCACTGCATTCAAGAGAATTTCCATAGTGAAGCAGCAGTGAGCAGGTGGTCCATGTCAAATGCAGGTTCTTCTCGGAACCTTCTGGAAGCTGCGGAAGACACAATTGAGGAGCTCAGAGCAGAAGCCAAGATGTGGGAGAAAGCGCTAGGAAGCTGATGATTGATCTGGATATATCGAGGAAGGAGTTCTCCAGTCTGTCCAAGAAGCAGGCAGAGTCGGGAGTGGAGCTCTCAGCCGCGTATGCAGAGCAGGATGGCTTGAGGAGACAAGTCGAGAAGGTGAAGGAAGAGCTACGACAGTTGGCCAAGAACGAGGCTAACAGAGAAGCTCCCACCGTTCAGTCTCGAAGTCTGCAGAAGGAGCTGGAGAATGAGATTAAGTACCAACAAAGTTTGAATGGTGATTTGTGCCAACAACTGAAACAAAGCCAAGAATCGAATGTTGAACTCGTTTCTGTCCTTCAAGAGCTCGAGGACACGATAGAACAACAAAGGGTTGAGATAGAGAATCTTTCATCCCTCAAATTGAACTTCATTGATTTACAGAAGTCTTTGGATACAAGTTCAGAGGAAAACAGGACTTTGTTGCTGCAGTTGGAGAAGCTGGAATCTGATGTTCAATTGCTCGGTGAAGCTTTACGGGATAAAACTGATGACTTGAAGAAGGAAAGGGAATCAAACAGAGAGATTCTGTCAAAATTGGAAGCCGAATATAATGGCAAAATGTTAGCCAAAGAAAAGGAGATTACCATTTTGAAAGGGAAGCTATCAGAGTTGAAAGGGAGTGGTGAAAATGATGTGGATCTTATCAGAGAGATAGAGTCCTTGAGAGAGAAAGTCAGGGAGTTGGAGAAGGATTGCACTGGGCTCACTGATGAGAATCTTGAACTCTTGTTAAAGTTCAAGGATTCGAATAAAACAGACATCAGAAAATGCTCGTTGTTTGGCTCAATCACAAGTGAGAATCCGACGTCTTGTCCTAGTGAGGAGTCTGAAGTAAGTGACCCTCAATATCAAGAGCTCGAGAAGGAGGTATGTGAGGAGGTGCAGATTGCTGGCTTTGGAAGTTCTCTGCATTTTCTGAAATTTTAGAACAGATGGATATAGCTTTTAACCTTCTGATGAAGCCTTGGTATGGAAAGTCTGAGAATGGCAACAGTTATCTTCATGGAGGCATTATTTGGGACAAGGTTAGCACTACTAGAATGTCGGTTGAATCTATCCGTAGCCTCTTGCAAGAGCTCAACGAGCTCTTGCAAGCGAGGATTGCTGAGTCTGATGAGATTCTGAGGAATCATGAGGCTGAGATCAATGATAGAAATGCCATTGTATGTGAGGCTAGAAAGAAAATGGAAGAGAGCGTTTTGGAAGTTGAAAAATGAAGTCCAAAACAAGGAGAATATTGCAAGTCTAATGAGGAATTGGAACAGAAAAGATGTGAGATTGGTTGTATGGAGGCTGATCTTCTGTCAAAGGAAAAGGAGACCGAATTTCTATTACAACGACAACAGGAATTAGAAGCAGAAGTTTCGAACTTCAACAGAAAGCGAGCAATTTGGAGCAGGATTTGGAAGTTGCAGAGAGAGGGAAAATCTCCTCAGAATGCATGGAGAATCTTCAAACTGATGTCACAGCTCTTAGAGATGCTGTTAGCTCCCATATTTCTGCTAACACTGATCTTGAAAGAAACATGAAGCAGCTAGAAATAACAAGGCATGAATTAGAGAACAGTTTATCACGATTTCAAGAAGAAAACATGCGGTTAAAGGGTGTATTTCTGATCAGGAAGCTCGAGCACATCAACTGAGAGATGAAAGAGAAAATGTTTGCTGAAATGGACAGTTACAAATCTAGTGTAACGAGTCTTCAAGATGAGATCGCCAACTCAAAGATGAAACGGATTTTCAAATATTGGATCTCAAACAACAATCGGACGAAATAAAGAAACAATTGTTAGGAGCTCAAGAAGAGTGTGGGCACCTTAGAGAAGAAAACAAGGCGTTGCAGGCGTCTGCTGCTAGTTCTGTGCTCGAAATTATGGAGCTTCAGAATTTGAACTCGGAGCTGAAGAGGAAAACCACGAACCGGGAAAAATGTTTGGAACTGGTGGATCAATTGAGTGAAATGGAGAAAAGCTTGTCTGATTGCACTAAAAGGTGCAAGACGACTTTGTGCTGAGAGAAAACGTCTCAAATCAGAAATAGATGCACTTATTAAAGAAAACAGCTACCAGAAAGAAACTTGTTGAAGAGGAGAGTTTGCATCAGTTAGTATTGGAGAAGACATCGGACTATCAGAGCCTTCAGAAGAGGTGGAACACCTCAGCAAGCAACTATCCGATGCTCGTGAAGAAAGGAAAGGATTTCTATTGAGGTTTGGTGAAGTTTCTAATTTACTAGTAGAAAAGGCTGAGCTGCAAGCGTTCCTCAAGAATAAACTTGATGCAGCACTGGACGAATCTGAGTTGAAAGTTCGAGACTTGACAGATCAACTTTCTGCTTCTAATCAAAATCTTGACAGATTGGCGGCTGACTATGAGAGAAATCTCAAATTAGTGGCTAATTACAGGAAAATCGAGAGAAACTCAAGACCAACTTGAATGACATTGAGTTGAAGCATACCATCTCTGACTACGAGCGCCAGCAGCTCACCAGAGAAATGAGCAGTTTGAAGGTTCAGCTGCAAAGCATGTCTGACCTCCAGCATGAAGCCTCAGTCTTAAAAGCGAGCTCAGAGAATGCAAGCTTGACAAGAGCAAACTGGAGCTTGCGTTGCATACTATCTCAGGGGATTATGAGGAACTGAAGGCGGAGAAGATTTTGTTGTCTGAAAAATTTTATTTTTGAGGATGCCATGTTGGAGTTGGAGGAATGCAAAGGAAAAGTCATATCTAGAAGAGAAGCTTCTGCGAATGAAGAAGGATTTGAGTGAAAAGGAGATTCTATGCATGCAGAATGAGGACCTTAGACACGAGGTGAGCGAGATGAAGAGATTGAACACGCAGTTTCAGCAGAAGATGTATATGCTAGAGGTGGAGAGAGATGAGTGCTTGAAGAAAGTGCTAGCTCTTGAAGATAACCTGAAACTAATGGAGGAGAGAAACAACATTAGCAAAGAGGTATACTATATATCTCTTCTTGCAGCATTCAATATTTTTATTAACTATGGCTCAATTCCCTCTTTCAGGGAGCTCAGAATCGCGATTTTCATGATCAAATTGATATAACAACCGAGGACTGGATGCAAACAACAACAGATTTCTACATGAGAGGTGAGAATATAAAACTCTAGAATTGATCGAATCAACATGCATAAATGTAACTTTATCACTTGATGATTGATCAAATATTTCTGCAGGCAGAAGAAGAATGGGGCTATGGTGGCAAGAGAGGTATGAAAGAACAAAGTCGTCGTTGGAGACAGAGCTACGGGATCTGAGGGAGCGATACCTAGAGATGAGCCTCAAGTACGCGGAGGTGGAGGGGCAACGCGAGGATCTTGTCATGAAGCTTAGAGCAACTAGGACTGGAAACAGGTGGTTTTCATGACATCCCTACCTGTATATGTATATGTATGCAAAAACTGCTCATCACTCTTAGCATTGCTCTTTTCTCTGTTAACTTGTTAAGTAGTAGTTGCACTAGAAAATCTGCTTCTGCTATTAGGACTAATAAGCTATGCTTACACAGAGAGGTGTATTGTATACACATCACAGGCACAGAATAAATGAGATAGCAAGTTGCAAGTTCAAGAATATGTTTCCTTTTGTTTCTGCCCATGTAATTTGTTTGTTGTTTACTGTAAGAATCTCCAATTTTTTAAGTCAAGCACTTAACAAAAATCAAATAACGAACTCTAACTTTTACTTTCAAAAAGTTTAATTTATAAAAAATCACATAGGTGTTATGTGCGTGATCTAGCCTTTTAAAACAAAACAAGGAAAGCCAACTTTAACATACCATTGGTTCTGACTAATACCCACAACTAAAGGCCAAAATCTGTTTGCTTTGAGAAGTAACTAATAATCAAAAAGGCATAAAAGAATAATCCGATTCTCAGCTTATGTCACCAGCCATGAACTTGAAAAATCTCAGTCGGATCAAAACAGAAAAGAAAAGAACACGCTATACATATTGTATATATAGATCTATGCAGTAGCAGTACAAGAAACACAAACCCCTATTGGTGAATTATGACGCCCATATATATAAATATTAAAGAAAAATGGTCGTGACATACTTCTCAATAAAAAAAAAAAATAGTCCCAAGGGACTGCCCGATGGTTAAGATGGGTTACGTGGCCGAGAGGTCATGAGTTCAACCCCACCAAACGCCTCTATGGGTATGAGCATGTCACACTGGTTTTCCAAGTGTGATTTACATCTGTGTGGTTTGCGCTATTGCATGAGGACCGTGAGATTCAGAGTCTGTGACCACAAGGTAGCGGTGCGGGTTCCCATGATATCAAAAAAAATAAAAAATAAAAATAAAAATAATAATTAAGAGAAAAGGCACTGCATGTACGGCTGCTGAAATTGATCAAAGTGAGCAACATTAATAAAATAAGTCGAAATTAATAAAGGAATTAGAAGTATGTGCGTGAATATTGAGATGCCAATGGCATATCCAATGGAAGATACCTGATTTCACTTCCTTTTGCTCCCTCCTCCTTTAAGCCAAAAGGTACTTAGTCACCTCGCTCTTTATTACCCCACGACCTCAATCCCTCTTCCTTATAACACTGCCACCAACTTTCTTCATCACACCCTCTTAATCTCTGCCACCACCACCATGGCCGCCGCCGAGGTCGAGCCGCCTGCCGCCGCGGAGAGAGGCCGCTGCAGCATGGATCATGGACGGACCGGACGGGGCCGGGCTTGATTGAATGGTCGGCCGGCTTCTTGTCTTATAGGGCAACTTCCATCCTTTGGCATTTTCCAGTTCCCAGCGCTGGACTCTCTCTCTCTCTCATGAGAGCCTTCAGTATCGCTACTCCACTCTCAAGGGTTAAGCAGATTATTATTATTATAACTATAATAAATGTATGCTGCCTTTTTCTTTGATCTGTAATGCACATAATTTTAGATTAATGAAAATGATGTGTGCTTTATGCTAATTTACAGTTGCAGTAGTTAGTTCC
The DNA here is from genome assembly GCA_036937905.1 of Salvia rosmarinus. NCBI lineage: Eukaryota > Viridiplantae > Streptophyta > Magnoliopsida > Lamiales > Lamiaceae > Salvia > Salvia rosmarinus. The sequence continues at coordinate 53,609,921 of CM072818.1, read as the reverse complement.
CTTTGATCGGTTTGTTCAACTATGTTTAATTCCCTGTTTGCTTGCTTTACTCCATGGTAATTACTATTTACCCGTTTTACAGCCATATTCCACTCACAAAATTGTACAGATGGTTTCTTCATAGACATTTATTTGTTGTAATTAATTCGAAACTTGTTCTTTAATTAAGAGGACACTTTTATTAATTATGGAAGCCGACGTCGATTTTGTGGATCATACGTGCACATCACTGATTTGATGGAGAATAATTTTGGATTATGCTTATGCATGAGTTGTAAATAGTATAGAATGCCGGATAAACTATGGCGTCATCTCTGCATACAAGAAATTATATTTCCTTGTCTATAAAGTATGCTTCAATTTTGGGATTCATATCACCAACATGCTCAAGATATATATAGTTCAACTTTGTAAATTAACTACCAAGTATATACTATTCATAGTAATAGGACACAAATTATGATTATACGTATATACTCGGTATATAATTTTTTATACACGAAATGCTCGTGCTGATTATTTAGAGACAAATAAATACAAAACTTCTCCCTCGATGTCTTTACCATTTAAGAAAATAAGTGAGAGACCTTATTATTTGCATAAGATAAATAATTAGAGACCATTTATATTGTATTTATACTATTGCATAATTGAATGTTTGAATGTTCATCTATCACTCCACATAGGGTTGGATACATATTATATGAGTTGTCACAAATTCCGAAAGTATTTTGGAACCCAGAACTCCTGTAAATTCCCATCATTTTTTAATTACATATATAGTGGAAAATAATTAAAAAATATAAACTAATCCAAATAAATTTGGTGTATTCACGTGATATTAAAACCAACAAATGAAAATTACCGAATTTTAATAGATGAAATATAATTATGTTTTTACTATTACTTCAAATTATATATACAAACTTGTATCTATATATACTGTCTTATTACAAAATTTATATTTAGTGTATAATCTAGATCCACATCCAAAAATGAAGCACACTCTTGATGCATCTAAATGCATGGTGCATCGTTCTAATTAAATATTAATGATGGTTATAAATTTAAATCAAAACAATAATAAACTCTAAATGGGTGGATGCATCGTACATTTCAATAAACATGTTTTTCCTCAATAATACTAAGTCTCAAGATTGGAAAGCCGAATAAAGCATAAGCTCGTAATCACATCCAAATACACTAGATGAAGGTTCTTGATAGGATACGGTACAACTACGGCAAACGTCGGGCGCCCAATACAAGTAACCCGACATCAAGCTCGGCACGGACAAGTTCGCCCATGAAGACTCCTAAAATCGGTGGGAGCAGAAAGCTCGACCATATCTAAAGAATCCTAATTCGAGAGGGATAGGATCTCGAATCCTAGTGAGAAGACTTGGATTCAAGATCTAGGTCAATACATTCGTGTATAAATAGAGGCTAGATTAGGCGAAATAGATTCATTCACACTCTTTGTAATCGCTTACACATTGATACACAAATCTCTCTCTCCGTGGGCGTAGATCTTATTCATAGATCGAACCACGTAAATCCTTGGTGTTCTTGTGCATTTATTTCTTACGAAATTAAGATCGATCATTTGGCGCGAAATCGTGGGAAGCGAAATTTTGTGTTTCGATCAACCACCGTTTATGGAAATAATCATGACCGGTACACGAAGCCATCATCGGGACCGTCGCGGCAACAACAACGGCGGCGGCGAAGGAACGCCGAGCTCGGCTCGGGAAGAGCCCAATCGGAGAAGAAACCCGAAGGACATATCCAAAGTCTCGGCGAGCACGGACACCCGCCTGCGGGAGGCGGGTTACCATAGTGAAGGAAATCGCAGCAATAATCCGGGGAACATCCGGCTCATAAGTAAACCTTGACGCGCCGTCGAGGTTTCTCGAGAAAAATAGGAGAGCTTTCTCGGTACCTCGGTGAGCACGGGGTCGACCACGTCACGAAGAGCGGGCATGAAGCCTCGTCTAGATCGAGGCATCTGGCGAGAGGTCGGGGCCCAAACCGACCGCGCGAAGCGAGCAGCGCGAGAGGGCGTCGTGATCGCCGCGAAGCCGGCCTCGATCGCGAATGAATCCATCGGTGAACTCGCCCGATCTCGAGGACGACGGTAGCGGGAAAAGCATCGGGGCCGCCGTGAAGTCGGTCCGAGTCACCTAAGCGAGTTCGATCGTCGAACTCGTCCCAATCTCGGAGGGCGGCCGATGGATACGGAAGATAGTCACCCGTTCTCAAATAGGATACTCAACACTTCTCTCCGGATAAATACTGGGTACCAAGCATCGCCCCTATGACGGGGTGAGGATCCAGAACTTCCTCTCGCGGTTCAATACAACATGATCAACCAACGTCTCATTTCGGTTCATATGTAAACTCTTCCGGAGTTACTCGTCGACAACGCCCGCGGTGGTTCGACGATCTACCTACGGAAGCATCGGCTCTATCGCGACACGATGGCGGCCTTCCATCGAAGGTTCTTCCAAAAGCGGTCAAAACATCATCGGCCACCTCCTCACCATAAGGCAAAGCCGTAACGAGTCCATCGGTGACTTCATGGCGAGGTTTAACAAGGAGTGTTTGAAGGTCGAAGGCGTGAGCGACTGTTAGTCATCTCGGCCTTCAAAGCGGCATCTTGCGGGGCCCTCTGAGAGATCGTCAATCACGAGCCCGTCTGCTGACGGTGTGGCGCATAGCCAACCGGTTCGCCGGGCGGACGAGGCGAAGCGAGAGCGAGCAAGGCGGGACCACCGGAAAAGGAAGAAGAGGCGAAGGAAGGAAGATCGGAACGAGGCGTGAGCGCCTTGGAAAGATTATCGCCCGATAAGGTCCGGCTCGGTCCGCGTGGCGCCTCGGGCGACCTCAATACACCCGTTAATGAAGCCGAGGCGAAATCTCGCTCCATATGAACTGTTCGAGAAGCCTCGACCGATGGCGGGGAGGAAAGAGGCGCGAACCGAGGATAATCTTGCTCATTCCACGGAGACTATGGGCACGACATCGAAGAGTCAAAGAACTCATGGGAGAAATAGAGATGTTGGTTCAAGATGGACCTCGAGAAAGTACCAGGGCGGGTGCCAAGTTGACCAGTCGAAAAAAAAAGGAAGAGGGAAATTGCGCTTAAAAAAGCGAAGCGCGACAAGCGAAGAAGGAGGCAGCGAGCCCCAATATGGCGGGGTGGTTTCCACTATTATGGGACTCCCAGTGGAGTCACGAAGTCTTCCTTGAAGCGAAGCTCGAAGTCCTAAACCCGCGAGCCTAACAACAAGAGGTTCGAGAAAGGACGGCGATTACCTTCTCAGAAGGCGACCCGTACCATAATAATACCCGCGGGATCTTGGTGATTCGGCGAGTGGTCGCGAATAAGTTGGTAAAGCGTGTACATTGATAGCGGCGGCGTCGGTAAGCATCCTTTTCAAGGAATGTTTTGACAAGCTAGGGATAGAAGAAGCGTGCCTCGCCTGGCGCGCCGCCACTCGAAGCTTCGTCCGAAGAGGCGCCGGAAGGGATAATTGAGCTACCGTCACGGTGGGAAGTCATGTGAGCTCCACCAAGGTGGTGCAATTCTTCGTAGTGAAGGCCCACTCGCCATATAACATCATACTAGGGAGAGATTGGTGAGCAGCTGTAAGGCGGTGTGTTCAACGTACCACCTAACAATGAAGATACCATGCAGGGAACAGCCGTGATCGAGGGTGATCGAAGCAAGCGAGGAATGTATGCAAGTTGCCTTACAGGTGCGGGACCTCGGTCCGGCGCCTGAGCATAGCAATTAAAGAAACCAGGAGTGGAGTCGGGAAGTACATCGCCACTCACGGCGGTCGGTGGAAGAGGTCGCATTGTACAAAGATGAGCCATTAAAGGTCGTCGAGGTTGGTTTCACCAAGGCACCTAAAGTGAAGGATCGGATCATCCAACTCTAAGGGAATTAGGGACGTGTTTGCTTGGTCTCCTCGACATGACCGAGTCTCGCCGAGTATCATCACTCATGGCTCAACATCGACCGAACATAAAGCCGGTTCGGCGAGCGAAAAATTTTGCAGCGAGCGGAACCAAGTCATTCATGGCGAGGTGAATCATTTGTTAAAAGCACGCATCTTGTTCGAGGTCAAATATCCGACACGGATAGCCAACCGGTGATGGTAAAGAAAGGAGGAGGGATGGCGAATGTGTATTGACTACACCGATCTCAATAAGCATTGCCCAAAGGATTGCTATCCCTTCCCAACATTGACAAGAAGGTCGGCCTATTGGTCGGATCTGAAGTCTTGATTTCTTGGACTTATACAAAGGATATCACCAAGTCTAATGGACGACGAACAGCGCCGAGGCGGCCTTCATTACCGACTTGGTCTTTGCGTATAAAAGATGCCATTCGGCCTTAAAATGCGGGGCTACCTATCGAAGGATGGTGGACAAAATATTTCACCCTACATAGGTCGAATGTGGAGGTATCGTGAGCGACATCGTCGTCAAGAGCGAGGAAGAAGCTGCATGTGTTGCCGACCTCCGGATCGTCCTCGGCCTTCTTCGAAAAATCAACCTAAAGCTGAACCCCCAAAAGTGCGTTTGCGGTCCGGTGCGGAAAGTTCTTAGGGTGTTGGGTTTCCTGAAGGCTAAAAGCCAACCCGTCGAGGTCCAAACCATTACGGAAATGAAGATGCGAAGACCTCCATAGCGTACACAAGGTGACGGTGCATAGCCGCCGAGAGCTTTCTTTCAAAAGCCGCGGAGAAGCTACCTTCTTCAAGACACTCAAAAAGCCGAAATTCTCATGGGATGATGTACACAAGTCCGCCTTTGAAGATCTCGAGATACCTCGCCAAACTCCCTACTCTATCCATCCAGAAAGAGGAGAGGTCCTTTTCCTCTACCTCGCCGCCTCGAGACGAGTCTATAAGTGCGATCTTGTGCGAGAAGAAGGACGTCGACTCCGGTGTATTTTATCACCGAGCACTAAAGGCCGGAAGCGAGTATCGACCACGGAGAAGCTTGCTTAGCATTGGTAAGCAGCTGCGAGGAGACTACGTCCATACTTCCATGCACATCCCATACAAGTCCTCATGACTACCCACTTGGCAAGTATTGACAAAACCCGAAGCCTCGGGAGAATGCGAAATGGGCAATCGAGGCTGAGGCGAGCACGATATATCATACGCCCCGCCGAGCCATCAAAGGACAAGCCTAGCGGATTTCCTTGCCGAGGCTAACCGTCGAGAAAGAAGCCCAGCGAGTCCGTGTCGAGACAATGCGAAGCCGAACGATGGATGAAATACCAAAGTCTTGGCAACTCGTTGGCGGGGCTTGGGAAAAAAGGTAGCGGGCGGTATCTTACTCCAGGCCGGACGACCGAGATCGCTACTCACCGGTTCACATTCAATCTACGAACAACGAAGTGGAGTATGAAGCTGCGATCGTGGGACTTCGCCTCGCTCAAAGTCTCGAGATACGAGCCGTTCAGTTCTGGCGACTCTCAAGTCGTCGTGAGCGAATGTTGGGAAAATCGAGGCAAAAGCGGAGAATGAAGAGTATCTTGAAAAAAAAGCACAGCGGACTTTCTCACACTTCCGGATAGTTCACATCGAGGGAGCAAAATAGCGGTGACATCTTAAGTAAATTGGCCTCGTCATCAACGAGTCCGCCATGATGAGGAAGTCGAAGCGAAGCATAGACAATGCCGATAGCGGGCCGAGGTCAGCGTAATCTCGGATGAAGAACCGATTGGATGACTCCCGTTCGAGAGTACACGGAGAAGGCGAGCTGCCCATGACAAGCTGGAAGCTAGGAGGATCTGAACAAATCTGCGGTATACAATTGAGCGGGGGTCTATCTGAAAGTCGTATCTCGGCCTCTCTTAAGGTGCTTGGGTCGAACCGAGCTAATTCGTTCTCGAGAAATACGAAGGATCGTGCGGAAGCCACATCGGACCCGAGCCTTGTCAAAGAAAGTTATGCGATGGGGATACTATTGGCGACAATGTTCCAGACTCGATGGACCTCGTAAAAAGTGTCCAAAGTGTCGAATCCATGGGAGCGTGCCAAGGCTACCATGAGACCGACCTCGCCTCCATCAGAGCCCTTGGCGTTTATGCGATGGGGATCGACATTGTAGGCCCTTTTGTAAAGCACCGGGACGGCTCAATTCTTAATTGTTGCGATCGACTACTTCACGAAGTGGGTGGAAGCGAGCCCTTGGCGAAAATCACAAGCAGCAAACGCCTCAACCGTGCGGAAGAACATAGTGTGTCGACGGCATTCCTCATATCCTCCTTTCGGATAGCGGAACACAATTCGCGATAAGACATTGAATTGGTGTCGAGCTTGGATCAACAAAAGTTCACCTCGGTGGCCCGTCCTCAAGCAAATGGTCGGACCGAAGTTACCAGCAGGACCATCGTAAAGGTCAAAAACTCGTCTCGACCGAGCTAAGGGCCTCTGGGTGGAAAATTTACCACAGATCTTATGGTCATACCGAACAACATCTCGGACCTCGAGCGGAGAAACACCCTACGGTTTGGTGTATGGAACCGAAGCGATGATCCGGCAGAGATCGAGTCTGAGTCCCGTACCATTGACTTCTCTACGAAGCAAATGGGGAAAATCTACGGTGATCTAGACCTACTCGAAGAAAGAGACCTCGCCTACATCAAGGAAGCTCGGTACAAGCAACAAGTAGCTCGGTATTACAACCGTGTGTTAAAACCCGACAATTCAGTGGGCGACCTCGTACTCGAAATAATGAAGTCAACAAAAGCGCAGCTCGGCAAAGTTGGAAGCCACATGGAAAGGACCTTCAAGGGTCGATGAAGTCCTCGGCAAAGGGGCTATAAGCTCGCTCAATTATCCGGTGAGCAATTACCCAACGCATGGCACATCATTCATCCGAAGAGATATTATGCATAAGTGTCGAGAGTCGGGTCTTGTTGGTCGTGTCTTTAAAGTCTGTTTAGAGTCGGGTCTTATTTGGTGGTCGCGTCGTCTTTTATCAATAAAATATTATTTTTGCAAGTTCTACTTGTCACTAATGCATAATTAATCTTCACATTATTATTTACCCTCTACGGAGGCGAATTCCCTCGACGGAGGTGATTACCTTCGTTTCATACGAAGGTAAATTTAAGCAGCGCATGCCTACATACGAGATCGATTTCCTTCGTTTATATCGAAGGCGATTACTCTCTATGTAGATGATAAGGGACCACCCTCCCGATAACCTCGGCAAAAGCGAACCATTCCTACATACGAGATCGTTACCTCCGTTTATTTGAAAGCGTTTCTCTATGTAGGCGAATAAGGGGACCACCCTCCCGATAACCTCGGCAAAAGCAGGAACCATTCCTACATACGAGATCAGTTACCTTCGTTTATTTGAAAGCGGTTCTCTCTATGTAGAGCGAATAAGGGACCACCCTCCCGATAACCTCGGCAAAAATAGGAACCATTCCTACATACGAGATCAGTTACCTTCGTTTATTTGAGCGGTTCTTTCTATGTAGTCGAGTAAATGGGACCACCCTCCCGATGACCTCGGCAGCAGGAACCCTACGCCCGTGCGGGGCGGATTCGCCGTTTATTTGAGCGGAACTCTCTCGAGGACAAACTACCTTCGCATATTACTCTTGTTCAATACAAAGTCAATCTGAAGCAAAGAAATCATTCTTATTAAACAAAAGATGTACGGGTTACATTTTACGAGGGCGGAGGCGGATCGGGAAAAGCGAGCCAATCCCAGAAAATCGGGATTGACTCATCTATACTAATCCTACCTCTACCCGTCCTCGGTCTACACTACGGGTCCTGCCAGCGCGACCTCGGTCACTTGAAAATGCCGCTCTGCGAGCTCGACCTCGGCCACTCGATAACGCCTGGTTTCGACCCCTGGAGGATCCACGTCGTTCAAGGGCAATAGCACGCCTCTCTTGAGCGCGCCACTCCGGATCGTCATAATTCGGTTCATTTATTCTAGGCAGAAGCTCCGTGAGAAGAAGAGCCTCTGCGTCCCGTCGAAGCATTTAAATCATTTGTGTTTGTCGGCGATGACAGTTTTGTATATGCTCCGAGCCTTTTAATTCAACGTCTTGCTCGTGAATTGCCGGAGGTCCGACCATATTCGGCGGTACCTCGCTGACAGGCGGCGGCCTCGACAACCTTGGCTTCAACTTCGGGATCGTCATCCCACCATTTCGGTGGATAACCTCCTCGTACTCGGCATGCTCCTCGGCTATCACATTGGCCTTCTCCTGGCGACCTCGAACACCTCCTCCAATTCAAAAGCGAGCACGGAGCTCGTCAGCTCTCTGGCGGCTCTATGTGACATCGGACTCGCGCATACATGACCAAGCTGCCCCTTTATATGGAGGAGTTCGACCTCTTTCAACTCAAGAGCCGCGACGGTCTTGATTCGGTTCAACGAGGAGAAGCATCAAGCATTCAGGAGATAAGCGAACAAAAGATAAGTGTTTTCATATAAACTTGTGATTCTATTAATATGCCCTTAGGCGGAAAACAAGTGTACATTTACATTCAAAAAAAAAAAAAAAATAGGGATCAAGCGACCCCTCCGAAGCTTCGACCCATCCACTTGACCGCCTCCAAGCTGGATAGCCTCGGCCTCCTCCGCCTGTCTTGGCTCGTCCGATTCGGCCTCTCGGGAACTTAGGAGCCTCGATACCCCGAGGCCTCATTGCCTCCCAAACCCTTTGCATGATCATCCATAAAGGCGTCGGTCGGGGTCCCGATCCACGGGACGGTAGCGAGCAGACTCGCAGACGAAGAAGCGAGGAAGAGACAAGGCTCGCACACGGGAAGCTCCTTCGGGCGCAGACAAGCACATCAAATAGGCGCCTCGGGACATCATCATCGGTCTCCTCGTACCCATACTTGGCTTTGTCCAGTGCAGGTAGTCCTCGGCGACCTCTTCAATTGCATCAGGGCGGCGCGCTTATTAAGGACCTCGGCGCGTCGAAACCATCCGGGCTTGCCGACATGAACAACCTCTCGCAAAGCGCAGGCGTTTTCCCTGCGAGCTCGCCATGTCCGCCTCTCGACGGCGAACATTCCATCTCGACCTTCATAGGGCAACCTCGGCCTCCGCCGCCACAGCCCTGCCGCCTCTGCTTTGCCTCTTGCCTCGCCGATCGGCCCTTGCCTTGTTGCCTCAATGGCCGTCGCATCCGCCGCTTACGTTTGACGAGGTCTCGGATCTTAGCCTCGGCCTCGGAAAGTTCTTGAGCGAGGAGGGTCTTCTCCTCCACCTCCCGAGCATCTGGACGCCCCGTCAAGCTGCGTGTGGCGCGCTTTCAAGTAATCCGATATAAGATCGGATACTTTGACACCTCGGCCGCCACGTCCTCGACCCCTATACAATATATACATCGGTCGGAAGAACACAATTTTATACTACTACACAAAGTATAAAGACAAGTACAAAACCTCGGGAAAGAGGCGAGGCGCTAACTGGAACCAATAATCTACTTTTCGACCTCGTGGCAGCGAGGACTCGGGGATTACATGCTTGACCTCTTGGCGCTTGAGTGGCTGCGGTGAAGGGATCTCGAAGCCTCTCCACTCATTTCGGGCATGTCCTCGATATCCTTCAAAGTCGAGAGCGGTTGCTCGGCCATGAGAGATCGGCTCCTTCCTTTCTTCTTTTCTCTTATAAGGTTCACTACCGGAAATCTGATAGGTCAACATCAACACGTATAATCATGGAATAAAAAGTAAAGAGAAGAAGGGCCTCGCCTTCACCGACTCACACCGGAGGCGGGATCATAAGGCTAAGCCCCATGGCTGCAAGGTCGGCCTCGGAGAAGACCTCGTCAACAAGGCCGATTTTGTCCAGCGCCTCCTCCAGTCACCGTAGCCCGTATCAGCGATCACATCGGCGATCTTATCGGATCGCGGACAGAACTCATTGAGCCCGCCGAGCCAAGCGGAAGAAAAACTTCTTACGCGGTTCGAGATCTTAGATTTTGTCTTCACTTTGAATTTTCTACGGGGTGACGGATAATACCACCCAAGTGGCCTTCAATTGCAAAATCGGAGAACCACCCCAAGGTCGAAGGAAAATTATGCTATAGGCATAGACCCTAGGCCGTCAAATGCGAAATGAATTCGGCGTGAGTTGAGCGAGATATGCCAAACATCTTTTGGAACTCGGCGTATCGTAAGGAAAGGGAAGGCGAGACCGACGCGAGGTTGTCTTCATACTGACAATAAACCCTCGGGAGGCACAAGCCCTATCCTCCGGACGGGGCAACGAGATCAACATCGGAAGAAATAAAATATTGATGACAAATATTCCTTATATCATAAATGTTCAAAGTCGAAGAAAAAAGACACTTTGCCACAATCCCCAATAGTGGGGAATCGCGGTACATCTGAAGGAGGAACCTTGGCGGGTGAAAACATGCATATTCACTAACGAATCGGGCAGAGCAGACACAATTTGGCCTCAGGCGACTCGCTATAAGAAAAGTAGCCATTACTTACTTTTGTTTATCGATGAAGAAAGAAGCTTGGGACGTCGATGGCGAAGAATAACCGTCTTTCACGAGAAAGCGAGAGTTTTGAAAATTGGAGAAATGTGGAAGGTAAAGTGATAGGAGATATTGCGTATCGAGGAAGACATTCTCCCAATATGCACTTTATCGGGAATCGACCGCGCCACATTTAATGCGCATTAAGTCGTATCCGCGTCGATGCTCGACAGCGGCGAGAAAATCCGTCTTGACCTCGGTGAGCGCCTCGTCGGCGAAGTCGATCGAAGACCTCGGCATAACACCTCGACGAGGCGAAGCCGGCCAAAGACCTCGGCTTAAGCGCCTCGTCGGGTGAAACCGGTCGAGACCTCGACTTAACGCCTCGCCAGTGAAGTCGTTCAAAGACTTGACAACGCCTCGGCGGTGAAGCGGTCGAAGACCTCGACTTAACGCCTCAAGACCTCGGCTTAACACCTCGGCGGGTGAAGCGGTCGAAGACCTCGGCATAACGCCTCGTCGCGAAGCGAACACCTCGCCGAGATACTGAACAACAAACATGACCTCGGCGGACACCTCTGCGAGCACGGATCGATAAGCGACGTCGGGAGCATTGACACGCACAAAGTCGGACAAAGAAAAGAATGTCGAAGATCGTCAAACCCCGCTTCGTCATAAACAACCCCAATCCGGCATGACCTCGTTTGCGTCTTTTTGGGGGGTTGTGATAGGATCTGCCCAACTACTGGGCCCAAGCATCGGGCCCAATCAAGTAACCACGACATCAAGCTCGGCTGGACAAGTTCGCCCATGAAGACTCCTAAAATCGGTGGGAGCAGAAGCTCAACCATATCTAAAGAATCATAATTGAGAGGATAGGATCTCGAATCACAGTGAGAGAAGACTTGGATTCAAGATCTGGGTCAATACATTCGTGTATAAATAGAGGCTAGATTAGGCGAAATAGATTCATTCACACTCTTTGTAATCGCTTCTTACACATTCGATACACAAATCTCTCTCCCCGTGGACGTAGATCTTATTCATAGATCGAACCACGTAAATCTTTAGTGTTCTTGCGCATTTATTTCCCTTACGAAATTAAGATCGATCGATTCTGATTTCATTAACTTTGATCGATTTTTATTATGTATATGTTTTATTATTGTTCAATAATGGCATCATTTTTAATTGTTGTAAAGATGTTGGAAATTACAAGCTTTTCTTATTTGGTAACTAAATAATCCATACGCATCATTGATTTTTGTAAGAATCTACTATTGTCATAAAAGAATTATTACCGTAACATATAAAGAATATTATCGTAAAAGAAACATTGTTATAATTTATACATATAAATCGATTCCGACCATTCATAAATATTTAGTAATTAGAATTGAAATGTCCTTTTTTAATCTTAATTCATATATATATATATATATAGGAATGAGATCAAATCAAACTAATTTTAAAGTATAAAATAAGAACCATTTTCACCTCGATTCGTGAAGATCTACGGTGAATTCGTCGCTTCTTGATGGATTCAAATCGTGGGTTCAATCTCTGAGAGGCAATTTTAATTTTACGAATTGACACTTACTGCGTAATTCGGATGTTTCTGACGATTTCAAAAGTTCGTAGTTTATAGGTTAAGGATGATTTTTACAATAATCACTCCCTATATATATTATTAACACACCCAAAATTTAAGCCTACTATGATCTCGAATTTTGTGGCGTCCAAACCGAAACTATGGGTATCCACCGTATAAATAATTTACTGACCTTTCGTCCGCCTAAAAGGACTATGACGTCTCTACTATTCACTAATTAAAAATTTATATAAGCCAAAAACATCAAATACACTTTTTTTTTCTTTTTATAATTTTACCCGACTTTTATTTTTAAGCCCAGGATACTACTATCAACTCACTAAGTAAATCCCCCACCCCCACCCCACCCACACACACACTAAGTGAAGCCAAATAACTATATATATGTGGAGGAAACACAATATTTACATTTATGGTTTTTGAACTTTCATTTGAAATTTTGTTTGAAAAAACTTTAACCTAAAAGTTTTTGTTTTTTCTTATGTCCGCAAAGGTAGTTGAAGGAGGGTTAAATTAAAACTTGACCAGAAGCAATTTAGGGTGAAATAGTACAGCACCTCAGAGAAGAGTAATGTAGAGAGGATGACGGAGGCCGAAAAGTAGTAATTACTGCTAAGGAGTGCACTGTAGAGCAGAAATTCTAGAATACCAACTCACTCACTAGAGCCGACAAAATAAGCCCGACCCGAAAAGCCCACACGGGATACCCAAGATTTGGGTTTCAAAATTAAAGGTTCGAAAAAAAGGGTCTAAAAAAGCCTAGAAAAAACCACAGGCTCTAGGGCGGACCAAAAACCGGGGTTTTGGACTAAAAAAGTCCGTCCGATTTCTATTAAATATATATATTTATAATATTATTTAATATATATATCTATAATTGTTTAATAATATTAATTATATTTTATATAATTACTTATTTTTATAGTAACAATTTTCTTACTAATTCACATACTGGTTAGGAAAATAAATTCTAAAAAAAATAATAACCCTATAAATCATTCAAAAATAATTCCTAATAGAAATGATCTCCAAAAATATATACATTGATGATTAATGACCTTATAGTATGTAAAATCTATTTTGAATCATTGATCTTAAATATATATTGTATAATTAATTTATTTTCTTCTATTATTTAATGCATATAAGTGGGATTGATGTTTAATAATATTATTTATCTTTGATTTGTAATTACTATTTTTTTCTCCTTAAATTAAAGAATTAAAATTATACTGTATTACAACATCATCGCATGAATACATACATAGGTCAAAATATACAATAAACATTATCATAAGAATAAGTAAGCTCAAAATATTTTCATAACTGATTCTTTATTTAAGTTAAGGAATTATGAGATCTTAATTAAGTAATTATTTTTTTTAAATTTAAAATATTAATTTTATGTATTAAAAAATTAAAAAATTATCTAAAAAAGTTCTCGTCTAAAAAGCTCGTCAGGGTTGGTTTGTCTTTCATATTTTAGCGCGAAAAATTTTGGGTTCACCAACCGGTAGTAGAAAATTTAAAAGCGATGAACCAGGGGTCACCCGACTCGGCCCACTACTTTGTCAGCTCTATCACTCACACTCACACCCCGAAATAATTAATTATTTTTTTTATCTATTTTCCAACCAAAAAAATTCTCTCTCAATCTTATTTCACTGCAAATTTTCTATTTCCCTCACACACTTCATAGGGTTTCTCTCTCTAACTTCCTCTCACATCCCACCGAAAACAAAATCCAGATATAACCCTATTTATCTTCTTCTATGCATGCAACTGAATTATCTAACTCGCGCAGATCCATAATCAGAATTGAGTATCTTCCGTCCGCTGCTGCAGTGTTCGAGAGCGGAGAATCAGCAAATTCTGGGAATTCGGGGAAAGAGCCCGAAAAACAGTAATGAAGCCCGAATTCGGTTTGGATATCGAGTATCCGAGTGAGCTTATTAAGCCTGAACCGGAAACCAGGTCAGGAGATCCGAACCGACCCGAATCGAACGGCTCGGGTTGGATGGATCACTGCTATGTCTCGAGGGTGAGGCCGAGTGAGGCGAATGGTTTCGCGGTTTATACGAGGAATAAGAGGTTGAAGAGTAGAACTGTGGATAGAACTGCTTGTGCTCCTAAAATTGAGGGAGATTCTTCAGTATCAGTTAAAATCAAGCATGCGGTGAGTTTGAAAGATGAATTTGTAGTTAATGGTGGTCATGCGTTGAATGTGGATGGAGCTGGGGGTAATTTGGGGTTTTTTGGAGGGGAGAGTGAGGGGGAGATGATGGAGATTGAAGTGAAAGAGGAGCCTATTCCTTTGAGGAGGGGCGATGGGAGACGGAGGTTTACGCGCTCTGTGATTGTTGACTCTGAAATGGAGAATGGGGATCCAAGTAATCTGAGGGATGCGGTGATCTTGGAGGCAGATGGATTTGTGAGTGAAGAATTGGCGCTTTGGGTAGCACGAAGACTAGGAAAATGGAGATGAAGATGTCGAAGAAAATTCTTATAAAAGGGCGGCCAACAACAGTTAGAGAGCTCTTCGAGACTGGTCTGCTAGAAGGATATCCCGTTTTCTACAATGGTGGCAAGCGGGTATTTTGTTCGGCCACAGTATATCTTCTTAGTACTTCTTTTGCCGTGGTTATATTAATATAGTGCTGTCACTATTACTACTGCTTCTGTCACGACTAATTCTACTATACGGTGTTACTGAATATTGATACTATTAGATTGCTCCTTCTCAATTGCTGTTTCATTAGTGTTGGTTTTGTTATTTATTTTGATTTTTATCTTTGGTGGACCATTATTTTATTGCTTCCATTGTTTCTGGATGTCTATAATCATGTTCTTGTTGATACTATTCGTCAGTATCATTTCATTGTCGCCGTCATTAATTGATTTAGCCATTTAGGCATGTCAGAATGTTTTTCTTACACGACTTTATATGTTCCGCACTAGAAAAATTGTGAGTGTCATTTCCTTGTCGACATTGCTATATAATTATTGAAATTAGGCATGTCAGGATGTAATGCTTATATAGCTTTATATGTTCTGCTCTAGCTAATTTGATGCTCTTGGTGTAAGAAAAGAGTGATGTGGGTGCTTTGTGTCTTTGAGAGAGAGAGAGAGAGATTTAGGGACTAGGAAGAGGATGTGAGTGAGCCTTTGTTAACTGTCTTTCAGATGCCTCTTTCCCGAAAAGGAGTAATTCACATATTAAAGGCGTCTTGTTATTGTTATTATTATTATTATTGTTGTTGTTATTATTATTATCATTTCCTTTTTACAAGATAAGTATCATCATTTAATTTATGTGTAAATTAGTTTAGCCGCTTCCTTTGCATATGAATATCTTTCTAAATTCAAATATTAAGAAATAACAAGCTTTCCAAGGTTGCCTATTTGAATCCTGCATTGTGGTTTGCAACCTGAATTGGCTGTCATTTTCAACTTTGATCGTTTGGGTTTGCTAGCTGCTTCATTTTCAACTAGAAAACCAATAGCACCGATGTGCTGAGGACAAGATTGCTTGATTGAGAAACTGATCATTAAGGCCGGTGTAATCATCCTCATCATCTTCTGCATCAAATGCCCTGATTTTGTTTTGTTTATAATCAACTACTAATGCTAATATATAAGAGGTGAAACTTAGCTTATATTTATTAAGTGAAAAAGCAAATAAACCAGTCTAATTTCCTTGCATACGTTGTAGCAAGTGTAATTCCAAATGCAACAACATAAATCATGAGAAGGGTGAATAAGAGAGTTGAAGCTCACCGATATCTCTGATTATTATCTCTTACAAGCTTTTCCATCATTCTTTGAATAGAATTGAAGAAAGGAAAAAGGTACATGTTCTTGTTTCTATTTTTTCTGAAATAAATTTAAAATCCAAGTGGGATATGAAATAGATACGAGGCTTTTATTTTATGATATGCTTAACTTTCTACAAAGACTTGTTTAGCTCTTGTTGTAATTTCAGATCATCTATATCACATTACTTTTTAAGTGAATATGATGGCAAGGCATAGATGAATGTACGTTTTAGTCTAATTTAGGGATGTTGGTATGGAGTTAAAGCCCCTTGATGCTTCGCCTCAGGAAATTTATGTGATGAAAATACATAAATATAGTCCAGATCAACATATTACATGTACCAGACATCCTCGACACTGGGTCTTATCAGTCATGTAGTTGTTTGCGTTAACTTGTTTATGGTCAAGGATTAGGGATATCTCTCTTAACATTTCCAATATTTCTTATTTCATTTTTCTTTGAGAATATTTCTTTTATCTTGATATTGTTAATTAAGATATTAATCTAGCAGCCCCATGTGACTGTATATAAACTCGAGCACCATCAATGTGTAAAGCTTTCTTCAGGATTCTCAACTGATTATAACATCCTCCCAGGGATTCCCTCTACGTGGTACGATAAAAGATGCTGGAATCCTGTGTTCTTGCTGTTTCTGCAAGGGAGTTCGGTGGGTGTTAAACTTGAGGTTCTCTTTGTAGCCAATGCCATAAAGTCTGAAATTTTCACCTTTTGTATATTGTACATATCATCTGATGCCAGAATGATGAAATTGTCCAGGTAGTTCCACCCTGCCAATTTGAGATACATGCCTGCAAATCATATAGACGTGCATCACAATATATTTGCTTAGAGAATGGTAAGAGCCTCCTGGATGTGGTCAAAGAATGTCGAAAATCATATGTTAAAACTTTAGAAGAAACGATACAGAACTTTATAGGCCCTATGCCCGTGAAGGAATCTGTCATCTGTAGGAACTGTTCTGGTAAGTAATATGGTTTGTTAATTCCTTTCTATGAATAGTTAATATTCTTAATCATATATACATATAGATACTTGTTATGCTTAATTTCTAGTACCTTCTGGTATAATTGGTTTAATCTCTTCTAAATGACAGCTTGTATCTCTTTATTACAGGGTCATTTCTTGCGACGTCTGCTGCAAAGGTGGAACTACTCTGTGATTCTTGCATGGTTATTCTAAATACAGACTTTGATGCAGAAAGTGTGAAATCAAGGTGCTATATCCTTCCAAGTAATCATTGCTTATATGTTTTCTCCCTCAAAAGCTCAATGTTGGTTGTGTGAAATCTACTTGTTACTATTTTTTGACAGTGTGTTGACGAACTTAGATAAATATTTGTAGACTTAACGCATGACAGGAGTTTGTTGTTGAGAACCAATTTGTATAGTTTTCATGGCTTGAATTTATTGTCTACTACTCTGCTAGTGATATTTCTGTGCTGTAATATTAGTGACATCCAGATGCTAAAGAGCCTGGTGCTAGTGAAGTGGAACTCAGGACCTACTAAAGCCTTATGGGATGTTTCTTACATGATCTGGTGGAGTGAAAATGCAAATTTCTAAATTATACTTGACCTTCATCTATAATTTTTTGTTTAGCTCACGTTTCCTTTAGTTTCAAGATGCCTATGCTGATAGTTAAACAACTAATATCAGATCATAATATGTTACTGAGTTTTCATGTATAACCTTCTTTTATAAATGTGGAGTTATTGTTGAGTTTTGTCAGCTCAAAAGTTGTTTATGAATCTTGTTATAAATCTGTCCTCTTTTCTTTTTGGTTTCTCTTTCAGGCCTTTGGAGCCGTTTTTAGGTTTATCAGTTTCTGAAAATGGTGAAGTACATAGCACTCCCCTAAAAAGAGGTCGCCGGGGAAGAAAAAAGAGGCAGTCTGTATTTTTTAATGTTATTTTCTTTTTAAAACTTTCTAGTGCTTTGGATTGTCTTTCCCTAGGAGTCCCTGGAAAAAAAGAAAAAGAAACTAAGGATATGACATTTGTCCATGCATTTGCAGGCATTCAGAGCTCAAGGCCTGTACAAAATCTCCAGGAAAATTCTCATTGCGTGGTGCAACAAGAAAGAAGGGCCAAGTGAAGATAACCAAGATGTGGGGCTTTTAGGCTTTCTTATTTTCTCTGACTGGGAGATTTTATGCTCATTAATTGCTTTGTTCTGAGATAAAATGTTATTTATAAAAGTTTCCTTCTGTTGTTTGGCATGCTCAGGCTGTCACTACCAGCTTCTGCCTTAAAGCCTCCTGAAAGTGCTATCGTGACATATTCCAAATCATTATCTGATCCAACTTCAAGCGGCAGTACTTCCTCTCGTGGCTTACTGAGGAACAATACTACGAGAAAGATACTAAAGAAGTTGGTGCTTATTGCTATTAGTTGATATATTTAATATGAAATTCAGTAACTAGTGTTTATTTAGTATTTTATGTTGGTGTTGCAGATTTTCGAATACTGCATCACTCTCAAAATCCTCAAAAGTTCCGTCTTCTCCCCTCTCTGGGAACTCAAAAAGTTCCTCAAAGAAGATAACTAAAAAGTTGGTACAGTTAGCTTTGATTATCATTGTGCACTTTTGTAGTCATTCCTTTGTTCACACTAAATAACTATAATATAATTTTACCCAGGGATCAGAGGATGCACAAGCTGGTCTTTGAGAATGGTGGATTGCCAGATGGAACTGAAGTTGCTTATTATTCTAATGGCAAGGTGGTTCAAAATGATGTTATATTAAGCATCTCAACTTGTGCTATTTCAGCATTTTAATATTCTGGTGTATCTGTAGAAGTTGCGAGATGGCTATAAAATGGGATCAGGAATAATTTGCCACTGCTGTAACACTTTGGTATGGTATTGATTTTAGCTTCTGAAATACTTGATTGTTTTAGGAGACAAGTTGATTTATCTTTCGTACTTTGAACAGGTTAGCCCATCTCAGTTTGAAGCTCATGCTGGTTGGGCCTCCCGCCGGAAACCGTCAGTCTCTTACAAATTTCTTTGGATCATGAACATTTCTTGATCATACTTTTCTGTTTATGTAACTCCTGATCACGTCACATATTTCTGCAGCTATATGTATATCTACACATCTAATGGTGTGTCTCTCCATGAATTTGCCGTCTCTCTGTTAAAAGGGCGAAAGTGTTCTTCAAAGGACAACGATGACTTGTGCATCATCTGCGCAGATGGTGGGAAACTTGTGCTTTGTGATGGCTGTCCGAGAGCCTTTCACAAAGGTGCTCGTCTTTAAAAGCATGTTAAGCTAGACAGTTTTTTCTTTTCTTTATCTCTGTCATCCATATATTTCTTGTTGAATACTAGATTGGCTAGATTGTGATTTCTACTGTAAGTTATCAGGTTTTGTAATAATTTAGAAGTTAGTTGACTGCTCTCACGGTTACAATGTGGGCCAATCCCCCAAGTGCCTTATATTTCTAAGGGACTTGCCGACTTGGACTTATGAACGATGAAGGCCTTTCTCTCTTGTTAAACAGACCATTAAGAAAATGACCTCTTTTTGTTTTCTTATATGCATTTAACTACATATAGGAAACTTTGTACACATATGACCTGAACAGATCTCAGTAGATAACATGTTATTGGTTAAAGGAGGCAAGCCTTTTCACATTTTGTAATGTTGAAGTCATATGCCAGTTCCTCTGTAGAAATTTGACAAAATAAATTGATGGTATAGATAAGATTATAAAGTAGTAGTAGAAATTGTTATGCTGTTAGATGCTTAGGTTGCAACTTTGGTTGGTATATCGTACTTAAAAAATGTGTCTTTTTATGTGTTGATATTTGATTAATATATGTATTCTGTTACAATATTTTTTGTAAGAACATATTTGGAGCCATAACTAATTGAGCTGGTCTCCTGAACGCGCGTGCGCATAGTGTGTATATCAAAAAACCAGCGCTGGTTTTTAGAATTACACTGCACGCGCGCAGGAGTTTTTTTGGAACTAATTTAGCCTGCAAGATCTGTCTAATTTTTTTATTTGACACCTTTATATCGAGAGTATAGCAATTACGTTTTACTCTCTCCTATTGGTTACTGTCTCAAAGATTAGTACATATCGATAATGAACTAGCATTTTGCCTGATGGCAGCTTTAGATACCATTTTAAGACAAAATAAAATGTTGCGATCTCGGTTCCTCTTCTCTTTTCTTTTATTCGCTTCTATACTTATATTTGTTCTTCTCTTTTGCTTATATTACCTTACTTTCTTTTGGTTCTTGTTTTTATTTAATCACTTGTTTCTTAAATTAATTTTGGGAATTTTATTTCTCATTCTCTTTTTGAAATAACTTTACTTATGTGCTAATGCAGAGTGTGCATCTCTATCGAGCATACCTCGTGGTAAATGGTATTGCACCTATTGCCAAAACATGTTTCTAAGAGAAAATTTTGTCGAGTGGAATGCCAATGCTGTTGCAGCTGGGAGAGTGTCAGGTATTGATCCAATTGAGCAAATCACAAGTCGCTGCATTCGAACTGTCAAGAACCCAGAAGAAGCAGAAGTTATAGCATGTGTGATCTGCAGGTAGCATCCATAAAACAAATAGATTGAAGAAACTGTGAAACTAAAATTGCACATATTGAATTTGTTTATATCTGGAATTTCTCATTTTCAGAGGCTATGATTTCAGCAAGTCTGGGTTTGGTCCCCGTACTGTTATATTATGTGATCAGGTAGTCTTCATGGCTTCTCCTGTAGGTTCTTATGTGGAATATTATATTCTAAACAAGGTTTCCCTATTTTCCAGTGTGAAAAGGAATATCATGTGGGCTGTTTAAAAAAATGCAAATTAGCTGATTTAAAGGTTAGAATTTCAGAAGAAGGATGCCTACTTTGCATTAAATATCATTTGCTTCTTTAAAATCCCTATACACCTTTTACAGGAACTTCCAAAAGGAAAGTGGTTCTGCTCTGGGAACTGCAAATGGATATATTCTGCTCTGCAGAATGTACTGAATGCAGGTGCAGAAAAGCTCCCTGATTCCACCTTGGACATTATAAGAAATAAGCTAACAGATAAGAATTCAGAGTTTGACACTAATCTTGACGTGAGATGGAGACTTCTGAATGGGAAAATTGCATCTCGTGAAACCAGAGTGTTGCTATCGCAGGCTGTAGCTATATTTCATGTAAGAGTTTGCACTTTAAGTTGATGCTAATTGTTTTGGTGAAAACCCCAACTCTGTGAGTAGTTAAGCAGTATTTGATATATAATGTGCATTTTTGAGTTGTCATGATCAATATTTTCTCTATGGAGTCAAGTTGTAATCCCAACTTATGGAACTATGGCAAAGAGTGAGTTAAATTGAAATCGAAGTTAATTGATTAGAATCATTGATGGACTCCTATAGAAATCATTCTCTGTTAAATGATGTAAGAAATTGTTGCCGTCGTACCACCCTAGGTTCTTTGAGGAAAAATGATTATCTCTTGATGGAATTTTTTTGGCTGTTCCTGATTGGTTGTATTGCTTCTTGAGACTGTTATGATGCTGTAGTATGAGTTGGGATCACAGAGGTCGTTGATTTACACATAATGTTTCTTAACATACACATGTCAAGTTTTGATTGTTGCAGCTGTTTATTAAATTGTATTTCAGGATTGTTTTGATCCTATAGTTGATTCAGAAACTGGACGTGACTTCATTCCATCTTTGGTTTATGGGTATGCACTTCTTATTTGGCTTTAACAAGGCATAATTCATTCTTTCTTAGAGTTGTTTATCAGTATGTTCACCATTTGCTTCTATCTGCCTTTTTATGAGTCGCGTTCTTGCTTTATCTGTCAGGAGGAATATAAGGGGTCAAGACTTCAGTGGGATATACTGTGCTATTTTGACAGTGAAGTAAGCACAATCTCTGCTCTCGGATATTATCTCAGCTATTGATAATATATTCTTTATGACCGATCAATAAATTCTTGCATATCTTTCAGCTCAACTGTTGTATCAGCTGGTATTCTTGGTTTTTGGAGAAGAAATTGCTGAACTTCCTTTGGCTGCAACACGCATTGGTCATCAGGGAAGGTTAGTTATATCATTCACAAATGTTGTGTTCTATATTTCCTGATAATTTCTGTTCATGTTGCCTGGTGATTCAATTAAGTCATTCAGTTGTTGTGACCAATTATATACCACATCCCTCATTGGAAGTTGATAAAACAAATACATCCCTCATTGGTAGTCCAATCAACCTCTCTTATCAGGACTTAAGCTAACTCTATGATTCATGTGCAGCAAGATTTTCTGTTGTGTTTTGTGTAGAGAACTTGCTGTATTTGTACTGATGGAATTAAATGTGTTTGCAGGGATACTTCCAACTACTTTATTCATGCATCGAGAAATTGCTTGCATTTCTGAATGTCAAGAGTTTTATTCTCCCAGCAACAGACGAGGCAAAGTCAATTTGGACAGAGAAGTTTGGGTTTAATAAGATACCAGAAGAGCAGGTATGCAAACGGCAACTACGTATATGCACCCTGAGTTTCATCCCTATAAAAATCTGAAATAGAATTGTCGTAACCTATTTTGGCATGTGTATTATTCGTTGATCCTCTGTATTTTGCAGCTTTTGAGTTACAGAAAACTCTGTTGGCAAATGATCGCTTTCAAGGGGACATCCATGTTAGAGAAACCAGTTCCTAAATGTAGAATTATCAATCAAGATGAAGCAGATCCAGGTGATGTTCAGTTGCAGTGACTAAGGAAGCAAAGCCATTTAAGCCATTTTCATTGGCGGCTTTATGGGCTGGTGTAAATTGGTATGTTATTTATATTCTTATATTAAGATATTTTAATCTGACAAGTTTCCTGACTGAAAGTGGAAGTTGCTAAATTAGTTGTAATGAGTCGATGAGAAAGATCAGAAGACTTGATCCTAGCGGGAAATGGTTGAATTGTGTGTGTATATTTATATATAAAAAGAGGTTACCTGTAGTTTGTTAGACGGGAGGGTGATGTCTTATTCTTTATTTACCCCTTTTGTAAAACTGTCGCCTGTAAATAAACTATTGGCCGGTGTAAGAAGCCATGCTCTGTAATAGAGTAGGGTATTTATTGTATCCGAAGCAACTGGTGTATCAATTTGAGGCACACAAAGTGTAGTTTTTTATGTTGTTTAGACATGATCAATGTGATTGTATATAATGTTGTAGCATTACCTAATGCAACTTCACCTGGGGATAATTGGTTCAATTAGTATCCTTTTTATTCTGAATTCATCTGATACGTTTTGCTGTTTTGATGCGTGTGCTGCTGTTTGATGAAATTGTGAATGTGATCGTGATGGATTGGTATGTAAATAAATATTACAGCCACCATCAATAGGCAAATGGCTTGCGTTAGCAGTGTCTTTGAATGGGAATGGAAGACTGCCTAGATTGATTTTATTTATTTATTTATCTATTTTTGGGAGGAGGATGGATTGCCTAGAATTGAATAAATTGTGTTAAAAGGTTTAATATTTTTTTTTATTGGGTATATAAGTTACTTGCATTAACATTTGGTCCTTATATGATAGTAACTATATTTGAATGAAAATAATTGAAAATCATAGTTTGAATTATAATTTATTAAAAGCTAATGGTGAATGGTGTAGTCTACTAACCCATCTAAATTCTAGGAGCCGGACAAGTATACTTTTGGTAGTTACGAAATAAAATATTATAAAAAGACATATGGAGCTAGGTGTAAGTTACGTGATGAAGTCGTCTAATTAGTAGTTAGGACTCGGCTCCTACTCATAGGCTAGCTTTTGATTATTCAAATTCTATGGGCTAAAGCTAGACTCTACAACATATCTTACACCGTGAAAATACCATGTTATCTCATAGGACCGTGTGTTTAACATGAATTCTTCAAAGATGATTGATATTCCCTAGGTTCCATTTAAGATAACTTATTTTTTTGAACATGATTATTTAAGAGAAGAATTTATATAAAGTGATTAAATAAATAAAAAATAGGTGAAAGAAATGTGTAAAATGATAAAAATTAGGCATGACTCATATATTTGAAAGATAATTATTTTTTAAAAATAAAATATATCAATTTAAATAGAATCAATTTGAAAATAATATAAATCATCTTGAATGAACGAGAATAGAATCAATTTGAAAATAATATAAATCATCTAGAATGGAATAAGATAATGTGAAAGAGAGTAATATAGTAGATCGAATTGTGCGATTTCGTAACTACCTGGAACGCATTATTTGGCGTAATCCCACTACCCGGAATTCGCGATGATCTCTATTGCTACTGACAAAGTCAGTGTAGAGTAGATTTGCTGTAAACCTTATCACTATTTTTAGAATATAGATAACATTGTAGTATTTTTCTAAATAAAAAAAAAGAATGCATACGTGGAAATTGTAGTTAAATGCGTGTGTAATTCTATTTGCGTAAAAAATTACAAATTGTAGTAAAATACGTGTAATTCTATTTGTGTAAAAAATTATAAAAGTGATACTATCTACATGTTTTTCGATTTGCACCTAAATATATGCAAAAGTATAGATACCAACGTGTAGGCAAACCAAAGAAATGTGTTGGCACGGTCAACTTTGTGTTTATCTACCCAAACATCACTTTATTTACATTTCTTTGCTTATTATTTACTTACAATCTACTTCCGTAAACTACCCAAAAAAAAAGAGAAAAAGAGAATATTGGAAAATTATGTCTTATTATCGGAAAATATCGAGAAATTGGCAAGAAAAAAACTTTCAAATGACGTGCTATCGTTCATGTGCTGCTGTGCATGTGATGTGCTCTCACACAAAATTTTCCACTGCCAAATTTAATTACGATCATTTAATTTTATATGTTATTTTTTATGAAATTATGTTATATATATGGTATAACCATATTTTATTTAACTGAGTGTAAATCACGAATCTACACATATGGCATATATTATAAAATTTAATATATAACTAGATGTAAATCAATGAAAAATATTGAGCATGCTGATTGAATTAGCGTCGCAGGTTAATCTGAATTTCTGTTTGTTTTACTTAGAAATAGGAAGCTTCAGGGCCCCTTTTCATAATTTTTACGGACAAAGATTAGATCCGTGATTTTCAGAAAAAAAAGAAAAGAAAAAAGATTAGATCCGTATATTAAAAAATAGTTAGATTATGTACATAGAAGTTTACCAACTGATCAATTTGTTGTTAACAAATTTACAAGGACTCAGTTTAGTTTAAAGAGTTTTTTTTTTTCTGAAATCATTTAATCTAACAGTTTACATATATGATTCACCGTAAGACGCGGATATCATCAGAAGCAATTTGTTCCCGTAACTTATATTTCATAATTAGATATTTCGCAATCTGTCTCCTCAACTTGATGGATATATTATTAATCTAAAATACTGAAAGGATTAACATATAAAAGATAGGTAGTTGAATATTTATTATTAAGTATGCGATTAATCAAACTTTGAAATGGTTTATCATGATTACATGACTATTATCCGATTACCGCACGTTGCAAATTTTGAGCACACTGATTGGAACCAACTGATAATGTAAAAACGTATTTATTAATCCATCATTCTGTAACCTGTTTGTTAATTTTTATAGAATCACACGACTTCAAATATTTTGTGCATAACGTGTAGAAGGTGTGGGGAAAACGTGTAACTCCAGGCAGGGCTGGGCAAAAGCTGTTCGTATATTATGATAGAATTTGACGTTGAAGAAGACTCGCCATTTCCCTTCTTCCCCATGCAGTTCCAATTGACTCGATCAACTCAATCTAGATTCTAGACTCGGTCAAGCTCACTTTCCAAGACTCGCAACTTCCTAGAATGCCCGCCTCTTCCTAATCCTACCAAATAGATATTCCCAATCTCAATCTTCTCTCTCACACGCAGATCATCAATGGCGTCGCGGTCTCGGCTTCATTTCGTGCTAGTCCCATTGCTAGCACAAGGCCACATGATCCCCATGATCGACATGGCCAAGCTGCTGGCCGAGCACGGCGTCACAACCAGCCTAGTCACCACCCCGCACAACACCCCGCGCTTCGCCAAAACCATCCACCGCGCCCGCGCCGCCGGCCTCCACATCAACCTCATCGAAATCCCCTTCCCCTCGGAACAAGTCGGTCTGCCTCCAGGCTGCGAGAATCTCGACAGCGTCCTCCGCGACCTCATCCGGCAATTCTACACCGCCCTCGACAAGCTCCAGGCCCCGCTGGAGCAATACCTAACGGATCACGATCTGCCGCCGAGCTGCATCATCTCCGACAAGTGCCTCTCCTGGACCTCCGCCACCGCCGAGAAGTTCCGCGTCCCGCGCGTCGTGTTCCACGGTATGTGCTGCTTCTCGCTGCTCACTTCGCACAATGTGAAGCTCCACATGCCTCATCTCGCCGTCGATTCCGATTGGGAACCGTTTCTGATCCCAGGGCTGCCCGTCCGCGTGGAGATCCCGCGTGCGCAGCTGCCCGGGTCGTTCGTGGCGCTGCCCGATCTGGACGACATCAGAGAGCAAATGCAGCAGGCGGAATCGAACTCATACGGCGTCGTCGTCAACACCTTCTCAGAATTGGAAGCCGGCTGCGCCGAGGATTATCAAAAGGCGATCAACAAGAAGGTCTGGTGCATCGGGCCGGTTTCTCATTGTAATCGGGAAGCCACTGATAAATTCGAGAGAGGGAACGCGGCGTCGATTGATGAAAGCAAGTGTTTGAAATGGCTGGATTCGATGAAGCCGAGATCGGTTGTTTACGCGTGCCTGGGCAGCCAGTGCCGGCTGGTGGCAGCTCAGCTTATCGAGCTAGGGCTCGGCCTTCAGGCGTCGAAGCAACCGTTTATTTGGGTGACAAGCAGATACGAAGAGCTGGAGAAATGGCTGGAGGAGGAGAGATTCGAGGAGCGGATACGGGGCGGGGCTGGTGATAAGGGTTGGGCGCCGCAGCTGCTGATATTATCGCATCCGGCCGTCGGGGGGTTCCTAACGCACTGCGGGTGGAACTCGACGATCGAGGGGGTGTGCGCGGGGGTGCCGATGCTGACGTGGCCAATGTTTGCGGAGCAGTTTTTGAACGAGAAGCTGATCGTGGATGTGTTGGGGATCGGGGTGCGCGTCGGCGTCGAGTTCCCGGTGAGATGGGGAGAGGAGGAGAAGGTGGGAGTTGTTGTGAGGAAGGGGCAGGTGGAGGAGGCGGTGGTGATGTTGATGGATGGAGGAGGAGGAGATCGCCGGAGGAGGGCTCGGGATTTAGGGGTGGTGGCGATGCGTAAGACAGAGATTGGTGGATCTGCTCATGTTAATATATCACTTCTCATTCAGGACATTCTCGACCAATCACTGTGATGCTATGTGTATGTAATGTATATCCAAATAATGTTGGAAATGCAGATTTTTTTTACTGTTCTTACTCATATTCCACTCGCATGCGAATCAGGTATAAACCCTCTCCCATTACCAACACGTTTATTTAATGACATATGCACCATGCACACCCCAGATACTCTACATTAATTATGGGTTCCGATTTAATACTTTTGCTCTGTCTTTATCCTATAGCTGAAAACTCACTTTGCGCATCTAGGAGATCATGTAATTAATTAACGATGAGTTTTTAGTAATAACCAGTTATGAATTTTAGCATTAAACAATTCGTCCACATGATACATGCATATATATGAATTTTTGTCTTATCTTGTTATAGAACATTCAGTTAACATGTTTTTGTGAAAACAAATTTTACTATTTTAATAATTCAAAAAATACAAATTATTATAATATAATGAAATCTAATTGGTATTCGTTACAGTTTGGTAAAAATGAATGTAGCAAATACACACTTTTGTAATTTGCTGCATCGATCACATACCTATTTTGTTTAAGGAAATTGTTTGACCAAAGGCATCTTCTATTTTTATATGTAGATTTGAAAGTGATTTGACCTAGGACCTAATTGATTATTAGGATTCATTATTTCATAAGAAGGATTTATAATTTTTGCAATTTCGTCTTAGATAATAATTTTAACTAGTGTTGAGTTTATTTTGGAATTAATTCTAAAATCTTAAGAACTATGAGTAAAGTAATAAAGTTTGTTTTAATCTATACATTCATTGTACATTAACTAGTAGAGAGTATTGCGTTGCATGTATAATCTCTAATTTAAAATGATTAATTTTTCACAAATATTTGAAGACAAAAAAGAAAGTCTAAAAAAGTTGATATTATTAATTGGCAGAAAATTAATATAAATTTCATACTCATTGTATTCCCACTATTAAAATATATACTCTTTTAACCAAGTGTACAAAATTAACCTTTGATATACGACACTCACATATATTGTTATGTCTTTTTTCAATTTCCAATTATACACTTTTTGACCAATTTGAAATCTTTGGAATAATCTCAT
The DNA here is from genome assembly GCA_036937905.1 of Salvia rosmarinus. Classification (NCBI taxonomy): domain Eukaryota; kingdom Viridiplantae; phylum Streptophyta; class Magnoliopsida; order Lamiales; family Lamiaceae; genus Salvia; species Salvia rosmarinus. Next base: position 53,581,549 of record CM072818.1, on the reverse strand, counting down.
TAAAACTCATCTCTCTCTCTCTCTAAAACTCTTCTCTATATCCAGTGGCCAACCTCCTCCATTCCTCTTTGTTTTGGTAGCCAATCTCTCCATCCCCTCTGTCCGACAGCCAACCTCCTTCCTCTCTATTCTAGCGACCAACCTCCGCCCCCATGTTCCGCGACCAACCTCCCTCTATCCCACTCCGTTCGGTAGCCAACCTCTCCTAGTGGCCAACCTCCCTCCTTCCCCCTTTGTTTGAACAACCAACCATCCCTCCCTCTCTCTCTGTCCAGCAGCCAACCTCCCCCAACGGCCTACCTTCCTCCCTTTCCCTATGTTCCGATAGTCAACTCTCTCTCTCTCTCGCCCCCTCTGTCCGATGGCCAACCTCCCCCCAAAATTATTCTTTTGATGTAAATATGAAGTTTTATATTTTTTTTCCACTCAATTACTATAATAAATTAGTTTTGATATGAGATATTAGTCAAACACCGAATCAAATTCATTGTTCACTGACACAACTCACTTTCGCTATCACACTGTCCATTGTCATTGATTGATGGTTAATTTTATAAATTAAAGTAAAAGTGGGTAAGTTTGATAGTGATCTTAGTATGATGGTTAAATTGAATAGCTATCTTATATTTTGGACAATTTGCACCATTAACACTTAGTAATTCTTGATTACTATCTTCAACAAAATGTTAGCAAGCAGGTGTAAAGAGTAGACGAACCAAAATTTTATATACCCTAACTTGAACTAATGCATTTCAACCCTTTTATCAAATGAAATCCATTGATGCAAATGATCAACATTAAAAAAATATTTTATTTACCTTCAAGGATTTATTTTATTTTGTTTTCCAGAAAAGTAATATCCACGACCCCTCATTTCATAGTATCCAATTTCAAGCGTAGTTACTATAGAAAATTAGTCAGTATTGGATATTTTGTTTGAGTGATTAAGCTTGATTGATAAAATAATTCTACTCTATTATATGTTTTGTTTGCATAATTAAGTTCATGATGAATAACTAGGTCCGTAATCTAATAATTCATTTGGGTGATAATTTATCACCTCAAATTTGAGTTGAAGATTTAATCCTCTTTCACTCTGTAATACAAATTCCAAAAATGCCTTTACCAGAATTATTTTTTATCATATTTGTCTTGATCTTTTGTATTTTTGCTATATTACAAGGGTAATTTCGGTATTATATTATATGTTGTCATAATTCTTCAATTTATCCTAGACCGTAATCAATCAATCCAAACATAAGACTAAAATAATTCAAATAATCTCATCTTATTCTATCTTTATCAATTTTATATATCTCATCTATCAAAACAAAAGCCCCATAATGTGCAAAAAGAAAGGGCTCAAAATTGTGTGCTTGTGTTGGCCTAGTGGTAGAGTGGTTAATGCTATAGGGTAAAGGTCTTAGGTTCGAGTCCATCGTGACGTGACTTTTAAAATTTCTGTATTTAATTGACCAAAAAAGAAAAAGAAAAAGAAAGGGCTCAAAACTTATATGAGCAAGAAAACAAAAAAACATAGACTCACAGTTGACGCCACTGACAAGTGAAACAGAGACATCCTCGGCTTCTGGCTCGTATGCCCTATCTCAAGCAAAATCAATCTAAAGTTATGATTATAGAGCATGTAGTCCATTTCTAGAAAGATGCACTTATCTTTACAATTAGTATAGTCACAGGGACAAACGTGTCTTGTTGGTTAAAAATAGAATAATAATGATCTACCTAACGACAAATAGCAGAAGAAAAGCTTCAGCATACAAATTCCCAAAAGAAGGCTCTCAAGTCACAAAAAAAATAATTCATCCATTTATGGGAAAATTTACCTGGATCTTCCTGCTATATTTAGGTTGACTATTCATATTCTTGATCACCTTTAACAAGTTTGAAATTGGAATATTGGTTTTCTTGAGGTAAAATTGTTCAACTATTCTAACATTCGACCTAATGACTGATTCTCTCATTATCACTAAGACCCATATTATCATGTATCTTATATTATTTTTAAAATGAAATTTATTATGAAAATAGGAAAATATGTGTATAAGCAAATAAAAACAATAATATTTAGAAGAAAAAAATGGAGGGAGAAAAAAGAAAGAACAGTTACATGAGCAGATGACGCTATTATACGAGAAAGAAAATTATATATCATATCTTGTATACAATTTTAACCCTCAATAGTTGATGGCAGTGGTAATGATCATCTATTATTCCAACATCAGATACAATTAATCTAATAAATGACCTTGAAAAACAATCCATACTTGACTTTTCCCTGCCAGTTAGAAAAGTTGCTCCCATTGCACCACAAGTGGAGGAAAGCCCTCTCCCAAACAACATAATTAGCATAGTAGTCAATCTCCTAATAGCACTTAATTGAATAGTATGCTAATTATGCAAAGACTCTACACAAGCACAAATTATTGAATAGTATATGCAATTTTCTTTGAAAGCATGGTTCTAATAACAACTCCATAACATAGTCAGGCTTCAGTTGCATGATTGTGGAATAGGAAGTTGGTGGAGTTGCGTTGACTGAAAATGAGCCATGAACTGCAAGTTCCAGTCCCAGATGAGCATTCCATGTAGTCTGCTCTGCTACTTCTTTGAACTCAGGCTCACTCATAGCTTATAGTAGCAAGCACGCTCAATAAATGAAGGCTGGAAACTGACAAGGGAAGAGCTTAATTGCATTGACTTTCATCAATAGTTGAACAGGAACCAAGATTTGAGATCTCACAATTCATGAGTCCATCATACATTTGTTAATTTCTTAAATTAACATGGAAGAAAAAAGACAAAAGAGATCATAATTAACTACTATATTTACAAGGGTCTGCTGGTTGTATTCAAGAATCTTGCTTTCACTATATGTGAATAATCAAATATACAATTATATATATTCAATGAGGCCACCAATATCTTGATCAGTAATCACAAAGTAAAAGAAATTTTGAAATAGATCATAGATCGACGTGTGCAAACCTTTGGTTCTACATGGTCCAATTTTTGAGGAGTATTTTTCTTATGAGACCATCCCAATTCCCAAAGACATGACTGACAATAGAGGTTCAACCTGCAACGGCAAACATGAATTGATTCATACCGCAATCAAAAACAAGAGTGACAGAAACATTTCCGTTCTCATGTTTCAAACATAAAATACAAAACAAAGTCTTATGTGAGGACGGACGTCTTTACATGAAGACTCACGATAACCACACTCTAATTGGGACTGAGGGTGTGAACGTCCTCACAAGAGATCACATCAAAATACAATTGTGAAAATACAATTAAGAAGCAGGGCTGTCGCCTTTCCACAGCCGATCAATTTCTTGAATGAGCAGAGTGAGATTCACATACGACGATCCTCCTACTCGTACTGATCTCTCCGCCATTTCTTTAACCTCTCGCGCCCGTCTCCTTCTCTCCAATCCTTCCTCTCCCGTATCCATTACCCTCTCAATACCACCCTTCACTCCCTCTCGTCACCCGCCTCGGCCTTCACTTCTCCCAAAATGCACCACCCCAGTGCTCGACTCCCACACCGGTTCCCAATACCTCAACCACCAATTTCTCATTTAGAAACTGCTCCGCAAACAGAGGCCACGTGATCATCGGCAGGCCGGCTGAAACAGCTTCCAGAGTCGAGTTCCACCCGCAGTGTGTCAGGAACCCTCCCACGGAAGGGTGTGACAGTATCAACACCTGAGGCGCCCAGCCCCGAATCACGAGACCTCTTTCTCTCGTTCTCTCCTCAAACCCCTCCTCCAAAATCCACTTGTCTATCTCTGTCGATACGGATCCTGCTTTCACCACTAAAATGAAGGAATGGTTCGATGATTCGAGGCCTAATGCCAGCTCAACGAATTGGTCAATTGAGAGGCGGCTAAGGCTTCCGAGACAGGCGTAGATTACGGAATCCGGATTCCTGCCATCCAGCCACCTCAGGCATTTCTCTCGCTCTGCTCTGCCTGAATCCGAAGCTGAATTATTATTGCTGCCGATAAGAGACAATGGCCCGATGCTCCAAACCTTACCTCCTTTCACCTTCTGAAACTCATCCACGTATGCCTTTTCCAATTCCTGGAAGGTGTTGACGACCACCCCATACGCTATCAACTCTGATTCCCTCGCTTGATGCCGGAAATCAGTCACGTCTATGGAGCCTGGATTGAAAGATGCCGGTAACTGGAGCCTAGTGAATTCGACTCGATCCGCAAGCCGTGCACGACGAGCGCCTGCGTTGGAGGGACGCTCTCGTGAATCTTGGAAGCGTGCAGCTGGTGGGTCACCAGTTGCGTGAAACAGCTCATTCCGTCGAAAACGATGCGAGGGATCTGGAATTTGGTGCTTGTCTCCGCGGTCCAGGCACACTGTCGGATATGATGCAGTTAGGGCTAGGTTTGATCTCTGCCAGCTTCCGCTCCAGCGGTTGCTGCCATAGCTTGATGGCGACGAAGAAGTTTCTGATGAATTTGTAGGACGGCACGTAGTCTACGCTCTCGCAGCCCCGCGGCAGTCCGGCCTCCTCCGCCGGGAAGCTGACCTGGACGAGGCGGATGGATAGGCCGGCACGGTGGACAGATGAGCCAAACGAGTGGCGTTGAGGGTGTGACTATTATTAAACGGTGGCGCTTGCGCGAGAAATTTGGCCATGTCTATCATGGGGATTATGTGGCGAGGGACATTAGCGGTATCGAGTGAAGTGCGATGCTCCATTGAGATGAGTTTTGAGGCTTCTATCTCGCAAAGACGGACGATTTTATGCTTTTCGCGGAAGGTGTGTTAGGATCTCGGAGTACCTAAAAGTGTATATATATATATATATATATATAGGGAGTGGATCAAATGAGAACTCCAACTTTTTTGAGAACTCTAATTATGTGTGGTCCGATCTTACTTAATCTAACGGTAGTTATTGGTTCTTAGTTCTTATCTAAGAGGTGGATCCGGTGAGAACTCATCTTTTTTGAGAACTTGAGAACCATGCATAAGACGTTGATGATGGTGCACAAAACAGTATAAAGTTGTGCACAACGAAAACATTCTAAAATTATTGCACAACAAACACTACAAAAAAACGCGCGAACAGCGACGGATTAGCAACGGCTAAAATTGGCGTCGCCATTCAGAGACGGAATAACGACGGAATAACAACGTAATAAATTAACGACGGATTTGCGACGTTATTAAGACGAATTTGGCGGGCCTATTTCGCGAATATATAACGACGTCATGTTCGTGGTTAATCGTCGTTATATTTAACGACGGACTTAATCCGTCGTTAAATTAAGGATTTTTATTTTTTAATGTACAATTTAAAAACGTCACGATCCGTCAGTAAATTAACGGATGTTTTAATATTTATTTTTTAATTAATATTACGATGGATACTTTCCGTCGTTAATTTTATTTTTAGTTTTATTTATTCTAAATAATATTTACGACGGAATTTATTCCGTCGTTAATATTAATTTTTTTAATTTTTTAATGCTAAGAAATTTAACGACGGATTATATAGTCGTTAGTCCGTCGTAAAATTTACGACGGATTTATTACGTCGTTATTAAAAACGGATTTTTCCATTTTCAATTTTTCACATATTTCAACGACGGATTTTGTCCGTCGTTAAAGTTTTCCGTCGTTAGTACGTCGCTATAGGGTTTTAAATTTAACGACGAATATTTTCCGTCGCTAATCCGCCGCTAAGAAATAATAATCTGACGCGCATTCTTCCCAATTTCATTTCGCTCGCACCCAATCCCCCAAGCCCTAATTACCCACTACCTGCTCTTGCCTGCCTGCCTCCTGCCTCCCGCTGTCAGCGTCGCTGCCCTAAGGCCGCCCCACCCCACCACCACCCACCGCACTGCCGCCAGCCTCGCGCCATGCGCAGACTGCCGCCTCCCACACACACACACACACACACCACAGACTGCCTGCCTCCATATATATATATATATATATATATATATATATATATCTATTTAAAATTTATATTTATGTATGTATTTGTATATATGTATATATGTATATATTGGTACATTATGTTTATGTATGTATTGGTACATTATTGTTACATTATGTATGTATTGGTACATTATTATTATGTATGTTTATGTATGTATTGGTATATATATATATATATATTGGTATATATGTAAGAATTAGTCGATATTGGTATGTATTGATATATTGGTATATATGTAAGTATTAGTATATTGGTATGTATTGATATATTGGTATATATGTATTGGTATATATTGGTATGTATCGATATATTGGTATATATGTTGGATTTACTTGGTTATTTAATGAGTATGTTGGATTTTAGGTGCCCTTAAGAATTGGACATGAATTTTCAAATTGCTACTCTATCAATAATCAATCCTCACCATAGATTATGAATTTTCAAATTGCAATAATTGTCCATCGAATGGGCTTTGAGTTGTTGTAATTTAGTAGTTATTATGCGTTGATTACCTCTCTCCCTTTTGGTGCATTTTTCGGTTTGTTTTCTCATACTTATTAATTATCACTCGTATTAATTATTACTATAACCATATCCAAATATACGTACTTAGACAGTGGGGATCAAAGAATGGACCAAAATAGTACATAGTTTTGAAATGAATATGTTATTTTTTTTGAAAAACACAACAAAAATTACCAAATATATTTCCTTATATACATATAACAATAGGTTACTCTTAATTTTATAGACTTATCAGATTACACCAATCCATTTGCAACATATAACAGTTGGACCAACCAATACATGTTGGGTAGAATTTCCCAATATCTATAATATCTTCATGAGTTTCCTTCGTCGATTGGTAAATATATTTAATATTCGTTGAGATAATTAGAATGATTCATCAACCTCATTCAATAGGTTAGTTTATGCTCCAACCCATTTCACTACATACCTCATTGATGTCATATGAAAAGTTATAGATCTCAATTAATTAAAATTTAATAAATTTTACATATGTAATCATCATAAATAAGATTCCAGTGTAAGCTTCAATAATTTATATTCAAAAGTTCGAATCTCAATTTTGAAGTAAATAGTGACTGAGAGCTGATTGAGGATAAAATGTCTAATAAACCAAATGAATGAATTGTTTAATGAACTCCTTCCATGTTTGAAACCGAATTCTATATTACCCTTAAATCCTCGCTTAAATGACCTTCCTAATCTCCAACATTTGGATTTTTATTTTGCAAGATCCAAAGTCACTCGACACACTTTTCTATATACATACATGAATTTTCAAATTGCAATAAATTGAGATCAACATAATATCAGAAATTATATGGTTAAGGTACTACCGATTAAAATTGAGACCGAGCAATTAGAAAGTGTACTACTGACTGAAATTGAGATCACGATCGAACTCCCCTCTACCTTCACTACCAAACCCAATCAATTTCATGATATGGCGTTACAACGGAATCCCAACTTAACTATGGCAAATTCTTGTTCCGCCCGTCACTTTTTCAACTCAATTACTTTATCACCAGACGACCAACAACGAAATTGAAAATACGGTTAGACAGCCCACACCATGAGCTTTGAAAAAATAAGAAATGCTGCATGATTGTGTAATCGAGAGCTTTTTTTCTTCCTTCGCTAATAGAATTACTTTTTGCATATTCCCAAATAAGAAATGTTGCATGATTTGATGTCAACAACAAATGAATTACTTTTTGCATATTCCCAAATAGAAAAAGTTCACACATGATTAGTCTTATTTCTCTTTGATAAAAGAGTAGCAATCACAAAAAATTCCTCTCCTAACCCTTTCACATGTGATGTAAGTGGTCACACCATTAATATTTATATGTATTGCTATATATATTAATGTTGTGATCATTTACATCACATGTCCCACACGTGAAGGGGTTAGGAGACGAATTTTTTGTGATTGCTACTCTTTTATCAAAGAGAAATAAGACTAATCATGTGTGAACTTTTTCTATTTGGTGATTTATATTTATGCATCGATTTTATACCTCTACAAATTAGTTTCATGTTGACATGCATCCGTGTTACTTTTTATATAGTATATGTCTCGTGCATTTCTATTTCTATAACGTGAGAACCTTTTTGTTATGAAACGTAGAAATAGACTTGGATCTGAATATGAGTATACTGTCTTTTGCATCTAAATATTATCCTAACATAACCAAACATTAGAAAATTATGTCGATACCTCTATTTACCAATAAATAGAGTTATGCGCATCTCTTTCACCTAAATTATCTCCTCTTACAAATGTACTTCCAAATCATTAACCAAATGTACTTCCAAATCATTAACCAAATTAAAGTCGGGCTTAGTAGTTGGTACTCGAATATTTGCCTCTCACTTCATCTCCCAACATTTGCGAACATTCATCTCCCAAGATTTGCTTCTCACTTCCGTAATCCCATTTCCCCATGACAGAACATTTGCCTCTCACTTCTCGAATCTCATTTCCACTTCCTCGTGATGAGTCGAATCGTGAATGGATGTATAAGCGTCGCATACTGTGGTGGATTAAATCATGATTTTCTTCGGACTTGAAAACTTCATTGAGTTTGCTAGTAATCAACTATCATTCATGGATGGGGAAAGATCAAGTGTCCTTGTAAGAAGTGCAATAATATACCTTATCAAGTACAAGATACCGTGCGATATCACGCTTCAAAATTTGGATTTGTTCCAAATTATAACACTGGATCTTTCAGGGAGACAAATGTGAGTATAGATCCGACAATGCAGATCATCCCGAACCTCAATCAAGTACGTGTCGACGATGGTAATGGATGCCGCTGGTCCTCGCTTAACTTTGCCGAGCTCAAGAGGAACCAAATGTCGAGGCACGAAAATTTTACGACATGTTGAATGCCGATAAACCGTTGTGGCTGTGTTGCTCAAACCATTCACAATTGTCTGTTGTGGCTCGACTTACGAGTTGGAAAGTCGAGAATAATATATCTAAGAAAGGTTTGATCAAATAATGTAACTCATGAAAGAGACAAATCCGGATGGTAATCTTGTACACGATGACTTCTACAAGACGAAGAAATTGTTGCGTGGCATGGGATTGCTGTGCACAAGATAGATTGTTGTCCACATAATTGCATGATTTATCGCGACAAGATTCGAATTGACGAGATGTAAAGTTTGTGAGCATCCACGCTTCAAGAGCAATAATCGAGCATCCGAAACTCGAAAGAAATCACAAATTCCATGTAAGAAGATGTATTATTTTCCTCTAACTCCTCGACTACGAGGTTGTATGCATCCGAGGCTACAATGGAGAATATGCGTTGGCATGCATCGTCGATCGATGATGGGGTCATGCGCCATCCCAGAGACACACCGCATGGAAGCATTTGAACATGAAGTTTCCTTTGTTTGAATCGAGATTCGTAATGTTAGATCGGGTCTTCGATCGATGGTTTCCAACCTTTTGGTCAATCAGACAACAATATTCTTCATGGCTGTTATAGTTACTCCTTATAATCTTCCTCCATGGATGTGTATGAAGGAACAATATATGTTTCTCACAATTCTAGTGCTGTGGCCACGTAATCCAAAAGAAAAGATTGATGTGTTCTCGCAACCATTAATTTGAGTTAGTAGATTTGTGGGAAGCGGTGTCCTTACCTATGATGTCTCATTGAAACAAAATTTTCGATGCGTGTTGCATTGCTTTGGACAATTAGTGACTTTCTGCGTACTCTATGTTGTCGGATGGAGTATTTGGAAGGTTAGCTTCATCCACATTGCATGGAGGATCTTGAGCGTTTACTTTACCAAAAGTGGTAAAGCGGTCATGGTTTGATAATCATCGAAAGTTTTAAACCCGATCACCAATTCGGAAGGGATAGAAGAGGATTGAGAAAGAATACGGTGATTACTAGTAGTCCACCAAGCGCTATCGGAGAAGAACTATTATCTAGGATTGAAGGAATGGGACTAGTGAAGGTGGTGAAATGGGTAGTGATGCAATAAATAGTAGTGTTTCCAAATATTTTGGTAGTGGTTGGAGAAGCGGAGTATATTCGGGATTTACCGCATCGAGTTCTCTTTTGATTCGACATAATTTGGATGTCATGCACATAGAGAAGAATGTATTTGATAATGTGTTCAACAACGTGATGAATATTCCGGTGTAAAGCGAAGATACGAGCAAATCAAGAGAAGAACTTAATTTGTCTTGCAATAGACCGAGTTGAAGATGAATGAGTCGATGCAAGTATCCAAAAGCTTCTTACACACTTGACAAACATGAAAAAAAGTCTTGTGCGAATGGGTGAAAGGTCTTAGATTTCGAGACGGTATGTTTCAAATATGGGCGTATGTGTAGACATGACCAAATTGAAGATGTTTGGGATGAAGAGTCACGATCGCCATATTTTTATGCAACAGATACTCCCGATCGCATTTGAGAACTTCTCCCACCTAATGTTTGGAAAGCGAGAATGAATTAAGTTTATTTTTCAAAGATTTGACCTCTCGAAACATCAAACTTGAGGACATGTGCAAACTTCAAGAAAATATTCCGGTCATTTTATGCAAGCTCGAGCGTATATTCCTCCTAGTTTCTTGATTCAATGGAACATCTACCATCCATCTAGCGATGAAGAAGCTCGTATTGCGGACCGCTCAATACCGATGGATGTATCCATTCGAAAGGTAAAACGCTCACTTTAACAATTGTTGTCCATATGTATAAATATACACATATAACTATTAATCTTTTTATATACATTGATAGATACTACGTAAGTTGAAAAACAACGTGAGAAATAAAGCTCGAGTGGAGGTTCTATTTGCAATGCGACTTAGTAGAAGAAGCATCAACATTCTGTTCTTATTATTTTGAGGGTCACGTAAGAACGAAACATAAGAATGTGCCTCGCAATTATAATGTTGGGGAGATATTAGTATGAAGACTTCCCAGATATGCTTTCAATATTCAAGCAAGGTGGACGCCCTTTTGGAAAAATATCGAAGAGATATCTAGATTCGAGTGAGTATGATGCTGCTCGATTATATGTGCTATTGAATTGCGTTGAAGTTTCGGGGAACTATTTAAAGTAAGTATTTATAATTTCACGTTGTATAACTTTCAATTAGTATAACTATTTAAATACTAATTGTAACTATTTATTTTTGAAGTTTGTTTATCGATTTCTTGAAAAGATTACATCCACGCATCTCCTCCTCCGAGATTCAAAAAAATCGATGTAAACTTCTCACATTGGTTTGATACATATGTGAGTATATAATCTCATTAACCAGAACCTCCTTTTGTAATATTTAATCAGTCATTGATAGATGTTAATTGATTTGTTGGATTTAGGTCAAAGACCATACCAACAATGTCGCCAATCCATTCATATTGGATTTAGCAAAAGGGCCTTCTCCAGTGATTAAGACGTATCCAGGGTACTACATAAATGGGTATAAATTTCACACGTTAGAGCATGGGACACAAAGAGCCACCATGAACAGTGGTGTGTGCATTAAAGGTGAAATTTATGGTGCAGACAAGAATGAACTCGATTTTTATGGGCGATTACCGGAGGTTTGTGAGTTGGAATACCATGGGCTACCTATGAAGACCGTAACAATGTTTAGATGCGAGTGGTTTGATCCATCACGATTGGGGACATCGGTGCATCCTGAATACAAATTGGTTTCTGTGAATTATAGACGAAGGTATAATAAGTATGAACCGTTTGTCCTTGCACACAAACCGCTCAAGTATACTATTGTCCTTATCCGAGTTTAAAACAATCTACAAAGGATTGGTGGGATGTATGCAAAATTAAAGCGAGAGCTAATGTGGAAGTCTCAGATGAATCATCTAGTTCGATAGTACCTCCGCCATTTCAAGAAGATGAAATGCCTTTAATTACAAGTGTAGTGGTTGATGATGACATGACACGAGTTCATCCTGACGGCACTTTGATGGACATAGAAGAAGCGGATGACTAATCGATCAAGATGATGAATTGTCAATCGATTCATATGAATTATCGAATCGTAAAATGATAATACATTGAATGATGATGATTATGATGGAGATGAATAGGGTCGAATTATCTTCTGCAGTAATTCGACATTACCGAACTTTCATCTTTTAAAAAATAAACTCGATTAACATACACTTTTTCTTCTTCTTATTTTGTGTATAAACATATTTAGAAATTCATTTAATTAATTAGTTAGATAAGCAATAGCTTCCTCCACATCACAACATAATCGCTAATCTCTATATTTAAGTGTTTATTGTAAAGAAGCAAGTAGCATCAACGAACTAATTTGTAGCAAAACACATAAACAAGATATACGCCATAACCTCCAAAAGAAGGCCTCACACGATCACATGTCGGATGTGAAAATGCTGTTAAAACCTAAGTAAGTAAAATCTTTATATATACAACCACGTCTGCATCAAACATCCAAAACCCAATAACCAAACCGTGAAATCCAACTCGTCCACCAACCTCGCCGTCACCTCCGGCCGCTTCCTAAGCCGCCCAGTCCACAAAACCCTAGCCACATGGCCAACCTCCTCCCAAGCGGACGATTTTAGACTCTTAATTAGCCTTTAAACCCTAGCACCTCATAAAAGACTTACCTAAATCCAAATGAAATTATATAAAAGCATTTACAAAGTCTACTAGAACATCAAAGATATATAGCTCGAGATAACCATCAGAATTAGTGTTAGTTATAAATAAATATTCTTGAAAGATATTGTAGATGTAACTTTTCCAATGACAATGTTTAAACAAATAGCTAATGTAAACCAAATTCAAAGACAATTGATAACTTTGAAGAATAAAAATTATTAAAGTAACGCATCAAATCTATTTTCAGATGGCAAGTCGAGGACGAGGTAGAGGAGTCCAGTCTAGTGATCGTAGGAATATTTCTGCATCTACCTCCTCAGATGAAGGAGTTGGCGCCTCGGTAGGAGGACTTACTATCGGTGGAGGAGAGGGGTCGAGCAGTGGGTCTGCAGACCAGACGATGGGGAAGAAGACCTTGACTATTGTGAATGGGTACCTATAGTTAATTAGATTATTTTTAACTCAATTGTACTTATTTGAATATAATGTATATTATTTTTAACTCAATTGTAGGATTTTATGTCCATCGCATGATGTTGCACATGTGATCACCGAGTCGCTCAAGGTCATGAACCATCGGGTTTCATTGAAATTGGTCCCCGAGGATCGAGGCGGGTGTATTTTCAAGACTTTCGGGTATTATTGATTTACATTCAAGTATATTGGTTTATTTCTGACTAAGTGATAGTTAATTTGATAATATTTATATCCTTTTGTTGAAAATGATGTTTAAGGTTCAAATAATATTTATCAAATGTGATCCCTAAGGAAACAATTGTGACACAACACTATATAAGATATATGGATATGTATTTTACCTTTAGAGGACTTGTAAAATTGAAAAGCTTTTAACATGGAGGTAAAGAGGATCTTGGGGGTTTAGCCATGAAGTGAGGTGCTTTCTAAGTCAAGTTCATTAAATGAAATTTTTAGTGCAACTTGTCTTTCATGTATTGGTTATCGATATATGTGATGTTTTGTAATTCAAAATATATATGAATGTGCATTTCAAATGTATCATTTTCAAATTTATGCTTTAATTATTTCTTTGGGATGCGCGCTTTGTCTCATCAAGTAGTCTACCGTGCATGGTGCCAAAAGGCGGCAAGTGAGATATAAGGATCTTATTCATAAGATCAAGAGGCACGTGAGTCGACGACGCCACCTCAATTCATTCCCAGATCGGATTGGCTGCGTGGCGTGATTATTGAATCACTTGAGGTGCGGACTAAGGCGAGAAAAAGCTAGGAGGAGTAGGATGATGAGCCGGATGGTGAGGGACGGGGATCGTTAAGCAGGGGTGGCTCGGATGTGCTTTAGATTATGCTACCAAAGATTGTAAGTATTTAGTTTTTCGAATTCAATTTAGGTTTTAATGTTGTTCGCTCGCCTCACATATATCATAATCATTAATTGCTAAGTTATTAGACGCCACAAACTAATTGGATTAAAACATCATTAATGAAGCTTGTTTAATTTTCTTATTTTAAGTAGCAATGTACCTCTATTATATGCACAAATACTTATTATCATTTACCCACGTGTGCATTAATAATGTTTGAATGAATGAATAGGCGAGAACGTGGAGTTCATATTTACGAGGTCCGTGGGATGTTTTTCGAAATATCATGTCGCCCCGATGGAAGTTATGAGATGGGAAGGCTCGTAGCATCGCGGTAAGTAGATTAAATATTAAATATGGTAATGATGTAAAATAACTTCTATTTGGAAAGTTAAACGATTTTATCGCAAACACTGAGAGCGGTGGAGGACCAAGTTCAGATTTTGACTCAAGCCGGTAGCAGATGAGAGCCAGTAGATAGGACTCGGATCCTCGCGGTATCCCTGAGGCGCATCGATCAAAAAAGAGATTGTTTGGTCTTGGTTCTCTCACGCACATTCATGGAGAGCGACTCTAGTTCCGGCTCTGCAATGACTTCTCGTATGGAGTCTCCGGATATCGAGCAGCATTGACGGAGATGGAGGAGCGAGATGAAGTTAGAGAGAGCAGATGGTCGAGCAACCGCGGCCGGTGGAGAGGCGGAGGCGATCGAGGCGAGGATTCAAGCACAACAGAGTGAGCATGCATCGATGCTTCAACGTCTTCAAGCTCGGATGGAAGCTCAACAGAGGCATTCAATGATTCCTATCGGGCTCGAGTAGCGATGATGGACCTCGACCACCCTCCACCATATTGATTCCTATCTATCGCTTTTACTTCATTTATGGATATTTTCAATTGTTGTTGTTGGATTTGAATTGTTGAATCGATTTAGATTTGGATTTATAACTCCGTATCGAATAGTTGTTGTGAATTATCGATTGTGGATGTATTGAATAATTGTGGATGGATTGTGGATTTGTGATTCGATTGTGGATTTGTGATGATTTGGATTGTGGATTTGTGATGATTGTGATTTGGATGGATTGTGGATGGATTTGTGATGATTGTGGATGTTGTTGGATTTGGATTTGGATTTGTGATGATTGTGGATGATTGTGGATGATTGTGGATGAATTTGTGATGATTGTGGATGTATTGAATGTAAAAAACACGGGTAAAACATAATCTGAAAATGGCTGTTGAAATATTTTAAGTATAGCGACGGAATAGAGACGGAATTAAGTCGGAACTGCGACGGTTCTGAGACGGAACAGAATCTAATTTGTCGTGGTATACAGTGACGGATCTACGACGGACTATATTAGCGACGGAAAAAAATCCGTCGCAGATCACGACGGATTTACGACGGAATAATAAGCAATGATGTTGCGACGGATCTGAGACTCAATTACGACGGAACTATATAGCGACGTAAACAAGTCCGTCGTTATTTGCGACGGATCTACGACGTAATTACCCAAATAATTTAGCGACGGAATTGTTTCCGTCGCTAGTTACGACGGACTTTTCCGTCGTTAATTCAACGTAACAAACGACGAGTCAAACGACTAATCTATCAACGACGGATAAGTCCGCCGCTAGTCCGCTTCAAAATTTTGCGACGAATTTTACCGTCGTTGTCTGCGTGAATAACGAGGTTTTGGAGACGGTAAAATCCGTCTCGATCCGTCGCGGATCCGGGTTTACGACGGATTTTTGATGTTTTGCACGGATTTTTCCGTCATTGCATCGCGTGTTTTTTGTAGTGAAAATAATTTTAGAAAGTTTTAGTTATGCACAACTTTATATCTTTCTATCATCATCTTCAACGCCTTGTCATTGGTTCGATGGTTCATAAAAAGATGTGGTTACCGTTTGATTCACTCCTCTATATATATATATATATATATGCGCACTAACTTTTCTCACATGTATTGAATTTAGAACGCTGTCTTATTTTATTATGTTCTTCATATTGAGATTAATGGATTAGTCTATTTTGGAACAATGACAGTCAAATATGTAAATATACAGTTTAGTGTAGTTGTTGAGGTTGAAACGGATAAAGAGGAGATAAGTACTAGGTAATGATGTAAGGGCTTACGTGATCTTTCTGACTTGTGTCCACATTGCATTTGTCTTGTTTCTGACCGTCATGGCAAGAATCCCAGGTCGGAACTTTCTCCAATTCACAGGAATTACTGATTCTTACTAAGCATTAATTCCTGAATCCGCATACAAAAAATGGGACAGCATTTTACTATTTAAATAATTAAATGTGTAACCAACAAACTAATAAAACCAACAAATGGTAATTGCTGCAATAAACGGAATAGTGTTTGGATCGATTGAGAATAATATTCCATAATTAATGTCATATTTTGTGTTTTATTTTTAATTTTCATGGTTTTTTTTTTATCTTTTTCATTTAATTTCAGTTTTATATGTTGTAGTTTAATTTTGTAATTATTACCTAGTGTTTATTCCACTCAATTATGATATATAATTATTTTTATTATTTAATTCATTTTTATTAATTAATAATTTATTATTAGGGTTGATAAATATAAAGTTAGAATATTTGATTTTTAAAAATTTTATTTTTTTGAAATAAAAGATATATATGATACATAATATATAATAAAAATTTTCTTATAAAAAATATTATTAAAATAATAGATATAATAGTGGAATATGATGACACACATAAAATTATGGGACATCAAATCTCATCCAATGATTGAATACTCATATTGAGTAATTGTTTTTGCTCTTTCTTTCTTACACTTCCCAATACAAACTGGATAAAATAAAAGGTAAATATTAGTTTATATCCTAATAATTCACGATTTTTCTCTTAATGTCCCAACATAAGCATATTGTTATTTTGACTTCAACGTTTGAAAAATTTCTTTAATGTCCTATTGATCAATTTTCGATGTCCAAAAGATTATGTGACTCTCGAAATTTTATGTTGGACTCCAAGTCAATATAAAAATAAAATAAAAAACATAGAAAGACTCCTCCAAAACGATACCGTTCCATTTCTTCCCTTATATTGATGTGTAAGGGTGTGCAACGATTGGTTTCTGTTAAAAAACGAACCGAATCAATTGCAGTGATAACCGAATTGATTTGAAATTTTTGATCGAACAAAACCGGTCTTGTGCTTTCAATCGAACCGAAACCGAGCAAAATACAAGTAGTTCAAATCGTTGGTCGATCGAAATATATATAATATTAATCACGTAAATGTTTCGGTGAGTTTTAACCGAACCGGACCGAATCCCACTTTGGCCAAACCGCCAACAGACCGAAATAGATTTAAGTTCTTGATTTTGCAATCGAACTGAGACCGAATCACACCTTAAATCGATCAAAACTCATCGGTTCGGTTTGATTTTTCTGTTTCGGTTCGGTTGTACACACCTTTATTGATGTGGAAAAGAAATAGAACGACGTCGTTTTGGATGAGTTTCTTCATGTTTTTATTTAATTTTATATCGACGTGAGTCCAACATGGAATTTCGGGAGCCTCGTAAGCGTTAGTACGTTTGTCACATCCTAGGATGGGAAATAAGAAACGGAAAAGAAAGGGAGTAATTGGAAGCAAACAAAACATCGGGAACCATTTTATAGATAATATAATAAATTATCATCTAAGCCATAGAACATAATATAGGATAAGGATTATGTTCAAAGTACTAAAAGATTAAAGCTAGAGCTCATACATAAGAGTTCTACATTCAATGATTAACGAAACATATTTTCAAAGTATTTACAAGTGGAAAAACATAGTTGAGATACATATATGAAGATATGTATCTCGGGCATTTATTCTATTTAATAGACAAAAGGGTCTCCACTTAGCACTTCACCATTGCGCCATCAACTCAACCTGCATATTTAGAAATATATCTGGGTTGAGTACAAAATACTCGATGGACATATGCTAAATATTATAAGTAGATAATAATTTTCATTATAAATTGTCATGCATCATAAACAAGAATATACCGGTTTTATCACAAAACATGTGCTTACTAAATGGTTTTATTCCATTTTACAAGATAGTCTCAGGTCATATTTTATGTAGTAATTCTCCATATTTGTATAGTGTGCACGAAAGGATGTCTCCTTTCACGGACGTCGGTGACCGACCAAGAACATCGTTGGCATACATTCACCCATGATCGGCTAAGAACCTTGTTTAGCTCATAGTCACCCATGTACACTAATCACGGCAATGAACATTGTAAAGCTCGGGATCCAAATTCGATTATCAATCAAGTTGATGAACCAACACAGATATGATTCATACACAAAACCAAACATTTTGTGCATTACAACAATCACAAAGTTCCATTTTATTTGAAAATTTAAAACAGTAGAGCTAAACAGCTCAAACATAGCATTTTTGAGTTTTTCGTAAGAAAGCCCACCTTGGATAAGCTTGTAGACACAAACTGATAATTCAGCTCAGAAAGTCCGCCTCAATGCTTCCGTTCACAACGCCTACAAGATAATCTAATCTTAATATCTTGTATTACTAACTTTAATTTAAAATAAAGTAAGCTCACTTTCTTAATTTCCTATGCCCGAGTTTTCAAAATTAAACTTAATTTTGAAAAATAAGTTTTCGATTAATGGCACCAACAATACCCTAGCTCGACTTTTCTTTAAAATATTACTTGATTTTTAAAATCAATTTATCAAGCAATTATTTGAAAAAAAATATATAAGTATTTTATATTATTCTTGATAAATTTTTCCATACTCAAGTACATTAAGTAATTTATAAAATACTTAATATATGATTATTAACAGTATTAATGTTAATAATTATTAATTTCCATTTAATTAAATCCAATTAGAGAATTTAATTAAAAATCCAAGTAATATTATTATAGACCAAAGTTCAGTTTAATTATTTAATTAAGCTTAATCTAATTTATTAATTTATAAAACCAACCTGTATTTCAATATTTAAATCTGTAGGTAGCCCAATCCTATTTGTCATTAAGGCCTAACCTTTATTTAAAGTAGAGCCCAACGTTTTATTAAAATTCGACGCAATGATTTAATTGGGAATGGGCGCCCAAAATTAAACCCACACAATTCATCTCTCTCTTCAATAACGCATCTATATCTCTTATCTCTAAAACCGCCGTCCTCTCTCCCCTCTATACATCGTCGCCGCCACTACCCCTTCAGGAACCGGCGAAGGCCGCCGCTAGTCAGCCACCCGTCTCACGCCGTCATCCTCTATTTTTGTCGCATCTCACTATCTAATTCGTCTCACAACAGCAACTCACGGAACCTTCACCTCCCTCTTCAATCGCCGCTGCCGTCGCTCTTCCAGACTCCGACGACGAGTGTCACGGCCATGAAGTCTGGCGTCATCAATTGGCGCCGTAGCCCGACTCGCACTCGACTACCTCTCAATCTCAAAACAACGGACATCACCCAAAATCCCCCAAATCTGAAATTTCCCTACCCCCATCTCGATTTCTCTCTGTTGGACGGTCCTCCGGCGAGGATTCCCCGTCGCCGCCGCTTTCAGTAGGATCAGAATATCAGCGGTTGTTGGCCGCCACCGTCGTGCCGCCGTCGTGCGCCATCTCTCCTCCAGACGTCGTCCTCTCCGCCGCGTGTCATTGAATGCTCCGCCGCGGTATGCCGTCAGACGATCCACCACGCTCCGGGTAACAGCATCGCCGATGCCAAGTCAGCGCCACCGATACCCCCGCCAGCACCAGGATCATAAGTCACTTAATAAATTGAAAAGTTAGATTATGAAATTGCGAAACATAATTTTTAATTGAAAGACGACCGTACTTAATTTAATTTCTCTCTCAACTTGGATCCTATAATGCAGGTCTTGGAAAGTTTTAACATAAGCAATAGGAATTCGCAAATCTTCCAGACATAAAGCACGTAGGCCTTTGGATCCAAATACATTTCCTATAATATAAGTAAATATGTCAGTAACAAAACCTTCTTAAAAAGGTCTAAAAGATAAGTTACGAAACAAATATATTAGAGTTGGTTAATTCTGACTAAGAAACTTCAATATAAGGAGTTAGTTATTTTAGTGTTTTGTCTTTTCTTCTCTTTGGTGCAAGGTGTTACTAATGTTTGCGGGATGCGATGGTACAATAATCAAGAACACGGAAACAGATCGATAGAGATCGGGGTGGACCAAGAAGTCATTGGGTTCTTATTTTCCAAGAGCAAGTTATGCGACTAACTACCACGACTTAGTCACTACTTAGTGGGCCAGATCGTGGTCCAAGACATGCGATCGAAGCGCCTATCAACTCCTATAAAAGGAGAGGAAAATGACAAAAAAAGTCTGCAACTCTTGAAGAAGTATATGAAGATCTGTTTATGTTGTTGAGTCTGTTTTAGTAACATTTTCTATATCACACGAGTGTTTTAACTTCTAATGGTGTTAGAAGGTTGTTCTTTTTAAGACACGAGTGGTGTGAAATCTTTAGATTTTCATATATTTTGATAGATAAATTTCAGCTTTTTCATGATCTTGATAGATAGCTTTTGTGATCAACTTTCGACTTTATCTTTCGATAAAGTAGTGAGTTTATAACGCTCAATTGTAAAGTTTATAGTGAATAATTTCGCCATATCGCATGGCGTCTGATTATAATTTTAGTCCGTAGAAAAGTTACTCGTGTTCTTCAAGTTTTTAATTAGTTGTTTTACTACGTGTGTGGATAATACCACATAATTTTGTGTTTAAGCGAACAACACTTTCAATTGGTATCGAGTTTACACTCGATACATCGAGCGAGATCCCGCCGTATCTTCGCCACAATTTCGCCATGGATTCGAACAATGTTTGGTTATTATCGACCACCAATTTTGGATGGATCGAATTACTCCTACCGAAGACGAGACCGCCATACATCAAGTCCATTGATGTCAAAGCATGGCGATCCGTGGAGAACGGATGGTCCGCACTAAAGACCATTGATGTTCAGGGCCCCAACACCGTTTGCACAGTGGACAAGAGATCAGGTTGACGACGCGAACTTCAACGAGAAGGCCCTAAATGTCATTTACGCATCCGTGGACATGACAATGTTCAAATTGATCAAGAACGGCGCGTCTGCGAAAGATGCATGGGATGTTCTTCAACGGCTCAACTTCGCATTCTCACTTCCAAATTTGAGAATATGAAGATGGGAGAAGAAGAGAATATCAACGACTACACCAAGAGGATATTGGATATTGCCAATGAGTGCCAAGATCTTGGTGATGCGATAAGTAACAAGTTCTTTGGTGTCGATGCTCTACGAACCTTACCGCAAGATTTGAGATGAAGGTCACGACTATTAAAACATCTTAAACAGTTGCTGACCATCGAGTTCATGGATCTCATGAATTCACTCAAGACATACGGGATGAATCTGGAGGAGAAATGTGCAATCAATAAAAAGCCGACTGTTGCCTTCACTGCTGGCACAACATCCAGTGGAACATCGTGGGAGATAATTGAGTTGGATGATGAAGAGGAGCTGCAGGAGATCAATGCTGGCGATGATGTTGCTCTAATCACCGAAAAATTCAACACTATGGTAAGGAAGATGAACAAGGCGAAAGTTCAAGCTAGGCCTATGGATCAAAATCATCGAATGGTAGAATATCCGTCTTCAAAACCTCAAAGCTTCACTCCACCAAGACCAGTGAGGAAGTCATTTTCCTCAGACACGTTTAGGTATGATTCCTCCAACATTGAGGGTATCCAATGCCGTGAATGCAAAGGGTATGGACACTATGCAAACCAATGTGCGAACACGTTAAGAAAGAGAGGAAAGTCGTACTAGGTATCATGGAGTGATGATGAAGCAGAGTTCTTCGAAGAGGTAAATAATGACAGCGACGCTGCGGCCAGCTCTGTTGCCACAGCACTCCAGGTCGCAGTTGCCAAAACATTGTCAGATGATGAGGGAGTTGCAGTCAGTTTTGATCCAATATCAAACAGGTATGGTCTCGACTATTATTTAAGTTTGTTTTGCTTAAATGCTCTTGTGAATGATACAGATTGTGAGGGCGATTATGATGAAGACACTATCGCCATAGTACAAGAGTTGAAAAAGCTATAGGACGAGCTACTTGAGAAATGGAAAAGATAAAGTCGAGATCTTGAGCTCACATCAAGAGAGAATACGAGCATGAAAGCATCTCGGCTAAGCTTGAAGTCTTGGTAACACAAAGGGAAGTCGAACTAAACAAGGTGACTTGTCAACTTGAAGTGGCATAAGGTACTTTCAAAAGTGGAACACAAGTGCGTCTAAATTAGATGATGCTTTATTGATGGGTAAAAGCAGATACTAGTGGTTTAGGTTTTACACATGTTACCAAAACTGTTGTTCCCACAATTATCGCCACAAATGAGAAATCATTCGTTAAAGAATGTGAACCAAGAAAAGGGTAAAATGACACGAAGAAAACATAAAAATGCGTATGTCATTATCGCTCTACACTGGTCACATTAGGCCTTTCTGTTATAAATCAAGGTCGATTTTAATGGACATAGGGCGATGTCTAGGTCATATTATACAAACACTTCATGCATGCACCCCAAAACCGCTCTAGACACACTTGGCAAACACGACTAATGTAGGAACCGACTCAAAGAAAGTTTGGGTCGGGAAAGATGAAGTAAATGCCATGTTGTTTATCTGCGTTGAAAACTAACATTTCGTGTTCATGGTATTTTGATAGCGGCTGTTCCCGCCACATGACCGATACCGTGTCGCCTTTCCAACTATGAGTATTATGATGGGGGTAGTGTATCGTTTGGAGGTTGTTCTAAAGGAAAAATTATAGGCAAAGGACTCCTAAATGTCCAAGGTTTACATAGCCTCATGAATGTCTTGCACGTACAAGGTCTAATGGCAAATCTTATAAGCATAAGTCAATTATGTGACGAAGAGTTGCAAGTGAAATTTGACAAAGATTCTTGTGAGGTCTATGATGGTAAGAACACATGTCTCATGAAAGGACAGAGGTCACCGATAATCATTATATGGTCGACGAACCAAAGTGCAATAAGGCACAAATTGATGAGAGTGTTATGACATCAAAAGTTAGGACATACTAACTTTAGAAATCTTGACGAGTTGAACAAAATGGAAGAAGACATGGACTACCCAAGTGGCGTGTCGGAAAGGTGGTATGTGGTGATTGTCGAAGGGAAAACAGACCCATGTTCCCATGTCGTTGTACAACATCGCGAACAACATTATGGTACAACACGCTATTTTGAGTCGCTTCACATGGACTTAGTAGGGCTGCCGAGATCGAAAGCTTGGGTGACAAGAGGTATACATATGTCATTGTGGATGATTTTCAAGGTACACATGGACATTCTTTCTACGAGAAAATCGACAAGTTTGAAACGCTTAAAATCCTCTTTACTAGAATTTTGAACATGTTTGGTGTTCAGTGTCAAGGATCCGATCGATCATGGAGAGAGTTCGAGAATATATCTTTCAAAAAATTTTGTGAGAAAAAGGAAATTTTCCAAGAATTCTCTGCGCCAAAAACACCTCAGCAAAATGGTGTAGCTGAGCGCAAGAATAGAACTCTAATGGAAATGGCACGGGTTATGTTAAGCTCGAAAGGTCTGTCCAAACGTTTCTGGGCAGAGGCTGTTAACACCGCATGTCATATTAACAATCGCGTGAACATTCGACCAGGTTCCTTCAAAACCCCATATGAAATTCTGAAAGGAAGGAAACCTAATCTCAAATATCTACATCTTGAATGACAGAGAGTATCTCACCAAGTTTGATGAGAAAAGCGATAAAGAAATTTTCGTAGGGTACTCTCTAAATAATCAAGCATACCGTGTGTATAATCTGAGATTATTGACCATTCAAGAGTCCGTAAATGTTGTTTTTGATGATCTTGCTAATCTCGTAGGGAAAAGGCAATATGAGAATGTGACTGAATTGATAGAAGATTCAGAGAATCATGTCCAACAGGATGTTAGCGGCAGTGATGTCACCACTGCTGAAGCCACAACCACTGGAACATCTACACAGACATCTGAAGGTTCTAGTGACACGGAGGATGAAGCTGAAAATGACGTCCAACAAGAAGAAAGACGAGATCCTCAGAATAGGTAAGAATCATCCAATCTCTCAAGTCATAGGTGATGTTTAAGAGGGTGTTCGAATACGAGGTACAACAACATTGAACTACAGAGAGATGGTATGTTTTTCATCCACATGTGCTTCAATGCCAGGTTTTATATGTTTCGTCTCTAAAATTGAGCCTAAGAACATAAAAGAAGCTTTGAGTGATGAGTTCTGGGTCGTTGCTATGCATGATGAACTTAACCAATTTGTTCGAAATGATGTGTGGTATCTTGTTTCGAGACCTGTTGACATGAATGTTATCGGAACAAAGTGAATTTTCAAGAACAAATCGGACGAATTTGGTGACATAATTTGCAACAAAGCTAGACTTATCGCACAAGGATATACTCAAGTGGAAGGCATAGACTTTGACGATACATTTGCACCGGTTGCACGCATTGAGTCCATACGGTTGCTCCTAACCATTGCGTGTTATTTGAACATCAAGCTATATCAAATGGATATCAAATGAGCATTCCTAAATGGTGAACTCAAAGAAGAGGTGTACGTCGAACAACCCAATGGATTTGAAGATCCACATGAGCCTAACCATATTTTCAGGTTAAAGAAAGCATTATACGGTCTGAAGCAAGCACCGAGAGCATGGTATGGTCATTTAACAAAGTTCCTAATTGATTTCGGGTTTGTTCGAGGTAATGCTGATATAACATTGTTTATAAAACGAAATCAGCACAACATTCTTATCACACAAATTTATGTTGATGATATGATAGTTGGATCTACCTCACAAAAAATGCTTGATGAGTTTGCAGGTGTTATGTCGTCTAAATTTGAGATGATCATGGTAGGAGAACTAACGTATTTCTTAGGTCTCCAAGTCAAGCAAATGGATGATGGAATTTTCTTGTCCCAAAGCAAGTATGCAAGGGATATGGTTAAAAAATTCGAGCTGGAAGGAGCAAAGCATATGAAAACGCCAATGAGGTCAAGTGACAAACTGACCAGAGATGATGCTGGAGAAGATGTTGACCCAACACTCTACAGATCAATGATAGGAAGCCTCCTATATCTCACATCCACACGATCAGATTTAATGTTCAGCGTGTGTGTTTGCGCTAGGTACCAAGCAAAGCAAAAAATGTCACATTTAAAGGCTGTCAAACGTGTTATCAGGTATGTTTCTGGAACATTGGACCTTGGCATTTTCTTTTCAAAAGACACAAACACGAATTTGGTTGGATTTGGTGATTCGGATTGGGCTGGGGATACTGATGATAGAAAGAGTACGAGTGGGAGCTATTTTTATCTTGGATATAATTTGATGCCTTGGCATAGTCGTAAGCAAAACTGTGTCTCTATCTACGTCCGAGACAGAGTACTTAGCAGCGGGAAGTTGTTGTACACAACTCCTTTGGTTTAAACAAATGCTTAACGACTGTGGTATTGTGAGCACTGAGCTTTTAGTATACTGTGATAACATAAGTGCAATCAATATCTCTAAGAATCATGTTCAACATTCTAGGACGAAACACATAGATATACGACACCACTTTATAAGAGATTTGGTAGAGGATGAGGTAATCAAGTTAGATTATGTGAAAACCGAAAACCAAATCGCTGATATTTTCACAAAGCCCATAGATCACGAGAAGTTTACCAGTCTTCGTAGATCTCTTGGTCTTTGCTCTCGCCAATAAGCTTGAATGTGTTTGTTTGTATCACAAAATTTGTAATATCCGAAGGTGCTACAACTGTCTATTTGATAACACTTACTGTGTTAAATTTGTTATCTAACATGTTCTCCTAACAGACAGCTCAACATGATGAAGAATATTTAGTAATACAGAAAAACACCAAAGTAGTTTGGGGGGCACGGCGTTCGCAGCGACGATGTTACCTTACAAAATGGTGCATCCATGATTGCTTTCGAAAGCCTTACATAAAGTAGCAATCGAATTTTACATGGGACTGTATTTATATGGTTTATTCTGATAAAATGAGCCTATGTTTAGGGAGATGTTATGATAACAACCAGAGAAATACCCCAAAAATCTGTAAGTAATCCCAGATTTTTCGGAACATCTGTTCTTTTGATCCCCTATTTTTATGGAGATATCAGCGAAAATCGGTTAAGTTGGTAACGCATTTATCTTAATCTGATTATATCCCAACCAATCCCCATTTATCTCCTATTTTTGTGGCGTTGTATGCTGTGTTTTTTTCGTTTCTCAAACTAGGGTTTGTTAAATGAGATATATTTGAATTTATGTCTAATCGACAGTGCTTATCCACTTGACTGTAGCTCTGCGTATAAAGCTGTCAGTCTGATATGATCAAATCACTGAACGCCCTACTCATTGCAAAGGCTTGAACGTCTCATTTTATTTCTTCTAAATATTTTGGTACGTTTAACCTTTCTATCTTCCTAAACATGGATCCAGCCATGGCCGCTTTGCTCGCCGGACTTGCAAAGTTTCTGGAAAGCTCTCCCCAACTTCAACAGCCTCAAGGCCAACCCAAAACCATCCATGAACCGAGCCCCGGTGCGACACGAGAGGCTGCAGGAGAAGACTCTAGCGTTGGAGATGGAACCTTTAAAGCCGACCCCTCTTCAAATCGTATATCCAGAAGAATACGAGCCCTCTAAACTTAAAGAAACATGAAAAAAACAGAAGAGGGCAACCATGCCAACAAGACGATCGGAACGTATACCACGTCAACCACGTCGAGGAGGACCGAGCTCGCCAGTTCACATTGACATTACTGGTGAATCACCGTAACAATCTCCACCGTCAAAAGTTCAGAAAGAAAATGAGAGTCCACCTACCGAAAACCTACCGTAAACCTGGCGACCAGGACGGCGGGATCGCTCAAGACATCTTCAGAGTCAAAGGGAATAACATCCGGATCCCACAGTGACTTGTCGGATCCTCGGGAGGAGGAAACGAGTTCGAAACCGAACAAGGAGTATGATCAGCCTTCGTCAAAATCGAGTGGTGAAGATATCTCACTGGGAGAAATTCTTAAGAGACTGAAACGAACGGCCATCAAGAAGGGAAAACGAAAAGAAAACGTTATAGAATCCAAAGCAAAACCAACTATTCCACCAGCTGCCCCTGTCTCAGCAAAAGCAACTGTTCCACCAACACCACCAAGCCCATACTCAGAGGAAGAAAACTGGGATTCCAGTTCCGAGAATCCATCAATTTTTGATGATTCGGATATCGAAGTGGAGAAAGCTATCTCCTTCAAATTTTACTCCAAAGATGCTCAGAAAAGATGGGAACAAGTCAAGCACTCAAAGTGTTTGAATGAGCGGAAAATAGATGAGGTAACATTCTCCCAATACAATCTTGTCGAATTTTTGAGAGAAAGAGGACTAATTAAAACTGTTTCGGCCATCTACCCATACCCCAAAAATGTGATTGGACATGTTTATGCAAATCTCGAAAAATCTTTTGCTGATGTACTTCGAACAAAAACTGCAAGGTATATTTTAGGCGAAAGGTTTTTCATATCTCTACTTGTGAGATCAACACATTTTATGGGATAGATGAGTTAACAATTTATGTGTCTGTCGAGGATTTTGATGAGATAGCACATGAGATAACAGGAGGTCGGGTAAAGAAATAGAAAAGTCCAATGTCAAGTGGCTGTCTAACCTATCTTCATTCCGTCTTGTTCAAGCTTATGACTACAAATTGGCTTGTGTCCTCGAATAGCACAGTGGTCACCATGCCTCATGGTGTTCTTTTATTCAAGATAGGAAAAAGAATATCATTCAACTTTGGTAAGTTGGTGGTAGAACAGATTGGTGTTATTGCAGGACGACAAAATCCAGGACTACTCTCGTTTCCATCTCTGTTGTATCAATTGCTTAAGAAATAGGGCCTACCGGACGGCGCACGAGATGTACTGTTCGAGGATTTCCAACAGTTTTCAATCAGCAACACCCTGTTCTCTGGCAACAAGCTTCCAAACCTTCCCTAGAATAATCCTTCAAAATCAACGGATGAGCAAGGATCAGAAGTTGCATCAGAAGAAATGGTGTCTCTACCCCGTTCAACCGTGTGTGCAATGTTGGAACACCTCCAAAAGTTAGAACAAGCTTTTTTGGATAGTGTAAGGTCTACTCGTCTTGAACTCACAGGCTTGAGAATTGATTTGATGGGTCTCATTTCTTCGCAAAAAGGGGGAGAACATATAGGGGGAGCTGGAGCATCAAGGAGAGGACAAATGGAAATAGAAGAATGATAATGACGGATGGTTGCTGGCTGAACTAAAGAACTCTTGAACTTTTTATTTTTATCTCTTTTGATTTGAACATGTTTTAAACAGATGTGGGTTGTTTGATGATGCTGGACATCGTATGGTTTTTTGATGGACATCTGATGGTTTTTGCTTGGAAGTTATGCTTATCGATTGCATGTTTCTTATACGATGTCTGCTGTTTTCTGTTTGAATGGTTTCTGCACTGCTGGTTATATTGTTTAGATGAT
Source organism: Salvia rosmarinus (assembly GCA_036937905.1). Classification (NCBI taxonomy): domain Eukaryota; kingdom Viridiplantae; phylum Streptophyta; class Magnoliopsida; order Lamiales; family Lamiaceae; genus Salvia; species Salvia rosmarinus. The sequence continues at coordinate 53,552,870 of CM072818.1, read as the reverse complement.
TGTTGCAGTAACTATTGTGATGATATTTGTGTAAGCAGGGGGAGAATGTTTACAGGGTGAGTATATTCCGTTTTTATGTATATATTTGGGATTCAGGAGGAGTACTGTATATATATACTGTAAATTGTTTGTATATGCAGGTTTTGTGAAGAAAGGCAAAAATGGGGAGTTTGTTAGAGTTGGTTAACTCTGACTAAGTCTCCTCAATATAAGGAGTTAGTTATTTTTAGTGTTTTGCCTTTTCTTCTCTTTGGTGTGCAGGTTACGAATGTTTCGCGGGATGCGATGGTAACACACCGAAGAACACGGGAAACAGATCGATAGAGATCAGGGTGGACTAAGTTAGCTGTTCAGTTCCTATTTTCCAGGAGCAAATTATGTGACTAACTACCACGACTTAGTCACTACCTAGTGGGCCAGATCGTGGTCCAAGACATGCAGTCGAAGACCTCTCAACTCCTATAAAAGGAGAGGCAAAGCGACAGCAAAAAGTGCGCAACTCTTGAAGAAGTATCTGAAGATCTGTTTATGTTGTTGAGTCTGTTTTAGTAACATTTCCGATATCACACGAGTGTTTTAACTTCTAATGGTGTTAGAAGGTTGTTCTTTTTAGTACACGAGTGGTGTGAGGAAATCTTTAGTATTTTTCATATATCTTGATAGATAGCTTCTTAGTTTTTTCATAGATCTTGATAGATAGCTTTTGTGCTCAACGTTTCGACTTTATCTTGTGATAAAGTAGTGAGTTTTTGTAACGTTCACTGTAAAGTTTATAGTGAATAATTTCGCCATATTGGCATCTCTGATTATAATTTTAATCAGAAAAGTTACTCGGTGTTCTTCAAGTTTTTAATTCCATTTGTTTTACTACGTGTGTGGATATGATCTACATATGATTTTGTATTTAGACGAAACAACACTTTCAAAATATATTGATATATAAAATGATATCTACTCTAACATAAATATATGGTCTTTACTCTAAAAACATTTCACAAGGCAGCAACCAGCATGATTAGACATGTGCAGGTTAGACATGGCCTCACTTTCTTCAATGAGCGATGTGTGGCTTAGATAAGAAGAAGCTCCTTGTTGAATAGCCACTCTGCTCCATCAACGACTCTAAAGCTCTCTTGATAGCATGCATCCTTCCTAACGAAAACCCCGGCTTTATCCTCCTCTCTCCACATAACTCCAACGCTCCCTCCAAATCTCAGTATTTCCACCACTAATTTCTCATTAGTAAACTGATCCCCCACAAATGGCCACCTCACCAGCGGCATCCCGGTTGGCGGCTGCTCTACCTTCCAGCATCGAGTTCCATCCACAGTGCATAGAATCCCGCAATCCTAGGGTGGGAGAGGATCACGAGCTGGGGCGCCCAACCACGGATCAAGAACCCTCTATCTTTACTCCTTTTCTACAAACAATTCCTCCAATGCAGGAGATGACGCTCCTCCTAATCCCCAAATATTCGATTCTTCAAGAGCAAGCGCCAGCTCCATCAACTGCTCCAACGTGGGACGTGGGTAAAGTAAACACAATGTAACACGATCCGAGTCGGAGCTCAAGGTGGTGGAGGCATTTTTGTGGTGCAATGACAGGAGGGAATTGCATCTAGTGCCATGAAGCACCATTCTGGGAATTTCAAACTTCTTGGCGATTTGGGTTTGTAAAGATCTTGATACTCATACTACGGCAGCCGAGGCCGAGGTGGATAATACGGTAGCCGAGGTCGAGGTGGATGATCTGGCATATGACAGCCGAGGCATACTGGCGGTAGAGTGGGCAAGTGGTGCGAGCTGAAGCGCGGAGATGATTGCCAAGACGAGTCAAGCGAGTGGATGGCGGCTGCGCATGCATTGTTGCATGGTGATATTCTGCATAAAGAATGTAGCATTAATGGTGCCACGTGGAATGTTTGTTACGATAACTTTCTTTCTGTTATTCCTTTCATTTTCTGTTCAGAGTTTGTTAGTTTACTTGTATAAATAAGTGAGATATCTCTGTAAGGTTCCTTGATGAAATAAAGAGAAAACCAGTGTATTCTCTCCAGTTTTTCCTTTTTACACTTTGGTTTTCTACATGGTATCAGAGCCATGTTGGCTAATTCTATCCAAATATAAATGGTGAAAAATCGTAGGGTAGCATGGAATACTCTATTTGAAGAAGAAAATACACACATAGAAGAAGAGGAAGAAAGAGTGAAGGAAGCTCGAGATCTTTGTATATGACGAGACGAGAGAGGAAGAAGTTAATCAAATGGAGAAGAATCAAATTGAGAGATTTTGCGGTTGCATAATGGAGATCATCCGGTATGCTGTTGGTTTCGTTCAATTAAATGGAAACAACTTTCTGAATTGGAGTAGATCTATTAAACGAGTTCTAGGAGCTAAGAGTAAACTGGAGATTCTGGATGGAAGCTTGCGAAGCCGTTGCCAAATTCGCCTCACTATAAAGCATGGGTCAAGGCTGACTACATGATATCTGCGTGAGATCATCAACTCTATTTCTAAGGAATTGATAGACTCATTCGTTCACATTGATAAAACTAAGGATCTATGGGATGCCTTGAATCATAGATTTGGGAAAAGCAATGGCCCTAAGATCGCACGTCGTAAAGGAAATCGGCGCCTTTAGCGAGGTAATCAAAGCGATTAACGTATTTTAATAAGCATTACGATGTGGAGTGAGCTAGAGATGGTGTTGCCTCCTCTGATCTGTAATTGTGATGCGAGGCATACAGCGATTGAACGAGAGGAAAATCAAAAATTAATGCAGTTTCTCAATGGGTTAAATGATGGATATGAGAACACTAGGAATCAAATTTTGTTTCTAGATCCTCTACCGATTGTAGATAAAGCTTATTCGATGATTCTACAAATTGAAGATCAGAAAATGTCTGTGGAAAGCTCAATCTATTCAAGTAATTCTGTGGCGATGAATGTTGTGCATCAATTCAGTAACAAAGCTTTTAACAATGGGAAAGCATATTCCTACAAAGGAGACGAAGTAGAGAAGAAAGGATGAATCTATTTGCAATCACTGCAACAAGATGGGGCACGAAGAAAATGAATGTTTTAGATTACACGGATATCCGGAGTGGTTCAAAAGGCAGAAGGATGCGAAAGGCAAATTGAAAGTTAATTTTGCAGAAGGTAGATGCGTTAATAACAGAGAAGATGATGTAGATAATACTGGTGGCAAGACTGGATCCAATGTGCTTATTGGAAAATTGATAAAAGAAGAACTCGCAAAATACATGGGAAAACTTGTGAATGATAATCAAGTTGAGTCTACAAAGCATGATTATAATGCAAATTTGGTGCAGAACAATGTAAATCATAAGGAGTTTGATGGACATTACGCATTTGGTATTATGGATGAGGTTGAAAGAGAGAACTGGATCATTGACTCTGGTGAGAGCACCCATATTTGTTGCAATGAAGATCTGATGAAAACTAGAAGAAAACTCCAGAATCCGCAGAAGATACATCTTCCAGATGGCAGTGTAAAGGAGGTTTCATTTGTGGGAAATGTGGAGATCAATGATAGCATTGAATTGGAGAATGTTCTTCTTGCGCCAACCTTCACTCATAATTTGATATCCGTCTCCCAAGCGGTGAAAGAGAATTCGCAAGGTGTGTTTTCACGGGAACACACTGTGTTATTCAAAAGATGGATTCAAAATGTATCATGGGGATAGGAGAAGGCATTGGCAATCTGTACGTCATTCAGAAATCAAACTCATGCAATGCCGTGAGAACAAAATCTGGGGAAGACATAAAGAAATGGCACAGAATGCTTAGCCATCCATCTATACAAACTATGGAGAATATGGATGAGTTTAAAGGACTGATTTCAGCAGCTGACATTGAAGCATTTAAGGAATACGAGGTATGTGCTCGATCCAAGCAAACTAGATCAAATTTTCCTATTCTACATAGAAGAACTAAATCGCTGTTTGAAATTGTTCATATTGATGTTTGGGGGCCATATAGTGTGGAGTGTGTTGATAATGCTAGATATATGGTTACATTGGTTGAAGACTACAGTAGAGTGACTTGGACTTATTTGATATCTACAAAGGATCAAGTTCATTCTGTCATCAAGCAGTATATCAACATGATAAAAACGCATTTTGGAAAATCTATCAAGTTCATTCGAACTGATAATGGATCCGAGTTTGTGAATAAGATCATGAGTGATTTACTTTCAAATCATGGTATTATTCATCAAAGAACTTGCGTATATTCACCTCAGCAAAATGGAATTGTTGAGCGTAGACATAGAACTCTACTTCAAATAGCACATGCTTTGATGTTTGAAAGTGGTCTTCCATAAAAATTCTGGTCGTATTCTCTCCTTATGGCAACATGGTTGTTAAATCGAATGCCTAGCCAAGCGTTAGAGTGGAATTGTCCATTTGCTATATTATATGGGAAAGCACCAATTCTGGAAAAGATCAATCCATTTGGATGTTTAGCTTACGCGACTGACACATCTCCAAATAGATCAAAATTTGATAGTAGATGTTTGAAATGTATTTTTTTGGGATATGCTGCATTTCAAAAAGGATTTCTCTTGTATGATATGGACAAGTCTCAGATTTTTGTTGGACGCGATGTGAAATTCCTACCTCATGTTTATCCTTTTCAGAATGCTACTTCTATGCAGAGAAGAGACTTAAATTCTCATACATGAGAGGAATTATATGCGGTCGAATGGATGGAGATGTAGTTCTTTGAATATCCATACATCCGCTCACGAGGAGATTCAAGATTCTCACGGTATTCAACCGAATTGCCTACATCAAGTGAAGTGCATGTTCCCAATGTTGTCGCTATTCCGATCGATTACGCACGTGTCAAGGTCAAGGCGAGATCAAACCACCGCATGGTTAAATGATTTTGTCCATGGGCGATTTTCAACATCGCATATCACTCATTCAAATTTCGAAGACTCCACCTACATTTCCTTATCTTCTATCACCTTGTCTTACACCACAACATGTAGCTTTCCTTATTAAAGTTAATAACATTCAAGAGCCAACCTCTTATAAAGTTGCTAGCTTGAGTGCAGAGTGGATAGCTGCGATGGAAAGGGAACTTGAAGCATTGGAAAGCAATGAAACATGGATTGTTGTGGATTTGGCAAGTGGCAAAAGGCCCATTGGCTGCAAATGGGCTAATAAAATAAAGTTGTATGCTGATGGAAGCATTGAAAGGTATAAGGCTCGATTAGTGGCTAAAGGTTACAATCAAGAATTGGCATTGATTACTTGGAGGTATTTTCACCCGTAGCTAAGCTTGTGTTGTGAGGTTTCTTATTCTTTGTTGCTACAATTAATGGGTGGCCACTACATCAAGTTGATGTCAATAACGCTTTCTTACATGGATTTCTTCATGAGGAGATATACATGACACCTCCCCCGGGTTACACTAAGGCGAAAAGGGGGCAGGTATGCAAACTTACCAAGAGTTTATATGGGTTGAAGCAAGTCTCGAGGGAATGGAATCTTTGAATTTTGTTCAAAATTATTCGAGTTTGGCTTTACTCAATCTCCTCATGATCATTGCCTTTTTACTAAAGGATCCGTACATCTTTTCTTTGCTTACTTGTGTACGTTGATGACATCTTGATTACTGGAGCAACTACAGATGAAGTTAAGGTCTTTCTTGACAAGGCGTTTTCAATCAAGGATCTTGGACCGGCTAAGTATTTTACGGGGATGGAAGTTGCTCGTGGATCTCACGGTACCTCGTTGAATCAACGCAAATACATATTGGATCTTATTGATTCATTTGGACTTCTTGGCAGTCGAGGTCCACTTCACTTCCTAGTGGTCATGCCTTATCTAGTTTATCATCTCCACCATTGTGAATCCAGTTAAATACGGAAGGTGGTTGGTAAGATACTCTATTTGAACCTTACCGACCGGATATCACATATGCTACTCGACAATTGAGTCGGTTGTATTTCGTCCATGTCAACATCACTTTGGGATGCCGCTCGCATGTTCTCAAATATTTGAAAGGATGCCCTCACTTGGATTATTCTTTCCTTCTTGAGTTCCTTTTCGCTTGAAGGTTTTGTGATCTTGGTGGGCTTCTTGTCATGATTCGACGATCTCTAACAGGATATTGTGTATTTCTTGGGAATTGCTTGATTTCTTGGAAGTGTAAGAAGCGAGACTACTTGTGTCTGCTTTCTTGGTGGAAGTCGAATATCGTGCTCTAAGCACTACAGATTCATGATTCTTTGTGGCTCTCATACTTGAGTAGTGATATCTCTCTCCATCCCTTGCTATTCCACTCTTACTGCGACAATCGGTGGCCATTCATATCACCAAAATCGGGTGTTTCATGGCGAACTAAACACCTAGACATTGATTGTCATTTTGCTCGGGATCAATTCAAGGTGGTTTTATTCAACCTCTCTATTTGTCTACTCATCTTCAATTGGCAGATATTTTTACAAAGGCGTTGGCTGGTCCTCGTTTCCATGTTCTATTACTCAAGCTTGGCTTGATTGATATACATCAGTCCAAGCTTGCGGAGGGGTGTAAAGATCTTGATACTCATACTACGACAGTCGAGGCCGAGGTGGATAATACGGTAGCCGAGGTCGAGGTGGATGATCTGGCATATGACAGCCGAGGCATACGGCAGCCGAGTGGAAGCGAAGTGGTGCGAGCTGCTGGAGACGAGCTGCCGAAGACGAGCTGAAGACGAGCTGAAGCGAGCTGGATGGCGAGCTGCGCACGCATTGTTGCATGGTGATATTCTGCATAAAGAATGTAGCATTAATGGTGCCACGTGGAATGTTTGTTACGATAACTTCCTTTCTGTTATTCCTTTCATTTTCTGTTCAGAGTTGTTAGTTTACTTGTATAAATAAGTGGGATATCTTTGTAAGGTTCCTTGATGAAATAAAGAGAAAACCGGTGTATTCTCTCGGTTTTCCTCTTTACACTTTGGTTTTTGACAGCTGTCGTTTAGCGTTCAAAATAAATTTATAACCTATTGCCCATCACGGCGTAGCCGGCGATAAGTATAGGTCGATCCACGAGGAGTTGGTGTAGCAATCTACGATGTCACGATGTCACTTAAAGGGATGAGAGTGGTGAAATTATCTTGATCACTATAGATAAGACTAAAGTAACACGAAACAAACTCAAAGGAATATCAAATAATAAGGCGAGTCCGGCTTGGGCAACAACCGTGAAGGCGATTAATACTCGGTCCTAGGTGCAAAGGTTTTCTCTACATGACATGCATCAACGGTTATAAGAGACATCGTCGTGACCCGTTGTCACGCGTCACGCCTGACGACGCACCCCTCCAAATCTATCCTTTACGTGTAAAGAAGGCGAGGACACCCTATGCAAACTATCTAACCCGTAATGCCCACGCACGAGGACACCTCAATACATGTAAACCTACAGCAAAGCGTTATGATCTAGATGGACCCGGTATTGGCAAAGGCAGTTGCTATGACTACTTCAACTCGCCCACGGTCGTACTATTTGGGGTGTGGGACACCGACACCTGTAATCGATTATTGCTTGCAACCTCCCTCACCCACTATGTTATTTGCAACTAACACACCGAGTTTGGTTAAGTTATATAATGCCGGGACCTAGTGCTTCGAGAACACACGCATGCGGATCGTAATGCCTACTTAGACCTCTCGAGTTATATTAATCATGCTCCACTTAGTCACGCCCAAACCGAATAAAGACTTAGCTAGACATAAAATAAATAAACATCAACGATTAATTGAAACCATAATTAAGCGGAACCAACTTACTATTAATTGAGCGAAATAGAAGCAGCGAGCCCAAAGTGTCGCCGGCAAAACATACGACAACGTAAATATAAGAATGTTTGCCCCGAAGGGACTTAATGTATGTGGTGCTGCTGATGGTTTTGATAATGAGAGTGAGAGTTGGAACGCGGAAGAGACTATGATACGCACAAGTCGCGTATTCATCCTATATATATAGGTAGAGAGGGCGGCGATTGTAATGGCCCATAGGCTGGACATTACAGTAGGTTTTCCTTGTTGATCGGTGCTCTTTCCTTGCCAGACGGATCCGAGGTGATCTCCTCCGGATATCATGAGATTCGGTGTCGTAGCATCCTTTCGAATTTAGCGAGATTCGCCCGGATCTCGCGTATCTTGCCCATTAGCTCTCCTACGCCTCTCTTGCCCTCTTCTTCTTCTTGGTCTCTGCCGCTTCTTCACTTCCGCTTGCCCATTAGACTACCCTACGGAGATTGAACTTGTGCGTGTCAGTAAGGAGGTCACGCGTGAAGCGGAACAACTCATCGAGTTTGAAGCACGGTACGTGAGCTAAGCTCCTTGTGCCATCGAGGTGCATCGTATCTCTATTCACCCGCCAAGCAAGTTCCACTCCTTCTTGCCCATTTACGCCTCGCCTTGTTCCTCGCGAGACCAATGTGTCCTCCCGGACACAAAACACTGACAAGAAAGACACAAAAGACTCGATCTAGACCTAGACAAGACACGAGAAAAAGAGCACAAAACTTGGGCTCGTCACACGCATTACACTTTAAACATGCTTGTCCTCAAGCATGCACGCTGCATTTGCCCAAGACAAAGAAATAAAGAAAAGACTCAAAACAGAAAAGGTTAGCACATTTCCACCAGCAGGATATCTCGGCCAATATAAGCTTCATCAGAACAAACTAGCAATTCAAGTAGACTTCATTCAAGCAACGACCATCAAACAAGTCAAAATACGAATTTGAGCATATTGGGCATTTTCCTTACCAACACTCTGTACTCTTGTGTATAGGCTAGTGTATACGCTCAGGACATCTTTCATTTCGACTATGCCATAGGCTTGCGTGCCCTCTACCATCTCCACCGTTTAGACAAAGTTTTAAACATTCATCCTTAGGTCTTTTATTTGGTTGTAATGGGGCTTAAGACATAGGTGGGAATTTTTTTTGGAACGAGGCTAAGGTCATTATGGACTCAGGTTCGAGGAATTTATTTTGTCCTCCATGGATTCCTTTCGTCTTTTCTTACAGGCCTCAAAGCCTGACCATCTTAGGACTTCATCAATATATATTCTTTTATTTCAAGTCCTTCATTTTTCTTTCGATTAGGTACCTTCCTTATATTGGGCATTTGCCCATTTCTTTGAAATTCAGTAAACCCTTTTTTCTTGTCCATTACGAGGCTACTATTCTTCCCTTTTGTTTGCCTTCTTCTTCTATTAGCTCACGAGTCTAATTGACCGGGTGAGCTTCTTTTTCGAGGCTAATTTAAGTGAATGAAAGAAATTATTAAGCTCGAGGGGTGAGCGAGGGATTAACATTAGGTAGGACATTTTTGGCTCGATGGGCTATTTGAAAGAAAAATATGCCTAAGTCATCTAAATGTTTTAACTAAGTCGATAAGGCCTCGACATAAGAGTGCACGAAGTTCTAGCAAAAGCCTAATGAAGATGTCGATAATCACACAAGAAAGGAAACGTGTTGATCGAGATCTGACAGTTTAAGCTCAAATCTCACCATGTGTGCTCAAATTCAATTAAATCATCCTTATTTACATACGGTCATGCTCAAACGAATTCCTAAAACTACTAGCATTATTCACAACAAAGCAAAATATAGCCAATCAATCCCACCAATTCAAACATGCCAACCGACACAAAAGCGAAAACCCCCTGACTCACACACGCGCTGCGTTGAGCAAAGTGGGTGAACAAGAGGAACACAAACAACAAACAACGAAGCGAGGCGGGCAAGTAGGCGGCCCCCTACTCACACACTTCGCCTTGGGCAAAGTGGGTCGAGTGAGGACCGACTCTCTTAACTCAAACAAACAAAAGACGCAACCCTTCGATTTCACACACTTTGCCTTGGGCAAAGTGGGTGAAAAGGTTGACCACCAACAACAACAAAAACAAAATAAAAACACAAACAACAAAACAAAAAACACAACAAAACAGGAAAAAAAAAAAAAAGAAAAAAGAAAACAACAACGAAAGCAAATAAAATACGGGTTGCCTCGCGGCGGTATTTAGTTATTAATAGGTAGCTCGACTAGATTTCTCTTTTAATCTTTCCGATTGAGGGCTTGCACCGATGTAATTCCACGGATCTATCTCGTGATGCCCATAGTAAGCCTTGACGTTGTCCATTGACCTTGAAGATCTTCTTCGTCTTCAGGTCTGCGACCTCAACAGCTCCATTCGAAAATTGAGTTTTTACTTCATATGGTCCGCACCACTTGCTTGTTAGCTTGTCTGACATCAACTTGAATCGAGACTGGTATAAAAGCACCAATTGCCCTTGCTCGAATGACTTGGCCTTGATAAGACGGTCATGTGCCTTTTTTAATCTTTCTTTATATAGAACGGCATTGTCATACGCCTCTAGCCTTATCTCTTCCAGTTCTTGAAGCTGAAGCTTTCTAGCTTGGCCATCACGGTCCCAATCAAAGTTGAGCTTGTTCACTGCCCAAAATGTCTTGTGCTCTAGTTCCACTGGTAAATGACACATCTTACCAAACACAATTCGGTATGGTGACATGCCCAAGGGGGTCTTGTATGCAGTTCTGTATGCCCATAGCGCGTCATCAAGACGATCGATCCAGCCATGGGTAGGTCCCACTACCTTCCTCAATATAGTCTTGATTATTCATTGGACAACTCCGCTTGCCCGTTAGCTGCGGATGGTAGGCTGTAGTCACACGATGGGTTACAGTATTTCTCGAACAATTTGGTGATAGTAGTGTTGCGTAAATGGGTTCCTTGATCGTGATAATTGTCTTGGGCACGCCGAACATTGAAGATATTAGCTTTAAGAAAAGTGAAACTACCTTTGAGTCATTAGTGGCACTTGCCTTGGCCTCAACCCATTTCGAGACATAATCCACTGCAAGCAAGATGTACGCATTGCCCTTGAGCTCGGTAATGGTCCCATAAAGTCCATCCCCATACATCAAAGATTTCGTGAGAATGATAGGTATCATGGGCATCTCATTCCTCTTTGTGATATTTCCTTCTTGTTGACACTCTTTGCATTGCTTACTGACTCATAAACATCTTTGAATATAAGTGGGCGGAAGAATCCACTGTCTAAAACCTTTCGTTGTCCTCTTGTGCCCAAAGTGACCTCCACATTCTTTGGAGTGGCGGTGATTGAGAATGTCTTTGATCTCGCCGGGCACACATCGTCGCAAAACTTGATCGCGCACTTTCTCCATAAGTAGGGATCATCCCATATGTAGGCACGGCAACCGCTTTGATTTTGTTTCTTTGATACGTAGTGAGCCCAACAGGAGTTCTCCGGTGGTTTGTAATTCACCGTCGCATACCATGGCTCGAACTCCGTCGTGCCTCGAATGAAGTACAAATGTTCTTCGGGAAGGTCTTTGCAATGGGCAGGGTCTTCCCCTTCAATATCCTACTCAGTGGTCGACCACAAGGTTTTGTGCTCCACTCTTGTCTTTGATTTCTACATGAACTCTTGGAGAAGCAAGATCCATCGATTAGTCGTGGCTTTGACTTCTTGGCCATCGGTATCTCGAGGCGGTATGATCGGTGTGAGCGATTGTCTTGGCCCCGATGAGATATGATCGAAATTTTTCAAAAGCAAAGACGACCGCCAAGAGCTCTTTCTCGGTCGTGCTGTAGTTGCATTGGGCTGCATTGAGAGTTCTTGAGGCATAGTATATAGCATGACTTTCCTTTCCTCTTCGTTGTCCCAAGACGGCTCCCACGGCATATCCGCTTGCGTCGCACATAACTTCAAACGGCATGCCCCAATCAGGGGGTTGAATGATCGGTGCTGAAATTAAGTTATTCTTCAGAGTATCAAAAGCTATCTTACACTCTTCATCGAATTCCCATGGTACATCATTCTGGAGTAGTCGTGTCATGGGCTGGGCGATCTTTGCGAAGTCCTTCACAAATCTTCTGTAGAACCCAGCGTGCCCAAGGAAACCTCGCACTTGCTTTCTTGGAAATTTGGATAGGCAATTTGGCGATGATCTCTACTTTAGCTCTATCTACTTCTATCCCTCTTTGAGACACCACGTGCCCAAGAACAATCCCTTCTTGTACCATGAAATGACATTTCTCATAATTTAGGATCAAATTCTTTTCGACACATCTCTGTAGGACTACCTCCAAATTTTTCAAGCACTCATCGAATGATTCCCCATAGACGGTAAAGTCGTCCATAAAGACCTCGATGCATTTCTCTAATAGGTCCGAGAAGATGCTCATCATGCATCGTTGAAATGTCCACAGGGCATTACCATGTCGAAAGGCATTCTTACGTAGGCAAATGTCCCGAATGGGCATGTGAAAGTAGTTTATCACGATCACCTTGGGCAACCCATATCTGCATGTGGCCGAGTATCCGTCTAAAAACAAAAGAATTTGTTTCACTAACCTTTCGAGATCTCGTCAATGAAAGGTAATGGGAAGTGATCTTTTCGGGTCACCGTGTTGAGCTTTCGATAGTCGATACACATCCTCCAACCTGTTTGGAGCCTTGTTGGGATCATTCTCCTTTCGCTTTTCACTACCGAATGCTCGACTTCTTGGGCACGGCGTGTCCGGGGTGACCCATTTCTTGTCGACACGGGATATATGATGCCCAAGTCGAGAAGCTTCAAGATCTCCTTCATGACTACCTCCTTCATAGCTGGGTTCAACTTCCTTTGTTGATCGCGTACTGGTTTGGCTTCTTCTTCCATCAGAATATTGTGAACGCATATGGAAGGGCTGATGCCCTTGATGTCGGCCAATGTCCATCCAATAGCTTCCTTGTATTGCCCAATAACACTTCTCACAGCTTCCTCCTGACTCGGACTGAGTTTAGCATTGATGATCACAGGCAAGGTGTCGTCCTTCCCTAGAAAGATGTACTTCAGGTGGTGAGGAAGAGTCTTTAGCTCGAGTTTCGGTGCTCTCATAAGGGATGGAACGAGCTTTTCTTCTTCCTTCAGCTTGGGCATGTTCTGGTATATTGACCACTTGAGTCCCTCGGGTTCGCTCCGCAACAAAGCAGGCCTCCGACATTGCCCATAAGTTGTTTCTTCGTGGGCGTCGTCCTTAAGACCACTTTGAATTGCCGCATCCAATGGATCTTGTAAACCTATCTCGTGCGGTGATGTCTCCCACCACGGGTTCAATGTGATCAATGAATTTCACGACCTCAATATCAATCGGATGCTCCATGGCCTTGAAGATGTTGAAGGTCACCGTCTCGCCGTCGAATTCACAAGATAACTTGCCCGTGTCGCAATCGATCCTGGTCCTGGCCGTCTTCATGAATGGTCGACCCAAGAGCATAACTGAGGATTTGTTACCCATCGTGCCCATATCCGAACGTAGAAGTCCGCTCGAAATATGAGTTCCTCCACTTTGACCAATACGTCTTCGATGATTCCTTCTGGATAAACGTTGGACCTGTCTGCTAATTGGATAACCACTCGTGTTGGCTTCAGGGTTCCCACCTTTAATTCATTGAACATTGACAAGGGCATGACGTTTATAGATGCCCCCAAATCCAGCATGGCCCTTTCGATCCTCGTATTGCCTATTACGCAGGGAATGAAAAACATCCCTGGATCTCCACACTTCTCGGGCAATTTCCGCTGCAAGACTGCGGATACATTTTCTCCCACTTGGAATTTTGCATCATCTTTGTATTTCACCTTTCTCGTGCACAATTCTTTCATGAACTTTGCCCATTTTGGCATCGTGCCCGAGAGCAGTGATGAGCGGTATATTAATTTCCACCTTCTGAAACACGCGATACATCTCGCTCATTTCTTCCTCTCTCCCGTTTCTTGCCAATCTGCTCGAAAGGAGGTAAAACCTTAGGATTAGGTTTGACATAGGTTGGCTCAATGATTGCCTCTTCTTTTCTCGTCTTTTCCTTGGCGTTCCTCTTGATCATTGTCATCTCGACCATTGTGTTCGTGAGATCTTCCACGTGCATGTCTCGTCCTTAGGCATGAAAACTTTCTCCGCGCTTCTTCCCACTTCTCGGGGCTACAAGATTCGGTTGGGCTAATCGTTTACCTCTACTTGAGGAGGTAAATTTCTTGCTTCTTCTCAAGGCAGCGTTACGGCACGTCGTTAATTGGGAAACTTGGTTCCCAAGGCTCCTGAGGCTCCTCTTGTCTCGACCTTGAATTTCTCGTTCTCTTGTTGAGCCTTCACATTTTCTCGTGCCATAGTGTGCACAAGTTCGCCAACGATGGCCCACCGCTTTGGTCGCTGATTATTTCGTATGGTGTTGTTGTCCTGCCCTCCGTCTTCTTCTTTGTTGTTGTCTGCCTCTTCTTGGTTGTTAGACCACCTAAAGTTTTGTGGTTCCTCCATCACCGGGTTGTAGGTCCGAGAGTTTGGATCATATCTCCTCTGTCAGTATTGCCCATTACCATTCGACCCACCGCATCGACTTCTTCTTCTTCAAACGATTGTGGGGTATCGATCCGTGTGATGTGTCGGCAGCGCATATTTGGCAAACTTTAGCTTTCTTTTGCCCTTGCCTAGTCTGTGTTGGTTATGAACTTGTCGAGCAAAGTTCTGAGTTTATCCGACTTGGTCTCCACGGTTGAAGAAGTAGCGGCGACGCTTGCCTCGGAACTTCTCCTCCTTCGCCTCGCTTTTTTCGCCATCTCGCCCAGCAGTCTAAAGGCTTCACTGGAAACTTTATTCGATATTGATCCTCCACAAGCTGCATTCACCCAAATTTTCTCTGTTGCCTCAACCCGCCATGAAATATTGGATCGGATCATGATGCGAATTTGATGTTGAGGGCATTTCGCCCGCAATGCTTAAACCTTCCCCAGTAATCATAAAAGGTCTCTCCCGTGCCCATTTTGATGCTGCTTATCATTTTCCTCATGTTCTGAATACGGGCAGCAGGAAAGTACTTCTCGAGGAACTTCTGGTGAAGTTGTGCCCACGTGGTCACACTTCCAACGGCAAGTGTGAGCCATTCTCTTGCCCCATCATGCAGAGAGAAGGGGAATGACACTAATCTCACATACTCTCCAAGATTTTCATTGGCGCGGATAGTCCCACACGCCATCTCGAAATCTTGTAAATGCCTTTGTGGATCCTCCCCGGGCATGTCACTGAATCGGGGGAGGATTTGGATGAAGGAATGCTTCATCTCCCAGTTGCCATTGATCGCGGGCAAAGTGATGCCCGTTGGCCTCAGGTTCTGGTTGTTGGGGAACACCATTTCCCTCAATGTTCGCTCTACTTGTGGTTGTTCACCCATCGTATTGCCCTCTGGGTTCTCTTCTGGATTAGCTGCCCTCGCAGCTTGTCGTGCCCTCCGTCACTGCTGCTCTCCTCCGCCTTGCGTGCTTTTCGATCTCGTGATCGCACAAAGTCCTCCGCTCTCTCCCGCAAGGTTGGTTCAGTAGCATACAATAAAGAAAGCAATATAAATTCAAGAAATAGAGATACTCTTTGGAATGCGCAACTCCCGACAACGACGCCATTCGACACTGGCGCTTAGCGCTCAAAATAAATTTATAACCTATTGCCCATCACAGCGGTAGCCGGCGATAAGTATAGGGTCGATCCCACGAGAGTTGGTGTAGCATCTCGATGTCACGATGTCACTTAAAAGGGATAAGAGTGGTGAAATTATCTTGATCACTATAGATAAGACTAAAGTAACACGAAACAAACTCAAAGGAATATCAAATAATAAGACGAGTGCGGCTTGGGCAACAACTTCGTGAAGACGATTAATACTCGGTCCTAGGTGCAAAGGTTTTTCTACATGACATGCATCAACCGGTTATAAGAGACATACGTCGTGACCCGTTGTCACGCGTCACGCCCACCACGCACCCCTCCAAATCTATCCTTCGTACGTATAAACAAAGCGAGGACACCCTATGCAAACTATCTAACCCGTAATGCCCACTTGCGAGGACACCTCAAGACATGTAAACCTACAGAGCGTTATGATCTAGATGGACCGGTATTGGCAAAGGCAAATGCTATGACTACTCCAACTCGCCCACACCGGTCAGACTATTTGGGGTGCGGGACACCCACACTTTAATCCAATTATTACTTGCAACCTCCCTTACCCACTATGTTATTTGCAACCAACACACCGAGTTTGGTTAAGTTATATAATGCCCATGACCTAGTGCTTTGGGAACACACGCATGCAGATCGTAATGCCCTACTTAGACCTCTCGAGTTATATTAATCATGCTCCACTTAGTCACGCCCAAACCGTAATAAAGACTTAGCTAGACATAAAATAAATAAACATGCAATGCTTAATTGAAACCATAATTAAACGGAACCAACTTACTATTAATTGAACGAAATAGAAGCGGTGAGCCCAAAGTGCACCGCAAAACAACATCGACAACGTAAATATAAGAGTGTTTGCCCGAAGGACTTAATGTATGTGGTGCTGCTGATGGTTTTGATAATGAGAGTGAGAGTTGGAATGCGGAAGAGACTATGATACGCACAAGTCGCGTATTCATCCTATATATATAGGCCGAGAGAGGCTGACGATGGTAATGGCCCATGGGCTGGACAATCTGGTAGGTTTTCCTTGTTGATCGGCGCTCTTTCCTTGCCCAGACGGATCCGAGGTGATCTCCTCCGGATATCATGAGATTTGGTGTCAGCGCGCATCCTTTCCGAATTTAGCGAGATTCGCCCAGATCTCGCGTATCTTGCCCATTAGCTCTCCCTCTGCCTTCTCTTGCCCTCCTTCTTCTTCTTGGTCTCTGCTCGCCTTCTTCACTTCCGCTTGCCCATTAGACTACCCTTCCGAGATTGAACTTGTGCGGTGCAGAAGGAGGTCACGCCGTGAAACGGAGCGACCATCGGAGTTTGAAGCCCGGTCGTGAGCTAAGCTCCTTGTGCCCTCGAGGTGCATCGATCTCTATTCACCCGCCAAGCAAGTTCCTCCTTCTGCCCATTTCGCCTCGCCTTGTTCCTGCAGACCAATGTGTCCTCCCGGACACAAAACACAACAAGAAAGACACAAAAGACTCGATCTAGACCTAGACAAGACACAGAAAAAGAGCACAAAACTTGGGCTCGTCAGTTTTCTGTGGTTGTCCACTGCAGGCCCATGTCGGAGAAGAGGCAGCTCGGCCGCTGCAGTTGCTCGAACGAGCAGACGACGTCGTTCTGCATCATCTCGAGTGCGATCATGAACTTGTAGCTCGTCTCTATTGGATGAGGTGGATTTGGAGCCGGATGAGACGATGGAACCGATCGGGGTGGCGTTAGCTGGAGTGGTGATGATTGAGACGGTGAGGCGGCGGCGGGCGAGCATTTTGGCGATGTCGATGATGGGGTTCATGTGGCCTGGAGCCATCATCGGGAACAACAAAAAGTGAAGCTGCTGGTTTCAGTTGCCACGTTGATTTGTTTGCTTCTTTTACTGAATAAAACTGCAATTATTAAGCAATTGGATTATCAGTTGACTCGAAATATGTGGTCTAATGAATCTTTTCCGTTGTTGATTCCCTGCAGAATTGAACATCCCAATAGGTAATTAATACGTCTCCAGCATCGGGATTTGTTTATGTCAAAATGCTTTGATTAGCAATGGTGACCAAAAATTAATCGCGAAACGTTCTCGGTGAAATAGAGATGAGATTTAGTTTTCCACGTTTCATCGTGTTTTACTTTTATATTTATTATTTAATAATTTTATTTTAGAAATTAATATTAAAAAATTATACACCCTAACGTTATTTTTATATCAATCGTCATAATAAATTATTAATTAATAAAAATATAATTAAATAATAATTATGATATGGAATAAATACTAATTAATAAATTTAAAAATATAAAATTAAAATTAAAGAAAAAAATTAAATAAAACCAAAAAAAATAAAAGTGGGACACATCAAATAACAAATGTGGTTGCTGACTTATTTCCTTCCCAAATGTTTGGTGGAAACATACTATATGATGCATAGTACTAAATGGGCCAATGGCACGTGAGTAACACAGGCTAATTGGAGCGATTTAGTTGATATATATGGGCTTTTATTGGGCCTTTCCAAGAAGGTTTTCCCAATCTGGCTATGGCCCATCGTGGGCCAGTGCACATTTCGCACTCATGGGTTTCCAACGAGAAACTGACAGTTAAAATTTGATTATCCCCACCCGACACTCCAACGAGAGTCCTTGATAGGATACGGCCCAACTACCGGACCCAAGCAACAGGCCCAATACAAGTAAGCCTGACATCAAGTTCGGCCCAGGCAAGTTCGGCCCAAGAAGACTCCTAAATCAGTGTGAACGCAGAAGATTCGGCCATATATAGAAGAATCCTAATTTGAAGAGAGATAGGAGGAAGATCCGATCCTAGAGGAGATCTCGGATTGAAGATCTAGGTCAATATAATTGTGTATAAATAGAGGATAGATTAGACGAGAAAGGGCATCTACACTTTTTGTAATCGCTCCTCACATTATCAATACACGAATACTCTCTCTCTCTCCGTGGACGTAGATCTTATTCATAGATCGAACCACGTAAATCTTTGGTGTTCTTGTGCATTTAATTCCCTTACGAAAATAAGATCGATCACTGGCGCCGTCTGTGGGAACCGAAATTTTGTGTTTTCGATCAACCGTCGTTCTATGGGAATCAATCACGACAATGCATACCAGAATCCACGCATCCGTAGTCGCCGCCGCAACAACGATGACCGGCACGCCGAGCTCACTCAGAAAAGCCGGTCGAGAACTAACCCCGATGGTCATGTCCAAACAATGATTTAACGGGCAATCCATCTTGCATGAAGAAGCCGGAAATCAAAACGCAGGAGATCGCAATAGTAACCAAGGAGCACCTCCGGCTCCATGGATAAACCTTGACGACGCCGTCAAGGGATTCCTTGAGAAAAACAAGGAGAGTTTTCTCCAATACCTCAGCCACGCACAAGGTCGGCCGTTTCCCGAAGAGAGGAGCGCCGAAGCCTCGTCTAAACACGAGGCACCGCGACGAGTGAATCCCCACATTCAAGTCATGGGCGCTCATACCTGCAGCGTTGGGGCCCAAACCAATCGAGCAAGGGACGAACAGCAGCGGAAGAGGACGTCACGATCGCCGCGAGACCGGTCACAGTTACCAAAACAAGTTCGGTCGGCGAACTCCGCCCACTCTCGAGGCGGTTTCGGCGGGTGCGGGAGGATAGTCACCCGTTCTCAAGCGAAATACTCGACACCCCACTCCCGGACAAATACCGGGTGTCGAGCATCACCCCTACGACGAACTAAGGGACCCATGAACTTCCTCGCAGTTCGAAGACAATATGATCAACCAACGCCTCGACACAATTCATATGTGCAAGCTCTTCCGGAGTTACTAGTCGACAACGCCCGCGGTGGTTCGACGATCTACCTCCGGGAGCATTGGTTCCTACCGCGATCGATGAAGGCCTTCCATCGAAGGTTCTTCGGAAGGCCGAGTCCAAGATGACTTGCACATATTCTCACCCCGAGGCAAGACCGAACGAGTCCATCGGCGACTTTATGACCGGGTTCAATAAGGAGAGCACGAAGGTCGCAGATGTGAGCGATCTCCTCATCATCTCGACCTTCGAGCGGCATCCGCACTGGGCCTTATATAAAGAGATCGTCTGGCACGAATCCCGTCTGCGATAGATCTATGGCGCATAGTCGACCGGTTCGCCAAAGCGGACGAGGCGATAGAAGGAAGCGAGGCGGAGAAATCGAGCCCTCCGAAAAAGGGAGAAGAGGCGAAGGGCGAGGAGCCGAGGCCAAGGCCGACAGCGCCTTGAGAGAATCGTCGCCCCATAGAGTCGTGCTCGGACCGCGTGACACCCTGGGCGATCTCAATACACCCCATTGACGAAACCAAGGGCGAGATCTCGACTCCACACGAACATGTTCGAAGCCTCGACCAATGGCGGGGAGGGCAAAGCGCCGATTCAAGGATAAATACTGCTCATTCCATGAGGATTACGGGCACGAAACCGAGGATTGCAGGGACCTAATGGGAGAAATTGAGATGTTGGTTCAGGATGGAACCTTAAGGAAGTACCGAGGGCAGGGCCGCCGAGCCGGCCAGTATGAAGCTCCCAACAGGAGCCAAAAGAAGAGGAAGCAAGAGAAGAAAGGAAATTGCGCCCCCCACAAGAAAGCAAGGCGCGACACCGACGAAGAAGAAGACGACGAACCGCAATATGACGGAGTCATCTCCACTATTACGGGGCTCCCCCCTGAGTCACGAAGTCCTCCTTGAAAGTCGAAGCCCGAAGTCCACATACCGGTGAACCGGCCAACAAGAGGCTCAGAAGGGACGAGGCGATCACCTTCTCCGAAGACGACCCCGTACCTGCGATAGTGCCCCACCAGGATGCGCTGGTAATCCAGGCAGTGGTCGCGAACAAGTTGGTGAAGCGCGTATACATCGACAGTGGTGCGTCGGTAAGCATCCTTTTCAAGGAATGCTTTGATAAGTTAGGAGTAGAGGAGGCGCGCCTCGCACAGGCACCGCTGCCGCTCCGAAGCTTCGTTCAGGAAGAGACACGCCCGGAAGGGATAATCGAGCTACCTGTCACGGTAGGGAAAGCTCCGACGAGCTCCACCAAGGTGGTACACTTCTTCGTAGTGAAGGCCTACTCGCCGTATAACATCATACTGGGGCGAGATTGGCTGAACGCTGTAAAGCGGTATGCTCAACATACCACCTGACGATGAAGATCCCCACAAAGGGGGGGATAGCCGTGATCAGGAGATCGAAGCGAGGCGAGGAATGCTTACAGGTCGCCCTACGAGGTGCAGGGGCTCCAACCCAGCACCCACAGGCATAGCAATTAAAGAAACCCGAGGAGTTGGAAATAAAAGAGATATCGCCTACCCCTGGCAGCCCGGTGGAGGAGGTCACGCTATACAAAGACGAGCCACTCAAGGTCGTCAAGATTGGCTTTACCGAGGCACCTGAATTAAGGGAACAGGTTATCCAACTCCTGAGGGAATTCCGAGACGTGTTTGCTTGGTCGCCCCTCGACATGACCGGGGTCTCCCCGAGTATCATCACCCACAGGCTTAACATCGACCCGAGCACAAAACTAGTTCGGCAGAAGCAACGAATTTTTGAAGCCGAACGGAACCAAGTCATCCATGACGAGGTAAATCAATTGTTAAAAGCTCACATATTGTTCAAGTCAAATATCCGACCGGATAGCCAACCCGATGATGGTGAAGAAAGGAGGAGGGATGGCGAATGTGCGTGACTACTCGACCTCAACAAACATTGCCCAAAGGATAGCTATCCCTTCCCAACATCGATAAGAAGGTCGACGCATTGGTCGGGTAAGAAGTCTTGATTTCTTGGACTTGTATAAAGGGTATCACCAAGTCTTGATGGATGGCGAAGACGCGGCCAAGACGACCTTCATTCTGAGACTTGAGTCTTCGCATATAGGAAGATGTCATTCGGACTTAAGAATGCGGGAGCTACCTATCAAAGAATGGTAGACAAAATATTTCAGCCCTACATAGGCCGGAATGTGGAGGTATACGTCGAAGACATCGTAGTCAAAAGCAAGGAGGAAGCCGCATGTGTCGCCGACCTCCGGATCGTCCTCGGTTTACTTCGAAAAGTCAACCTCAAACTGAATCCCCAGAAGTGCACGTTTATAGTTCGGTCCGGAAAATTCTTAGGGTGCTGGGTTTCACAAGAAGGGTTAAAAGCCAACCCATCCAAAGTTCAAACCATTCTAGAAATGAAGATGCCGAAGACCATTCACGACGTACACAAACTGACGGGCTGCATAGCCGCACTAAGCCGCTTTCTTTCAAAGGCCGCGGACAAGCAGCTACCCTTCTTCAAGGTACTCAAAAAGGCTCCGGAATTCTCCTGGAATGATACACACAAGTCCGCCTTTGAAGATCTCAAGAACTACCTCGCCAAACTCCCCACTCTATCCGTTCCGAAAGAAGGAGAGGTCCTTTCCCTATACCTCGCCGCCTCGGATGAAACCATAAGTGCAGTCTTGGTACGAGAGGAAGGACGTCAGCTCCCGGTATATTTCATCAGCCGAGCATTAAAAGGCCCAGAAACGAGGTATCAACCTTTGGAGAAGCTCGCCCTAGCATTAGTAAATGCTGCAAGGAGACTGCGTCCATACTTCCATGCACATCCCATACAAGTCCTCACTGACCATCCACTTCGGCAAGTGTTGACGAAGCCAGAAGCTTCGGGGAGAATTGCGAAGTGGGCAATTGAACTGGGCGAACATGACATATCTTTCTGCCCCCGTCAAGCCATCAAAGGTCAAGCCTTAGCAGACTTTCTTGCCGAGGCTCACTTCGCCGAGAAATCGAAGCCCCCCGAGTCCGTATCAGATAAAGCCGAAGCCGAACCCGTGGAGAAAACACCGGAGGATTGCTGGTAAGTCTACGTTGACGGGGCTTCGGGAAAAACGAGTAGCGGAGCTGGTATCTTACTCCTCGGACCGGATGGCCAAGAGATCACCTCACGCCCGCTTTATCTTCAAAAATACAAACAATGAAGTGGAGTACGAGGCCTTGATCGCGGGGTCACTGGCTCAAAGTCTTCGATCGAAAAGTAAAGTTCATAGTGACTCTCAAGTCATCGTAAGCCACATGTTGGGAAATGCGAGGCAAAAGAGCAGTGGGATGAAGAAATACCTCGAGAAAGCCAAAAGCCTACAACAAACTTTCTCCCACTTCCGGATAATTCGCATCGAGGAGCAAAATGGCGGTGACATCTTAAGAAAATTGGCCTCGTCGTCAACAAGCCCACCATGAAATCCAACACGAAGCATAGATGATGTTGATGAAGGAGCCGAGGTCAGCGTGGTCTCGGATGAAGAGCCAGGTGGATGACTCCCATTCGAGATTATCGGAGAAAGCGAACCGCCCAAGACAAGCTCGAGGCCGGGAGGATCTTGAGAAAATCATTGCGATATATACTTGGCGGGGTATTCTCTGAAAGTCATACCTCCAGCCTCTCCTAAGGTGCTTGGGCCGAACCGAGCTGATTACGTACTACGGGAAGTGCATGAAGGATCGTCGAAGTCACATCGGACCCCGAGCCTTGTCAAAAAAGGTCATGCGATGGGGATACTTTTGGCCAACAATGTTCAAAGACTCACTTAACCTTGTGAAAAGGTGTCCAAAGTGTTAAATTCACGGGAACGTGCCAAGGCTACCGCAGACCGACCTCGCCTCCGTACAAAGCCCTTGACCATTTATGCAATGGGGGATCGACATCGTAGGCCCTTTCTGCAAAGCACCGGGGCAACTCCAATTCCTGATTGTCGCGATTGACTACTTCACGAAGTGGGTGGAAGCTGAGCCCTTGGCAAAGATCACAAGCAAAAACGCCCTCAACTTCGTCTGGAAGAACATAGTGTGTCGATTCGGCATCCCTCATATCCTTCTTTCGGATAATGGGACGCAATTCACTGATAAGATATTCAAAGACTGGTGTCAAGAGCTTCGGATCCAACAAAAGTTCACCTCGGTGGCCCATCCTCAAGCAAATGGTCAGACCGAGGTCACCAACAGGACGATCGTGAAGGGTCTCAAAACCCGTCTTGACCGAGCTAAGGGTCTTTGGGTGGAGAATTTACCGCAAGTCTTATGGTCATACCGAACAACACCTCGGACGACGAATGGAGAAACGCCCTACAGTCTGGTGTATGGAACCGAAGCAGTGATCCCTGCAGAAATCGGAATACCGAGCCCCCGCACCATTCACTTCTCCGCCGAAGCAAATGGGGAAAATCTACGAACTGATCTAGATCTGCTCGAAGAAAAGAGAGACCTCGCCTACATCAAGGAAGCTCGGTACAAGCAACAAGTAGCTCGATATTACAATCAGCGTGTCAAGTCCCGACAGTCCCGAGTGGGCGACCTCGTGCTCAAATAATGAAGTCGATAAAGCCGCAAAGCTCGCAAACCGGAAGCCACATGGGAAGGACCTCACGGATCGAAGAAGTCCTCGGAAAAGGGGCCTATAAGCTCGCCCATTTGTCCGGTGAGCAAATACCCAACACATGGCACATCATTCATTTGAAGAGATATTTTGCATAAGTGTCAAAAGTTGAGTCTTGTTCGTCTTTGAGTCCTGTTAGGTCGAGTCCGAGTCTTGTCGTCTTGTTCCGTTATCTTTTATCAATAAAAATCTTTTCTTTTCTCTATCTATTTTTTGTCTTGCATGTTTTCATTTGTCACTTATGCATATGACTCTTCTAAAAATTAATATACCCTCTTCGGAGGCGAACTATACCCCGACGGAGACGGACTACCTTCGTTTAATCGAAGAAGAATTTCAAAGCGTAAGGGACCACCCTCCCGATAAAACTTGGCAAACAGAACTCATACCTTCGTACGAGGACGGATACATTCGTTTATTTCGAGGACGGATACCTTCGTACGAGGACGAACTACCTTCGTTTATTTCGAGGAAGCTTCGTACGAGGACGGAATACCTTCGTTTATTTCGAGGACGGATACCTTCGTACGAGGACGAACTACCTTCATTTATTTCGAGGAAGCTTCGTACGAGGACGGAATACCTTCGTTTATTTCGAGGACGGATACCTTCGTACGAGGATGAACTACCCTCGTTTATTTCGAGGAAGCTTCGTACGAGGACGGAATACCTTCGTTTATTTCGAGGACGGATACCTTCGTACGAGGACGAACTACCTTCGTTTATTTCGAGGAAGCTTCGTACGAGGACGGAATACCTTCGTTTATTTCGAGGGCGGATACGCCGTGCGAGGACGAACTACCTCGTTTATTTCGAGGAAGCTTTATGCGAGGACGGAATACCCACGTTTATTTTGAGGACGGATACCTTCGTACAAAGACGAAAATACCTTCATTTATTTCGAGGACGACACACCCAATTATTTGTTGGGGTAGTAAAGAAGTAATGTCCAAGAAAAGACAACACGAAGCAAGGAAAAATTCTTATTTCATACATTACAAATTCATACATTACGAGGACGAAGAGGGCCCCGGAGGTCGGGAAAAGCTAAGCCAATCCCTAGAAAAGTCCGGATTCAACAGAGCATCTATGCTAAGCCTACCCCGTCCTCGGTCTACACTAAGAGCCCTGCCAGATCGACCTCTCGGGCCCACGAGACGACCTCCACGGCTTGATGAAGCACGACTTCGGCTCCTTGAGGGCCCACGCCTCTCTTGAGCACGGAAGCGTCTCTCTTGAGCTATCCAATCCGGGGAAGATATATCCGGGAAAAAAGAAGTCGTCCTAGCAGATGAAGAAGCTTGACGTAGCGGAAGAAGCGCGAGAGCGAGCAAAGCAGCGTCGAGGAAGGGATAACGCCGCTACAATCTCGTATAAGCCGCCGATCTTCTTCAAATCGTCATATTGCTCTCGAAATTGCCAGGAGTCCTGGCCATACCTTCTCTTATACTCCGAACACCGCGGTTTGAGGTCTAAGACCTTAGCCTCGGCCTCGGAGATGGTCATTCCACCTTGTCGGCGAATAAATGCCTCGTACTCGGCGTGCTCCTCTATGATCGGTTTGGCCTTATCCTCTGCAATCTCGAGCTTCTCCTCAATTTCTAAAATCCGAGCATGAAGCTCGTCCAACTTCTCTTGCGACACCCTGAGCTTGACTTCGGCCTCCTCCATCACATGGCCAAGCCTGGCTTTCAAATGATAAACCTCGGCCTCCTTGGTTTCAAGAGCCCGTGTCAAGGCCTCGATCTGATTCAGCCAGGGGGAAGCATCGGGCATTTCAGGAGAAGACTGAACAAAAGGCAAGTTTATTATGAACAACTGGTTTTATTAAGCCTCTCGGCGAATCGGAAAGGGCGTCTCAGTAGCGACGTATTTACATTCAAAAAAAAACAAGGATCAATCGAGCCGCCAATGGCTCCATCCCGCACCTCCTCGGCGTCCCGCACCTCCTCGGCATCCTCCTCGGCATCCCGCACCCCCTCGGCATCCTCCCGAGCCTCAATAGCTGCAGCTCCGGCCATCCTTCGGTCTTCAGGGACCTCGGCTTTAGCCAATTCAACAATCAAAGCCTCAAGATTGGTGTCCCGGTCCACCGAGCACTCGCGGATCAAATCAGGGGTCAGCAAGACCGGAGAGGCGGCCAGGGCCTCCAGCACAGGCATGTCCTCCAGGCCAGCAGCGAGGACCTTCGCGTAGTGCCGCACCAAGGCATCTTCCTCCGTCACCTCATACCCATATTTGGACTTATCCAACTGCGGGTAATCCTCGGCGACTGTGTCAAGGGTGGTCGCTACCACGCGCTTGTTGAGCACGTCGGCCAAATCTCCGGCCAACCCGGAGAACCTCCCGGACAAGAACAGCTTCGCTGCAAAGGCGCGGAGAAATTCGCCTTGCGAAGCTACCGCCCCGGCTTCCCGACGTCGGGTCGCTTCAACCTCCACCTCGGCAGAAGCCAGCTTTGCCTTCAACAAGGCAATCTCGGCCGCTGCCTCCGCCTTCGCTGCCGCGACCCCCGCCCTCACTTCCTTCACCACCGCCAAGGCCTCGGTCTCTCTCTTCTTTGCCTCCCGAGCCGTCGCCTCGGCCTCGGCCACCTCCTGGATAAGGAGGTTCTTCTCATCCTCTAGATCCTTGGAGTATCGAGCCACCTCGTCGAACCGGGCGACAACATCATCCAAATATTCCGCCGCCCCGGTGAGCTCAGCCTTCACGAGCTCGTACGCCTGCACATAAGTCACCCAGTCAAAAAACTACATCAAAAGAAAAATATTAGTGCGTGCAAATTTCAAGTTACCACGGGGGCGTCCGACGTGCGGCACGGCTACCGAGGACCTTGCAATCATCATCACCGGAAGTGTCAATCGTTTCTTTCTTTTAAGGGTGGAGGAGGCGACCTCAACTCGGCCTCGGGCCTCTCGGAAGAGACCGCAACCACATCCTTCGGTGTAGCCTCAGCCTCTCGGAAGAGACCGCAACCACATCCTTCGGCGTAGCCTCGGGCCTCTCAGAAGAGACCTCCGAAACCGACCCCTTTCCCTTCTTGCCTTTGACGAAGTTCACTGAAAAGAGCATAAATACCATTAAAAAAAAAAATTCAACAAGGAGCTCAAGACAAGCAAGAGGGCCTCACCCTTCACCGGCTCTATCGCGGTGGCGGGATCATAAGGGCTCGGCCCGAAGACAAGCTCGGCCTCGGTGAACACCTCGTCCACAAGACCGATTTTATCCGGTGACTCCTCCGGGCCACGAAGCTTTCATCGGAACCTCACGTCGGCAAGCTTATCCGATCGCCCGGCCGAACTCCAAAGCTTCGTCAAAGCGACAAAAGAAGAACTTCTTACGCGGTTCGAGATCTTCGATTTTGTCTTCGCTTTGAAGTTGCGACGGGTGAAAGATAGTACCACCCGAGCTGCTACCCTTCGGTTGGAAAACCGGAGGACAAGCCCTGTGGTGAAAGGAAAATCATGCCGATAGGCATAAACACCAAGGCAAGTCAAATGCCGAAAGGAATTGGGTGTTATTTGGGCAAGAGATATGTCGAACATCTCTTGGAGTTCGACATACACATAGGGGTAAGGGAAGCGAAGACCGCTCTTAAGGCTGCGTCTTCAGATCGGTGATAAACCCCTCCGGGGGAGCACTAGCCCTATCCCCCGGACGAGGAGCAACAAACTCAAAATCAGAAGGAATATGATATTGGGAGGCAAGCTCCCTTATATCCGAGGTTTCTAATATCGAAGAGAACAAAGAAACCTTACCAAAATCACTAAAAGGGGGGAATCTAATACTACATATAAAAGGAGGAAGACGGTCGCGAGTAAAAACATGTAAAACCGCCGGCAAATCCGGCGGTGACACAGAGACAACATGAGGTTCATCATCAAAAGACTCTCTAGGAGACGAAGAAGAAGCCATGAAACTTACTGGTTTTATGTAATCAAAGGAGATAGCGCTAAACTCCGAGACGACAATGGCGACAGTTGAGAACTTTTTTCCAGAAAATTAGAGATTAAGCTTGAGAAATTTGAAAATGGCAAAAGTGATATGCGAAACAACGTATCGGGGAAGTTATTCCCCAATATGCGCTTTATCGGGAATCCAACCGCTGCCGCATCAAATGCACATTAAATGCATATCCCGTATCCCGTGCATGACATCGGCAGAAAATCCCGTGTTCGGCCTCGGCAGGACGTTCCGCATTCAAGATAAGAACGCCGTATATCCGACCTCGACCATGAATTGCATAAACGACTTCGGCATAACACCTCGTCAGGTGAAGCCAGTCCAAAGACTTCGGCTAACGCCTCGTAAGATGAAGATCCACAAAAGGACTTCGGCTTAACGCCTCGTCAGGCGAAGCTACTCAAGGACCTCGGCATAACGCCTCGTAAGGTGAAGCCAGTCCAAAGACCTCGACGTAACGCCTCGTCAGCGCGCGAAGCCAAGTAACAGAACTTCAGCAAAGCACCCCGGCAAGAGACACAAACAACATCACGAGCTTGTCATAACACATCGGAGAGGTAAGCCAAATTTTGTACAACCTCGGCATGAAGCCTCAGTAAGATGATGTCAGCAACGCGCGGCCTCGGCCTAACGCCTCGGTAAAGTGAAGCCAGCGACGCGCAACCTCGGCCTTACAGTAAAGTGAACCCAGCGGCGCGCGACCTCGGCACAATACCTCGAAAAATCGAGCCGAGCGACATGCCACCTCGGAACAATGCCTCGGAAAGGCCAGCCAGACAGCACGAAGTCGGCCCGAAAGGGCCCCGCCTCATCACACACGTACATCGGCGAATCACTACCCCCAAACCCGTTATGACCTCGCTTCTGCGTCTTTTTGGGGGATGTGATAGGATACGGCCCAACTACCGGGCCCAAGCAATAGGCCCAATACAAGTAAGCGACATCAAGTTCAAGTTCTAGAAGACTCTAAATCGGTGTGAACGCAGAAGATTCGGTATATATAGAAGAATCCTAATTTGAGAGAGATAGGAGGAAGATCCGATCCTGAGGAGATCTCGGATTGAAGATCAGGTCGATATAATTGTGTATAAATAGAGGATAGATTACACGAGAAAGGGCATCTACACTTTTTGTAATCGCTCCTCACATTATCAATACACGAATACTCTCTCTCTCTCCGTGGACGTAGATCTTATTCATAGATCGAACCACGTAAATCTTTGATGTTCTTGTGCATTTAATTCCCTTACGAAAATAAGATCGATTAGTCCTCATAGGCGAATGAACATCACAAAAGAAGTGCAATGATTTTTCTTTTTATTCTTGAGCACAGAAAATGACAGTGAAAATAACAGAGCAACAATGTAAAAAACAAATAACTTTCACAAAATATTCAAGGAATTACACAGAAAAAGGAGTTTGAAGCAGCAAATTCCAGAATCTATAAGAATGGGGAATATCTTCTACTTCAGCGGACTACAATTTCAGAAGAAATCTCATCTAATTTTGTACCATCTGCACATTTCTCTCCATACTTGGCCTTGAGCACCACCATATCCTGTATAAGCTGGGTCATGCTGACGTCAGACGAGCCTCCTTCCTCCACCGCCCTCTTCGCCGCCGCTCCCAGCCTGCGAGCTCTCTCTCTCCTCTCCGCCCCTTCTTCCCCTCCCTCCATCAACTCATCAATCGCCGCCTTCACATCACCGCTCCTCACCTGCACTCCAGCACTGTCGTTCATTCCTAACAGGACCGGTATCTCCACTCCCACTCTCACCCCGGTCCTCATCACGCACACGATGAACTTCTCGTTGCAGAACTGCTCCGCGAAGACCGGCCAGGTGATCATTGGCACGCCGGCGCTCACGCCCTCGAGAGTCGAGTTCCACCCACAGTGCGTCACGAACCCTCCCACGGACGGATGAGACAGTATCAGCACCTGCGGCGCCCACCCCCGGATCAGCAGCCCCCGCTCTCCAATCCGCTCCTCGAATTTCTCCTCCAACAGCCACGACTCGAACTCATCTGAAGGTTGCCTGATCACCCAGATAAAGGGGCGGTTAGAAGCTTCCAGACCTAAGCCCATCTCTATCAGCTGCGTGTCTGCCACGCGCGATATACTTCCGAGGCAGGCGTAGATAACGGAGCTGCGCTCGTGCGTATCGAGCCATTTCAGGCAGTCGTGGCCACCGATCGCTGCCACGTTGCCTCTCTCCGCCTTGTCCGAATCCTCCACGTTGCAGAGGGAAACCGGTCCGATGCACCAGACCTTTTTGCCTCTGAGATCAGTATATCTCCTGACGTATTCCATCTCGAGCTCTTGAAAAGTGTTTGCCACAGTTCCTGCCGCGTCGTCCTCGGAGTTGAAGAGTTGCTGCCGGATATCCGCCCATTCCGGAGACAGATCTTCAACAGATCCCCTGAGCTGGACTTTGTTGATCTCGATTTTATCAGGCAAATCCGGTATAGTGAAATACTCTCTATCACTACCTACTTGGTCTAGAACCTTGGAATCCCGCAACACATTCATGCACACCAGAGAAAAGCAGCCGGTGCCGTGAAACACGAGCCGCGGAATCCGCAGTTGCAGAGCCATATTCGTGGCCCATGGAAAGCACATATCTGCGATCAAACAAGTTGGATTTAGCTGGACGAGATATTCCTCGACCTGGTCTCGCAGCATGGTAGTGGCCTTGAAGAAGTTCACCACGTATTCCATCGACGGGAGCATGTCGAAATTCTCGCAGCCCTCGGGCAGCCCGGCCTCTGCGCAGTGCAGCCTGAGGTGGAAGATGCGGATGCTCAATCCGGAGGCGATTGCGCGGTCCACCACTTTTTTTACTCTGTTGCCGTTTTGTGGAGTGACGAGAATCGAGACGGCTACGCCTCGCTTCGCCAGCAGCTTGGCCATGTCCACTGCGGGAATCAGATGGCCCTGCGCCATGAATGGGAACAGCACGAAATGAGGCTGTTTGCCATTGATCGCCATTTTCGTTTTATCTGTGAGAGATATGGTTTTAGTTTGTGTGGTTTGTAATTCGCAGTGGGGATAAATAGTGGAAGCTCGGAAGTTTCTGATTTGGCAGTGTGTGTGATGATGTAAGAGCATACATTAGCAGATTCGAGGATAACTGTCGGATTTAGTCGATTTTCTGTGGTATCAACTGTGAAGCTGATATATGTGGATGAACATTATCGGTCGTTACCATAGATAGAAATGAAGCAAACGACAAATAGAAAAGAAAGTTGTAAGATGTGACTGACAAGTTCTAGCAAGAAACTGATGCAGAGAACCTTCGAGTTACCTGTCGTGCTCATCGGTTCTGTGTCAAAATCAAGGAGAAGAGAATTCGGTTCGGACATTGCTACTATCAAATTAAGCTTATCTTTCTCTCTCCGCCAACTGGAATTGGAGACGTGGTCGAGAATTTGTAACATAGTAACATATGTTATGCTATGCTATGCCCACACGAAAATGTGGTGTTTAACTAACACGAGATTTGTAGTTCAAAACAGAGATTTCACAAGTGAACACAAATAAATTCACATGTAATGTACAAGTCGTTCCGCTTATGCTCGGCACAAGGGACTTGGTTCTTGATTACAATATGTTGTTATTTTTGCATAAATTATATTAGCATCTCATTAGGTAAATCTTGATTGTCAAGTTGGGTAGTGTGACATATATCATGGACCTAAAATGTACTTAGATAGCAAATGTGTTAGATTTTCTTTTTCTTTATAGAGATTTCCTAAGTAGAATATTTATAACACGTGTCATTGTCAATGTAATTATAAATCCTGAATAATTTTGTCCACAATTATTCAATGTAGCTTATGCTCACAATTTGTAGAGTGCAAAATTCAAATTCTAATCCGATTGGACATGAAAAGTCCTTAAGCCTAAAATGGATATTTTCAAGGGTGCCAGTAATTGGTACTCTTCTAAGTATATTATATTTTAGAAAATTATACAATTCATTTGGAACATTTATGATTTAGTGTCTCATAATTGATATCTTACTTTGTGTTCCACTTATAATTTTCATGATCTTTTTTCATCTTTTTTTTCTTCAATTTTAATTTTTTATGCTTTAATTTGATTTTGTAATTATTACCTAGGGTTTATTCCACCCAATTAAGGTATATAATTATTTTTATCATTTTATTTTATTTTTATTAGTTAATAATTCATTATTAGGATTGATAAATCCAAAATTAGGGTATATGATTTTTAAATTTTTTGAAACAAAAGTTATATGGTGCATAATATTATAATAAATTTTATTTTATAAAAGATTTATTAAGATAATAAATATAATAGTTGGATATAGTGGCACACATAAAGTTTGTGGGACACTAGATCTCATCCTTTTTTACTATGAGTTGGGTAATATCAATTTTAAACTTTACAAAATTGGAGGAACTTAATTTCTAAACAAATAATTGTGTGAAAAATCAACTAAAGTTGTGCATGGTCCCTTGTTTTGCTGTGTTGAGGTTTCAAATCGATTGAAATGATAGGATCCTTGCGACACTGAACATAAAGAAAATGACTATGTTTAACTACTACAAGTCTACAAATGCTCAACCAATATATGTGAATATATTAAACTTATTTTTTTACTACTAACGGACTCAAGTCTATATAGTTTAGTAATATATTTTTCGTTTTATAAAATGAATATTTGGATACTAATTCCAATTCCTCATTTCCTATCAATTTATAATACGATTAGCTAAACCAATTGCCATATCAGATCCATAGCCTCGTGTCATTTCAGATTTGTTTCATTCTAAATTATCTATATTCCACTTTTTATATTTTTTATTAAATCATTCCTATTTTTACACATTTTTTGTTGTTCACAAAGTTGTAACAAATCTCACGGCTAATCTACATTTACATTTACACCTTCAATCAATTATGGGTGTATTTAAGTCAAGTATATGTTGATTAGGAAGCTTGAATAATGAAAGTATATATACTATAATTAAAAAACTTAAAATGGAAGTGTTCTAACCTAGATTTTAATCTATAAAATCAAGAATTACAAGAATTGAAAACACATTTACATCGTCTTCAATTGTTTATGTAATGATTTTTTTTATTGAATTTTTATCGTGATAATTATGCTTTTGTTTTCTTCTACGATTCTTATTTTTTAATCCTCCCCATGTTTGATTGACGCCATTGTTGAGACCCTCTACTTTAGTATTCAAATCCTACTTCGGTAAGTTGCTGCTTCATTATCATCTTTGTTTTCAATCTAATGCTTGTTCGGAGATGAGTTTTATTGATGTTTCAACTATGATGATATGTGGACTTTTTTTGGACAATCAATCATGAATAGTTATAATTTTGTTGTTTGACTGAAACTCATGTAAACTATTGTATTGTAGTCTATTGTTGGCAATACAGAAATTAGTGAGAATGGCGTCAAAAATGTATTCTTATATAGCGATACATAATTATCATTCACCATTTATAATTTCTAAAATTAAGCAAACTTGAAGTTACACTATTCTATTTAGTCAACAAATGAAATGTATTGGCCCAATACTCATGCTAAATTATATAACAAGTTTCTGTTTAACTTTTCTATAGAGACAACAAGCCGTTGCTTAGTAAAATCTAAAGGGGGGTGAGGCTCCGCCTCCCCCTCCCCCAAAGGGTTTTTCTGCAAACCGGCCATCTCTTTCTCACTGCATCGACGCTTCTGTTCCTGACCAGGAATTCTGGAGGCTCGCAACCTCCATTTCCGAGCCACCGCACCGACGCTTCACGGTTTTCCGGTGACGCTGCAGATCCGAGGCCACGCTGCAGATCTGAGTCGATGCTGCAGATCCGAGGCCACGCTTGGGTTTCGAGGTATATTTCGTCACATAGAAGTGTTGTTGCAGACTGGACTTTGATTCCATGGTTGCTATCTATGTTTTTTGTGTTTTTTGAATAATTGGATTTAGAGGATCAGAGTTATTTGGTTCAGATCTAGCGGCTTTTCTTGGATTTAGGCCTTATTTTTACCGTGATTTGAGAATCGGTAGTTGTTTTTTTCCATCGTTTTGTTTTCTCCTTCGTTGAGAGCCTTCGTCTTCTCTCCTTTGTTGAGAGCCTTCGTTTTTTTTTGTGTATTCTCCCTCTTTGGTGTTTCCTAGTGTTTGCTCTTTTGGTTTCTTTTTGTTTGTAAATGTGTCATGGAGTCGGACATGGCGAATTTACATCGTCAACGAGAAGAGAAAGAGAAAGAGGTATTTCTAGATGAAAACCTCGTCCGAGGCGAGGCAGAAGCAAAGAACCTCGACTTTGTGGGCGATTCTTGAATAAACCCTTAAATTTCAACCTTATGAGGGCACACTCGCGGAATAAGGAGACCCGTTTAGGGAGTGTTTTGTCGTTTCGGTTTTGGTGATATCATTGAAGATGGTTGAGCGTTATTGAAGCATGAAACAGGTTTTGCCATCTAGCTAGTTCGTAGAGTTGATTATGAGTGGCTTATAGATTTGCGGAAGCATCTGTTGATGTTTTATAATGTATGTTTGGGATGAACCTCCGATGTTTGTGGAGGTCTTCTTTCATTACCATGCATTTGCAATCTATAGTAAAAGTCTTTTTTATCAAAAAAAAAAAAAACAAGCCGTTGCTTAATTATCATGTTTCTTTATTAAATGTGAATTTTTTTTGTTATAAAGATCTCAATTTGTTTTGGTTCAAATAATTAGTGAGTGGTTGTGTGTTTTGCATGTTGTATGTTAAATGTATTGACTTAATGCTGGTACAAAAATTTAAAACTGCAATCAATTAGTGATTACTGGTGTTATTTCTTCTTTCACATCAATACAAAAGAAGGTCACTTGGACCTTAGTTGTTAATATGCAGCTACCTCAGATGACTAACTCATTTGTAACACTTAAAACTGGATATGGTCTTTTGGAAACTGGTCATAGAATACATAAAAGGTCTAACATAAGGAATTGGCCCAATGCTCATGCTAAATTTGTAAGTACAATCAATAAATTTCTGCGTAGCTCTTCTTGTTCTTTAGTTTGTAGTTTATAAGTCTCAACTATGAATATAAGTTGTTTGTGAATTAATCTTATTTATTTGGAATTTTATATTTTATGGTTGACTATCAACTTGTGTGATCATGTTCTTTAGTTTATGCATTTCATGTAAAAGTCAGATATAGTATTATAAGTTTTTGCTTAGCTTTTCTATCCAAAATATTAAAGTGTATTTTTTGTTATGATAAAAGTAAAATATAGTATTATAGTGTTAGAATAAATTTCGGCTTAATTAGCTTTTCTATACAAGAACACAAGTCGTTGCCCAATGCTCATGCTAAATTTTATAAGTACAATTAATAAATTTCTGCTTAGCTTTTCTATCCATAACACAAGTCGTTGTCTCACTTGATTTGTTTTTTTAAATGTGAATTTTTGTGGATTATAAAGTTCTGAATATGTTTTGGTTCAAATGATTAATAACCAACATTGGTTAAGGGGATTTCATGGCTTTTGGTTCATTGTTAAAACAACGGTTTTTGGCACAATCAATTTATGATACGGGTTGTTGTGTTTCTTAACAAAATTGTTTGTGTGCTTATTTCGTGTCAAATATCTTTATACATGCTCATTTACAAAAAAGAAAATATCGACGACCAATGGAACCATACATTTGAGTGCCATCAACGAAAAAATGAGGAACAAAATTGTGATTGTGAGAATCCTATGCTTGTGGATTCAAAATGATAGATCTAGCAAGGAATGATTGGAAATGATTGTAGTCAATCAATGGGTAATTGTTTCATATAATTTGAATACTAACAATATACTTTCTAATTATATATTTTTTAAAGTAATGCCATTTTGTTAAAAATTAATAGATTTTTGTTTTTATACAAGTTGAAAAAATCCAAACGTCCGTCTCCATAGGGTTCAAGAGACGATTTATGCCTCTATTTAAAGAGAGACATATAATTGTTATATGTTATTAAAAATTTTTAAGTATTGGAAAATAATCCAAATCTCCACAGTGCAAAAATCAACCACGAGTGGAGGATTGGTTTTGGCCTTACCTCCAAGGTGTCTGAATCGAAGGAGTGTGTAAAACTTGAGTTGTATGGTTTCGATTTTATTTCTATTAGGGATATACACACACACACAATACCACATTGGTCTTGGGTAAGTATATTTTATTAGATAAAAGATTATTATCTTCTCATATAAATTGCTTATAGCATAAGATATATTAAAATTTAATTTTCATTCATATTGTGGATATTCTTGGTGAGGTGAAGACCAAAACTATTCACATAGATTGGGTGTAAATGAGAAATGACAAAACCTGCAAGTATGATGTAATATTGGCTGATGCAGAGTATGATTTTCATGTATTCTTTAGTTCATGAATCATAATTTTTTTTTATCCTCATGCTATCTTTACAATAGTGGAGCAGAAGTAACTTGCGTGTTGTTGGAGTCATTTACTAATCAACTTAAATCATTTATGGAGAACAAGTCAAGTGAAGATAAAAAACCATTAATAATCGCTTTGCAGTTTGCAATAATATCGAAACTTAAAGGTATAAATTTCTTTGTTAAGTTAGGATTTCATCGTCGCTCACAAATTTCATTTCATTTCAGGGGTAACAAAGGTTTCTATTATGAAGCATGCAACCATATTTTTTATCCACCGTGATATCCAAGAAGTTAAAGATTTCATCTTAAGGTTTACCTTTAATATTTTGGTTTTTTCAACATAATACTAATAATATATATTTCAATTATCACATTTGGTATTTTGGTGATTGAATTATGTTGACATTATAATAGGCGGGGTGTTAGTGGAGCCCAGAGCAGTTACTCCACCAGTGATATTTCCAACTTAGCCGGGAATTGAAAAGTGAAGAGTGGTTGAATGCTTTTATAGTGAAATCCATTGAGGAGATCAAGAATTCAGAGAAGGTAAAAATAGTTTTACTTTTTGCTCATTCAGTTATATTTTCAATATGATATTACAAATATATAACTTATTCATTCTCTTTGAATTTATAAGGTCGTACCTATACATGCAAGGGAACGATAAAAGTCTTTCATTCCATAGAACCATGGTATTATGAATCATGTGGGAACGAAAGATGTTACAAAGGTGTTTCAAAAGGTAGCAAAGTATGGGATAATTGCAAAAAGTGCAAACAGCCAATTGGATCTATCGTTATAAGGTTTTGTTATTCTTTTTTTTATAACCTTAAAATTATATAAAATAGTGCATTTTCAAAATAATATTATATTGATAATAACTGAGTCCTACTAATTATATTTTTTGCTTGGTGTTATTATTAGATATTTGCTAAAAGTGCTTGTGGAGGATGATGGTCAGAGGGTGTACTTTACGTTGTTTGAGGACTGCACGCTTTTTTTTGAAAAAACAGCTAGCCAAAAGTAATGGAAGAGATGGAGGAAGAGGTTATTCATTATTGGGTTATTAGTGTATAAATATACCAACTTTGGACCAATTTTAGTTTTCCCACGAACTTTAAAAATTATCACAAAATATACAAACTTAATCACTTTAGTAATTTTACCATGATTTCAAATCAGACTAAATTACATATGACTTGACATCTCAAAAATTTATCGCAATGAACCCAACTGTCAATAATATACATGACACTATAGAGAGAGGACATCGATTGTTTTGATCCCAACGAGAACCAGACGATGAAACTAACGAGAAGATATGATTTTTTAATGAGGTTTGACGTGATGAACCTTAGAAATCAAAAAATCTGATTTATTTTGATGGAATAACGATATTTTATGTCATTTCTCTACAACATCGTTTATATCATCGATCGTTTTGTCTATAATAAATTTTTGAGATGCATAATCAGATTTATTTTTTCATGAATTTAAAATCAAGGTAAAATCACTAAAGTGATTAAGTTTGTGTATTTTTTTGATAATTTTTAATATTCGTGGAAAAAATCAAAATGGATCTAAAGTTGATGTATTTATACGCCAATAACCCTTCATTCTTTTAAAACTATAATCTCATGTTCTTTTGTTGTTTGTCTAAAAATTATAGGCATGTTAATAGTAAGTTGTACCATGTGGCCATCGAATTAATTGAGCATGAGCTAAAACAAATTTGAGAATGCCTACAAAAACATAATTAATTATTAAATTTATTTTGTCCACACATACTACCATTAATTATATTTCAATATTTTTAGATTTAATCTATATTTACATTTTGTAATCATAACAGTGATAGGAATGGGACACCCGAGATATTGACCACTATGCTGGAGATAGAAGAATGTCTCTTCAGAGTAGAGGTCGTTATGAGATTTGTTGAACATGTTTACACCTTTAAAAAAATAGTAGAAGATGTCAATATCAATTCTCAGTTTTCTTCCATTCTATGCGTGGATGTAAGTGTTGTTTCTTATTAATAAGGGTTATTGGCGCA
Organism: Salvia rosmarinus; assembly: GCA_036937905.1. Classification (NCBI taxonomy): domain Eukaryota; kingdom Viridiplantae; phylum Streptophyta; class Magnoliopsida; order Lamiales; family Lamiaceae; genus Salvia; species Salvia rosmarinus. The sequence goes on along the minus strand of CM072818.1, from coordinate 53,514,411 downwards.
TAAATACACTAACTTTAGGTCAATTTTGGTTTTTCCCACGAACTTTAAAAATTATCACAAAATACACAAACTTAATGACTTTAGTGTTTTTACCACGATTTCAAATTCAGGCCAAATTATATCTGACTTGGCATCTCAAAAATTTACTATAGAATAAAGGGTTAGTGATATAAACGACATCGTGGAGAGATGACATAAAATATCGTCGTTCCATCAAAATAAATTAGATTTTTTATTCCTATGATTCATCGCGTCAACCCTCATTACAAAAATCAAGTCTTCGCGTTTGTTTCATCGTCTGGTTCTAGTTGGGATCAAAACAATCGATATCTTTTCTCTACGATGTCGTTTATATCACTGACCGTTTTGTCCATGGTAAATTTTCGAGATGTCAAGTCAGATTTAATTCGGCTTAAATTTGAAATCGTGGTAAGATCACTAAAGTCATTAAGTTTGTATATTTTATAAAAAATTAAAGTTCGTGGGAAAAAAAACCAAAATTGACATAAAGTTGGTATATTTATGCGTTAATAACCCTATTAATAAATGTTTGCAGTATATGTATTTTATTTAATATATATCTAATGTGTTAATATTAAATCTGTAGACAATTATGGATCTTAAGGTTCATATATAATTAATTATGTTATTTAAAAATATCAACAAATATAGACTCATTACATAGAGTAGACATTTAATCTTTATGCGTGCATCATATATTCTCTACTCAGTAATGAAACTTGTGTTACGTTAAATAAATTTTAGGAAGTTGCCTCTAAGTTGAAGAACTCAAGCAATTGGATAGAAAATAGTATTTCAAAATATTTTTATTGCATGATCATATTGAAGAAATATGTTACAATTCAACAAGCACTCAAAGGAGACAATTCCCCTTGAGTGTTTGTTATGCCATGACACTAAATAAGAGTCAGGGTTAGTCTCTTTCAAGCGTAGGTCTATACTTACCGAAATTAGTATTCAGCCATGGACAATTGTATGTTCCAATCTCACGAGTCACTAGCAAAAATGTCTCAAAGTTTTAATATGTGACAAGAAGGTCAAATGTACAACAATACAAATAATTTGGTGTACGATGAAATTTTTAATAAATTATGAGGCATTTACAGTATAACTTTCTTTATCTTCTCGACATATCTTTTGTTATTGACACTCGTGAGGTATTTCCAATCCATTTCATTTCTTCTTTTTATTTTCTAAAATTCAAGATAAAGTGATTCATGTCCCAAAGCTGCTTTATTCTATTTTTTTATTTTATTTTAGGATTGAGATTTGATTTTTTCGGGTTAGCATTGTTTGGAGAGATCATCTATAATTTTGGTAAACTCCTTGCACATCTAATTGTAAGTGACTTAACTATAACATTTTGAGTTTTCTTTATTTGATAAGATGTTCCTTATAATTTGTCATGTAATGTACGCTTATTTTTCTTTGTAATAATTTGACGTGATAATGTATATTTCGATACCACTTCAAAAATCATTATTATTTAATAATTTATTAATTTTTTTAATTATATATTATGGAGTTAAATCATTCCCATCAAATTTCGACGGGTTACAAACTAGTTCATAAAAGATTACTATTTAATTGAACATCCTAATCAGACTACTCACATCTATAACTCAACTTCAAACCAATCTTGTAATAAAATATACTCCTCCGTCCACCAAAATCGTTCATTAATTTTGGTAGCACGGGTTTTAATAAATTGTAATGAGTGTCAAGTAAGTGAGTATAAAAAGTGTGTCATGAGGATAATAAATGAATATATTAATATATTGTGAGTGTAAAAATATGGGCCATATGTGTTTTTTGTAAATAAGTAGATAGATTTAGGATAAAAATGTAAAGTTGATATTTCCAAAAAAGGAAAGTGAATATTTTTTATGGACGGACCAAAATGGAATTAAATGCATGAATTTAGTGGACGGATGGAATACATTTCTCTTTCTCTTCCATCTCACAACCCACAACCTAATTTAATTTTCATTCTCATCAATGACATCAAGCCAACCTAAATCATATTTTTTTGCTTTATTTTTAATTAAATATTATCTATAATAATTTTTATTTAATTTAAAAGATCTAACATAATATAAAAATTATTTTATATGTAAAATTAAAATTTAATTAAAATAATATCATATAATTAAGATGATGATACTTAATTTAATAACAAAATGTCAATTATGAATTGGAATATAAAATTAAAAAATACATAAATCGAGTTACAAATACATACATGAAATACTAAATTATTACTACCTAGAAAATAAAAATTACATATTTTTATTGATAAGTGCAAATTTTAACCATATATGCTCAATCAAGTCATTTCGAAGGGCATGATGAACTTCTCTATTGCGAGGTTGATCCCTATTAATCATATAAGAGGACAGACTTGCAGTGCGCTCAACAGAGTGACGAAAAGGTTCAGCATCTTCTGTTTGTACTCTTGTAGGTATATCCATAAGTAATTTTGTGGGATCTTAATAGTTATGGTACGTATCTCGTTCGTCTTCTACTATCATATTGTACATAATGACACAAGCCATCATTATTTTTCCCATCAAATCCTTGTCCCAAACAAGACATGGATGTCAAAGAAATGAAAAACGAGCTTGTAAAACTCCAAATGCTCGCTCGATATATTTTCTGACAGACTCTTGGTATCGAGCAAATAACTTGTGCTTTTGGGTCTGTGGAGCAGTAATTGACTTAACAAATGCAGCCATAAAGGATATATGTCATCAGCAAGATAATATGCTCTATTATTTTGGAGACCATTCACTAAGTAATTAACTTTTGGAGATCGACCTTCTAAGACATCACTAAAAACGGGAGATCGGTGTACTACATTGACATCATTGCACGAACCTGGTTTTCAAAGAACGCATGTCATCCATATATCATATGATGCAACAACTTTCAAAATGATTGTTGGAGTTCCACTAATTCTCGTATATTGTTCAGTCCACGTAGTAGGATAATTTTTCAATTACCAATGAACGTAATCAATGCTACCAATCATGTCGAAAAACCACGTTGTTCCCAATATAGAATAGTCTTGTCAAATCTTGCTCATGGGGCCTTCTGATATATGTGTCACTGAAGCAAGAAATGACACATTCTGCGAAATGTGTGAGAGCTTCTCTCGTCAAAGTTGCACTCATGTGTAAATATTCATCAATGACATCGGATGATATCACATATGCCAACACTCTCATAACACCAATACATTTAAATAATGGTGAAAGATGTTGTCTACCGGTGGCATCAACTCTCTGTTGAAAATATTCGTCATTGGCAGTAATGGTCTCCACTATAAGAAGGACTACTGATTTATGCATGTGAAATCTATGTCGGAACATCTTTGGTGTATATGTCGGTCTTACTCTAAGATAATCGTTCATCAGGCGCTCTGCACCAATCTCGTGTTCTCTGTTACAATATATTCTCTTGTTTCTTGTTACACAGTTCTTTGAGCACCTACAACCAGATTATGATTGTTGACCATCATATCCACAATGATTCTATCAGTGTGACAATTGTGTTGGTGAACTCGTTATTCCCATTCATCAAATTCTGTGAGTTAAGAAGAAACCTCACTTGATCTGAGTCTGATGAAGAATTTTCATTGGTAGAATTTTTTTTGAAGTGGATATAATAAATTAATAGGCAATAAAGAAAGAGAAAAGAGCAAATATAGAGTATTTTGTGTATTCTTGATATGTGTTTTAGATGATATATATATATATATATATATATATATATAGGGGTTGGATCCGGTGAGAACTTATCTTTTTGAGAACTTAAGAACCATGCATAAGGCGTTGAAGATGATGCGCGAGCGGTATAAAGTTGTGCATAACGAAAACTTTCTAAAATTGTTGAACAACAAAATAATTTTAGAAAGTTTTCGTTATGCACAACTTTATACCGTCTTGTGCATCATCTTCAACGTCTTATGCATGGTTCGCAGAGTTCGCAAAAAAGATGTGGTTCTCATTTGATCCACTCCCTATATATATATATATATATATATATATATATATATATATATATATATATATATATAAAGTAATATTGTAGACATTAGATTCCATTTTTATGATGTGACTTGGACAACTTGATAAGTTTTTGTCGTGTAGACATTGATCTACAAATGCTTTTGGACATTGGATTACAATTCAATGCATTTGACTAGTACAACTTCATAATTGCTTTTTCTTGCAGACCGTTTGCTTTTCAAATGGATCTATGCATGTCAATATTGATACACAAATGCTTTTTGACATTTGATTCCATTTTTGTGTATATGACTTGTACAATTGCATGGTTGCTTTTGCAAACCAATTGCTTTTTAAATTAATTTATGCATGTCTATTTGCAACTTAATAATAGTTATTGGATTGTAGGCAATGAATTATGTAAATATTACATAAATTAAAATTACATAAACATAAAATTACAAAAATGGAATTACATAAACATAAAATTACATAAGCTGAAATTACATAAAGTAAATTACAGAAAAATAAGTATAGTCATTGTCCAAATACAATTGCCATTAGTTTGCATTTTAGCTCTTATTCTTCCGGAGATAAATGATCTTTCGTCAACAATGTATTCAAAGTTTTATGCTTCATCCTCATATTTGTCATTTGAAACTTTTGGTATTCCAAGTCCAATTTAACAAGCGTCATGTTTAGTATGAATTTGTGCTTATTCTTGATATTGTTCTACATGTCATTTTCTGTTGTTTATCCTATTTATGCCGGTGGTTTGATTATTATTTATCGATTCGGACTTACTTGGTTTGTTTCGATGTTTTGTAGGAAAATGACATTACATAGGATTAAATGGGTCTTCCAAGGATCAAATATAATGAAGAGCTTTTCGATAGGAATCCGTAGGCGCAAACAGATTGCATTTCGAAGTTCAGACGAAGGAGAACGGGGCGAAACGGCGAAGTCCCGCACGTGCATGCGCGCCAGCACACGGCACCCACGGACCGCGCGCCGCACCAACCGGCGCTCGCGACACGGCGCCCATGCGCCAGCTCTCGCCAATCGGCGCTCGTGCCTCGATCGCGTTCCATGCATCTCCCGCGTTGTCGTCCCAACGCCCGCCAGAGCCTCGCCGCCGCCGCCGCGCCGCGCCAAGACGCGCCCACCACCAGCGCCGCCAAGCTCGCGTTCACCAGCAACGCTTGCATAGCGCCCCTCCAGCCGCGCACGCTGTATCCCATCCGACGCTGGGCATCGCCAGCGCTCCCGCATACCCCAACGCGCGCTCAACTTCAACCCATGCCCAGCGCCCAGCGTTTTCACTCGGTGCTCAACCCAAACGTGTGCTCAAGACCAAATTCTCTCGCGCTCTCTTCTCAGCCAGCGCTCGCTTGTGAGACAGAACTTTTTCCAACTGGCGTTCAACTTGAACCGGCGTTCACTTTCATTACATAATGTTTTTCGAGCCGTCGCTCAGTCTCACTTTATATATATATACGTGCTAGGTCAAATAGTCAGAGGCGAGCTCTCAGTTGTTTTCTTTTGGCCGCGGCTGTTCTGCACCACTGTTCTTCCGGAGCATTTCAACGACAACACAGACACAGATATCATAGTTTTAATTCTTGTTCTCATTTTCATCATTGAATATTTTGTTTATCAATTTATGCTTTGGATTTATTAGTTTTATTGGAATCAATTTTATAGTTTATCGTTTGATGATTATTATTGAATTCAATTTCATAGTGACAGTGGATTGTTTTCATCTTCCTTGGATTTATATTGCTTTTGTTTATTGCTTTCGATTTACTGCTTTTGTAGTTTTTCAACTAGGGATTGACAACCCCGGTTTAGATTTAATGTTTTATTAGTATAGCTCGGGATTGACAACCCAGGTTTGCTGTTTATTTTCCGTATTTCAATTCTCGTATGTTTCAACCCCCATGTTGGTATTAGAATGTTTAGGATTTAATTGCTTTCTGTGTGCAACACGAACAATAACCTGTTAAGTTTTCCTTGAGAGACGACTTGTGTTAACTTATCACGCTACAATTACCTCATACGATTGCGAGTAAATTTGAATGTGTTTTTAGCTCGATCACGTCACATTTCTTATTAACTTAGCTTCATTGTCTCTAGAGACTCCCAGTGCACGAAGTTCTGTAGCAAATTCGTTAGTAAAATCAGATTGTGATACCTTACCATTTCCTTTCTTTTTCGCTTTATCTCTACCTTCAGAATGGGAAATAGTTGAATATCTAGTATTAGAAGTATTTGGATTGGAAGGGATAGAATAATCCCCTTCTTCGGTAGTGTCACGCCCCAATTCCCGAGGGAAGGCACGGATGCCGGGGTGTGATTAGGGGTGGGGGTTAAGAAGCGGGGAAGAAGGGGGATACATATAACATACACGATAAGAAGATGTGACCATGAAATCGGGCAGCATCTCCTCTATAACTAGGACATATCCTGAAGGGGAGGGGTGCACAAACAATCCACCAACAGAATAATATCGATAACATAACCTCAGAAAACATGATCTTGGTTTATTATAAGTAATGCAAGAAGGCAAAATAGCATTACATCCTGTCAACTAGACCGGTCAACCACATAGCATGCTCGTATCGAGACTCACAGCAGAATAACATAACAAATCTTGTTCCCAATCAGAAAGCAAATAAGGGACAAGAATACATAATTATCGATGCGTACGATATAACACAACATCGCGGAAGCATAGCATGAAGAACCCGCAGCTCCACCCTCGGTCGCAGTCGGCCCTCCTCCATACGTGAAAAGATTTGAAAAGAGTTTGGGGTGAGTACTAGCGCACTCGGTGGGTTTTATCATAAATCAAAAGAATCATGAGGCCGTGTTTAGAGCACTTACCTTAGAAGGTTTTAAAGCGTAAATCCACTTCTAAGTAAGCAAAATAGATTTTTCATTTTCGATACGATCCGTTATTCGTTACTCCCATCATAGAACCATGAACCACGGCTCGAACGTATCCCGCCACCCATAACATGACATTCATTCGGCCCGAACATATCCATTGGCCCACGCCGAACGATATCCGGTGGCTAACTCGGTGTGGACTTGTGGTCAAATCCCATCGAACCATAACCACCTCATTACCATTTCGTGTGGACTTCCGGTCTATCCTTCGAACCATAACCACGTGTTCGGGTCTATCCCTTATGATCAATACTCAAGATGGTGATCAACCCACGAATAGAGATCCGTGCACAACCATGATAGAACCATATCTTGGATCGAGAACGATAATAATTTCACAAAACATTTTACTGCGTACATGTTTTATTTTGAAATATCGAGTAAATAACTCAAAATAAGCATATATAACCCAACCCGAAGCATTTAAAACGTCAACCGAGAGATATCTACGGATCCGATGACTTCACCGATCGCCTGGTAGGTACAGTAACAAGACGAACAACTTTTGGGGTCACTTCCACAAAGCAAAGCAACAACGTGATCCAAACGGCGATCGTAGCAAAACTAGGTTTTCGACTTTCGAACCCACATTTGGCACTCTCCGGTTTTCAAATCAACTCGATGCGAAGGAAATATATTGGGGCATCAAGACCTATAATAGGGTACCTTCAAAATATGCATGCATGCAAGTTGACTCAAATCTTAGCAGCGAAGAAGCTTCAAAAATCGATGCCTATCCTCAGATCTAGGATAAACCATCCAAAATCGATGCATGAAAATGGAAACATAAGCAATATGCATAACGACGAACATGGAATGACAAACGACGTTGAAAATGGATAACCCGGGCATGTACTTCCTTTAGAAAACTCGAAGCAACGGAAAACATCCCGACATGCAGAAACGCGAAAAACAGAAAAACGGAATCGGTACTTTAGTAGAATGCATAGCCCGGAACTCAAAACCTAAAGGACCCGTAGCCAAAAGGTGGGCCGTCGGCCACCAAATCGGCGGCAATGGGCGGCGGCGGTTTCGGCCAAATCGGCCGGCCTCCGGCCGTTTTCCCGCCTCGTCCCTTTAGAAACCCGAGTTCTATGCTATACGATCTACTAAAAGGCGGAATCAAAACAAGAAAAGGACAAAAACCGAAAAACGGGCTGCCCGGGGGGTGGCTGATCGGCGGTGGTGGCTCGGGCAGCCAGAATGGCGCCGCCACGAGCCTCCCGGCCGATCCCCACTCCTCCAGGCTTGCGGCGTGCACTGAGCTGCTCGGCTCTTCCGTAAACACGAGAGGCGAAGGAAATGAGCGTTGAAAATGAAGGCCCTAGCCTCCTATTTATAGGAAAATTGAAATTTCTTTGCATAATTTGCCTTTTCGAAAACGCAAAAAGCGACGCAACTTTTGCAAACGGACTCCAAATTTAGCAAACTTGGTACCCATGGACACGAAATAAAATACGGACACAATGACTATAAACAAGATATGCTTTTAAAGACCAATGAAAAGTCCGGTTTTCGATAACTTCCGGTGCCAAACCTTCATGGGTGGTCGAAAACCTGCATACTTAGTGTCTATGAATTCGTCACAAGACACTCTTCACAACGCCTGAGGTTTCGTGACGGTCGCATCACCGAAACAAAAAGTCAACCTTTTGACCTTTTTCTCGAAAAACGTGCCATGCAAAACAGAAGCTTAAAAAGACGGGGTATTACGGGTAGTCCTGGTGATATGATCCACGCTGGTATGAAGGATCTAATGACACACGAACAGAAGATTTTTTTAAACGTAAACCGCTGGAAATCCCAAAACCTCTGAATCTAACCCAAGAAGTGATATAGGTCAGTATGTCGCCTATAACCCAACGTGAAGTTGACGCAGCAACTCAGGGACGATGAATGACACACGAATGAAGGATGAATGTCTCGTCGATACATCGATAATTGAATTACTTGGCAAATCTCAAGAAATTCTAAGAGCTATTGAAGAGAGAATAAAACTCACATATATTGGAAATCAAAAGCTGAATTTTCCTCTCCCCCTTACAAGCCTTTATATAGGTGAAAATAACTATAATCCTTATCAAAGAAGGACTCCTTATCAAAGAAAGAAACTAACTAATAGAAGAGACCTAATTAAACTAGGAAACTATTTAATCTAACATCTAAATGGGCTACGAAAATAATTAAAAAAAACGTGGGTCACAATATGCCACAAAATAATATACTAAAAGTCTTCAAAAATCAAATCATTCGTCATAATTAAATAGACCGCTCGTGGGCTGATTGGACCGCCATCTCCAATGGGCTTCTTAGACAACTCTTGAACCAACGAACCTCGGACTCCATTATTCCCCTCCCCTTGAGAAGGATTATTCCTCAAATCCAAGTCGTTACCTATATCAAACGGACTCAAATTCTTCCTCACGTGCCCTTTTGTCAACAACTCTTCAATTTTTGGTTCCAATTCCTTCGTCTCCTCCGGATTGGTTCGGTAGGCTGGTTTATTAGGAAGTGTTTCTCCAGGCACAAAATCAATTTGATGCTCAATCCCTCGAATTGGTGATAAACTATGAGGCTTATTGACGAGCCCAAGTTTTGTGCTCTTTTTCTGTGTCTTGTCTAGGTCTAGATCGAGTCTTTTGTGTCTTTCTTGTTGTGTTTTGTGTCTGGGAGGACACACTGGTCTACAGGGGCAAGGCAGGGCAGAAATGGGCAATACGGAGTGGAAACTTGCTTGGCGGACGAACTGAGATACGATTGCATCCCGAGGGCACAAGGAGCTTTACTCACAGTCAGAGCATCTAACCCCAGTAGCTGTTCCGTTACACGGCGTGACCTCCTTACAAACCGCACAAGTTCAATCTCCAAAAGGTTAGCTGATGGGCAAGCGGAAGTGAAGAAGAGAAGCAGAAACCAAGAGAAGAGAGAAGGAAGAAGAAGGAAAAGAGAAGACAGAGATAGAGGTGTTGGGCAAGAGATGCAGATAAGGAACAACCCGTGATGGGCAAGACACGCGGGATCAGGATGAATCCCGCAAAATCCGGAAGAGATGCGCGCTAAAGCCAGATCCCATAAAATCAGGAGGAGATCATCTCAAATCCCTATGGGCAAGGAAACAACGCCGATCAACAAGGAAACCCTAAGGGATTATCCAGCCCATGGGCCATCACCATCGCCGATCTCTCTCGGCCTATATATATGGGATGAATGCGCGACTTGTGCGCATCATCAACATCATCATTCACGCAGCTTTTAGTTCTTTCAGCATTATCACCATCACCACCACATACATTAAGTCCCTTCGGGGCAAACACTTTTATTCGCTTTTCGTATGTTTGTTGGCGGCACTTTGGGCTCGCCGTTTATTTCATTCAAGTAATAGTAAGTTGTTTCCTTTTCATGATGATCTCAATTAACTATTGCATGTTTGTTTATTTTATGTCTAGCTAAGTCTTTATTCTGGTTTGGGCATAACTAAGTGAAACATGATTAATATAACTCGAGAGGTCTAAGTAGGGCATTACGATCTGCATGCGTGTGTTCCCAAAGCACTAGGTCCTGAGCAATATATAACCTAACCAAACTCGGTGTGTTAGTCGCGAATAACATAGTGGGCAAGGGAGGGTTGCAAGTAATAATTGGATTAAGGTGTCGGGTGTCCCGTACCCCAAATAGTATGACTGGTGTGGACGAGTTGGGGTAGTCCTAGCAGCTGTCTTTGCCAATACCGGGTCTGTCTAGATCATAACGCTGCATGTAGGCTTGCATGTACTGAGGTGTCCTCGTGCGTGGGCATTACGGGTTAGATAGTTTGCATAGGGTGTCCCTTGCATTTCTTTACACAGAAAGGATAGATTTGGAGGGGTGCGTCGTGGGCGTGACGCGTGACAATGGGGTTACGGCGTATGTCTCTTATAACCGGTTGATGCATGTCATGTAGTGAAAACCTTTGCACCTATGACCGAGTATTAATCATCTTCACCAAGTTGTTGCCTAAGCCAGATTCGTTTTATTATTTGATATTTCCTTTGAGTTTGTTTCAGGTTACTTTAGCCTTACCTTTATTGATCAAAATAATTACACTACTCTCATTCATTTTAAGTGACATCGTGACATTAGAGATTGCTACACCAACTCCCCGTGGAATCGACCATATACTTATCGCTGGCTACGCCTGTGATAGCAATAGGTTATAAATTTATTTTGAACGCTAAATGACAGCGTGTCACTTATCTTCGGGAAAGACATCATCAAAATCCTACAGAAAAGAAGAAATAGATGGGGGTAGAGAATCAAGATTGTTAGTAGAAATCAATGGAGGTCTGTCCTCATTCACCACCCACTTCAAATCACTAGCCCTCGCAAGAAAAAACTTTTGGACTACTCCATTCTCCTTACTTCCACCACTTTGCCCAACCGACTTCCCAACTTGGACTAATTTTGCAACATCACTTGATCCTCATAAACTTGTTTTGGAGTAAGAGAAACAAGTGACACCTTCTTTTGATTGAACTCGATGGAGTATTTGTTTGTAAAGCCATTATGTTTCACTCTTCTATCACGGTCATCCCAATAGAATATGGCTCGCCTGTATCGGAATCACATCACAAAGAACTTCATCCTCATACTTTCCAATGCGAAACGGAATCTTCACTTGCTTCGTCACCTTGACAATGCCAATATCATTCAGCCACTGGAACCGATATAGTTTAGATGCTTCACTAATGGTAGCCCTAACTTATCAACCATGGTCATGCTAGCCACGTTGGTACAACTCCGACCATCGATGATCACGCTGCACACCTTATCTTTCACTTGACACCTCGTATGAAAGATGTTCTCTCGATGCTCTCACTCATTGGATTCTGCACACTCAAAGCTCTCCTAGCAATAACAATGAGTACATCAGGTGCTTCAATCTCATCAACATCGGGATCCTCCAAGGCTAGCATCTCTGGATTAGTAGCATCTGCCTCATTATTGGTCACCACTTCTCCATCATCCCAAATGATCATCACCCTCTATTCGGACACTCTCTAGCAATATGCCCAATTTCATGACAGGTAAATCACTTTAAATCACGGTTCCTGGTACCGACAGTTTTGGCTTGAGTTGTGTAACTCGTAAGATCTGTTCTTGGCTTTACAAACGGCCATTTCTCCCCATTCGGATGCTCCTCCTTCTTCCATTGGTTCCCTCTTAATGAAGAACCACTAACATTTTGGGGCTACCTCCAATTGGACTGATTTTGCTTCATGTTACCGCCATTACCCCTCCTCTTGAGTTGGTTCTCGATCTTTATGGCCATGTGAACCATGTCCTCCAACTCGACATAATGTTGCAACTCCACTCCATTGAGAATCTCCCAATTCAATCCAGCCAAGAATCTTGCCATAGTCGTCTCTCTATCTTCAACAATACTGGCTCGAATCATGGCTACTTCCATCTCCTTGAAGTAGTCATCCACACTCTTTGGCCCTTGCCTCAAATTCTGCAATTTATTGTACAGCTCACGGTAATAATGATTTGGCATAAATCACTTCCTCATCACAGCCTTCATCTCTTCCCATGTCTGGATAGGCTACTCTCGATTCCTCATCCTACTACTCACCAACTGATCCCACCAAACAAGGGCATAATCAGAGAACTCTATTGCTGCTAACTTCACTTTCTTGAGCTCGGAATAGTTATGGCAATCAAACATGAGCTCCACCTTTCTCTCCCACTCCAAGTATAATTCAGATCATTTTCCTTGAAAAGAAGGATGTTCATCTTGATCGCCGATTGTTATCTTCTCGATCCCTTCCTCTAGGCCACATTTCATCAAAATCTGAAAACTCTTCTTCCTCATTTTCAGCCTCTTCGTATCTATTATCTCGACGAAAATCTCTGCCACCTCTGCCTCCTCTTTGTCCTCCATCTCGTTGATACACAATAGGATCTTGCCGACGTCGCTCTTCTCTACGAGGTCTCTCCTCAAGTGCATTGATTCGATCATGTAGCTCCTCTATCTCTTTTGTGATTATCATTCCCAATTTAAAACGCAAGGCCTCCATCATGAAATTTGTTTGACGATTGATAGAATCATCGTCGTCCTTATGACATGACCCATCTGACTCCACCTTCTTAGACATTGCTGCAGAAAAACGTTAGAAAAGAAAAAAAAAAAAAAAAACAGGAACCTCAGCAACTCACAAACGCTCGTGTATCACTCAACACTCGTGTATCACTCAAAATTGACTTTTTTTATCACTCTAATAATCTCACTCTTGCCTTTTACCACTCAAATTCTTCTTCAAAAGTCTCAAATCCTCTATATTCACCAATGAATTCAATATCAACAAATCAAACAGGACACGAAAGGAAAGACACGAAAGAACAGACACGAAAAAAAAATCAAGAACGAAGACTCGAAAATATGTTGTGCAGAAACTTGTTCAACATGACCTATACTACCCAAGGAACCCAAAAAACACGAGGTTTAACGGAATTTCAAAAAAAAGTGCACACATAACATGCACCAAACAACTCTAAACGTACCAAGGAACGCAAAGAACTAATTTGCTCGAAACAGGATTCGGAAATTTCTATACTTTTTTTTTCCTCGAATCCTCACAGAACGTGGATTCGGAAAATCTCAAGAACGAAAAAAAATAATGTAAGCAATTTTGGTGACCAGATAATGATACGGATAATGATAGACACAATAATGATGCGGATAATGATACGGATAATGATAGACCAAATGATATGGATAATGATACCAAATCACTCACGATATGGATAATGTATAATTATGATATGGATAATGATATGGATAATGTATAATCACGATATGGATAATGTATAATCACTCATGTTATGGATAAGATCACAGATATGGTAGACGCTGATTTAAAACACTGATGAACAAACCCTAGATACTACCCTTGACACGGAAAGAAAGAAACGAAACCTGGACGACGAACGAATGGACGACGAACGGATGGACGAACGAATGGATGGACGATGAACGGATGGCTCTAATACCAAATGATACGATCCTCGCTGGTATGAAGGATCTAATGATACGCGAACGGAAGATTTTTTGAACGTAAACCGCTGGAAATCCCAAAACCTCTGAATCTAACCCAAGAAATGATATATGTCAGTATGTCGTCTATACCCCGACGTGAAGTTGACGTAGCAACTCGGGGATGATGAATGACACACGAATGATGGATGAATGTCTCGTCGATACGTCGATAATTGAATTATTTGGCAAATCTCAAGAAATTCGAAGAGCTATTGAAGAGAGAATAAAACTCACATATATTGAAAATCAAAAGTTGAATTTTCGTCTCCCCCTTACAAGCCTTTATATAGGTGAAAATAACTATAATCCTTATCAAAGAATGACTCCTTATCAAAGAAAGAAACTAACTAATAGAAGAGACCTAATTAAACTAGAAAACTATTTAATCTAACATCTAAATGGGTTACGAAAATAATTAAAAAAAACGTGGCCCACAATATGCCACAAAATAATATACTAAAAGTCTTCAAAAATCAAGCTCATTCGTCATAATTAAATTGACCGCTCGTGGGCTGGTTGGACCGTCATCTCCAATGGGCTTCTTGGACAACTCTTGAACCAACGAACCTCGGACTCCATCACCTGGATCTGATCGAGCTTCCACAACTTTCTTGACCATCGCCATCTTCATTTTTAGGACGGAAACGTGTTGTATCATGAACTAATGTTAAGAGGGTGTTTGGCTAAGCTTATAAGCTCTTCAAGACAGCTTATAAGTTGTTTAGGAGCTTATAAGCTCATGCAATGTGTTTACCAAAATAAGCTCATAAACAACTTATAAGCTGTGAAAATAAGTTCCAACAGCTTATAAGCTCCATTAAAATAAATAGCTCAACCCCAACTTATTTTTTCATAAGCTTATAAGTAACAGTGAATTTACCGTTATTTTCTACATATACACTATCGACTTCACATCTCGTCAATTTTCTCTCTCTAACTCACGATTCTTTCTCTAGCTTATAAGCTCAGTTATCCAAACACTTTAACAAATTATAAGCTCTTCAAACATTATTTCTCATAAGCTCTTCAAACATCTTATAAGTTCTTGGAGCTTATAAGTTCTTTAAAATAAGCTTAGTCAAACACCCTCTAAGTCTCACTTGAGATGTTTACACATAACTTCATTAAATACAACCAAGTGTTGGAACCTGTTGTCACCTACTTCGTAAACTGTATGAGCTTATTTCGCAAGATCTTTGTGGCTCATTCGACTTCTTTTATAAGCATTTTCTTCATTGCAAGAGCAACCCAC
Organism: Salvia rosmarinus; assembly: GCA_036937905.1. Taxonomy (NCBI): domain Eukaryota; kingdom Viridiplantae; phylum Streptophyta; class Magnoliopsida; order Lamiales; family Lamiaceae; genus Salvia; species Salvia rosmarinus. The sequence goes on along the minus strand of CM072818.1, from coordinate 53,499,101 downwards.
TTGTTTTCATTTTCATTAAATCGTTTCCAACGACCTTTCATTGATTCAATGTTTCTTTCTTTGAGTCATTCGAACTTTCTGTTTGCTTGTTGCGATATATTTTATGATTACATGCCCATAGAATGGCACCCTTTTGATTTTTGCCGCGTATGTTATCTTCCCTAACGAAGAGCCAAGATGACATAAGGGCTACATCTTCTTTCACACACCAAACGTTTTTGGCACCCTTCTGATTTTGGTTTGGGTGTTGAACATCTGGAAACAAACTCCGGATGATATTGTGTGATGTAAGGACATATTGAGAGGTAGGAATTTGATTGAGATTTGGAGAAGATTGATAATTTTGAGAGTCATGTTGAAATTTAGAATTTGAAAACTGTTCGAGATTCATCTGCCACAGAAATTATGGATAATATGGGTGATTTGGATCCATAATTTTAGAAGGAAGAAAAAATTTTGGTTTGTTGATAAAAATTAGAAAGAAGAAAGAGTTTTGATTTGTTAGCTCGCTAGTCTTTTCAACGAATAGGTTGCACTAGGGAGAATACATGTGGAAATATAATAATATTATAACTGTTTGTAGAGAAAAAATAATTATGAATTTCGATATAATTTTTATTATCTTTTAATAGATACTAACAATCAATATCATTATATCTATCAAATCTCTATAAGCCAATACAAATTTGACCCTTATCAATACATGATTAGTGGAACAAAATGTGACCTCCAAGCTTGTTGACCATCCCAAATCATGTAAAACCATGACTTTCCTTTCTCTGTTTTTTTTTATTCTTGACATTTTGTCTTTTAGTATATCACAAAGCTCTTGTACATCCGTTCGCACGATGATGAAGGACAAAAGTATCATTTGTTATAAAAAAAGTATCATTTACATTACATAAAAATATTATTTGTTTAAGTATCATATACATTGAAGAAAAATATCAAATATCATTTACACTGAAGAAAAATATCAAAGTCCGTATGTGTGGACGGATATACAAGAGATCATCTTTTAGTATATTGAGTTGGGGTGGTGGTGCCGATGGGAATGGTCTCAGAGACTGATGATAGGGTGGGGGAACTGGCCCACTCAGATTTTGAGAAAAATGAAAAATATTTGACAATATTGAAAAGAAAAGAAAATTTACAATTAACACAAAGGAATTTGACTAATACTTTAAGGGAAAAAGATTTTTAGAAAAACGGACTAATCCTAAAGATTGGTGCGTTTAAGAGTGCAACATCATCTGCCCGCCAAGATAAAATGTATGACCACAGTCTCTAATGGCAGTTATATTTTCTTGTACAAATTAAAGTGTTTATTCAATCAGAATTTACATGTACTATCCAACAAAATTATAAATAACCTATATATCTGTCCAAACAGATAACCTACAGTTTTTCATAAGTCGGAAAATTTTAACATTTAGACAAACGTAATTAATAAAATTCATTTTTTCGCTCGCTCCCTCGCTCTTAAAACTTAATTTTTTTTCCTCTAAAACTTTTTTCTTCTTCTAATTAATTAGCTTTCTGCATTAATTGCATGAGTGTTATTTCTAATAAAACAAACATTTGACAACTAGAAAAAAAAAATTACCAAAAAAGTCATTAAATTAATAATATTCTTGTTTCATGTAAACTTTATTCCGAGCAACGTTGAATTAAACAAATCTTCAAGGGCAGAATATAACGAGATAGTTGTTCCCGGTGGGGCAGGTAAAGGTGCTGGTTCTATCATCGTAAGCATAGCTATAAGCCTGTGGGCACCGCGACTTGAATATCTGCGAGTATCTCGTCGCCTTGCACGTCGCCGGAGTGCTATACGCGCCGGTGCAGCAATACTGTGGCTGGTTGTATGCAAGGCACGCGCTCTTGCACCCGACGACCGCGCCGTTCTGCCCTCTCACGGCCAGCTCATTGGGGCAGCCATTCCTATTGATGTCGACCGGGCAGCCCGTCGCCGGGCAGTTTCCACCGGCGGGGCTGACCGTGACGGGCAGGTTAAATCCGTCGACGAGGCTGACGTCGTAGAAATCTCTGCCTTGGTCTCCTGCTAGTGTGAATTCGACTAGGGTTGCGGGAGGTGTGCCGCCGGCTCCGTTGCATTCGATTTGGCCCGAGTTGCAATCGCCGCTTGCGCAGGTGAACCGACCCGAGTTGGAGCATTGGAAGCGGGCCCAGATTCGACCGGACCACGGAGCCGGGATGGTGAGGGCTCTTGAAGCCTGCGGTTGTAGCTCGAACCCGGTTTGGACTGGCGAGCCGATTCCGGTTAGAGCTGCCGGCCATATTGGGAATTTGCAGTTGTTTCTCACGGTGAACACGGCTGCATCAGCCCCTGCAACAAGTTTTGATGATTTTACCTTAATTTGACGACAAAATTCATCTTAGCAAAACTTTACGCAAAGAGCATAATAACAAATAGAAATTCTGAGTCATTTAATTGGTGGAAAGAGTGAGTTCATGATTGTGACTTCAAATTTCATCAATATTCCTTCAGTTATCTGGTCGTAATAGCATGTCTACTGTGATTTGGCTTGTTGTGTAAAAACAAAGTTTACACATGAGAATGTCAAAAATCGTGGAAAATACATTAATTTTAATAAATAAATAAATAGAATTCAAGGATAAGGAGTAATGATTTACAAGAAAAAAAGCATATCGCTAGAAGGGAAGTCAAGATCTTAATTCCCATGATGTCTTCGAGTTGATTTGTTATAGAATTTGACTGCAATAACATGAGATATATATATAATATATATATGGGTGGCTTTGAAGTTTGAAAGCACAACCAAGAAAAGCTGCATGCTCCAATCAAAATATGTAAAATCGTGTTAAATTTCACATCTTAATGACATGAAATCCGACGTGATTTGAAGATCCTACATTAATTTCACATTGAATTGCGTTCTTAATATTATATTTGATTTTCCATTGTGGCTTTATGTGGACGACATTGATGAGGAATGACTCGATTAATATTCTTAAGAATCTTAAGATGCAATATCGATTTATTGAGGATGCGTCACGTGTTTGTATATGCTTTATTGATTAATCATGGTATAACATTGTTAAAATGAATATAATAATATTGTCAATAGCATTTAAATCGAATTCACTGAATCTAAAATGTATACAATTATTATGGAATTAATTAATGGAGACTGGAGAAAAGGATAGCTAAATGAATTTCAATAGATAAATTTTAAAATTATAAAATTTTAAACTCTACCAATCAAAACCTAAATAATTAACAACGATATTTTTGGTGAAACCCATCTTTAATTTAACAAATATTACAGAAACGCCACTATTGATCTGGACAGATTTATCCCTTCGGACAAACTGTTGAATTGCAAAAGGGTAAATTCAATCCAAAAGCAGAAGAAAGATTTCTACAAATTCCTAGATGAAGGAATTGACATTTATTCTGATTTGCATAGCTTTTTCAAATGCAAAGTGAATTCAACTTTGTGACTGTTTTTGGTTTTTTTTTCACGAAAGTTAAAAATTATCATAAAATATACAAATTTATTTATTGTAGTAAGTGGTATCTAAAAAATTTATCTTAGACATAAAGGGCAGTGATATAAATGACATAGTAGAAAAGGATATACAACGTCGTTGTTCCATCAAAATAAATCAGATTTCTTGATTTCTAGAGTTCATCGCGTCAACCGTCATAAAAAATTCAACATTCTCATCTAGTTTATCATTTGGTCCTCATCTGGTTCTCATCTAGTTCTCATTGGGATTAAAACATTAATTGTGTATAAAATTGAACTTCATGTTACTTTAGTTTATGCAATATGTCTTTTGTTGATCACTTACAAAAATAATTCCAGGCCATCTCCCAACCTCAATTTCTTCATGAGAATATGCAAAATCATTGTAGAAGACATCGATTGTTTATATCCCGATAGATACGGCCCAACTACTGTGCCCAAGATCGTGCCCAATACAAGTAGACTCGACATCAAGCTCGGCTCGACAAGTTCGCCCATGAAGTCTCCGAAGCCAATGGGAACGCAGAAGCTCACCATATCTAAAAGAATCCTAATTCAAGTGGATAGATCTCGAATCCTAGTTAGAGAAGACTTTGGATTCGATCTCAGTCAATACATTGTGTATAAACAGAGGCTAGATTAGACTACGTAATTCATTCACTCTCTTTGTAATCACTCTTATACTTTCAATACACATACTCTCTCTCGCCCGTGGACGAGATCTTATTCACAGATCGAACCACGAAATCCTCGTGTTCTTCTCGCATTTATTTCCTCACGAATTTAAGATCGATCACCGGCGCCGTCGTGGAACCGAAATTTTGTGTTTTCGATCAACCTTTGTTTACTGTGGAAGTAATAGTCTCGACGAGCACGGACACCCCCGCCCGCAGGAGGCAAAAGTTACCATAGCGAAGGCAATCGTAGTAATAATCCGTGGAACCTCCGCCCATAAGTAAACCTCGACGACGCCGCTGGCGGATTTCTCGAGAAAAAAGGAGAGCTTTCTCCGCCTCGGGTATTGTGGTCGGCCACGCCCCGAAGAACAAATCAAGCCTCATCTAGATACGAGGCATCACAACGAGAGGTCGGGCCCAAACCGACCGCATGGAGAACCAAGAACGCGGAGAGACGTCGTGATCGCCGCGAAGCCAGCCCCGATCGCCACAATAAATCCATCCATGAACTCGCCCGATCTCGTGGGACGAGCAGCAGCAGAAAGGCATCGTGGCCGCCGCGAGGCCGGTCCGAGTCACCTAAATGAGTTCGATCGTCGAACTCCGCCCCGCCTCGAGAGGACGGCTTCGATGGATACGGAAGATAGTCACCCGCTCTCAATAGATACTCAACACTTCTCCCGGATAAATACCGGTTCCAAGCATCGCCCCTATGACGGATCGAGGATCCACGTAACTTCCTCTCGCAGCCCAATACAACATGATCAACCAAAAGCTCACCGGTTCATATGTAAACTCTTCCCGAGTTACCGTCGACAACGCCCGCAGTGGTTCGATACCTACCTACGGAAGCATCGGCCCTATCGCGACCGATGGTCGCTTCCACCAAGGTTCTTCCAAAAGCGGAATCAAAACATCATCGGCACACCTCCTCACCATAAGTGCAAAGCCGTAATGAGTCCATCGACTTCATGACAAGGTTTAACAAGGAGTGCTCAAGGTCAAGACGTGAACGACTGTTAGTCATCTCGCCTTCCAAAACGGCATATTGTCGGGCCTTATACCGAGAGATCGCTGGCACGAACCTCGATCGCACATGTAGTGCGGGCGATAGCCAACCGGTTCGCCAAAGCGGACGAGGTCGACAAAAGAAAGCGCAAGGCATAAGGCAGACCTTCTGAAAGAGGAAGAAGAGACGAAGAAGGAAGATCGAACCAAGGTCAGGAAGCGCCCGACAGATTACATCGTCCGATAAAGTCCAGCTCGGTCCGCTGACGCCGGAACGACCTCAAGACACCCCGCTGACGGCCGAGAGCGAAATTCACGACTCCACATGCGATCGCCCATTTCGCGATTCTCCCGAGCTTCGGCTTCACAATACTTGCGAAGTGGGTAAAAGCCGAGCCTGGCGAAAATCACAAGCAAGAACGCCTCAACTTCAGATGGAAGAACATAGTGTCGCTCGGCATCCCCATATCCTCCTTTCGGATAACTAACACAACCACGGATAAGACATTCAAAGATTGGTGTCAAGAGCTTCGATCCAACAAAGTTCACCTCGTGGCCCATCCTCAAGCAAATGGTCGACCGGTTACCAACAGACCATCGTAGTGGTCTAAAAACTCGCCTCGACCGAGCTAAAGGCCTCTGGTGGAAAATTTACCGCAGTCCTATGGTCGCATCAACAACGCCCGGACCTCGAACGAGAAACACCATACGCTTTGGTGTATGGAACCAAGCGATGATCCTCGCAGAGATCGGAGTACCGAGTCCTCGCACATCGACTTTCACCAAGCAATGGGAAAATCTACGAGCTGATCTGACCTACTCGAAGAAAGAGAGACCTCGCCACATCAAGGAAGCTCGGTACAAGCAACAAGTAGCTCGGTATTACAACCCGTTAAAACCGACAATTCCAAGCTGGCGACCTGCACTGCATGCTCCTCGCCTATCACCGGCCTTCTCCTGGCGACCTCGAACGCCTCCAATTCCAAAAGGCGAGCCTCGAGCTCGCCACAACTCTCCGAGCGGCTCTATGCTTGACATCGACTCGCCAGACGTGACCGAGCCGCCTTTATATGGAGGAGTTCGACCTCTTTCAACTCAAGAGTCATGACAGTCTTTGATTTGATTCAACCAAGGAGAAGATCAAACATTTCAGAGACAACCGAATAAAAAAAAAGATAAGTTTTCGACATAAACTTGTAATTTTATTAACATGCCCTTAGCGAAAAATTGTTGTACATTTACATTCAAAAAAAAAAGAGATGTGGATCAATCGACCCTCCCGAAGCTTCGCCATGTCCACGCTCACCGCTCAAGCTCGGATAGCCTCCCCCGCCTTCAGAACTACCGAGTCTCGACGCCCTTCGGCATCACCGCCTCCCCACCCCTTTGCATGATCAGCCAATAGAGCTTGGTCGGGATCCCGATCCACGGACAAAGCGCGCATGCACTCCGCGACAAAAGAACGGAGGAGGAGGCAAGACTCGCAGCACGGAAGCTCCTTCGTGCCGCGGGACGAGCACGTCAAAACAGCCGCCTCAGACAAGATCCTCGGTCTCCTCGCACCCATACTGGCTTTGTCCAGATCTGGGTAGTCCTCGGCGACCTCTTCGACAAGGCCCGAGACGGCGCGCTTGTTAGCACATCACCGCGCCCGAGACCATCCCCGAGAAGCCCGCCGACAGAATGCCTCTCCGCGGCGCGGCGTTTTCCTCGAGAGTCGCCATGTCCGCCTCCCGACGGCGAACCTGTTCCACCTCGCCTTCATCGAGGCAACCTCGCCTCGCCGCCTCGGCCCTTGCCGCCTCGCCAATAGCCACCTCCTCACGACTGCCCTTCGCCGCCGCTCAACGGCCGACGATCCGCCGCTCGCTTGACGAGGTCCTGATCTTAGCCTCGGCCTCGGACATTTCTTGAGCAAGGAGGTATTCACCTCCACCTCCCGAGCATACCGGCCACCTCACAAACCGCGAACGGCGCCTTCAAGTAATCCGATATAAGATCGGATACTTGACACCTCGGCCGCCACGCCCCGACACCCTACACATAGACACATCAGTCGAAGCACAAATAATATACTACAACTAGAGTATAAGGACAGTATAAAACCTCGTGAAAGAGACGAGGCGCTGGTTTGGAACCGACGATTCAGACTCACCTCGGCAAGAACCGAGGACTCGTGGACTTCATTCTTCCGCCTTCAAGCGCTTCATGGCTGGTCGGCGAGGGGATCTCGAAGGCCCACATTCATTTCGAGCATATCCTCGAATCCTTCAAGGTCGGAGACTCGGCTCGCCACCGAGATCGGTTCGCCACTGAGATCGGCTCCTTCCTTTCTTCTTCCTTTCCTTCAAAGCAGTTCACTACAAGGAAACACGTGGTCAAGATCATTACATAACTCATGAAATAAAGAAAGAAGAGGAGAAGAGGAGGCCTCACCCTTCACCGACTCCACCCTGGAGGTAGGATCATAAGGCTAAGCCCCGCCCGCAAGCTCGGCCTCGGAGAAGACCTCGTCAACAAGGCCAATTTTGTCCAGCCTCCAAGTCACAAGCCCTTGTCGACATACACATCGGCGATCTTATCGATCGCCATGGAACTCCATATGTCCTCAAATCGACGTAAGAAGAACTTCTTCCGCGGTTTGAGATCTTTGATTTAATTTTGCTTGCAATTTCCTACGGGTGATAAATAATACCATCCCGAGCCGCCCTTCGCTTGTAAAAAGCGAAGGACAAGCCCCAAGGTAAATGGAAAATTATGCCTATGGGCATGTACACCTAGGGTCTATATCGGAATGAGTTCGGAGAGTTGGGCAAGAGATAGCCCAAACATCTCTTGGAACTCAACGTATACATAGGGGTAAGGAAGACGAAGACCAGCCCGGAGGCTGTCCTCATATACGGCAATAAAGCCATCCGGAGGGGCACAAGCCCTATCCTCCGGACGGGGGGCAACGAGTTCAATATTAGCAGGAATACTATATTGAAAGCATATATCCCTAATATCGAATACCTAGGATCAAGAAAAGGAAGACTTTGCCACAATCCCCCACCGAGGGAATTGCGCATCACACCGGAGAGGCATGTGAATACGAGTAAAACAGCAGAGACACTAACGACCTAGACGGGAAACAGACACGATGCGACGCCGCATTACTTGCTATGAGAAGAGGTAGCCATTACTTACTTTTGTTATCGGTGAAGAAGACAAGACAAGCTTCAAGTTGTCAACGGCGCACAATAATCGTTTCTCGCAGAAGACAAGGCGTTTTTTTGAAATCAAAGAAATGTAAAAGGCAAAGTGATAAGAGATATTGCGTATCAAGGAAGACATTCCCCTAATATGCACTTTATCGGGAATCCAACCGTTGCCAATTAAATGCGCATTAAATGCGATCCCGGCCCAAGATTTAGCAACGGCAAGAAATCCTCTTGGCCTCGCATAACGCCGCCGTGAAGCGGCTGGCCAAGACCTCGCCCAACGCCCGCCATGTGAAGCTGGCCAAGACCTCGCCTAACGCCGTCGGTGAAGCGGGCCAAGACCTCGGCCTAACGCCGTCGGTGAAGCCGAAGACCTCGCCTAACGCCCCATGTGAAGCCGCCAAGACTCCGCCTAACGCCCGTCGGTGAAGCGGCCAAGACTCGGCCTAACGCCCGCGGTGAAGCCAAGACTCGCCTAACGCCCGTCGGTGAAGCAAGTCAAGACCTCGCCCAACACCTCGCCGTGAAAGGCGCCAGAGGACCTCGCCTAACGCCCGCCATGTGAAGCCATTCGGAAGACCTCGCCCAACGCCCGCCGTGAAGCGGGCCAAGACCGCCCAACGCCCGCCGTGAAGCGGTCGGAAGACCCCGCCTAACGCCCGTCGTGAAGCGCCAAGACCTCGACCAACGCCTAGTCGGTGAAGCCACTCAGAGACCCCGCTTAACGCTCGTTAGCGGTGAAGCGGTCATAAGACCCCGCTTAACGCCTCGTCGGTGAAGCGGTACCATAAGACCTGGTGAACGCCTCCCAGCGGCCACCAGAAGACCTCGGCAGACACATCTCTACAAGACAAGATTCGATATACGACGCCAAAAGCATCGACGCACACAAAGTCGAGCTGAAGAGAATGTAAGATCGCCCAAAACCCGCCTTTCACAACAACCCCAATCCAAGATGACCTCGTCTGCGTCTTTTTGGGGTTGTGATAGATACGCCCAACTACTGTGCCCAAGCATCGCCCAATACAAGTAGACCGACATCAAGCTCGGCTCGACAAGTTCGCCCATGAAGTCTCCTCAAGCCAATGGGAACGCAGAAGCTCACCATATCTAAAAGAATCCTAATTCAAGAGGATAGGATCTCGAATCCTAGTTAGAGAAGACTTTGATTCGAGATCTAGGTCAATACATTGTGTATAAACAGAGGCTAGATTAGACGACGTAATTCATTCACTCTCTTTGTAATCACTCTTATACTTTCAATACACATACTCTCTCTCGCTCGTGGACGAGATCTTATTCACGATCGAACCACGTAAATCCTTGGTGTTCTTCTCGCATTTATTTCCCTTACGAATTTAAGATCGATCATATCCCAACAAGAACCAAGCGATGAACCAAATGAGAAGACATGATTTTTTATGATGGTTGACGTGATGTATCCTATTCATCAAGAAATCAGATTTATTTTGATGGAACGACGATATTTTATATCTCCTCTCTACGACATCCTTTATATCATCTGTCGTTTTATCCATGACAAATTTCTGAGATGTCAAATCAAATTTAATTTGATCAGGATTTAAAATTATGGTAAAATCACTAAAGTGATTAAATTTGTGTATTTTGTGACAATTTTAAAGTTCATAGAAAAATCAAAATTGACCAAAATTAATATATTTATTTGCTAATAACCCTTTTAAAAATGGTTAGTTGTCAATATGGCGCAACTTGATTAAGGTATTCATTATACTTAACGGACAAGAGAATTCATATTTAATATAGTTTCGGTATTTATCTATATTGAGATTTATGAAAGAGAAATCACTATTGGCTATAAAATTAGCTGGTACCAACTACCAATTACGCAATTAATTTAGTTAGTGGCATCATTTTCAACTATTTGAACCAGTTTAACTGAAGGTCCAGCCCTGTTATTAAAAATCTACTGTATTTTTTTTTTCATAACAATTTGATAGATTAGCCATAAGTAATTGTACATTCATAAAGTAAACATTTTGTCTATGAGTTGAAACGGGAAAGACAACAAAACAACCTAAAAACTAAATATTATGGCTGCTCCTTATATAAATTTCAAAGAACATTGGATTTATTTTATTTATTTATCGGAAAATGGGTATATGTATCCCACAGTTTTATGTCTCACTCATCCAGTCATCCCACATTGGTTACCTGAGTGTAGAAGAATAATGAGAAATCCAATCATTGGAGGTGGAAGAGAATCAACAGAAAATTCTAAAATTGTACAATTTAACCATATCCGTAAAATTGTACAATTATCCGTAATTTAGGGAGAAGCTATATATTTTGATTGAAACATTCAAAATATACCCCACTATTATGGTGGAACCACATGCACACATTGAATATAAGTATCCGAATCACCCGTAAACATCAACAATTCATATCTCCATTTATCTATTCACAATGTCGATAGTTATGGCAGCATCACAAGCAATTTTGCCATTATTCATAATACTTATGGTTGGGCTGGCCCATGCACACGAGCACCTAGATCACGCACATCACCACGCAGCACGCCACCGCTCACACGACCATGAACATGCACGTGACCATGAACATGCACGTGCTGATTCACATCCCCATGCACGTGAGCATGAGCATGAACATGCACATTCCCGTTCACATCCTCATGCAAATCATGACCATGAACATGAACATGCTCGTTCCCATCCTCATGCAAATCATGACCATAAACATGAACATGTTCATTCACATCCTCATGCACATGACCAAGGTCATGTACATGAGCATTCACATCCTCATGCACATCATCACCACATGAACATGAACATGAACATGTTCATTCACATCCTCATGCAAATCATGAACATGAACATGCCCGTTCGCATCCCCATCCTCATGACCACGAGCATGAACATGAACATAAACATGCTCGTTCACATCCAAATGAAAATCATGACCATGAACATGAACATTCAAATGAGCATTCACATCCTCATGCACACCATGACCACGAACACGCCCATAGGCGCCACGGGCCCGCATCTCAGACATGTGCCAGTACGGACCAAATGTCGTGCCATGAACCCGAGCTTGGTCCATGGAAGGATGCTCATGCAACCTTCTATGGCTCACCTGATGGCACAATAGGTGCTCGATTTTTCTTTTCGTTTTCTCTTGTTGCATTGCATTCAAATGAGCTGATAGATTATAAAATTATGTGTAGGGGGAGCATGCGGGTACGAGGAAAGTGATAAACAAATATACGGTTCGAAGACAGCAGCATTGAGTAAAGCATTGTTTGACGACGGGATGACGTGTGGAGCTTGCTTCGAGATCAAATGTGGCGAAGCAAGCGAATGGTGCAAACCCGGCAAACCATCAGTGCAAATCACTGCCACGGACTTTTGCCCTCCAGGGGTGAGGGATGGTGTGATTCACCTAAAGAGCACTTCGATCTATCGCAGCCCGCGTTCCACAAGATCGCTGAGCACAAGGGTGGTGTTGTCCCAATCAAATATCGCAGGTGAGGAGCTTTCGAGCATCTAAGACATTTGCATGCGATCACATTTAATTTGAACGATTCAATTTGATTTTGTTTGGTTTTAGGGTTCCATGCAAGAGACATGGGGGTATTCGATTCAAAGTGACAGGGAATCCAAATTTCAACATGATTGGAATCACAAACGTGGGCGGCGCTGGGGACGTGGACAAGGTGGAGGTAAAGGTCGGAGAGCAATGGACGGCATTGAAACACAACTACGGCGACAAGTGGGATACCAACGCAAACCTAGTCGGGAAGAAGCTAACCTTCAGAATCACAACTAGCGACGGCAAAAGCGTAATCACGGAGCAAGCTGCCCCAAAGGACTGGCAATTTGGTCAGACTTATCAAGGCAAGAACTTGGCATGAACACCAACCTCTAAAGCATCTTTATGCAGAGGTCTAGCTAAGGGAAACGTAATCTATTTCCGTTGGAAAAATAATAATAATAATTCAAGAGAAATGTGCATAATACTACAAAAACGAATGATCATTTGGAAGACTCAATTTGTGTCATATATTTGGCCTTAAGGCTACAACATGTTTATATACAACATTCGAGCAAAATTGGTTATATGACCAAAGAATCACGACCAAACATGGCCATCATCCACCTTCTTTTGCTTCTTTTTCTTCCTTCTTTGCTCTGTGGTTTGCAAAGCATGATGGGCATACTGTGCGCGGATCTCCAGTAATTTAGTTTTTGCATCCCGAAACGGTGCATCAGACTTTGCAGCCATCAATTGCTGGGACAGTATATACAAGTTATTATTAACCCCTTTAATGATTTAAATTGAAGACAAGGGGCTCAATTCTAACTACTTACCTTTACATGGTCCATCGCCGCCAAATTGAAGCCTAATGTATCTTTGCATTCCTGACGAAACAGAAACGTCAATTTGGTTACATGTCCAATCAGAAAATTGTTTGCAAGGTGAAATCGAAGAATTGAACTTGAGAAACCACTGAGTATCACAAATCGTGGTGGTGACTAGCCAAGTTTAAGAGCCAAATCTCATCTCTGATATGTTGTTATTCAAGTTAAATTTGTCAATATTTCCTCATACATGAACAGACAGAAGCATCATAAGAAGATTTGGAGTATGATAACTTTTAAAGGGTGTGGTTTCTAGTGGCATTAGGTATAGATATCTTGAACATACAGGCAAATGCACAGAGTCAATTCTTTCCAGATATTAAAAGCATCCATAGCATCCACTTTCATTTATCAACAGAAAAAAATCAAAAGAAGTTTTCTTATCAAACATTCTCAAATATAGTTCTCCTCGTGTTATGAGCATACTGCACATATCAATGAAAAAGATAAATTTAAAAGGAAGGATGCATTCCAAGCTAGACGTCTATTATATGTCTATTATCAATGAATACGATAATTTAAAAGGAATGATGCATTCCAAGCTAGAGGTCTATTATTATAGCTTAAAAGCACCTTGGTGGAGCAGGTTTTATCAAAATTCATTAAAAAATTACCTTGACCCTTGCATGCAAGATGTCTTTCAGAAGAGATAAGATAGGTCTAGCAGAGACAGTAGAGGTTAGTTGGTAATGATGGATTTGCAGCAACACAGTCGAAACCCGACACACAAGTTCAACCTGACAACAAAAAGAACTCCAAATGAATTATGTAAAGGGTATGGTCAAGAAAAGCAGCCATCAGAGATTGATTATTCTTTTGACTGTTCCAGTTATTACAGCCAAAATACTTTTTCAATTTCAAGTCTACACTTAGAAACACTGACCTTTTCAGAGTAAGCAACCCACTCTTTCAAATAGGATAGAACCCTTAAGGAATCAGAGAATGGCAGAGCCTGCAAAATTGCATGAGTAAAAATAGATAATTCTTATTTCCCCAATTGAGGAACACAGAATACCAGATTAAGATAGTGCTAAATTTTCCTAGTAACATATCCACATCAGAAAGCCAAGGAAACAATTACGGTATAAACTAGGAGATCTGTGACTAAATATTCTCTTTTTCTTATATCTCGTCATATGAGAATATTCCTGGTAATCGTTCTTTTAGTGGAAATTTGGAAGAAGAAAGAGTACACAGCCAACATGGTCACTAACAAGGAGTATACTGTCAGTCAACATAATTAAATATACAAAATTTCACAAGCAGAAGCAAAATCAACCAACTTACTAGCAATGCCTGCTCCAAATCATTGGTGTGAACACTTGATACTGCACGCAGAACAAAATCAGATGGAGAAAGGCCAAGCATAAGAATGTTTGGCTGGAAATCAGCAACCTTCCCTTTGATCTCTCCTGAAAACCAAATATGAAAAAAGGGCTCAAGATGACATTAGAAATACGTTTAGCTTTTGTAGGGCTGTTCAAACCTGAAGGAGCATAAATAACAAAAGAGAAAAACATGAACGAAAACATGAATTTTAGACTTTAATCATAAGTGAAAACCATTCTGTACTTGCACCATGACGAGATATAAAATACAAGCACCTCATGTTCTGCAATACGCTTCAGTTCTTCCTCAGCTATATCCAGTGCTTCCATGATGGAGTCTGCTGCTGTTACAGTTTCTCCAGTTCTCTTTCCTGCTATTGCCACAGCCCCCTCTTCTGGTAGTTCCTCTTTAGGGGCATACTTACTCTCAAATGGATTATCAATGTCAGTCTCAAACATCTCTTCCAGCCTCTTTTCTTTTTCCTCCTGCAAAGAGGAGTTACATAATAAGACAGAAAATCACGCAAACATCTCATCAAAAGCAGCAGCTACATACAAACTTGGCATATAGATTTGATTATCTTACATTCTTACTGTCAAAGTAATAGATAATGCAACAAAAGTTATAATATTAACTGAACATTGAAGGAAAATGTGTGCACAACACATTACCTCAATGAAGAAGGGCTCTTCAGTACGATCCCAACGGCGAATAGATCTATCAAGAGATCCTGTTAGAAGAAAATCCCCATGATTGCTGATTGCAAGACAAGAGACCTCGGAATGATGACCTTCAAGAGTTAAAAGCAATTCAAACTTGTCTGCATCCCAATATTTCACTAAACGATCTCTTCCCACACTGAACAAGTAGTGAGTATTTTTGACAAACTTAACTGCCTCGACACTACAATGAAATTAGAGTTTCTGATTTAGCAACTCAAATAATATATTTAGGAGATGGAAAAGAGAATCAGTAGAATTGGACTTTTTACAAATTTCTTCACAAGAGCCATTACCTATCAGCATGAGCAAAAAGGGACTTATGGCAGTCACCAAAATCCAGTCCCCAAATCTTCAGGTTTTTGTCCGCAGAGCCAGTAACAATCAAATCCCCATCAGAAGATATGTCCATGCATAACACGGGCAGCTTATGGCCATACAATGAGAGGAAAAATTTAAGGGTATCCATGAAGAAGACCTGATCGAATGTGCCAGCAATTATTAAAATATCAGAAAGATCCAATTAAGTATATTTTAAATTTTAATTTTGTTGCTTGGATTAAAGCTGCAAACAGAAATGAAAGTATTAAAAGTGCAGATACAAAAGGTGGAAACCACAGCCATGTTCCTACACCGACAAAAATATTCATTTGTATACTAATTACTAGTAAATGAAAATAACTCATAGGTACACAGCATTAAATCAACTGATAAGAAGATTTCTCTGTAAAGATGGAGCATTCAGTGTCATCTATTACATGCAAAAAAAAGGACTCTCTGTTTGAGGCAGTAATGTAAGAGAATCTGATATGAGATACAGGCAACTAAAAGAGCCATCGAACCTTCACTGTGCAATCCAACAAGGCAACTGCAATATGTTTACCCTCCGGGCTGACAGCGATTACAACAACATCATCATTCATTTTCAAATTTCTCACTGGAGATACTGTAAGATGTTTATGATCCTGTAAAAAAGATAACATATAAATACCGAATAGGCATGCATATGTTATAAAGTTTGTGACCAGCAGAAGATTTGGTAAAAGAAACAGGAAGAGATAAGAAACACACTTGACCAGGTTTCTGTGAAAAATCATACGCCCAAAACTTGACATCCTGGTCTGCACTTCCTGTGACAAAACCATCCGGTGCTGAAGCAATAGACCTGACATCACCACCATGAGCTTCAACTACGTCAACACAAGTACCACTTCTTACATCAATTATTTCCAATGTCCCCTTTTTTGTACCCACAATGGCATACTTATTACCAGGTACAAAGAGGCCACACAATCCATAACCCGAATCAATAGTTCGAAGGCAAGTCCCCGTGCTAGGGTTCCATATCTTGATCGAGCTATGGCTTGTGGACATCAAAAGAGTATTATCCGAGCTAAGTGTTACACTTCTGATAACAGAACGATGTCCCTGGAGTTCAATTGCACTTGTCTTTTCTGAGGAAGTGCTGTCAATTGAATAGATTTCTAATGAATTATTGTCTAAAGACAACGCTAAAGTTGCCAGTGAGCCTTTTGCAGTTATAGGAGAAAAACATATTGCGCTTATCTTCTTCTTAGATTGTACCGGCTGAAGAGGCTTGAATATGTCAGGAACTGTAACTAGGAGCTCACTACTCTCTTCAACTTCCACACTTGTACTTTCATTTTCAGTTATCTCAGCCTTATTTTTAGAAGTTTTTTTCTCCTTTCTGTTGATTCTCCTTTTGGCCTTCCTTTTAGATTCAGAATCATCCAGAACACGAAATATCTCAACAAGTTTTCCAGCAACCTGACAGACCAGTAAATTACCGGTTTTATTGAACCGCACCATGGAAACTCTATCCTTGCTCTGACGCTGTATATCACCGAAATGCTTCATAACTTCCCATTTGTTTCCAGCAGGGGATTTTCATTGTCAACATCAAAATTAATTTTTTCAGGCTCAGTTTTTACATCAGCTGCGTCATTCTTAATTGAATAAAACCTGAGCTCTGAGTCACATGACCCAGACACTAAATACCTTTCATCAGGATCAATATCAATTGACCAAATTTCACTATGATGACCACTAACTATCTGTACACAATGTTGGGTTTCAAGATCCCAAACCCTCAAAAATCTGTCCTTTGAGGAGCTAACCAACTTTTTACTGGAATCTAGGAACACTAGATCAGTGACCTATTTCAAAATGAGAAAGACAAAGTGAGAAAAATGCCATACAAATTCAAGATGGGATGATATAAAGAATAGTGCAATTTTATCAGTTGAAATCGTAAATCGAAAAAGAATCAGATGTAATAAAAGACGTCACTTAAACCTGGTCGCGATGCCCTCGAAGGCGAAAAAGCCCTGCTTCACCAATTACGTCCCATAAAATGATGTCACAGTCTTTGCTCCCTGAAGCAAGTAAAGACCCAAGCTTGTTGTAGCGAAGAATTGTCACAGCAGATCTATGTCCATTTAGAGTGGTCTCGCATGTTCCTTTCTCACTATCCCATATTCTTACAGTACCATCGGCATAGCCACCTGCAATCTGAAAATCCAAGCCCATTTATCAATTTATCCAACATAATAATCTACATTGTCTGCATCATTCCCAGATTTTATTACTGAAAATGAATTTATCAGGAGAGTTACAATTACCCATCATTGCTTAAACAGATATGTAAATCTTTATTCAACTTCCTAAGCTTATATGTGACAGCTAACGCCCATCAAAATATAAAAATGTCTTCGCTTGTGTAAGTGGGTGCCTGCGGGTAAATATAATTACGCATACTTATTCGTTCATAATATTAAAAACAGTTCCCTATTCAAGAAGCAAATAAATTCCAGCTCCAAATAGAACTTAACATATTAGCGCATTGAAATAAGCAGATGGAGAGCAATACCAAGGAAGACTGAGTAGCGGCGATGGCGGTGACGGCTAGCTTGGGGCCGCGAGATGTGGAGGTAGGTGACGGCGCTAGGGCTTTGGTGCAGATTCCCTGGCGGACGTGCCACACTCCGAGCTTCTCTAGCCCCGCCGCGAAAAGGTGTTTGCCGGAGCTGTCGTACGTTATGTTACAATCAACCGACACTATCACCCCGAAAGCCTCCGCCGGCTCGTATCTCAGGTATGCCTTAACCATCGCTTCTTACTACTTCCCGGCCGGTGGTGGCGGAGAAGTTGGCTTCAGCTGAAATGATGAATAATTAGGTTGAGGGTTTAAGGTTTAGGGTTTAAGATTGATTTTAACTTTTCTTCTGAATCATTTTCACCTGTCACACAGGTTAGGCCATTGGGCTTTGTAATACAAAATAATAGTCAATTTGGGCCTAAAATAATAAAGTGAGCCCATTAATCGAATTTAATCGTAGTTCACTAAGGCCCAATTGCAGAAAACAGATATGCTTGTAGACGATTAATTTTTTTATTATATCCCTTTAAAAATTGGTTTTTTTATATACTTCATCCGTCTCCAAACTGTGTTCTTAGTTTTGCTTTTTTATACATCTCCTAAAATAATCCATACTTATTACTTTCAACAACATCTTTTATTTATACATTTTAACACTCATCACCCACCAATATCCCTACTTATTACCTCGATAATACCATTTGTTTAAACATTCTACAACACATGGTCCACTAGTAATTAATTTATAACTACACTAATGTGAAATTCTTACTCCACTCACAAAATACTAAACAATTTTTATTAAAACTCGTATAAAAATTCTCATAAACATATTTTGGGAACAAATGGAGAGAATGTGTCTAAAAAAATCATGAAGAGAGGAACTCTATTAATTGAAAGGGAACAGAAAAAAAATAACCGCAAGTTATAAAAATAACTTTACATCCAAAAGAGACCAAAAGGAAACATCAAAAATGTTGAATTTTTGTAAGTAGTTGGAACTGACATGTTGATGCGTATTGTTGTAGTAAAATATTTAGGTGACATTGAGATCAATTTTGGATCTTTTTACAACGATTCTTTTCTCAAAAAGGTGAAAATTAATCCAAACATAAGATTAAATAATTCAAATAATCACATCCTACTCTATCCTATCAATCTTATTTATCCCATCCATCAAACCAAACAAACCATAGAGTGATCCAACTTCAAGTGAATTGGGAAATATTATGGAGGTCAGCAACCTTTAATTCAATCTAAAGATACTTTCTCTCGATAATTTTGTTGGCAATTATATCTGATAAAAAAGGTGGTTTTACTAATTTATTATTTTTAATGAAATTTTAGTGTGCAATCGCTATTTTATAGCTCTAAATATAAAGCCATTACCTCAAAAATAAAAGTATAAACCCGTTGAATTTAGATATATTATTAAGTTATACTCATTTTTTGAAATTTCAGTGGAAGTTGAAACTTTAAACTTATAATTTTCACAAAATTTTATTTTATGATAGGTTATGTTGGATTCAAACTGGACGGGTAAACGGAGGAGACTATTCCCTAATTAGTACTCTTTCTTGAATTATTTTTCTTCCCGTATTTTTATCCTATTAAAAGGGCAACATATTCTCAATATGAGTATTAAATACTTCATTCATCCATCATATTCATTTTTTTATTTTAGTAGCACAAGTTTTAATAAATTATGAGTGAAGATAATAAACGAAAAAATTAATAGGTATTGGAATTAAAGAGGTAGGCTATAAACATAATAAATGAATATATTAATTGATAGTGGAATTAAAAAAGATGGATCATGAGTTATTTTTTTATAGATAAATTAATATGGTTAAGGTAAAATTTATAGAATTATGTTTCCAAAACAGAAAATGAACTTTTTTTCTTATAGACGGATAAATACAAAATTAAATAAATTTATTTGATTGACAGAGTGAGTAACGATCATTCAACAATTGAAATAAAGAAAGACATATAACATGGATGTATGATTGATGATGGGACTTTTGAAATTTTAGTGTTTGGCACTTGCTCTTGTTCAACCATAATTGATATGAAGAACATGTAAAAGGTCAGTCGCGAGAGATATTGATCATCTGATTGGGTAACATTATAGATTAGGTGGGGGCAATCTTTGGTTTTACCCAATTAGTTATTTATCACATTAAGATGCGTATAGACTATTGGACCCTAGTAAAAAATAAACTGCGGCCTAAATTGTCTATAACAGAATAAAATATAATGGATACGTGTTTAATTGGTAACCTTAATCATCTTTTCCGGAATAAGAGACTTTTAAAAAGTAAACTTACATTGTCCGCAGTTGGAGTTTAATACATTTGGTAAACTGCGGTTTTATAGTTAGTTTTTTATTTTAAATTTCTTTTAAAAGCTAAAATATCATGTTCAACGATCGTAACTTATAAAAATATTATCACTTCGCATACAGAACTACATATCCTCCGAAGAATTTGAATTTGATTTCGAAGATAAAAATCAGGTAAAAAATTATATGCATTTGGATGTGTGGTACATCCATTCTAACTAAATTTAATATATTAATATTTAATTATGGTTCTTTAATCATTATTAAAATTTAATTCAAAACAAACACACCATTATGGCAGCAATTAAAGTATTTAAGTAGCTTGGGAAACTAGAAATTCAATTTGAGGGGTTTTGGGTTTGATGGGGTCTGTGCTTTCAGACATCTTCTTTGATGGCTTTTATATACCGCAGCAAAACCTTCTACGAGAAATTTTTGCCTCCAGACAAATTTTGTTACTAAAAATAAAAGCTCAAACCAATCTTGACGAACTTGTTTTAGATCATTTTCTAATTTTTTAATATATAAAATTAATATTTTTAACTGTAAAAATAAATAATTATATATAATATAATTAATATTATTAATTAATATTATTAAATAATATTATAAATATGTACATATAATATAATATCGGTGGGCTTTTTAACCCGAAACCCGAGTGTAGGCTGTGGTTTTTTCAAGCGGGCTTTTTAGGTTGGATTTTTCGGATCTTTAAATTTAAGCCCAAACCCAATTTGAATTCGAATATAAATATCAGGTATTGCAAACGTGGGCCTTCCGAGCTCATTTTGCCGTATCTACCATGCATCTAAATTTACCGAAGTATGCATCAATAAAATATTTACGGAATGAATGAAATACAGCTCAAGTTGATTAAGAAAATTCTAATATTATTTCCAAGTTTGTCTGAATAAACCTCACATCTTGAGGTAAAAGAAGGTATATTCCGAGTTCAAGTTGGGTGTGTGTCTTTGGCGTTGGTTTGACTAATTAGTTTGTCAATGAACTTACTACAGCGACTGCTGATTAGTGATAATTATTATATATTCGATTCATTTCTAATTTATTTCAATACATTATAATTTCATATTGGACTATGCTTCTAACATCTAACCACTGTGGGCCCAGTAGATGCACGGATATTTTGTTTTATTTTTTTAATTTAGGTACTGTCTGCCAATACAAGTTTACCAAAATATATTGTAAGTTTTTAAAGTTACTATATATTTTTTTTTGTTGCTTAATACGGTTTTTTTGGTATACAAACGGTTACCATCGTCTTTGTCACATAACTATGTCTAGTGGGTACCGGGTTACATTAATTTACTGAATTATTTTCAAGAAATATAAAATATAGACATCAAACTTCCAAATAAAATGTAAGTTGGCTTTGACAGATTCAATCTAAGATGCAGTCCTAATTTTATTTGTTTGGCTAATTTATTTTTAAAAAAAAGTTAAAGTATAAGGAATGATAATTCCCTCTTTATCATATGATCAGATGCAGAACTATCTCTAAAACTGTAGAATGATATACGGGATTTTCAAAAGTGTTTTTCTTGTAATCAGTTATTCTTCTTCCTATTATTTTGTCTTATTGTTATTCTTATTATTTGAATTTGAATAAACCTCATCTTTAGGGCAAAAAAATTGTTGGGAAAATCAATTCCCATTCAAACTTGGTAGAAGCAAGAAATAAGAAAAAATACGACACAATCAACAACACAAGAATTTAACGTGAAACTCCAATCAGGAGAAAACCACTACCACGTAGGAAAATCCACTATACGATAAATTTCTACAATCACACAAGATTTCACCTCACTCCTGGCTCCCAACCCCTACACTCTTACAAGCCTTTGAATAACTCTCACCTTACCACAAACCGAGATAAGGAATTTAACTAGAAATCAAACACAAGACTAAAGTATACTACTTGGTGCACTTGTATCAAAGACTTAGGAGCTCCTTAAATAGCCTAAGGACTCCACCTACTTTGATAGCAAAATCAACGTGGGACAAAATCCCACATCCCACTTTCATTTTAACAATTATCCCAACAATCTGCTTGTAAGAGTGTAGGGGTTGGGGCCGAGAGTGAGTGAAATCTTGTGTGATTGTAGAAATTTATCATATAGTGGATTTTCCTCCATGGCCATGGTTTTTCTCCTGATTGGAGTTTCCACGTTAAATTTCGTGTTGTTGATTGTGTCGTATTTTTTCTTATTTCGCTTCTACCAAGTTTGAACGGGAATTGATTTTCCCAACAATTGGTATCGAGCTCGGTTAAGGTCTCTTGATATTCCAAGTATGCTCGTGGTTGCAAGATTGTCGATCTTCCACATCGAAAGGATTTCTTGAGAAAGATGCGGGGTGTCTCTTGTGAGACGGCTATTCATTTTGGTGGAGAAGCGATGCGTCAAGGCAACTTCAAGTCGAGGAAGTTTGACGTGGAGAAATTTGATGGAAGAATCAAGTTTGGCTTGTGGCAAGTACAAGTCGAGGATGTGTTGATACAATCGGGTGTGCATGAGGCTTTAAAGAGGTGTGGAAGAACCAGCAAAGTAGCGATTAATCGTCCGGTGGAGTCGATCAAGGTGGAGCGGATTCGACAAAGGGCTCGACCATGATGTTAACAATGTCATCGGGGATGTGATGATATTGTTGGACCGCATGTGCATTGGTTTGGCATGGATGCGAGGTGTGCGGTGAAAGGATGTTGATGGTGAGGAACTTCTATGAGGGCCAAAGTTAGAAGTTGCACCATAATTTTCACAAGGTTTTCGACATGTGTGAAGGAAATTCTTAGAATGGTTGATTCTAAGTGTTCTACTCTTATGGTGGAGTAGGTTTATTCTCTGTTTTGAGGATGATGATTCTTGGGTTAAGAATCATGATTGTCGATGAAAACAATGAGGTTTATTCTCTTTTGAGGATGATGGTTCTTTGGGTTAAGAATCATGATTGTCGGTGAAGACGATGGAGTTTTTCTTTCATTTTAACAAGGTGGAGATTGTTGGGATAATTGTTAAAAATGAAAGTGGGATGTGGGATTTTGTCCACGTTGATTTTGTTATCAAAGTAGGTGGAGTCCCTTCAGGCTATTTAAGGAGCTCCTAAGTCTTTGACAAGTGCACCAAGTAGTATACTTTAGTCTTGTGTTTGACTCAGTTAAATTTCCTTATCTCGGTTTGTGAGTAAGGTGAGAGTTATTCAAAGGCTTGTAAGAGTGTAGGGGTTGGGAGCCGAGTGAGAGTGAAATCTTGTGTGATTGTAGAAATTTATCATATAGTGGATTTTCTCGTGGGCGTGGTTTTCTCCGGATTTGGAGTTTCACGTTAAATTCTTGTGTTGTTAATTGTGTCTATATTTTTTTCTTATTTCTTGCTTCTACCAAGTTTGAATGGGGAATTGATTTTCCCAACAAAAATTTGGTATCAGAATATTAGTGATCAAGAATTCAAGTTTACTGTTTGAATTCGCCCAACATACTCTTTTACTAATATATTCCAATAAGTTCGTCACATTGGCTGGCGTCAATAAAAAGAAAAATAAGTTAATTTATCAAATTAATTGATCTTTAGTTTATTATGAAATATTATAACACACCTTGGATTGTGTTCTAGCATCTGAGTTGTTTTACGTTTAACTAAAAAGCATCCTTTTGGTGGGGGTTTAAAGTCTAATTGTTCATGTTCCACTAATTTAATCCACAAACCGAAAAATATCTCGCATATGAAATGACAGGTGGCAGCAAAGGATCATCCCAACCAAAAGCATAAAATTCGTAGAACATAATTAGATAAGCATCGATTTTTGAAATAAAAATTAGGCGGCGGTGGTGGTCGGCGGCTGCCGGACAAAAACCTAGCTGGAAATGGTTGCTGAAAACTTTCTGATAATGACAACAAAGACGGTATGAAGATGCTCTGCGTTCGTGGATTATTAGCTTAACCACTAATATCCATTTAGCTACATTTCATGCAATTTTCAATTTAATTATTTTATTTTACTTTATTTCTCTGGGGACGTTAAAAATATTGTTTTAATCAAATGTTATACAATTATTACTGAAAATGACAAATATTTAGAACGTATTTGACTATATTTATTTTAGAGAGTTTATAAGATGTTTCTAGAACTTATAATGTAATATCTCAAAAGTTTATAAGTTGTCAAAATGTTTAGATAATTGACCTTATAAACTAAAAAAATAATCGTGAATTAAAGAGAGAACATCATAGTTAGAGAGTTAAAATTGATAAGAGATAAAGTTGATATAGAAAATAATGAACCATAATAATGTTATTTTAATAAATTTATTGTTGTTTATAATTTTATGAAAAAATAAATCGAGATTGATGAATATTAGAATTTATTTTCATAGTTTATAAGTAGTTTAAGGACTTATTTTATCAAACACTTCGCAAGAGCTTTTAAGATAGTTTAAATAACGTATAAACTCAATCAAACACCCTATTAGTACTACTCCGATTTATTCTGTCAACGCTTGGCATATTTTGAAAAAAAAAGTTCTTCTTGTCCTCTGTTTAGATAGTAATTTATCTCTAAGAATTCGTTTTAATATCGCATCACTGAAGCCTATGCCACATGTTAATTTTGTGTTATTATATATAAATATTTTTTTCCTAAGTTGCTCTTGACATATGTTAACTTCTCGTGATTTGTAACTATATTCCTTATCTAGCTTCCTCTGAACTATTATGTCTTTGCTCCATATCTAAAATTGTATTTATATCTTTGAAAGCATACATTTTTATTCCAGAATTACTTAATTTGTATTACATAAAACTATGATATATTTGAAATTATATATGTAATGTAACTGTATACATAACATTTTATATTCCAATTTTCACAAATATAGATCCGCAGTTCCGCGCGCATTTATGTTTACTATTATGCATTCCTCGACATTGATATGATTATATTCCAAATTACTGATTTTATTTATTTGATCTTATATGAATATACGTATATAATTATGTATTTGCCTAAAGCATGCTCTGTTATGAATATCTATATCCATGGAAAATAGTAGAAATTGATGTGATGAATTAGGATGAGTTTGTTAAAGATTATAATGAGAAAAGGGGAAAAGTGGGGGGTGACAAATGTTTCGCAAGTAAAGGCTGTCTTTGTCTATGAATACTGACCAACTTTAACCATGTGTTTCCAATGGGCCGGCTCAACTGAGTTAGTGCCATTGCCATAACCACGAATAAGATTTGGAAAATATAAAAATAGAAGAAAAAATATGATGAGGTGGTATTGTTTAAATTGTTTTTTTTACCATTATGATATAATTAACTAGTGTTACGATTGTAATAATTTTGTTTTATATCTAGACTTTAAAAACTTACTTAATACTCTTTAAAGAAATATGTTTAGTTGGCTCCCTCAGTATTATTTCTGACTCAACCACTTATATGATGATTTAGCTATAATTATTGTCCACTTGTGCAAAATTAAAGTTCTTATCTCTTGATCTGATTATAATAGCATTTTCTCTTAGACTTTATAAATTATTAGATACTAATACAATTCCACCGACTGTGACAATTACAGCACCGAGCCATACAAATACAAAATAATATTGTGTTGGAAATTACGGATATAAGTAGTTAATTAAGTGAACAAAACCGATGAAAAAGTTGAAAAACTTTCCAAACGCATACATCTGTGGCCCACGCGTCACTGTCTGTGAGGGCCTTGGAATAGGTTCGTGGAGTGCGAAACAGGTGATCAAGAGCTCATCATTTTTCTTGCTGGGTTTGAATAAACGTGATTAATAAATGAGCTTTAGGGAAAATAAATTATGAGTTTATGTATATAGGAAAACACAATAGCCTAGTTGAGATGTTGAATTGGCCCCTACCCCTACCCACAAAAAATATTCAAAGTTTCGTACTTAGTAAAAAGCAACAGCGTTGTTAATTAGGCAAACTGCAAACCGAATCCCCAAGGCTTGCTTGGGTTTATTTTCAAGACGTATATTTAAATAAAAATATATTTTCGGAGTTTATTTTGAATGAAACTTTATATTTCTCTATCCTAAAGGCTTGAGCAAAAATCTACATGCAAATTCCTCATGTATATTTATAATTTGGGAGAACATAATAAAATAAAATGATCTACCGGCCAATCCAACTTTACCAAATAAAAAATAATATGGTTGGATATTATGTTTATAGATTTGTCAACCCACGAAAATGAGATTGAAAACAATCGTGCTTTACATGTCATGATTTATGTTTCATATATAACTTCCGATTTATTTTATTACAATCTTATAGTGATGTTTATTTGGAGTATAGACTCCTTTGACCCACAAAAATGAACTAAATACTTTATACTTGTATAGATCCAATACTTTTATAATTTTTAAGGAGGTATTATTTGGAACGGATACGTGGACATTTGACAGATTCTCAATGGGTGGGCCTAGTCGACCCCACTGGACCAAAATTATTTTCTTACTTTTCATTGGCCCCCTCAATTCTTAATCGTTTGGCTTTTTCACTACAAGGGCTTCAATTATTTTGTCTTGTGTGCCGCTTTGGCAACGCTTGTTCTATATGTCATTAATTGCTTAACATGAGGTCTACCCCTCCCGGTCACATTTTAGTAAAGATATTGTAATTGTGCGAATTCATTTAATTAGAAGATTTAGATAATGCTCCCATATAGTAAGCATGTCGCAAATGCTAATATAATAATTGAAACTAAATCCATGGGTAAACATATATTTCAAATTGTAAATATTGTCTATATAATTTATTTGGGATTATCTAATAGTAAAGTGGATTTATGTGATCAAAATATCACATATTCGAACCTCATTAATACATATAGAGATATGAAAAGGTAACGATTGAAAATTTTCCATAAAGTCAATAAAAATATAATTTATATTTTATCAACAAGATCATAGTTAGAACCGATAATGATATTTGAATGCTTCATAATTTTTTAGACAAAGTATAAGAGAGGAGGGGATTATTCCTCCACGTATGATAAATTTAGAGGGAATTCCGCCCTCTCTCACCATGCGCGTGCCCGACGTAAAATCATATATAATAATTAGTCACATATATCTTATATATATATAATAAGATATTTATACAAAATATAATTTATCTTATATATAATAATTAGTCACATATATCTTATAATAGAATTGGATGCATATACATGTAACTTATAGATTTATATAATTAGCGGCATTTACAAATTTACCTTATATGATTAGCCATGTGTTCATATAATGCAATGAAAGGTAAATTGCAAGATTCGACTAATTAATTCAATCATATTATAAATAAAATTTAGAATTAAGAAGTTAAAAAAATGAAGAATTTAAAAAGTTAAGAACAAAAGTCTTTAAAATTCAAGGATCATGGATATTGTTGTGCTAGGGATGTTTATATTGAGTGGGGAGCTGATAGGATACGGCCTAACCACCCTACCCAAGATCGTGCCCAATACGAGTAACCCCGACATCAAGCTCTACTGGACAAGTTCGCCCATGAAGACTCCTAAAGTCGGTGGGAACGCAGAAAGCTCACCATATCTAAAGAATCCTAATTCAAGAAGGGATAGGATCTCGAATCCCAGTAGAGAAGACTTGATTCGAGATCAGGTCAATACATTGTGTATAAATAGAGGCTAGATTAGACAACATAGATCATTCACTCTCTTTGTATTCACTTCTTATACTCTCAATACACATACTCTCTCTCTCTTGCCCGTGGACGTAGATCTTATTCACGATCGAACCACGTAAATCTTTGGTGTTCTTAGCATTTATTTCCTTACGAAATTAAGATCGATCCTTGGCGCCGTCGTGGAAAGCGAAATTTTGTGTTTTCGATCAACCACCGTTTACAGGGAAATAATCATGACCAGGTACACCAGAAGCCATGCATCCAGGACCGTCGCCGGCAACAACAACGCTGACGGCGAAAGGGAACGACGAGCTCAGCTCGGGAAGAGCCCAATCAGAGAAGAAACCCCCGAAGGACATATCCAAAGTCTCGACGAGCACGGACACCCCGCCTGCAGGAGGCAGGTTACCATAGCGAAGGAAATCGCAGCAATAATCCGAGGGAACATCCGCTCATAAGTAAACCTCGACGACGCCGTCGCGGATTTCTCGAGAAAAATAAGGAGAGCTTTCTCGGTACCTCGGCAAGCGTGGTCGCCACGTCCCAAGAACGAACACCGAAGCCTCATCTAGATACGAGGCATCACAACGAGAGGTCGGGGCCCAAGCCGACCGCGCGAGCGAACGAGCAACGCGGAGAGGACGTCGTGATCGCCGCGAAGCCGACCTCGATCGCTGAATAAATCCATCCAGTGAACTCCGCCCGGCCTCGAGGGACGAGCAGCGCAGAAAGGCATCGTAGCCGCCGAAGTCGGTCCGAGTCATCTAAACGAGTTCGATCGTCGAACTCCGTCCCGATCTCGTGAGGACGGCTTCGATGGATACGGAAGATAGTCACCCGTTCTCAAATAGAATACTCAACACTTCTCTCCGGGATAAATACCGGTACCAAGCATCGCCCCTACGACGGTGAGGATCCACGAACTTCCTCTCGCGGTTCCAATACAACATGATCAACCAACGTCTCACTCGGTTCATATGTGTAAACTCTTCCGGAGTTACTCGTCGACAACGCCCGCGGTGGTTCGACGCCTACCTACGGAAGCATCGGCCCTATCGCGACTGATGGCGCCTTCCATCGAAGGTTCTTCCAAAAGTCGAGTCAAAACGTCATCGACACCTCCTCACCATAAGGCAAAGCCGTAATGAGTCCATCGATGACTTCATGACAAGGTTTAACAAGGAGTGTTTAAAGGTCGAAGACGTGAACGACTGTTGGTCATCTCTAAACGGCATCTTCATCGGGGCCTTATACCGAGAGATCGTCAATCACGAACCCCGTCTTGCAATGTAGTCGTGGCGATAGCCAACCGGTTCGCCAAAGCGGACGAGGCGACAAGAGAAAACGCGAAGCGCAAGCGGGACCCCGGAAAAAGGAAGAAGAGGCGAAGGAAGGAAGATCGAACCAAGGCGTGGCGCCTTGGAAAGATTACATCGCCCGATAAAATCCGGGCTCGGTCCGCTGACGCCTCGGGCGACCTCAATACACCCCACCGACGGCCGAGGGCGTAAATCTACGCACTCCATATGAACTGCTCGAGAAGCCTCGACCGATGGCGGGGAGGAAGAAGTGCCGACCTATGGATAAATCCGCTCATTCCATGATGATTATGGGCACGACATCGAAGAGTGCAAAGAGCTCATGGGTGAAATAGAGATGCTAGTTCGGGACGGATCCTCAAGAAATACCGAGGACAGTCGCCAAGCCGACCAAAGTCAAAAGAAGAAAAAGAGGAAGAGGAAATTGTGCCCCTACAAAAAAACGAAGCAAAGACCGACGAGGAAGGAGATGACGAGCCCCAATATGACGGGTGGTCTCCACTATTACGGGCTCCCGTGGAGTCACGAAGTCCTCCTCAAGGCCGATGTTCAAGTCCAGAACCGCGAACCTACCAATAAGAGGTTCGAGAAGGACGAGGCGATCACCTTCTCGAAGACGACCCGTACCAGCGACAAGACCCACGGGATGCGTTGGTGATCCGAGCGGTGGTCGCAAATAAGTTGGTGAAGCGTTTACATTCGACAATGGCGTCGGTGAGCATCCTTTTCGAGGAATGCTTTGACAAGCTAGGAGTAGAAGAAGCGCACCTCGCGAAGCCCCGCCGCCACTCAAGCTTCTTCCGGGAAGAGACGCGCCGGAAGGAATAATCGAGCTACCGTCACGGTGGGAAAGCACCAACGACCTCGACCAAGGTGGTGCGGTTCTTCAGTAGTGAAGGCCCACTCGCCGTATAACATCATACTAGGCGAGATTGGTGAACGTAAAGGGCGGTATGTTCAACGTACCACCGACGATAAAAATACCCACCACGAGGGAACAACCGTGATCCGGGTGATCGTAAGAAAGCGAGGAATGTATGCAAGTTTCTACGAGGTGCGGGACCTCGGTCCGGACCCAGGCATAGCAATTAGGAAACCCGAGGAGTTGGAGTCGAGGTACATCGCCACTCCCGGCGGTCGGTGGAAGAGGTCGCATTGTACAAAGATGAGCCATTGAAGGTCGTCCAGTTGGTTTCACCACGGCACGAAGTGAAGGATCGATCATCCAACTCTAAGGGAATTCCGGACGTGTTTGCTTGGTCTCCCCGACATGACCGGAGTTTCGCCGAGTATCATCACTCACCGCTCAACATCGACCGAACATAAAGCCGGTTCGCTGAGCAAAGAATCTTCGCATTTAACGGAACCAAGTCATTCATGACGAGGTGAACCAGCTATTAAAAGCACACATCTTGCTCGAGGTCAAATATCCGACCGGATAGCCAACCGGTGATGGTGAAGAAAGGAGGAGGGATGGCGAATGTGTATTGACTACAACGACCTCAATAAACATTGCCTAAAGGATTGCTATCCCCTTCCGAACATTGACAAGAAGGTCGACGCGTTGGTCGGATCTGAAGTCTTCATTTCTTGGACTTATACAAAGGTATCACCAAGTCCCGATGGACGACGAAGACGCTGCCAAGACGACCTTCATTACCGACTTCGAGTCTTTGCGTATAAAAGATGCCATTCGGCCTTAAAATGCAGGGCTACCTATCAAAGGATGGTGGACAAATTTTTCAACCCCACATAGGTCGAATGTGGAGGTATCGAGACGACATCGTCGTCAAAAACAAGGAAGAGGCGCATGTGTTTCCGACCTCGGATCGTCCTCGGCCTTCTTCGGAAAATCAACCTAAAACTAAATCCCCAGTGCACGTTTGCGGTCCGGTCCGGAAAGTTCTTAGGGTGTTGGGTTTCCTGAAGGGCTAAAAGCAAACCCGCCCAAGGTCCAAACCATTTTGGAAATGAAGATGCAAGACCATCCATGACGTACACAAGCTAACAGTGCATAGCAAGACCGAGCCGCTTTCTTTCAAAAGCCGCGGATAGCGACTACCCTTCTTCAAGGTACTCAAAAGCCCGAAATTCTCATGGGATGATGTACACAAGTCCGTCTTTGAAGATCTCAAAAGCTACCTCGCCAAACTCCCCACTCTATCCGTCCCGAAAGAAGGAGAGGTCCTTTTCCTCTACCTCGCCGCCTCGGACGAATCCATAAGTGCGGTCTTGGTACGAGAGGAAGGACGTCAGCTCCCGGTGTATTTCATTAGCCGAGCACTAAAAGGCCCAGAGACGAGGTATCGACCCTTGGAGAAGCTTGCTTAGCGTTAGTAAATGCCGCGAGGAGACTACGTCCATACTTCCATGCACATCGCATAAAGTCCTCACCGACTACCCACTTTGTAAGTATTGCCCAAGCATCGTGGAGAATCGCGAAATGGGCAATCGAACCGGGCGAGCACGATATATCCTTCGCCCGCCAGCCATCAAAGGTCGAGCCTAGCGGATTTCTTGCCGAGGCTAACCGTCGAAAAAAGCCCACCGAGTCGTGTCGAGACGATGTCGGCCGAACCCATGGTTGAAACACCGAGGAGTCCGGCAACTCTACGTTGACGGGCTTCGGGAAAAGCAAGCGATGGAGCGGTATCTTACTCCAGGCCGGACGACCAAGAGATCACCTACTCACCGGTTCACATTCAAAATACGAACAACGAAGTGGAGTATGAAGCCCTCGATCGCAGGACTTCGCCTCGCTCAAAGTCTCGAGATACGAGCCGTGCAAGTTCACGGCGACTCTCAAGTTGTCGTGAGCAGTGTTGGGAAAATACGAGGCAAAGCGGCGATGAATGAAGAAGTATCTTGAAAAGCAAAAGCTCGCAACGGACTTTCTCACACCTCCGGATAGTTCGCATCCCAAGGGAGCAAAATAGCGGTGACATCTTAGTAAATTGGCCTCGTCATCAACGAGCCCGCCAAGAGATGAAAGTCCAAAGCGAAGCATAGGCGATGCCAAGACGGAGCCGAGGTCAACGTAGTCTCGGATGAAGAACCCAATTGGATGACTCCCATTCGAGAGTACCGGAGAAGGCGAATCGCCCCATGACAAGTTTGGAGGCTAGGAGGATCTGAACAAGTCTGCGATATACAATTGAGCGGGGGTCCTATCTGAAGGTCATATCTCCAACCTCTCCTAAAGTGTTTGGGTCCGAACCGAGCTAATTACGTTCTACGAAATACACGAAGGATCGTGCGGAAGCCACATCGGACCCCGAGCCTTGTCAAAGAAAGTCATGCGATGGGGATACTATCACAACAATGTTCCAAGACTCAATGGACCTCGTAAAAAGTGTCCAAGTGTCAAATCCATGGGAACGCACTCAGGCGCCTCGCACCGACCTCACCTCCATCTGAGCCCTTGGCCGTTTATGCAATGGGGATCGACATTGTGGGCCCTTTGTAAAGCACCGTGACGGCTCCAATTTTAATTGTTGCGATCGACTACTTCACGAAGTGGGTGGAAGCTGAGCCCTTGGCGAAAATCACAAGCAAGAACGCCCTCAACTTCGTATGGAAGAACATAGTGTGTCGCTTCGGCATCCCCCATATCCTCCTTTCGGATAACGGAACACAATTCACGGATAAGACATTCAAAGATTGGTGTCAAGAGCTTCGGATCCAACAAAAGTTCACCTCGGTGGCCCATCCTCAAGCAAATGGTCAGACCGAAGTTACCAACAGGACCATCGTAAAGGGTCTAAAAACTCGTCTCGACCGAGCTAAAGGCCTCTGGGTGGAAAATTTACCACAGGTCTTATGGTCGTACCGAACAACACCTCGGACCTCGAACGGAGAAACACCATACAGTTTGGTGTATGGAACCGAAGCAGTGATCCCTGCAGAGATCGGAGTACCGAGTCCCGCACCATCGACTTCTGCCAAGAAGCAAATGGGGAAAATCTACGAGTGATCTAGACCTACTCGAAGAAAAGAGACCTCGCCACATCAAGAAGCTCGGTACAAGCAACAAGTAGCTCGGTATTACAACCAGCGTGTTAAACCCGACAATTCCAGTGGGCGACCTCGACTCGAAATAATGAAGTCAACAAAGCCCGCAGCTCGGCAGTTGGAAGCCACACGGGAAGGACCTTCACGGGTCGTGAAGTCCTCGGCAAAGGGGCCTATAAGCTCGCTCAATTGTCCGGTGAGCAATTACCCAACGCATG
This sequence comes from Salvia rosmarinus, assembly GCA_036937905.1. Lineage (NCBI taxonomy): Eukaryota > Viridiplantae > Streptophyta > Magnoliopsida > Lamiales > Lamiaceae > Salvia > Salvia rosmarinus. Next base: position 53,465,744 of record CM072818.1, on the reverse strand, counting down.
GCACATCATCCATCTGAAGAAATATTATGCATAAGTGTCAAGGGTCGGGTCTTGTTCGGTCATATTTTTAAAGTCCTGTTTAGAGTCTGAGTCTTATTTGGTGGTCGCGTCATCTTTTATCAATAAAATATTATTTTTACGAGTTCTACTTGTCACTAATGCATAATTAATCTTCACATTATTTACCCTCTACGGAGGACAAATTCCCTCGACGGAGGTCAGATTACATTCGTTTCATACGAATGTAAATTTAAACGCGCGCATGCCTACATACGAGATCAGACTACCTTCGTTTATTTCGAAGCGTTCTCTCTATGTAGATGAAGGGGACCACCCCTCCCGACGACCTCGGCAAAAAACAGGAACCATTCCTACATACGAGATCAGACTACCTTCGTTTATTTCGAAGCCGTTCTCTCTATGTAGATGAAGGGGACCACCCCTCCCGATGACCTCGGCAAAAAACAGGAACCATTCCTACATACGAGATCAGACTACCTTCGTTTATTTCAAGCCGTTCTCTATGTAGATGAAGGGACCACCCTCCCGACGACCTCGGTAAAAACAGAACCATTCCTACATACGAGATCGACTACCTTCGTTTATTTGAGCGGCTCTCTATGTAGATGAAGGGACCACCCTCCCGACGACCTCGGAAAAAGCAGGAACCCTACCTTCGATTTGAGAACGATTTCTTTCATCTATTTCAAGCGGAATTTCTACGAGGACGAACTACTTTCGCATATTACTCTTGTTCAAATACAAAGTCAACAAGAAATCATTCTTATTAAATAAAGATGTACAGGTTACATTTTACGATGACGGAGCGGATCGGGAAAAGTCGAGCCAATCCCAGAAAATCGGAATTCAAAGACTCATCTATACTAATCCTACCTCTACCTCGTCCTTGGTCTATATTACGGGCCCGCCAATGACCTCGATCACTGACGATGCCGCTCTGCGAGCTCGGCCTCGCCACTGATGACGGCGGTCTCGACGCCTGAGGGTCCACGACGTTCGAGGGCAATAGCACGCCTCTCTTGTGTGCGCCACTCCGGATCGTCATAATTTGGTTCATTTATTCTAGGCGAGAAGCTCCGTGAAGAAGAGGCCTCTGCATCCCGTCAAGTATTTCATCGAGCTGTGGTTGTCGGCGATGACGATTTTGTATATGCTCCCGAGCCTTTTAATTCAGCGTCTTGCTCGTGGTGCGGAGGTCCGACCATATTCGCGCCAATACCCGCACAACGGGCGGCAACCTCGACAACCTCGCTTCAACTTCGGGATCGTCATCCCACCATTTCGGTGGATAACCTCCTCGTACTCGGCGTGCTCCTCGCCTATCACCTTGGCCTTCTCCTGGCGACCTCGAACGCCTCCTCCAATTCAAAAGGCGAGCCGGAGCTCGTCGCAGCTCTCCGGCGGCTCTATGTGACATCGACTCACCGTATACATGACCAAGTCGTCCTTTATATGGAGAGTTCGATCTCTTTCAACTCAAGAGCCCGCGATAGGTCTTCGATTCGGTTCAACCAAGGAGAAGCATCAAGCATTTCGAGAGACAATGAATAAAAAGATAAGTTTCTTAACATAAACTTGTGATTTTATTAACATGCCCTTAGCAAAAATCAATGTACATTTACATTCAAAAAAAAAAGAGTGAAAAGATGGGGATCAATCGACCCTCCGGAAGCTTCGCCATGTCCACATTCGCCGCCTCCAAAGCCTCGATAGCCTCGACCTCTTCCGCCTATTTTCGGCCGTCTGACGGCCTCTTTGGGAACCACCGAGTCTCGACGCCTCAAGCATCATTGCACCCCCACCCCTTTGCATGATCGAGACGGTAAAGCGGTCGGGATCCCGATCCACGGACAAAGGCGAACAGACTCCGCGGACAAAAGAACCGGGAGGAGGCGAGGTTCGCGCAAAGACGGGAAGCTCCTTCAGCCGCGGACGAGCACATCAAAATAGGCCCGTCTCGGGACATTATCTTGGTCTCCTCGCACCCATACTGGCTTTGTCCAGTGCAGGTAGTCCTCGGCGACCTCTTCGATTGCATCCGAGACGGCGCGCTTATTAAGCACCTCGGCGCGCCCGAGACCATCCGAGGCTTCGCCGACATGAACGACCTCTCCGCAAAGGCACGGCGTCTCTCCTGCGAGCTCGCCATGTCCGCCTCCCGACGGCGAACCTGTTCCACCTCAGCCTTCATCAAGGCAACCTCGGACTTCGCCGCCTCGGCCCTTGCCGCCTCCTCCGCCACAGCTGCCTCCGCCGACCTGGCCCTTGCCGCCGCTGCCTCAATGGCCGTCGCATCCGCCGCTTTCTGTTTGACGAGGTCCCGGATCTTAGCCTCGGCCTCGGATATTTCTTGAGCAAGGAGGGTATTCTCCGCCTCCACCTCCCGAGCATACCGGGCCACCCGTCAACCGTATGTGGCGCTTCAAGTAATCCGATATAAGATCGGATACTTTTGACACTCGCCGCCACGCCCTCGACCCTTGTATAATATATACATCGGTCGAAGAACACAATTTTATACTACTACACAAAGTATAAGGGCGGTACAAAACCTCGAAAAGAGAGAGGCGGTGACTTGGAACCAATGATCAAGACTCGGCCTCGGCGAGAACCGGGACTCGGGGATTACATCCTTCCGCCTCTTCAAGCGCTTGAGTGGCTGCGGTGAAGGGATCTCAAGGCCCCACACTCATTCCGGCATGTCCTCGAAATCCTTCAAGTCGAGAGGCGGCTCGGCCCAGAGATCGGCTCGGCCACAGAGATCGGCTCCTTCCTTTCTTCTTTTTTCCCTTAATGATTCACTACCGGAAATACATAGGTCAAGATCAACACGTATAATCATGCAATAAAGAAAAAAGTAGGGCCTCACCTTCACCGACTCCACCCTGGAGGTAGGATCATAAGGGCTAAGCCCCGGCGCAAGCTCGGCCTCGAGAAGACCTCGTCAACAAGGCCAATTTTGTCCAGCCTCCTCCAGTCACCAAGCCCTTGTCGACAAACACATCGGCGATCTTATCGATCGCCATGGAAACTCCATATGTCTCGAAACCGATGGAAGAAGAACTTCTTACGCGGTTGGAGATCTTCGATTTAATCTTGGCTTTGAATTTCCTACGGGTGATAGATAATGCCACCCCGAGCCGCCCCTTCGATTCTAAAAAGCGAAGGACAAGCCCCAAGGTCAAAGGAAAATTATGCCTATAGGCATAGACACCTAGGGCAGTCATATGCCGGAATGAGTTCGGCGAGAGTTGGGCAAGAGATAGGCCAAACATCTCTTGGAACTCAACGTATACATAAGGGTAAGGAAGGCGAAGACCACCTTGAGGTCGCCCTCATACACGGCAATAAAACCATCCGGAAGGGCACAAGCCCTATCCTCCGGACGGGGGGCAACGAGCTCAATATTAGAAGGAATACTATATTGAAAGCAGATATCCCTAATATCAGAAATACCTAAGATTGAAGAAAAAGAAGACACTTTACCGCAATCCCCCACTGAGGGGAATCGCAGACTACACTCAGAGAGAGGCATATGGACACGGGTAAAAACAGGCAGAGACACTAACGAATTAGACGGGGAAACAGACACGATTTGACGCTCAGGCGACTCGTTATGAGAAGAAGTAGCCATTACTTACTTTTGTTTATCGATGAAGAAGACAAGAAGCTTCAAGTCGTCAATGGCGCAGAATAACTGCATTTCGCAGAGGAAGGCGAGAGTTTTTGAAAACCGGAGAAATGTAGAAGGCAAAGTGATAAGAGATATTGCGTATCGAGGAAGACATTCCCTAATATGCACTTTATCGGAAACCAATCGCTGCCAATTTAATGCGCATTAAATGCGTATCCGCGCCGAAGACTCAAGAACGGCAAAAATCCGTCTTGACCCCGCTAACGCCCGTCGGTGAAGCCGGTCGAAGACCTCGGCTTAACGCCTCGTCAGGTGAAGCCGGTCAGAAGACCTCGGCTTAACGCCTCGTCAGGTTAAGCCAGCAAGAAGACTTCGGCTTAACGCCCGTCGGTGAAGCGGTCGAAGACCTCGGCATAACGCCCGTCGGTGAAGCTAGTCAGAAGACCTCGGCATAACGCCTCGACAGGTGAAGCCATTCACGAGACCTCGGCTTAACGCCTCGACAGGTCAAGCCAGCCCAAAGACATCAACTTACCGCCTCGGCGGGTTCGGTCGAAGACTTGCTAAACGCCCCGTCGGGTGAAGCGGTCAGAGACCTCGACGCTTAACGTTAGGTGAAGCGGTCGTAAGACCTCGGCATAACGCCTCGTTGCGAGAAGCCAGGACACCTCGCCAGAGATACAAACAACAAACATGACCTCGGCAGACGCCTCTGCGAGCACAGCATACGATATACGACGTTAGAAGCATTGACACACAAAGTCGACAATGAAAAGAATGTCAAAGATCGTCAAACCCCGCTCGTCACAACAACCCCAATCCAGCATGACCTCGTTTCTGCGTCTTTTTGGGGGTTGTGATAGGATACGGCCCAACTACCACGCCCAAGCATCAGGCCCAATACGAGTAACCCTGACATCAAGCTCGGCCTGGACAAGTTCGGCCCATGAAGACTCCTAAAGTCGGTGGGAAGGCGAGCTCACCCATATCTAAAAGAATCCTAATTCAAGAGGGATAGGATCTCGAATCCTAGTTAGAAGACTTGGATTCGAGATCTAGGTCAATACATTGTGTATAAATAGAGGCTAGATTAGACAACATAGATCATTCACTCTTTGTATTCACTTCTTATACTCAATACACATACTCTCTCTCTCGCCCGTGGACGTAGATCTTATTCACGATCGAACCACGTAAATCTTTGGTGTTCTTGCACATTTATTTCCTTACGAAATTAAGATCGATCGGGAGCAAAATGAAAATGATAATATGTTTTATAAAAAAATCAATTTCAAAGTATTTTGATGAAACGATAAAAAGTACAACAATCATCATTAGATCATAGTCTACAACAAAACTCATCAACAGATATACATTTTGTTGTGTGTGTGTGTGTTGGCCTAGTGGTAGAGTGGTTAATACCCGAGGCCAAAGGTCTCGGGTTCGAGTCCACCGTGACGCAGCCTTTAAAATTTCTGTATTAATTGACCAAAAAAAAAGATATACATTTTGTTATGCTCTTTTTGGTGAAGTAGTAGAAATTGATTTATTCTATCTAATTGACTAATTAGTTGTTAATCCATAAATAAATGGACTAAAAATAATCATAATCACAATGTATAATCATGTGATTGTGATTGTAAACAAGAGAACCGGAGGTTATTAAACCATTGTGGTATGGTACACCAACAGTAAAATATGATTTTCTATTTACTCTTACGATATGCTCATACTACATACACAATGCTATTGTGACATTATATCTGAAAGATCAAGCCATTTAATTAGGGGTATACTATGCAGAAACACTTACGTTGATGTCTAAGTAGATATAGTGAAAAAAATGAAAATGGTGATCTCACTAATTAATTATGGAGCCCGTGAAATTATCGCCAATATTAGTCCGAATAGAGAATCACGAAGTCGATAGATGGTCATCAAATACAAACTCGGAGTCAAAGTTGATGGCGCGAAAATTGTCAAGGAGGTATAGTGTTGGTTGAATGCTATCCTGCCCTAACAAATTCTACACCTCTCCCAGTTGGGTAAAAGCAATAGTAGCAGCCAAGCAGATCCAATTTTTCTTATGGAAAATGATGGTGGAATCGTATTGAAAATTTCTTTCAATTTGATTTTTAAAATAAAATAAACATTAGCCAGATCTTTATTTTAGAGCATCATAATAAAACAATACAACTACAAGTAAGATTCATTCTAATAGAATTTTTGCTAGAATATTGATTTGAGAAAAAGGCGATATTTGAAGTATGTTACAAACTCTATTTATAATTATAAATAATACGTAATTGTAAATATAATCTAAATTAATTGTATAATCTTATAATGTTAAGATTTATATGCAATTCGTATGATATGAATTGATTGACATAGGCATTTACCATATTGATGCATTGATTATAGTTGACTAAATTGCATTAATATATTTATACAATCATTTATATATAGCAGTAATTGAGAATATTAAATAAATAAACATTATAATATGTAAATTAAGAAGGCATATAATAGAGATTTAAGATAAATATGAATGAAGGATAGAGGTAATGCTAGTATAGTGCAAATGAATATGGTGCCCAATTAAATTCAGTATTATGAATTTATTTATATAGATTTAGTGTTTAGCAAAATCGAAATGGTACGTACTATATCCAAATTTATCTCAAACAGCGTAGTAATATACATTATTGCTTAATTAATATTTCACCAGAAGAGAATTATAAAAACCTTCACAATCAATAAATACACAGAATATGTAAATAATAAACTGTGTAATGAAGTCTATGCAATAACCACATAATATAAAAAAATTTGTGTCCTTGTCATGATGTAGATAAGATAACGACATGAATACAATAGACCAAAATTTTTAGTAAGTATTTTGTAGCATATGTATGTTAATATCATGGTATTTTGTCATAATGAGGAAAATTTCATTCTATGTTAAAAAAAAAGGAAATTTCATTATAGACTCAACGGAAACTTTTGAAAAACTTGAAATATGATGAAGATTTGAATTTTAATGACCTAAATCGGACTAGAATAAAATTGAGGTGGCATGTACGAAATAATAAACAGTGAGAGGAACCAAAAATTGGTACAAAATCGGAATTTGATAAGAGACCCCATAGACCACAAAATTGTCCATTCAATAAAAAAAATGAAATTATTGAAATATACTATATAGTTTTAGTTTTTATCGATACGGATTTTGATAAATGCAATGAGTATAAAATAAGTGGATAATAAAACTTACATAATAAAATATGTTATGTGAATGGAAAATATTAACCATAGATGATTTTTTTGTAAATAAGTGATCGGAATATGAGTAAAAGTATTAATATTTAGATAAAATTTATATCTATAAAAGAAAAGTGAATGAATATCTGAATTTTATGATCATACCAAAATGAAATTAAATGAATAAATAGTATCGAATAAGGTAGAAGATGATACTTGTGATGAGATATTAACGTTATTTTAATGTCCATAAAGCACTTTGCGGTTTTAAGTTACTCCAGTTTATTGCGTTTATTGGGATTCGTCTCCTTCGGAAATTTATTTTTCTTATTTTAGCAGGATCGAATCCATCGAAAAAGAGTTCAACTGAAATTTAACAGAATAAGGAAACCACAGTTGCTCCTCAGCTCTGCCTTATCGTCTCTCATCATTCTCTCTCGCTCTCTCTCTTCCACTGCATTAGAGGTTTGTTTTATTTTTATAATTCTCATCTTTCTCATTGTATTTTACCCCCTTGCGATGTACTAGATTCTCGTGTATGTTGACTAGTTTGTTTTGTTTTTTTGAAGTCAAGATTTAGGGGTTTGCTTTTTTTTTTTTTTATATATATATTTTTCTTTGATCTTATTATAGTAATATGCTGGTGATTTGTTTATGGAGGTCAACGCATGTAGCTTATGATATGAGTTAATCTGACATTGTTATACTCGCTCAAACTTCGCAGGAAGAAGGAAGAGAGGTTTGAGCCTAGCAGCTGAAAGCTAAAACCGCAGTACTAGACGATCCATTGGGTTTATTTTTTTTTGTTACTTTGTTTCTTTCTAGTGTTTTTGTGGTTTAATTCAGCCTTTTTCGGGTTTTCCCCTTCTTTTTCGTTAAAAACAAATCAACTTGGATAATATAAACACGCAGCCGTTGTGCTTGTTTGTGTGTTTGCGTTTGTGTTTTTATGTGTGACATTTTCAGTGGTCCATAATTTGAGAGGATGATGAAAATCTGAATAGAATCATTGATGTCAATTTAATCCAGTTATTGCATATTGTTTGAATTGAATTCTTTGGCGGTCTGTCAATAACTTTTGCATGATCAAGTTTGTAAATAAGAATCTTTTGTTTTTGTTTTCATTGTCATTCTAATATGTTTGAAACTGATAAATTAAATAAAGAAAATCAAGTGTGGGTGGGATCTGTTTTGTTTCTTTGCATACTCATCCAATCTGCTTTATTTTCAACTACATTGGCCAAGTGTTCGAGAATTGGTGTGATAAATTCGGTTTATTATATGAAATGCCTATCTGTACTAAAGAAGGCGACTCTTTTAGGAGATGAAATTTACTGATGCCTATCCTGCAGAATTTGTTTTGTTTAACAATTGTATTTGTCTTTTCTAGGGCACAAAGAAGTGGAATTTCAGAAGATATTGTGCGGTCCATTCCTTTTCAGGAGCTCACGAGAGCATTTAACAAGTGAAACTCTTCAGCATTATGCATGTCTGGCCCTGTGGCCACTGCGAGTAATGTTGAAAGAGGACTTTCTATATCTATTAGGACAAAGTCACTTGATTCCTCAATATCTAATGATAAAAGCCGCTTAAGTGAATTGAATGGAGAGGTTTCTCATTCTTCATCGGAAAGTAACAGCTTCAGAGCTGGAAAGATCTTATTGCGCAATGGAGAATCGTATTCTGGATTCCTGCTTGGCAATGTGCCAGAGGGGTCAGGGGATTATGTCTGGTCAGATGGTTGTAAATATGAGGGCGAGTGGAGAAGAGGGATGAGGCACGGACATGGGAAACTTCAATGGCCATCTGGTGCCGTTTACGAAGGTGAGTTTTCAGGTGGATATATGCATGGTAATGGAACATATACTAGACCTGACAGAATGATCTACAAGGGTCGGTGGCGGTTGAATCTAAAGCACGGATTAGGGTATCAAGATTTTCCGAACCGAGATGTGTTTGAAGGATCATGGATTCAGGGTTCCCCAGAAGGACCTGGGAAGTACACTTGGGCTAATGGAAATGTGTATTTGGGAAATATGAAAGGGGGCAAAATGTCTGGTAAGGGAACTCTTACTTGGACCAATGGTGATTCATATGAAGGCAACTGGTTGAATGGAATGATGCATGGCTTTGGAGTATACACATGGGTTGATGGTGGTTGCTACGTTGGAACTTGGACACGGGGGCTGAAGGATGGAAAAGGTACATTTTATCCAAATGGCAGAAAGCTTCCAGCTGGTCAGCAGTTGTACCTTAATGCTTTGAGAAAACAAGGACTGCTGCCTGACCTTAGAAAACAGAATCAGGTTTCCCATAATCAGCATGAGACCGCTGTAGATATGGGAGATGTTAAGGTTGGTTCGAACCGAGTTTCTGTTGAAAATGCATCTGATAAACTCTCCAAGGGAGGCCTACTAAATCTGGAACAATCTCACACCTCAAATGTGTCCCTGGAAAGGCGTTGGAGTCTTGAGGTATCCATGGAGAAAGTTTTAGGGCATGTGAGATCATCGAGTGTCTCTGATAGCATTCTGGAAGGTGAAGAAGATGAGGACTTGACTTCTCCAATCCTGGAAAGAGAATACATGCAAGGGGTACTGATCACTGAACTCATATTAAGCAACCGCTTTTCGCCACCCTCGAGAAGAGCAAAAAGGCGGCAAAAGAAACTTGCTAAAGATATAAAGAGGCCAGGCGAACAAATTATCAAAGGCCATAGGAGTTACGATTTGATGTTAAGTTTGCAACTTGGAATTAGGTAAGATAATATATTAATAGCAGATTACTTTCATATTTTCTCCTTCAAATGTGTGCCAACTCCTTTAATTTTCTCTAGATCATTGCAACATTTTTGTTCAAGTGATCAAGAATGGTTGTAATGTTTTCACAATTCTTCCTTAGTTGTTCTTGATTATGCAGTAAGATTACTGTAGTTGTTGTTTATTTTTTGGTCTTTTTATCTTTCCATCTGATCCCATTTTCTATAGCATGTGTCTTTCTTCCAGGAACTCAAAGCAAGTTATTGTTTTGCAAATTTACTAAACACCACAACAAAAATCTATCAGGCATTACCTGCTGGCTTCTTGAGCTACTTTTTTGTTTCTTATTGGTCATCCTTAAATGCATTTGCATCTATCCATGGAATCACCAAAGCCATCAAAATAAGATGAACTGTTAATCTCATCCTTAGAGCTAGTTTTTTCAGGCCTGTGAAGTTTGGTTGATACTTTGGTACCCGTGAACTGACTGTTTTTCAGATATCATTTGTTGACCATATAACTGTCTGATTGTGTACTTTTACTATAGCTATCACTTATTTCTCCTTACCATTTCTCATTTTTCACAATCTTCTTGCCTCTTGGCCTGTATCATAAATCAATACTAAGAGCTATCATAATATGATCAGGTATACTGTGGGTAAAATTACTCCCATACAAAGGCGAGAAGTCAGGACTACCGATTTTGGAGCTCGTGCCAGCTTTTGGATGAATTTTCCTAAAGAGGGCTCACAATTGACACCTTCCCATCAGTCTGAGGATTTCAAGTGGAAAGATTATTGCCCTATGGTTTTCAGGTTTGTCCTGGAGCATCACATCCTTTTCATCTGATCAGCTATTGGATGACTATTTTCATGTTAAAAATACTTGTGAGATTAGTGAAGTCTTTCAATCTGTTTAATTTTCATCTTTTTATGCCTCCAGATTTCCCATGAGATATTCCTTTCAGTTTTCTTGCTGTTTCACATTTTTGTGCCCTCATTTGGTGGTTTCTTATCGTTTGCATTTTAAATGGGTTATGCGTCGCTTCAACTGAAACTACTATAGGGTCTACTGGCTTACTGTTAATTTTCTCTTTTTAGCTTGGTTTAGTCCCCATCAATGTTCTCCTTTTCCTATATAGGAATCTGAGAGAGATGTTTAAGATTGATGCTGCCGACTACATGATGTCAATATGTGGAAATGATGCCCTAAGAGAACTTTCATCTCCAGGGAAGAGTGGCAGTGTCTTTTTCCTGTCTCAAGATGATCGTTTTATGATCAAAACACTGCGGAAATCTGAAGTTAAGGTTCAATCTCTGATCTGAAAACCTCTTACCAACTTGCTGTGGATTTCTTAATACCTTTATATTCCATTTTCTGAATGCCACATGCGGTTATTTTTGTTTGGTTTCAAGAAGGCTGATTTATGGAGAGATGTATAAATACTGATTTCACAGGGTAGGATGTGTTCAATTCACTCGTAGTCTGTTTTTAGACTCTAAAATTCCCCTGATAGCTTATTGGAGTAATTTGAATAAGGATGGCCAATATAAATGAATTTAGTCAGTAAAGAGATGTAGAAATGAGAATGCTAGAACATCTACAAGGAAATTGTGCTAAAATAATGGAGAAGACTAGAGAAAATTTTGTAATTTCATAGCCTTCTATATTAGCTGATACGTTAAGTGTCATTCATATTTCAGCATATTAATATTCTGCTATAGATCTATTATGACCAACGATCTCACTTGTAGGTTCTGCTGCGGATGCTCCCAAACTACCATCGTCATGTACGCAGATATGATAACACCCTTATAACAAAATTTTTTGGTCTTCACAGGATTAAACCTTCTAGTGGTCAAAAGGTAAGGGAGATTATGACAATTTTCTCTGTGTGATTGATTTCCCATTATGACATCTTTATTAGTTTTTTAATACCAAACTCATGTATGATTTAGTCAGACATTCTCAGTTTTTTCCTAGTTTACCAGATGTTTCAATGTACCTCCCAACCTACTAAAATGGAACTTTTAATATTTATATAAAAACGGCAAAAATTCACCATAGTAGACATGAACTCCTCTACTTATTGATAGTACCATCAAAATAACTATTTCTGCTTCACTTTAGCTATAGTTAATTTCATGCTCAGTCATCCCATAGAAACTACATATGGATCCCAGATGTTTGTCTATGATTTTGTCCTTAAATTCTCCAATTCAGGGATAACCTGTGTTTAAGAAATCAGTGATACTCAGTTTAAAACGGGAAAAGTTGCACATAATTTGGATCTTTCTTCCATTTACATCTTCTAGGCCTTATCCCCAATCTGCATATACAGCTATTGGTGTATTGATGGCCCAATAAAAACAGGCCTTCTAAACAATTCTTTTTTCACTGTAAGCACCTTTTAAGTGATAAAAACTGTTCTTCTGCAACACTTTTTCAGGCAATTACTTCTGTGTTGGTTTGCTTTATCAACTTTTTCTGCTGTCTCAATGTTATGCCAACCTTCCTTACTGCTTTGCAGTTTCGATTTGTTGTAATGGGAAATATGTTCTGCACGGAGTTACGAATCCATCGAAGATTTGATCTGAAAGGTTCTTCATTGGGACGATCTGCTGACAAAGTTGAAATTGATGAGAATACTATACTTAAAGATCTGGATTTGAATTACTGCTTCTATTTGGAACCAACTTGGCGGGATGCACTCCTACAGTAAGTGGGACTTTATCCTTTTTCTTTGTTTTCCTCTAGTTCCATGCAATGTCCATATATCACTTATAACTATTTAAAGTTCCTAGCCTTTTTTTTTATTATGGAACTTCATCTTAGATATCTGTAGGTATGAAATATGGTCAAATAATAAGTCAAAAAACTAATTGTGTCTATTCAACTTTTCTTTCAATATGGCATCACCAAGATTTTACCATTTAGGTCCTAGTGATTTATCACTGCTCTCCAGTAAAGTAATTTTACCAAGAAATATAAAAACATTATCCAATCAAATTTTGATCCTAATTCCAACTTTCTTGGTCTCTTTTTCATCATATTCTATGTAACAGAAGAAACCAATTCTCAACTGTTTACATATTTGATTTTACTCGGCATATTGCTAGTATTTGGTATTTTCTCATAGTCAGATTTTTTTAGGTGATTCTGGAGTGAACTTACCTGGCTTACTTGATAACACACTAGTTTTGCTCTTTGGTTCATCTACATGCAGGCAGATCGAAATAGACAGCAAATTCTTGGAATCAGAGGACATAATGGATTACAGCCTGTTACTCGGTGTTCATTATCGGGCACCACAACACCTACGCTCTCTAATGTCTTATAGCCAGCGCATGTCTGTAGATGGATTGGGGATTGTTGCTGAAGATGGTAAGTTCGGCATGTTCAATTAGCCTTTAGATCTCGAGGTGTACTGAACTTGTGTACATCTTGAAGTAGACAATGGCATTAGTATTTTTTTTCTGCTTCTCGTTTTAATTAAAATTCATGTGGAAAACTACCTGCATAGGACAGCAAGCCAATAAAAAAGGATACAGTTCCTGACATCAAAATCTTGATTCCAGTATTCTAAGATCCCTGCCAAAGCATAATTTGACTTCTAAATTTCCAAGTTTTTCTTATGATGTTTATGCTTTTGATGCTGATTAAAAACCTCAAGAGTCCATGGAGGATGAAATATCACCACAAGGCCTTGTTTTGGTCCCACGTGGCTCTGACGACAGTGGTGTGATTGTGGGACCACATATTAGAGGCAGCCGACTGCGAGCATCATCTTCGACTGGGGATGAGGAAGTAGATCTTCTCCTCCCAGGAACAGCAAGGTAATACCATGGAAATTGAGCATTTTAGTATTATTGAACCTTTGAAACCATAAAACAAGAAGATATGCAAGCCTTATACTTCTACAAACGACCGGACCAATATTCTGTCATGCAGCCTTTCTCTGTCGTGCTAAGAATTTTGGTATCATTGAACAGACTTCAAATCCAACTTGGAGTGAATATGCCAGCAAGAGCCGAGAAACTTCATGGAGATGACACTAGGGAGGCATTCCACGAGGTTTACGATGTGGTCTTATATTTGGGCATCATTGATATCCTACAAGAGTACAATATAACTAAAAAGATAGAACATGCCTACAAATCCATGCAATTTGATTCAGTGAAGATCTCTGCTGTCGACCCGACATTCTACTCGGAACGCTTTCTGGAATTCATTCAAAAGGTGTTTCCGTCAAATGGTGTCTCGGGTTAGAAGACCTGAGTGATCTCTATGTCATTTTGGCCGATGAAGAAAGCCAGTTTTCCAACCATAAACCATAAAAAGCTGCCAGTGGAATCCATTTTTGCTGGCTGAAAGTTTATGGATCTTGTAACTTATGTATGTATTGAGGTTGAGCAGCAGAGCTGATTTATCTATTTCTGAGTTCATGCATAAACTCTGTAATTGTGTTCTTGTATTTACGACTATCCTTAGTAAATAAACACTTCAATTTTATTTGTCCAGTTTCAAAAACTTGAGCCAGTTTGTGTTTGCAAGAGTGTAGGGGTGTCTTCTCATCCCAGCTACTTGGCAGTAGACAGCATGCAAATATGTGTTTCATACATTGGTCATATACAGCTGAGTGACGAATTAAGGTGTTAGAGCCATAGTTTCCACGTAGATGCTCTGCGTTCAATTATTTTTCCTGCTTCAGTAATAAACTCGATTCTGAACAACTAGATAGGTATTGCTAATTCTTCACCAAATTGCTTATAGGCTACCTGTCCTTGCAAGTTTTACACAATTAAAATCAATGAGAAAATGCCAGTCAAACTTGGATAATAAGTTTGCAGCAAAATGAGGCATCAAATTTCATAGCTGTTGAGGGCCTTGAAGAAAATGAATATTAAGATGGTGGATTACAACTTAATTATCAATAAGCCCAAATCAGCATCTAACAAGACGTCTTGCATTGATACAACATGGACCATTCTATCCTCAATGCACGGTTTCTTACAAAACTGGTTTAAAGACTAGTCGCTCAGTAATAAACTGCAATCACAACAAAATACCACAAATTTGATTAAATCTGTATTGCTCCCCCAGACCCCCCCATCCTAGTTACACATCCCAAGATGACGGTTGTCATGATTGTAGGTTTCTGTTGAATAACCGAAACAACCTTATACCAGCAGATTGTTGCCATATAACATCACACAGAATGTTGCAGGTTCAACCCATGTTAGGTGGAGGGGGTTGGTACATGCCATGACCCTGCATTTGCTGCCCTGGGAAACCTTGAGGTGGTGGCATAGGAGGCCTTCCCATTTGTCCACCAGGGGTAAAATTTGCCATAGGACCACTGCCAACAGGGGGAGGAGGCGGGGCCGGCAGATTTCCACCAGGAGGCATAGGCCTCGGTCCATTGGTTAAAGGAGGAGGAGGCAAGGATCCTGGCATAGAAGTTGGAGGCCTAGGAGGATTACCAGTTGGTGGTGCTGGAGGGGGTCCTTGTGGAGGTGGTGGTGGTGGCAAAGGCCTAGGTGGGGCACCAGGAGCTGCTGTCCCATTTGCTGCAGGAACAGGTTGAGGTTTATTTGCCTCTGGTGGCTTCACCTTAAAATACAACTGCAACTGCACATTCAAACATCCCACAAAGAAAACATGATTAAGGTGTAAGATCTTGAAGTATAAAGGATACCATCTCAAGGTAAAAGATAATATCATCAGTATCCTATCGGTGCAAAAGTGAAGGAAAAACTGCATTCATGTATGTAGATTGCAGAGCAGACCTAGTTTACTGCACTAAGTTCTAAGAGCTATTCTTCTAGAATTTTAAGCAGTATACCACCATCAGCAAGATTTTGCTAAGAGAAAGTAACCCCAAATTACATACGTAAACCTAATTAATGCATACAGGCTACAGCTACGCATTCATTTCTTAAATATGGATAACTTATAATGAATTACGTAGACCTTAAAGTGTAATGTTTGAGCGGTCTTCATCAGTTAATCTTGGACCAAGCTACACGCATAGTATATCATCAATACCGTATATAATATAATTTAAAAAGAAGAGGTGCGTACCGTGAACATCTTCGAGTCTGGATCCCAATGGGAGAAGAATTTGGGAGTTGACTTATCAATCTCTGTACTTGGAACCTAAAAGATAAACATTGAAAGAAGGGGTTATCAGTATAAGTAACTGAATATGCATATATGGTGCATTTAGAGTGGGAATGGATTATTACCTTGAAAGCTATAATTTCATATGGTTCGGCAGCGAACAACAGGTATTGATATCTTTTATCGAACGGTTGAACTTTCTGCAAATTGCATTTAGAAGCGTGACTAAAATGGAAGTGTATTGCTAAAAAGAATGTGGACAGACAGCACAAATAATTGGTAGTCAATATTGATTTATAAAGCTTGCTGCAGTAAAAGAAGGTACCTGTTCAAAGGATGACATAAACCTATGCCTCGGCTTTGTATTGTCTTCAATCTCGGGATATTCTATCTGAGAATACCAGATCATCAAAATTATTCAGAAAGTACAATACTTAATTTGAAGTATATAATCCAAGCTTCTTCAGCATAATAATGAACCAAATTTCTGGCTGTTAAAATATGAAATACTAAGACGCTGAAAATGCTTTCAATTATAAAATCATATCCATTTTTAGGCATCCAATGCCCCCTGCTGGGGCCAAACTAATCAGTAACAGAGCTAAAGGCATACAAGAACAAAGTGATGGTAATAAAATCCATTTAGAAGGTGCAGTTACAACACAATCTCAGAAAACACCAGAAGAGCACAAAACAAAATAATAATCAAACTTGTACAATCTATAACGTAATAATGATTCTATAAGAAGACCAAGAGTGATTATTTTAACTTGTATGATAAAACATACAAGAAGCACAGAATGCATACCTGGAAAAGCAGTGACCTCTGTTTGGTCTCTTGGTCGAACTGCTTGGTCACACGATATCCAGGCCGACCAATTTTAACTGCCACAACAAGAACATATCTTTAACATATACTCCCTCCATCCCACCCAAGACGGCCCATTTCTTTTCGATATGATTATTTAGGAGAAGGGTATAACGTGAATAAAGTGATAAAAAATAGGTAGGTCCACAACTTTTGAAGCGAAAATTATTTCCTAAAGAGGAAACAGGTTATCTTAGATGAGACAGTCCAAAAACGAATACAGGTCATCTTGGGTGGGACGGAGGGAGTACAATTTAGGAAGGCAAAATTTAATAATCGCTGAGTCATAATCATAAATTAAGCATGAATATAGAACTAAATCAGTAAAAGAGTAGCCCTGAACAGATCTAGCAACAAAAACAAACATCTAGCAATACGAAATCTTAAGCACCTACGATGATTCAGTAACTTAGCAACAAATTATCTGCAATTTTAATTATTGTATATCTTCTAAAAAGTGTAGTGAGGACTTCAATAAAATGATTAATTTCTCAAATTTTATTTTATTTTAAGAAGTTATATCATGCTAACTTTATTTTAGTACATTGATTTAATGAAAAGGAGTCTTCTGATGAAATTTCATAGTACATTTTCAATAAATAGATTAGTTCTTTCCATTATTCAAGAATTTACGATTCAAATAACATACAGACTAATCCGTTAAAAAGTATCTTCCTACGGCATCCAAAAGATAAGTGACGAGGAAGAAAGAATAAGAAAAAACATGTTGAAAAGCCAAGGCGAAATGAAGCAAGACTAGAAATAGGAATTTATCGACAAAATAAAAATGTTAAAAAAAGGAATTAGATTGATCACTTACCAATTTTCTTGAGAGTAACTTTGCGCTTATGAGGTTGCGGCTGAGCCGGAGCTTCTTTGGCTTCACGAGCCGCTCTCTTAGCCAAGTTGGTCTGGTGACGCTTTCCCTGTGTGTGCGCCAAGTAATTCCCCTCATTGTTGTGCAAAGTCAAGCATAGCTTACACTCGTAACTGCAAGCAATTTTAGGAACAACTGAAACAATTAAACCGCCGCAAGTAAAGAAGAAACAATAGCAATTAGATACCGGAATTCTAGGGTTTTACCTTCCAAGGTGGTTGCGCATGAAATAGGGATCTTTAGCTAAATCGATGGTTTCGAGGGCAAGTCGGCGGAGCCGCTCCCGGCGGTCGATGGCCTCATTCTGGGCGGTGGCGGCGCCTCCGCTTCCCGGTTTCGAACCCCACTCCCTGTCCATTGCTGTGTAAATCTGCGTGGAAAGGAGGACGAAAGAAAGAGGCGAAGTGATTTAATGTTTATAGCATATATTATACTCCCTCCGTCCCCATATTTCTTCCTACTTTTCCTTTTTGGGACGTCCCCAATTTCCTTCTTATCTATTTATGGAAACTATCTTTCCAATTTTACCCTCAATAATATTCTTTATTTATACCTTTTACCACCTATGGTCCACCACTATTTCTCTTTTCTATCCTCAACAACCTATTTATTTACATCTTTTACCACCTATGGATCACCACTAATTAATTTAATATTACATTAATGTGGAACCCATATTCCACTCACAATACACTCAACCATTTTTATTAAAACCCGCACCCCATATTCCCAGGAAAGAATATGGGGGACGAAGGGAGTATGATTTATTTTAATTCTGATTAAATATCATTATGTTTAAAGGAATGGACCCAATTATTGCTCATTTTATGTGTGTTGGCCTAATGATAGAGTGGTTAATCTTGCAGTTTCAAATGCCTGTTATTCAATCGTTACGACCTTTAAAATTTCTCTATTTAATGATTGAAAAAAAAGAAAAAAAAAAGAAGCCTAAATAGATTAGGTCCACCGTCCACTCACACAGCAGTTATAGACGCTAGAGCTGTACGGCTTGGTTTCTAATTGCGTTAATTTAATTTTCTGTACAGAAAGAAAAAAGCCCATCCCAAAACCCTCCTTTGATGCTTTCTCCCTCTGGAATACATACAGCAGTTTGAGAGAGAGAGAGAGATGGTGGTAAGATTGAGGCTGTCGAGATTGGGATGTCGGAACAAGCCGTTTTACAGATTGATGGCTGCAGATAGCCGATCTCCGAGAGACGGCAAGCATTTGGAAGTCTTGGGCTACTATAACCCCTCCTGGTAACCCTAGAACTTCAATTTCTCAGATGGTTATTCATTACAAATGATGTGCAGAGTTTGATTTCTGTTCTATAGTCGATTGGATCCCCAAACTTGAAATCCATCTGTTTTTGAATTCGACAAAGATTATTTGCGATTCTCATCCTCAATTTCCTGTGTAAATTTATATACATGATGACTGCTGAGTTGATTGCAGCTGCAGTTCTCTCTAGAAACTCTAATTCTTTAATTTTTGCAAAATTATGCAGGTCAGGATGGCGGTAAAAGAATGGGTGTTAATTTTGACAGAGTGAAGTAAGAGGCTTTTTATTAGGAATTCTGTTTTCCAGTAGTAAATTTGACTATATGAAATCGTTACATTTTATTGTCATTCTGTTCTATTGTTATGAAGGACTGGGACATTTGATATCTTAAAAAATGTCGAGTATTGCATAGTAGACTTGTTTAACTGTGGGAATTTTCTGCTGAACATCTCTTTTCTGACCTTTTGATTTGCATTACTGGATAAACTATAGTAGAATCTCAAACTACCCAAAAATTGTAGTGTTTTGTCACAAAATGATGTCTACACTCGAATTTTGGCTAGTTATTGTGAGAAGATGCGATTCTGTCCGATTTTGGTTAGGCAACTCTGTGAATTAACATAACTTCCATTTGTCTTGGATATCCCTCTTGTCCATGTTTCTTGCCTTGTACCATTAGCTGCAGGTCAGTGACCCAGTTGACGTTTAAAAGGGTTTTATTGCATTCTGAATGATAGTCTACAAATCTTGCAAAACACTGCCAGTTATGGTATTTAGAATTGGCATTGACTTCATACCCCTTAGGTTTGTTCAAGCTGCAAGCCTGCAAGGGATAGTAAAAGAATATTTGTTCACTGAAATGCATGAATGTTCCCACATATCCTGATTTCTCCAATCATCATACAGGTATTGGCTTTCAGTTGGTGCACAACCCTCTGATCCTGTTCAGCGCCTTCTCTTTCGAGCAGGCTTGCTACCCCCACCACCCATGCTAGCAATGGGACGAAAAGGAGGTCCACGAGACATGCGCCCAGTTGATCCACTAAGCGGGCGTGTTATGACAGAGGCCAAGCAAGATAGTGTTGTAAAAGGAAAACTGAAGATGATGAGAGTACGAGTTCTTGACATGTCGGGCCTATGATATAAGTTCTTAGATTAGTGACCTTTTTGTCATGTATGCCTTGCCTGAGTGCTTTGTTGCTAATTGGCATACGCATGCAACAGTTCATTATGAGTTACATTAATAATAAGAATATTATGACTTTAGTGCCCAACTGTCTTCTATTTAGTTCTCTCATTTGTGGAATTAGATCATAATCAGCATTACCTTGCTGGTTTGGTAAATGTGATTATCATGTATGCTGTATATCTGCTTTTAAAGCATGAGAGACCAATTTCCTCTGTGGGCGGGCAATTCAACTAAGTTTTTAAAAGGAAGCTTCTTCAAAGGCCATTTTTGCTATATCATTTTGTTTGGGATTTTTGTTTACCTTTCCTGTGGGTGTTTGGTGTTCATTCAGATCTGGACATCAAACTCCACTCTCCTCAGGCATGGTGATTATCCGGGATTGTTGCTTGCTCCCAAAATCGTTCTTGTTCAAGATCTACATGAATCTTATTTAGATCTGTTTGCTCAAAAAATGGGGTTGCAGATAGTGACATTGCCTAGGGTGATGGTTTGTCAGGTGTTCCCTTTTTATTGCAAAGAAAAAGATGCATGCACCATAATTAATTCCACATTTCACAGATTCAATAGTCTTTCCTTGTAGAAGGTTCTGCTTGTGTCTTCTTTTCTTTTAATTGGACATATTTCCTTGTTTTATTTGGGTCCAGTCTGTGCACATAGGGCCATAGGCCCGTAGATGCCCAATTACAAACATAAGAGGGGCACTTTATTTTTATTTTTTTGAGAGTGGAGGGGGCACTTATTATATAACAGGGGGAATAACTATGATTACTGTCCCTCAAAATTATGTTCAGACAGATTAGGGTTTATCTTACCTTTCCTGTTCTCTTTTTAAAGAATGAGACTGCCTTCATCTGGGCCAGAATAAAATATAATGTCGAAATGGAAGAGAAGCAAGTGATTCAAGTGAGATGATTCAATTTTTACAGATTGTCCAAGTAAGCAAACTCCAGACTGGAAGCCCTAATTAATTTTATTTTTCTCGTGATCCTTAAAGAAAGTGACAACGATCGACGTGGTGAGACTAAAAATAAGTTTGTATTATGATCTAATACCAACTTCATACCGTTGTCTTTTTGACAAAGAAAAAAGAGGTGGTCTCCTGTGCGCACTGTGCACAAAGTGAGACCACTTAATTAATTAATTAATTAATTAATTAATTATTAAATTAAATCTAGTTACAATTAATTAATTTAATAAACTTTAATTGTAAATTAATAAAATTATAATTATGAATTAATAAATATAATTTTGAATAATAAATCTTAATTTTGAATTAATAAACCTTAATTGGAATTAGTACATCCTAATTTGAATAATAAATCCTATTTAGAATTAATAAACCCTAATTTGAATAATAAACTCTAATTTTGAATTAATAAACCCTAATTGAAATTAAAAAACCCTAATTTTGAATAATAAACTCTAATTTTAAATTAATAAATCCTAATTGTAAATTAATAAACCCTAATTTTGAATTAATAAACTTTAATTATGAATTAATAAACCATGATTTTGAATAATAAACC
Source organism: Salvia rosmarinus (assembly GCA_036937905.1). Lineage (NCBI taxonomy): Eukaryota > Viridiplantae > Streptophyta > Magnoliopsida > Lamiales > Lamiaceae > Salvia > Salvia rosmarinus. Next base: position 53,444,204 of record CM072818.1, on the reverse strand, counting down.
CTAATTTTAAATTCATAAACCTTAATTATGAATTAATAAACCTTACTTGTGAATTAATAAATCATAGCTATGAATTAATAAATTCTAATTTTGAATTAAAATTATAATTAAAAATTAATAAATTTAATTATAAATTAACAAAATTTAATTATTCTTACTCACCATAATTAATATATAATTATTTTAACAAAACAAGATTCTAATTTTGAATTAAAATTATAATTAAAATTAATAAATTTAATTATAAATTAACAAAATTTAATTATTCTTACTCACCATAATTAATATATAATTATTTTAACAAAACAAGGGTGAACTCATGATGAGACGGAACTCAACCAAGTTTTTGTCAAGAAAAGAAGGTGGTGAATTTGAATCCTTGATCTAATAATTTTAGTTATTATTTGTCATTTACAGCGTTAAACAGACATAAAGTACGTTTGACTAGTAGTAACAATGTTCATTTACATATTTATTTTTAAAACCTGGCAATCTGGGCCCTGCAATACCCAAATAACAATTACAAGAGGCCTACACATGGAGCCGAGTCCATCATACCTCCCAACTATTAACATATCGCCCCCGCCTTTCTGGTTTTATTCCAACTTTGCCATCTGTCTTTCTAGAGTCACGCTCACCGTCCGTCAGAGGAACCAAAACAACTACGTTGCGTTCCTTTCGCGCAAAAACGGGAATCGCATCTGATCCGCGAGCTTAAGCTAAAGCAGAGAGAAAAGAAAAGAAAAGAATAACAACAGAAAAGAATAGCGTTGTCCCTCCGCTTATATACAACCGCACTGCACCTATCACATTTGCATCTTTTTTTAGAGAGAGAAAGTTAAGACTAGCGATGGCATAAAAGCACCCCCTCATCAGCCTAGCCTTTTGAGTTCTCCACCTCTCTCTCCAATTGATTGCGCATTGTCAATGTTGTGGTCGTTGAGTGGCTACACGATAGGTACTCCGTGAGAAGGACAGAGAGAGTTCCTGTTTCATTTAATCTGCTTTTTTTGTGTATATATATAGAGAGAAGGTTACTGAACTGTTTTGCTTTCTAGAGAGAGAAAGTGAGGTGCACGGATGGGGAGTTCAGGGCAGGGGCAGAGCAACTACGATCTGTCGTTCAAGATCCTGCTCATCGGAGATTCCGCAGTCGGCAAGAGCAGCCTGCTCGTCAGTTTCATTTCTAACGTAGTTGACGATCTTTCCCCTACCGTAGGTATTTCTCCGTCATCTATTATGAAATTCATCGTGAAAAGTCTAGTCAAGTTGTGATCGCAGCTTCTAGTTTGCTAGCTGACAGATTTATGATTTATGCAGTATAAAAGTGGAAATCAGTTGAATTTTGTGTTGAATTATATTAAATTCGATCATAGATTTGTTTGTTTTTTGTGATTCCTGCTAGAGTGCCAAGTTGATGCAAATCTTTACTTATTGTAGATAGTTAGGTGTTGGGTGCTATTTTGGTAGCGTAGAAACTGTCGCAACTGCTATAAGCATTCTTGTTCTGGATTAAATAGGCAAAATCAGAGCTGATGGAGCTAGTTAGGTGTTGGTAGAGTAAATTTGACATATGAGTAAGAGTAACCTGCAATTCTGATTTTGTCAAATTGTTTGAACTTTACTTCATTTGCCGTTGTCATTTTCATGCAACCTCCGGTTAGATTTTTATCTTAACATTAGGCAATTATATATGATGAAAATGATGCATTAAATAATATACAAACCTTGATGTTCTCGAGGTAGATGTTTGAATTCTAAGCCACTAAAACAAGTGGAGGAATAGCTGAAATCTTATGAGTAAAGAGATGTTGCTTGTAGGATTATTGACTTGTTCAACTAAGTGCCCCTCCTTATTCATTAATAATTGTTGTGATTTCTACTTTCAACTTATTTCCATCAGCTTTATGGGGTTTAATTAAGGATTTCCGAATTACTCATATGAGAATTTCTATTTATTTTTGTTGTATACTTCTATTTTGTGGTTGTCACCCTTTTATTGAAAATCTAGGTGTGGATTTTAAGATCAAGTTTCTCACAGTTGGTGGGAAGAAACTGAAGCTTACCATTTGGGACACAGGTAAGAACTTTTAGAAATATTGCCTTTAATCAATTTTAAAAGAATTATATGTAATTCTCGTGCTTCTTTTTTTGTGCATTCCATTTTAAGATATATGATAACAATGCTTCTGTCATTTTGCTTCTCAACAGTGAATTTACTATGTCTTTTGCAGCTGGACAAGAGAGATTTAGGACGTTAACAAGCTCATATTATAGAGGTGCTCATGGAATCATTCTCGGTAAGCCATGCCCGGACCCTGAAAACTTAATGAATTTTACCTGGTTGAGATGTCCAGTTATCAATGTTGAAATTTCTATTTCAAGATTTAACTGTTGTCGAAATAGGAAATAACTTGATGCTGCCAGATTTTTATTTTTCACCAATTATTATCGAAGGGGCACCTGTTTCTTTCACTTTTCATATTAAAGAGATGAAGATAAATTGGCTATGATATCCACCTTCCTCAATCCTCAGTTTCCTCTGCAGATGTAGCTTTGCGTTCTTATGGATCCTCTTGTTTTCAGGATTCTTATTTAGAAAATCTTTAGCTTTTGGTGTCTCATGGTTTCAATCGGTTGACATCCTGTTGTAGTTTACGATGTTACAAGAAGAGATACATTTACAAACTTATCTGATGTATGGGCTAAAGAACTGGAGCTCTACTCTACTAATGAGGATTGCTTGAAGATGCTTGTTGGAAATAAAGTTGATAGGGTTAGTCCTTTTCTCTCATCCGTCAAATCTTTTCTATGTACTTTTATGCTTGCGGAGTATGATTCTAATGCATGATACGTTGTATAACCACTTTGATTTAAATAGCGTTCATATTTCATTCACTTAAGAAGCATGAACTAATCATGATTCTATATCGAATGTTTTCTTCTTTTGCAAGGCTTTCAGCTGGATTGTTATCTGTTTACACACTAATCATGTTTGATTTTTTTCTGTCTAACCAAGCGCATCATTTTGACGTTTAGGAATCTGAACGAGTTGTAAGCAGGGAAGAAGGGATGAGTCTTGCAAAAGAGCTCGGATGTCTGTTCTTGGAATGCAGCGCCAGAACTCGAGAAAACGTTGAGCAATGTTTCACAGAACTGGCATTGAAGGTAGAAAAATGCATTAGCATCTGAAAAAAAGAAGTTAATATTGTTTGTCGAGGCCAGAAAACTTGTTTTGACGGACTCTGTTTCGTTTTGTATAGAGATAATTTACCATCTCGTTTGTTAAGCGAGTATTTTCCCTTTTCCTCAGATAATGGAGGTGCCGAGACTGCTCGAAGAAGGATCAACGGTGAAAAGAAATATCTTGAAACAGAAACAAGAGCACCAGACATCTCCCAGCGGTGGTTGTTGCTCTTAGAACCTCTACAAGGACAACATTTTACATGCTTTCTCACCGGCGGGTTTCATGTTCAGAATGTGTAATTATAATTTGCTTCCTTTCCCCATCTACTGTTTTCGTGCTTCTGAGCGCGCTGCTGTTTATTATAAGAAATGTTAGCTCGTGTAAAGTTGTTGACCGGTTTGGTGTTCCGATCTCTAATATTCATGTTGAGGATACACCTAAATGAACGGATAATTACATCCTGATATTTGGCTTTTATGTACATGCATCTTTTGCTTAATGCTGCTTTCTTCGTCGTTGCTACACATTAGCTTTCGCCGAAGAAAACGGAGGTATTTCATTTTCACAGGTTTTGAGGACGAATACTCGATGGGTTAATCACTTATGGCGGGTGGCGGCGGAGAAAATATAAGGAGACACAACAGTGAATTAATTATTTAAATAAATATGTTTTAATGAGATTTGCGAGCACTCATGCAAGCGAAAATTAGCAAATCTAGTTTCTAATCATAATCTAAAAGGGTTGCAAGATTTTGAGGAAAATTAAAATGGAGATGCTGCAGACAGGAAGCAGCCACCCTTTGGGAATTCCAGTATCCTATGACCTTATTCTTCCTTATCTAAGCTAATAAAAGTACATACATAGTGACGTTTTGTTTGATGATATACTATTTTAATATGACCAAGTAAAATGAAAAAACACATACATTAGGATATTTTGAGTTTTAACATAGCAAAACAAAATTCAATCTTCTAAATGATTTGCGGCCAATCAAGTCCAAACCCCCTTCTAATCATCAATACTTAAAAGTTGTAATTGTTCAAATAAAATAAGAAAGAAGAGCAAATTGTTAAGGAATGAAGGTTAAAAGAAATAATCATAACTAAAGATTACTAGAGAGGCATATTAACACTATAATATATCCCTGATTCAGCAACTCACTAGAGCAAAATGCTTTTACTTTTCTGGGTCTAACAGACTATCGCCCACTTCAAGGCTCATTCTCCGAAGTCAATGCAAGTAGGATTATACCCTCAACCAATAAGATCCAAATATTTTTCCTTCTCATCCCATACTATAATAGTATAATTTCCCCCCATCTCTAGATAAACATATCTCATTGTTACGCTTGAGATATGGACTTTGATGATTATTCCCACATCATGCATAACACAGATAAAGACTGAAGAATATTTCAGGATTGGACAATGGAGGGGATGGGGGAAGTTGAACGGGGGTTTGGAACTAGCAACAATCGTAAGAAAATGATGAAAGCAATTAGATACTTGATAAAGCTTCGAGCCAGGAGAAGAATCACATCAAACCATAAAATGATTGTGTTAGGGAGCAGCAGCAAGTCGGGACATCAATGTTGAACCTATGATTCAAGTTAGAAGGTTGCACTAGAAATCCTTTACATGCCTGTGATGAAAGTGACAGACACAATCATAACTTTTTAGCCTAGGGGCCAAGTAGAGCACCTGCAGCCTCTTCGAGGGCGCTCCTAGTTTCACTTCCAGGATCAGCAAGTTCAGCTGGAGTCTGTCAATATTACTCATTAATTAACTCATTATCAAGAAAAATCAGGATTGCAGAATATATGTACCTTCCCATATAAATTTGTGGTACTTGGAGAAGCTCCATAAGCAAGCAACAATCTTACAACATTGGCAGACTCTCCCCTAGCAGCGTGGTGAAGAGGCTAACAGAGAAGGTAAAAAAGTCATAATGATCATGTAAGTAACTTGATCCACAAATCTTTCTTTTCAAGCTAAAACAAGACTAGAAGATCGTATAATCTGTGGACTCACCGTGTCTCCTTCCATATCAATAGTCTCTAACATTCTCTTCACACGGTCTGGATCATTAGAAGAACTTAAAAGAAGTTGGGCAATTTCCAGATAACCTGCAAAGTGGTTTCAGAAAACAGAAGTAAAGAGACATACTATGGAGCACGATGGCGATATGAATAATAGTAAGCAATAAACTCACCTCCAGCACAGGCATCATGCAAGGGAATTGCTCCGTCCTCATCCTTCGCTTCCAAGTTAGCTCCTCTTTCAATCAAAAACTGCATAGTGTCACGTATTACAATTTACAAGTTATAGCCTTCCAAAAGCATTCATCTATATGAAAATTATTAAACTTGTGAGAATTAAGGGAATTTCACTCAAGCCATCTAGTCAAAGAAGTTATGGTTTAACCTGGACACAATTCAAATGGCCAAAGAGACATGTGAGATGAAGAACAGTATCACCATCTTCCACTGGTTCATCAATGTTACCATCAAAATCATCTGAAAATGTCCATAAGGTTCGAGTGTTAGCAAACAAAACAACCTCAAGCATGAGATCGTAAATAGTATGAAGGGTTTGCTCAGACAGAGGACTAACTCAAGCATTAGGCAAGATTTTGAAACTCAGACTAGCCAGCTATTAGTTTTTTAATCTCATTGCTTAAAAATAAAATTCGCCAAACATACATAAACAACAATAAGAAGAAAATAAATCAAATCAAAAAGCACGTTCTCACCACAATTCAGTTCAGCAAGTAAAAAGTCTAAGAGAATTGCAGTAGGTGAAACAGTTGTCGATAGAGATGCAGCCCAATACACAGTAATTTTCCCAAATTTGCTTAATGAATTTGACATAATGAACAGTAGACCTTAAACATCTAAATAGCATTGATGACAAAGGAACTGATCTATCGGATTCTGTCACCACATGGAGTCTAGATAGATCTACGAACACAAGTGATAGCATGCTTGACAGTAATTATTAGATTTCAACATTATAATTTCTTATAAGGTTCTCTGTCATATCATACACAGCTACTACTCTCAACCAACTAAAATTACAGATGTAGGATTGTAAATTCATTACTCGAGTCTGAAACGCCTTATGTGCATCAGAAGGTTAAACACAAAGCTTAACAACTTATTACATATAACAGATATTAAACCACGACAGCCAATGAGTTTTATATTATGCATCAAATTCGAGAAGAGAAAATTATTTTTAACACAAGAACGCAAACTGAAAATGGATTTGAGCACATTATCAGATGTCAAGTAGACTCAAGTGAAACTAATATGAATCATAAATCTTCAAAGAAAACTCACCAACATAAAAGTTAAAATAAAAATAAAAATAAATGAAAATAATATCAGCAACAGAGTTCAGAGACGAGCTAATTCGTAGAACAAGCTTTAGGCGTAGGTTTCATTCAAAGACCAAAAAGCAGTAAGAAAACATCAAATCTCATCCGACACACAAGGCAAACCACATTCATTTCCCTTTTTCTAGAACCGAGCACCTTCTTCCGAACATCTATACTGCACCGATTTTTTCAGGCTCTCCGCAAGGAAAATCCGGTAAGAGAAATGGAAAAAAAAAATATAAACGCATAAGAACTCGCGTGTGCAATCGCGCAAGAGAGTAGCAGTTACCTAGGGCTTGGCGGAGGGCGTCGAGGTCGCCAGACTCGGCGGCGGAAACAAGCGGACGGAGGTGAAAAGGTATATCGGAATGATCGATGTCATCGGTGAAGTCCACTCCTTCTTCCTCGAAGAGAGCGGCGCCGTCTTCGTCGTCGTCGCGTCGTCCGTCAGCCACCGCCATCTTTGGGATACGTTTATTTTATTTTGCCTTTTTAGGGTTGGGATACGTTTATCAGTCATTACTCATTACTACTAACTGTATATTAACTTTTTGGTAGGTTTTCAAAAGAAAAATGTATATTAACAAAACTTCCCAGAATAAAATAAAAATATTTTTGTACTTGACTAATGAACTAGTTTCTTACGTGAGCCCAAATTATTCCCTCAAAAAAAAAAAAGTGAGCCCAAATAATAACTTTATTTCCCTGGTTCAAATTGTATTGTTGTGAAACGTAATTTGGTCATACATACTCTCGAAAATTAAAATAAAAAATAAAAATTGGTCATAAATATGTATTGACTTGTGCAAAGTCAGAACCCAAAATCTTGCCGAAGTTTGAACGTAATCTCGCATGTGACATTTAAATTGGGAATTTCTTAGATCTGTTTCAAAAGATAACAAAAAAAAAGAGGTAGACTCACAGATTGAGATTTCTTAAATTTGTTTCAAAAGATAATATGAAAAAGATATAGATGTGAGCTCTCCTTTATCATACGCTCTTATCACTTTAATTCATAACAATTTTATTTGTATTATAACTATTAAATTTTATTTAAAATAAGTATAACTTTTTTCTAAGTGTATAATGAGAGAGAGCTCATACAAGGGGCTTTGTCCACAAAAAAATGTGATGTTAAAGTATCGAATGCTTAAATCTATTCACAAAATCGAATATTCACACTCGCGTGTCGCAGAAATTGTTTCAGAAATGTATTGAAATGAATGTTAAATTTCACTACAAAGAGTTTCAGCCTCTCTATTGTTAACATTACAGTTCCCGAGAACAACAACAAAACTAATAATGAAAAATAAAACTAAAACTAAATAATAATTTACAAGTTTAGCCAAGAAAAAGGTGAAGTATAATACGCAGAAATCCAGCTGGTTGTTATCTAATAAAAGATGTAGCTACAATAAAAATAAAAATAAAAAAATAAAAGCTGTAGCATTCTGTGACTGCTGATTGGTTCTACAGCTGGCAAAAGGGGCTGGTCGGGCCGGCCCGAACCAGCCCATCGGGCTTGTTGTTTTTACTGGGTCGGGTTGGTCCATTCACGAAATATTATCGGTAAAAATATGGTATTTCACCAAATGTATCATCTAGTATTAATTCAAACCCGCACTAATATTTAATTTAATAAAATATTATTTTTAATTTCAAAAATATGATAACAATAAATAAATTAAATCTACTAACATCAATTTCAAAATAAATAAGATAAATTAAATCTACTAACATCAATTTTATTTTCTATATTACTATTTCAGTATTTACTAATAATATAAAATATAAAAATCTAAATGTGTGGGGGGGTTTTAGACCCGCTAACCCTGGCTTTTTATTAGCCCCAAAGCCGGTCAATAGATGGGGTATGTGATGCGAACTTTTAGGTCCAATTTTTCAAGATTACTAATTTCACGGCCCAACCCAACCTCAATTACGGATATCGATGGGCGGGCCAATTTTGCCGGCTCTAATTGGTTCAGTGGTATTTTTTAAACAACTGTGACAGTTTATTTGCTTCAAAATGAGTACGCATTCTGGGGGCAAGGGTCGAATTTTAAAACAACTGTGACAGATTATTTGCTTCAACCATTATCTCTCGCTCCCAACAATGACTTTTTTTGCCACTTTATGCAACAAAATTCGAGGAAGATAGATCAATTCAAGATACAATCATAGTGAAAACGGACATTTTAGCAGTTATTGGTTATTAAGGAGTGTTTAATTTTCAAATGATGAATAGATAAAAATAATTCAAGTTAAAGTATAGTTTATTTTAATTGATTGATTAATTTTGAACTTATTTGAAAATCTTATCATTCAAACACTCAATCTTATATTTAATCAATCTATCATATTATAAAAATTAAATGTCCTCTAAAGAAATAAGGTTCAAATATGCTATTGATGTTTATAGTAGAATACAAAAATATCCTAGAGTAAGTTTAGATGTAAAAATATCATTGACCTTAAATAAATGATGCGAACAGTTAAAAACATTAAAATGTGTTTAGTTTTTAAATTTTTAAATAACACTCACATATATACACATATATGTATATGAAATATAAATTTATCTAATTATATATAACTAGATATAATTAAATTTGCTTTGTTTAATATTTTGAAATGACAAACTCCAATGTATAAAATTTAAATTGACAAATATTAGAAAAAAATGTAGTTTTATATTATATCATAATACATATAAATTTTATTTTAGAATAAATGAAGCATATGAACATAAATTTTAAAATAATATTTATAAAGTTGAAAACTACATGATATAAGTTATTGTGAACGAAAAATACATAAAAGAAGATGAATATAATCAAATCGTCATAATTTTCTAATATATTAACTTTCATATTCTTCTGTCATTTAAAAATTTAGAGTAGATTTGCACAATATATTAACTTCAAATGTATTTTTACACCTAAACTTACTTTAGGAGTATTTTTGTACTTTATTGTCAATGGTATATTTGTACCTTATCCTTTTATGAGGTGTTTGGATTGGTGGACATGATAAATAAGATTGATAGGATAAAGTAGGATGTGATTATTTGGATTATATAATATTATGTTTGGATTGATTGATTGTAGTGTATGATAAATTGAATGATTAAGACTAAAATGTAGCTGAATACCAAAATTACTCATAATTCATTTTCTTTCAATTTACAACCACATGAAAACCTAATAAGATTTATTATTACTTATAGATTGGTACACACACACACACATATATATATATATATATATATATATATATATAGAGAGAGAGAGAGAGAACCACCTCTTAGATAAGAACTAAGAACCAATAACCACCGTTAAATTAAATAAGATCGGACGACTCATAATTGTTTAATGATAAAAATATTCAAATCCCTAAATTTTCGCTATTTGGATATTTCACATTCTATTTTTCGTTGTTCATATAATTCATGTTGTTGTTCATGTAATCATAGTTCTTGAGCATACTATACATTCCAATTCATTGTTATGTTCATGTAATTCATGGTGTTGTGCATGTAATCGTAGTAATTGTGCATATGAGAATAATTATGAAAATCAATATATAAAATCTCTTATTTTTAAGGCTAAACGGTTATCATTAAAATATGAGGATAATAAACTATTTATAATTAGTCTTGACCGTTAGATTATAAAAATGAATCGACCACATTAGTTTTTAGTTCTAAAAAATGGTGTAGTTCTCATTTGATCCATCTATATATATATATATATACATATAATCTACCATTAGTTTCAGAAATTGAACAAGGAAAAATCATGATTAGCGATTTCTATAAAAATAATAATAGAGAAACTAATTTTATGGACGTTTCTATGACTCCTAGTAATAAAAGACCTAAACCGAATTTATACAACAAGAGAGGGTAGTACAACAGGACAAGGTAGACAAAATTGGATACCAGCCCAAGCCCAATATGAAGGAGAATCTCGAATAATTGAAAAGGAAAAAGAGCTCTGATAGAGTGCATTATTGTACGCATTAGCATTATCAATAGATAGGTGAATAGGTGTAAAGTTTTAGCTTTGCTTTTTAGGTTTTAGGTCTTCTTTGAATAGTTGTGCAAATAGTTGTTGCACCATATAATGTTGGTTATATTTTGCCTATAAATAGGCATTGTAATTCATAATTAGAAAAAACCAACGACGAGAGAATTCAATAAAAAATTCTTTGCATTCTCAACCACCATGAGTTTCTAATTTTCTTGTTTTCTTACTCCTATAGCCGATAAGCAAATTCTATACCCATCCTTGAGAGCTAAATAATATATCCCAACATAAAAAAAAAAAATCCATTCACTTCCGCTGAACATATTTTCTAGAAACGAAGGCTCCGTCCCTGTTTTCTTCATAAAAAGAGTTATGTGTGAGCTCTATAGGTATTATTTCTATTTCCTTTCTTTTTTGTGGTTTAATGTGTAACCCGAAAAAACACACCCTACCCTTCTAATCTTAACTGATTATATCCACTTTTTAAATCAAATTTACTAAATATCTTTTTATTTTGTATAAGTGCTATTAAAGTTTCTTTATTTGGTATGTTATAACCATCATCTTCACAATTATCATTTAATCTTTTATAATTGTTTACTATCCTAGGTTTTCCTCTTTTTATTTCTGAATGATTTCTTACTATAAAAGATGTAGATCTATGAGGACTTTCTGAATGTTTAATTAATTCTTGTTTTAACATTTCATTAATCTGTTTTCTAAATTCTTCTAAATCTTCTGCACTATACTCTCCATTTTTTGTTCTAATTGTAATTTCAGGTAACTTTATTTTTATTTTACAAACATAATTTACTTTTGCTTTTGTAATATCATCTCCTATTAATCCTAGTTTTTCTAATCTTAATATTATAGGATAATTTTTACTTTTTGTAATATCAGGCCCTTTTTCTAATTCTTGTGAAATAAATTGTGATAATAATTTTATAGCTTCATTTTCAATGAAATTATTTTGTTTATTTTGTACTTGTAAATATATATATATATATATATACTTGGCATAATTAAAACTTATGCTAATTAAATTTTAAATAATAAAACCTGTAATTTGAAGCTAAAATAAATGAATTAACTTAAAGGGTTAAACAGATAAATAGAATATCAATCTAACCTTAATTATTTACAAACTCATTTTCAAAAAAATTAAATTCAATTATGGGCCCAAACAAAATAAAAAAAAAATACCCAACAAAATTTGGCTCAATTCTTCCATTTTTCTCTCTCTATTTCTTCCCCATCCCTCTATTTTGAAGGAACCTTAATCAGAAGCTCCCCCTCCATCTCTTATCGCCGCCTCCTCCTCCTCCTCTGCCCTCCGTCATAGCCGCAGCCGCCTCCTCTACACTCTGTCATCGCCATCGTCGGAGAAAGCAGCAACCACATCTCTCCCTCATCTCCATCTCTCTCTTGTCAGTACGAGCAGTGAATGTCGCCGTTGCCATCACCATCCCACCTCGGGCAACCACAACGACAAACGATGCTACGACTCCTTTCTCTCTCGTCCCTTGATCCTATTTCTCCTGAATCATTTTACTCTATGTCTCTCTCATTAATACCTAGAAATATCTCTTCTTCTTCCTCACAATCGGCGAGCCGCCGCCGCCATCGTCACCTTCCTTTTTTGCTTCTGGCAAACACCAACAACAACGAGTGCCACAGTCGCTGCCCTTTCCTCTCTTGCTCTAACCGACAACAACATTCCTTCCGTGCCGCTTTCCTTCCCCTTATCCATATCGTCAACTACGGAATGGTTCCATCTCCGTCGCCCCCGCTGCTGCCCCCGCCAGCCTCATCGCCAGACATGCCGCAGTCATCCCTCCAAGAGTCCTCTGTTCTAGCAACAACCCAACAGAGGTATTTTTGAAAAGTTAACTTTAAATTGAAGAAGGATTAGATAATCAGTCCAAATTTGGGTTGACTAATTATCACTCATTTGGATGATAAGAATGCGGGCTAAGTAATCAATCCCGAACCAAATCTTGTGAAACAAACATGTGATTAAGCATGAGATTATTTTATCAATCGTATCTTATCACTCAAACCAAACACTCTTATTAAATTAGCAAGATTGGAAGTTTTATGATGATCTTTTGATCACGAGATTGTCGACTAACACAATTAAACTATATTTTTGGAATTTCCTAATGTTAAATTAAAAAGAATCTAGTCACATTGTTTTTGTAAGCAAAGTGGGAGTTCTTTAGTGTTATATAAGGAGCATAAAGTTCTTTGTTACAAGTGCACCAATCACTACATTATAGTCTTGTGATTAAATTCTAGTTTAAATTCCTTTCTTAGTTTCTCTTGTGAGAATCTTGATAGAATGGTGAGAGTTTGTCAAAGGCTTGTAATAGTGTAGGGAGGTCGAGAGGAGAGTTATACTGTATGATTGTAGAAATTTATCATATAGTGAATTTATCCTCTGTGTGTCGTGGTTTTTTCTCCGGTTTGGAGTTTTCCATGTTAAATTCTTATGTTGAGATTGTTGTTCTTTTCTTCCTAATTTTTCGTTTCTTTTCTAAGTGTGAATGGGGACATGATGTCCCAATAGTGGTATCAAAGCTTGGTCTAGGTCTCTTGATATTCTGAGTATGCTCTGTGGTTGTAGTGTTGTCTGATTTTTCACATCAGAAAGGATTTCTTGAGAAAATTCTAGGTGTCTCTTGTGAGACGACTATTCATTTAGGAGGTGGAGAAACTTATGTCAAGGTCTTCAAGTTCAATGAAGTTTGACGTGGAGAAATTTGATGGAAGAATCAATTTTGGCTTGTGGCAAGTGCAAGTCAATGATGTGTTGATACAATCTGGTGTGCACAAGGCTTTAAAAGGTAGACCGGGTTCAACTTAAGATACAACAAAAGTTCTGATATCAGTGATGAAGATTGGGAGGATCTGGATCTGAGGTGGCAAGTATAATTCGTCTATGTTTGGCCAAGAATGTTCTTGCAAATGTACATGGGATTTCGAGTGCCAAGGAGCTGTGGGAAAAGCTGGAAGCTCTGTACCAAGCAAAGGGCATCTCAAATCGGTTGTACTGAAGGAACAATTTCACACCCTGCGGATGGATGAAGGTACAAAAATTTCAGATCATTTGAGTACTCTTAATGGTGTTATCTCTGAACTAGAAGCAATTGGAGTGAAAATTGAAGATGAGGACAAGGCATTAAGGCTCATCTTATTTCTTCCTCATTCCTATGAACACGTGAAGCCAATCCTGATGTATGGGAAGGAATCGTTGATTTTTGCTGAAGTCACGGGAAAACTTCTTTTCGATGAGAGAAGGCTGGCGAGTGAAGTGCTAAATTCAACGAAAAATTTGGCAATGGTGGCTTTTAGCAAAGGGAAGAAGAAGGACTCCAAAGGTGTTGTTTGTTGGAAATATGGAAGAGCCAGCATCTGGTTTAAACCGTCTGGTGGAGTCGATCAAGGTAGAGCGGATCCGGCAACTAGCTTCGACCATGAAGCTAACATTGTGATAGATGATCTCTTTTGAAGAGATGAACATCCTTATGGCATGTCCAATTTCCATGAACGAGGAGGTGATGATGTTAGTTGGACCGCATGTGCATTGGTTTGACATGGATGCAAGGTGTGTGGTGAAAGTTATGTCGATGACTGAAGAACTTCTAGGATGACCAAAAGCTAAAAGTTGCACCATAATTTTTGTCAGCAATTTCGACATGTGCCGAAGAAAATTCTTAGAATAGTTGATTCTAAGTGTTCTACTCATATGCTGGAGTAGGTTTATTCTCTTTTTTTAGGATGATGGTTCTTTGGGTTAAGAATCATGATTGTCGGTGAAGACAATGAAGTATTCTTTTATTTTAACAAGGTGGAGATTGTTGGAAATTCCTAATGTTAAATTAAAAAGAATCTTGTCCCACATTGTTTTTGTAAGCAAAGTGAGGAGCTCCTTATTGTTATATAAGGAGCATAAAGTTCTTTGTTACAAGTGCACCAATCACTACATTATAGTCTTGTGATTAAATTCTAGTTTAAATTCCTTTCTTAGTTTCTCTTGTGAGAATCTTGATAAAAGGGTGAGAGTTTGTCAAAGGCTTGTAATAGTGTAGGGGGAGGGGGGTCGAGAAGGAGAGGTATACTGTGTGATTGTAGAAATTTATCATATAGTGATTTTTTACTCTATAGGTCATGATTTTTTCTCCGATTTTGGAGTTTTTCACGTTAAATTCTTATGTTGAGATTGTTGTTATTTTCTTCCTAATTTTTCGTTTGTTTTCTAAGTATGAATGGGGACATGATGTCCCAACATATATGAATGAACATATAATAAAGGCTCGGGTTTTGATAACACATTAAACATCATAATTTATCGAAGGGATAAAGAAATAAAAATCTGAAGTATACCGTAAATTCCATCTACCTACTAAATTTTTTATCGAGAACAATCGATTGTCCAAGCTATTGTACATGGGGAAACTGTAGAAAACATTACACTACAAAAATACAGTCGATCAGCGACGGAAAATTTCGTCACAAACCATGTCTGATCCGTCACTAAAATAGATTAGCGACGGAATGAGGGGGTCGCTGGAAACCTGATTGGCAAACATCTAGCGACGGATTTACGTCCGTCGCTAATTATTAGCGACGGAACAGCGACGAAAAAATCAGTCGCTAATCCACGACCTCGAGAACGGTCATCTGATATAAAATCCGTCGTTAATGCGATGCTAATCCGTCGTAGTTAGCGACGGATTAACGACGGACAAACACCGTAGCTAAAAAATACCGTCGCAACTCCGTCGTTAATCCGATTCAAATCCGTCTCTGATCCGTCGCTAATTAACGACGGACATAGTCCGTCGCTAAAATTATAATTTTTTTTTATTTTACGTAAAAAAGACCGTCGTAAATCTGTCGCTAGTTACAGTTGGTTCAGTTATTTCACGTTGTTAATCCGTCTCTAATCCGTCGCTAGATATGCAATATCTGGACAGTTTCAATTTGTATTTTGGATGACCAAACACGTTTTCAAACAACCCAAACAAACCAATTCCATCCAATTCAATCTATACAATCCAAACTATCCAAACAAACCAATTTCAACCAATTCCATCCAATTCAATCCATACAATACAAACTATGAAAACAAACCAATTCAATCCATACAATACAAACTATCAAAATAAACCAATTCAATCCAAACAAAGCAATTCAATCCAAAAAATCGTAATATCCAAACAATCCCATAAAAAAACAATTCTAAATCATGCAATAAGTTTACAAATTCATATTACAACCCGAATACGACGAGGTGATGGGAAACAGGAGCTCATATCACGAGGGTGGGGGGAAACGGGAGCTGGCCATGAAGCGCTCTAGGGCCCTGGCGAGCGCCGCACTGAGCCTGAATCTGTTCTTGCACGCTATCTCGCGCTCTCACCTCTTGCATTCGGCCTCGTATGCCGGTATGCTGCTGTCGCCTTCCAATCGGACCTCGTATGCCTCGCTTCATTTCCATCGGCCTCCAAATCAATAGTTGTTGTTGATAAGCTATGGAATCGCAGGTGGGCACTCTCCACCGAACGAGACGACGCTCGCTCTGCATGTATGTCCGTGATAGAGACCCAGCTCAAACATCCTATTCTTTTTCTTTGAGGAGCTCCCAAGGACATTTTGAGAATTTGAGTCCTATCAATTTACGGTGTCGTCTCATCACTCCCCAGATTGGCTCAACTGGGTCACATGTTCCTCAACCGCCTCGTAATATAATTTCATACAATTATTATTTAATTAAATGCTCGTTGTTGCTAACGAATATACTTACCGCGATACTCCGAGCTTTCCGTCTCAGATAGCTCCGTCGTCGTGGCATGATACTTACGGAATACATCCCACTTGGACATCTTCTATGGCTACTCCACGCTCTCTTGCCTATAAATAAGTCAAACAAATTAAATAATTAACAAGTATCACGATTCTTAAATAAATTTACTATATCTAAAACTTCAAAGTACTTACAATCTCTCGCATACTCGAATGCAGAGTGTGAACCAACCCGATGCTTGACTATCAAGTACCCTCGCCATCCGGCTCGGACATCCTTCTGTGCGGGCCTTTGCGCTTCTCTTGGGCGCCCGTCCGAGGCCAATATGCCTCCAATTATCCCAATCTCGCTCGGGGATAAATGGAGGTGGGTTAAGGCGAGTCCTTATGCCGCTTGATCTTGTGAACAAGATCTTTATAGCGCTTCGACGGCCTTTTGCGCACCAAGTGGGAGTAGACCATGGCGTCGTCCATCGATCATCCCAATAAAAATATTTACGCAAAAATATATGATTACAATATGCAAAGGTCGAATCATAAATGACTTCGTATAAACAACACGAACCTTGAATTCATCGAAATAAATCTGCTTGAACTCTTGAGGCACCAATTTCCAATTGAAGCCGTTGTGATTCATGAATTTACGGAATGACTCCGTAATCACGCGGGCTATATCATTGCTCGGACACAAAATGCTACAATTTACAGGAAATAAAGACATCAGAATGCTACAATTTATTTAAACTGAGACATACAAGAGATAACATACCCATTCACAATGGCTATCTTCTTCATCCCCTCTCTAGATGACACTCCACTACTGCTCGAGGGGGCGGGGCTGTGAGACAGTGCCTCCATGCCTTCTTCTAGGCTGGCAGGTGAAGGCGACGGCGTGTATAATCCTGGGTGCCTCCTACGTGATGACGAGGCACCTCGTCCACTGTGAGACATCTGCAAACAAAGGTAAAAAATGCTGTATTAAAAATTCACAAATAATACATATCATAACGTTTTGTGTGCATACTAGAAAATAAAACGTTTCTTGTGCATACTAGTGATAATTATCGTCGTCGTCATCATAACGTTTTGCGTGCATACTAAAAAATGCTATAAATTCACAAATAAAGCATATCATAACGTTTTGTGTGCATACAAAAAAATGCTATAAATTCAAACCCTATTCATCGTCGTCGTCATCATCATCATCTAATGTATGATTGTCTTCTGACTCTGACAATTCAACTTCATCATCCTCATTATCAGATGTCTCTTCAATGTCTATGAGTGTACCGTCAGGATGAACTAGTGTCGTGTCCTCATCCACAACGACATTAGTAATCGAACCTAATGCATCCTCTTGAAAAGAGGGAGGTACTATCGATGCAGAACTCTCATCTGATACTTTCACATTAGATCGAGCTATAATTTTGCATACTTCCCACCACTCTTTCATAGATTGTTTTAAACTTGGATATGCACAATAGTATACTTGAATGGCTTGATTGGCGAGAATAAACGGTTCGAACTTGTTATATCTTCTCGTATGATTTACCGAAACCAACTTGTATTCGGAATGAATTGATAACCCCAATTGTGAAGGATCAAACCACTCGCATCTAAACAATGTTGTGGTCTTCGTTGGTAGCCGGGATATTCCAACTCACAAACCTCCGATAATCGACCATAAAATCGAGTTCTTGCGTGTATACATACCATACGTTTCACCTTTAATGCACACTCCACTATTCATAGTTGATCTTTGTGATCCATGTTCTAATGTGTGAAATTTGTAACCATTTATATAATACCGGTGCGTCTTAATTAGAGTGAAGGTCCTTTGGCAAGAGACAATATGAGCGGATTCACAATGTTGTTAGTATGATCTTTGACCTATTATTAGTAAAAGCGATTAGAATGACTAAGCGTACATATTAAATATTTTCTACTAATAATCATCGAACACTCACATATGCCTCAAACCAAGACGGAAGCCTCTTTCAATCGACCTTTGAATATCGAGCTAGAGATCCGTGGATTTGATCTTTTCACGTCTTGATGAATAAACTACATCAATATATATTCTGAGCCTAGTTAATAATAATAATAATAATAATAATAATAATAATAATAATAATAATAATAATAATAATAATAATAATAATAATAATAATTAACAATGAATTCTAAGAAAACACGACACTTACGCCATGTAAATGTTCGCAACTTCAACACGGTTGAGCAACACGTATAAACGAGCAAACATCATATTCTCTACTATCCAAATATCTCGTTGACATATTTCCAAAGGTGCGCCATCTTGCTTGAAGATTTGAAGCATATCTGGATAGTCTTCGTGCCTAATCTCCGCTTGACCATGATGCGAATATCGAACTTCGTTCTACGTGATCATCAAAATAATACGAGCAAAATGTCGATGCTTCTTCTACTAAGTAAGCATTGCGAGATAGAACCCTCAACCACGGCTTTATTTAAATACGTTGTTCTTCAACTTACGTAAGTATCTAAAATTTAGAACGTTGTTCTTATATATATATATATATGTGTGATAATGTCTGAGCAAGACCTTTCAAATGGATACATCCATCGGTATTGAGCGAGAGCTCACTAATACGGGCTTCATCGACTAGATGAACCGGAAGATGTTCCATGGAGTCGAAGAAACTAGGGGAAAATGCGCTCAAGCTTGCATAAAATCATCGGAATATTTTCTTGGAGCCCGCACGGATCATCAAGCCCTATGTTTGAAGTTAAATCTTTGAAGAATAAAGATAATTACATTACGACTTTCCAAACATTGGGTGGGGAGGCTCGCGAAATCAATCGGTAGAATTATTTGCATGAAAATGTGACGATCATGACTCTTCATCCCAAACATCTTGGTTTTGTCATGTCTACACATCTACCCATGTTCAAACGTACCCATCCGAAATCTTAAACCTCTTATCCACTCACATAAGACTTTTTCTCACGATTGTCAAGTGTGTAAGCGCTTTGGATATTTTCTGTTGATTCATTCATCGTCAACTACAGTGCATAGCAAGTATAAATTAAGTTCTTCTCTAGATTTGCTCGTATCTTTTGTCTTCCTTGGACATTCATGGATCGTGTTGAAGACATTATCGAACACATTCTTTTCTATGTGCATGACATCCAAATTATGCCGAATCAAAAGAGAACTCCAAGAAGGTAGATCCCGTAAAATACTTCTTTTCTTCCATCCGGTTCAAACCGCTGGATATTCGCTATTTATTTCATCACGCCAATCTACATTACGGAGACTAGTCCCATACCCATAATTAGTGATGTAAGCTCATCTCCGATCGCGCTTCTCGTGGATCGTTATTAATCAACGTGTTCTTTCGAAACCTCTTGATCCCTTCGAAATGGGTGATTAGGAGCTAGAAATTTACGATGGTTATCAAACCATGACCGCTACCACTTTTAGCTAAAGTAAAAGCATCGGTATACTCCATGCGGTGCGGACAAGCCAATCTTCCGGTGTACTCCATCATCCGCACAACATAGAGTATGCGGGGAAGTCACTAATTGTCCAAAGTAATGCAACGTGCATTTGAAAATTTCGCTTCAACGATACATCATAAGTAAGAACGCCATCATCCCACAAATCTATTAACTTTGCTATCAATGGTTGCAAGAACACATCAATCTTCTCATTCGGATTACGCGGTCCCGCACTAAGATCGTAAGAAACATGTATTGCTCCTTCATACACAACCACGGGGAAGATTATAAAGGGTCGATATAACGGGCCATGATGAATATTGCTTTCCGATTGACGAATGGTGAAAACCGTCGGTTGAGAGTCCCAATCGCACGTTACAATTTACGATGCAAATAAAGGAAACCGTGTTCAAATGTTTCCATGCAATTGAGTCTGCCGGATGACGATGACCCATCATCGGCCGACGATGCATGCCACGCATATTTTACGTTGTAGCATTGGATGCATACAACTGATAAACGCGCATTTTACACGTTTATAGTTGATATTTGAAGATGAGTTTAGCTCGTTTAATGTGCGTTTATGTATCGATTCTTAATGTTTTATCTATTTCTAGAAGATCTGCTCTTGGGTGTTCCTTTGGCGTTTTGTAGGTTTATATATTGATAATCGAAGCAAGGCGAAGCACGAGCAAAATTGACATTCGCCCGGTTCTAGCGACCGGTCTAGCGGTCGCTAAGCGCACCGCTAAATGCCGGCGAGCACCCGGAAGAGCCGCGGCGCGACCTGCGTGCCAGCGAGCGAAGCTCAGCGTCGAGAATTCACTGGACGATTCTCGCGACCGATTCATGCGGCTAGCGACCGCTAGTCGGGTCGCGAGGTACAAAGCGAGCGAAGAGGCGACGCGGGCGAGAAGGCAGCGAGACTTACCAGCGACCACACCTAGCGACCGCGAAGGGTGGTCGCGAGCAGCAGCAAGCGAAGGAAAATTAGGGTTTGGGGTGTGCCTATATATGGCAACACCCCACTCGCTACCTGATGAGACCCCAACACGCCTGGACCTATTTTACTTGCTTTTTCCTCAGTTTTCCATTCTTTAGCTTTAGTCTTCATTTAGTTTAATTCTAGTATTGCTTTACGTTGTTTTAGTTTAGTTTATCGTTTCGTTATCGATCGAACGTTTTGTCCGATCGTTTTCCGTCGTTTTCCGTTAGTTCGCTAAGATTGGATTCAAGACCAACCATTGTTCATCCAACGCTTCCTACGGGTTTTATATATTTAATTTCCGTTTTATGATTAATTAGTATTTCATTCCGTTTATTATGTCCGCTAGTTTTCTATTCTAATCCTAGGGTTTGCATGATCCGATCCTATATGTTGTGAGTTACGCTATCGTTATTTACCTTCCGAGGCATTGATTCATGATTCGATTGTGCTTATTTATATGTGTTGATTTCGATCAATCTTGATGCATATCTAGTTGTCGGTTAATGACGTAAGCGTATTAATTGTCAATCGTTATCGAATGCATGATACGAATGAGCGCGAGTAAATGGCGAGATAGGACATTCGTAGGAAGCATATTCTTAGTGATCCTTTTGGAGTTGCTTATTTTCCTCTAGAGGCGTAAGCGTAATAGGAAAATTAGTAATCAATCGCCGCAATTGTAAATGGCGAAGTTGTTGGTTATATATGTGATCTTCGTCTTATGCGGATTAAAGCGGTTAGTAATAAGCGGGATAAACATCGTTGTGGATAAGATTGGTGCATCCCTAGGGTTAGTCTTTCTTCATAGTTATCTATCGTGTTTTATTGCGTTATTTATATTTCGTTTGGTTACATTTGCTTTGGATTAAATTCGAAGCCCTTAAACCTCTCACCCTTTATACGTGCTTGAATAATATTGAATTATCGTTGAGCTAGCTTCTATGTTTTCGTGATACAATCTCGTGGATCGATACTTAACACCTATCATTACACTTTTTACGTGTGAAAAATGAGCGATCAAATTTTGGCGCCGTTGCCGGGGATTGTTAAGATCACATAGGAATAATTTGACGATTTGGATTTATTAATTCAAGTTATATATATATATATTATATTTATTTATTTTTGTCAGTGCTAAATTCTCTCGTTTCTCAGGTGGTTTATGCGTACAAGATCTCAGGGACCTCCTGAAGTATTTTTAGATCCCGAGATCGAAAGTTCTCAAAGGAGAAGAGGGCGAGAGAAAAGCGGGCTGCAATGGCGGCCGATCCATAAGCAGGGGCATTCCTCCCGAGCAAGTTGCACGTATGCTAGGCGACTTTGCAGAGATGCGGCGTCGGATAGCGAACATGGAATCATTATCCCTGCTCCGGAGGAAAGACCCACGAACCACATGTACCGACATCCCACCGAGCAGTTCAAGGAGGCGGTTGGGGCCCACATAGATGCAAATAATTTTGAGCTCAAACCGCCCCGATTAGTATGGTCGAGGAGAGCGGTTTGGGGGGAGTCACGGAAGACCCGAATGCGCATCTCGAGGCGTTTCTCGACATTTGTGACACCATCAAGCGAGAATGGGGTGCCACAAGACACGATTCGGATCGCATGTTCGGTTTCTCGGCTGTGACCGGCGAAAGATTGGTTCAAGAGTTTGGATCGGTGGCATCGACACTTGGGGAAACTTTGAGAAGTTTCTTTCGAAATACTTTCACCGGTGGCGCTTGAAGATCATCGCGAAATCTCTCATTTTGCCAAAACCACGACGAATCATTATTCGAGGCATGGGAGAGATTCAGAGGTCTATTGAGGCGATGTCCACAACATGGGTTCTCGAGGAGCAACAAATAACTCGGTTCTACGGTGGGTGACATGGCGGGCGAGGAGCATGGTAGATGCGTCGGCGGGGTTGCTTATTAAACCGACCGATCGGCGAGGCGAGCCGTATTGTAGAAGAGATGGTCGCCAACAGCTATCGATGGCCAACGGAGAGAACGCCATCGTTCAAAGCATTGCTTGTTGAGAGTGACTCAAAATCTGACGATCTCGTGAAGAAGTTCACTCTTTTGAAGAGTCGATTGAGACGAGAACGTCGACCACATTAATCGGAGGAGTCGTTCGAATTTCCAACAACCTTCAAGAAGCTTCAATATTCGAATTCGATTCAAGAGCCGAGGAAGCCAAGTCTCGAAGACATGATGCGCAGTTGGTTGTAAGCAACCAACAATTGGCAACGAATCGAATTGTTCATAAGCAACAAGGCGGAAGATAAATCACTTGGAGTCCACGTGACGGCTATGGGGAAGCACATAAAGATGTTAGAGAATCAAATTGGTCAAATAGCGTGCAGTGAATGCACTTCTGAAGACGGGCCAATTCCGAGTAACACGGAGGTGAACCCAAAGAGTCGATGCTTTGCTATCCGGACGAGGTGGGCGAGCCTACCCGAGCCCGCCAGGAAGAAGAGCAAGCGTTACAAGCGAAGCTTCGCGACCGAGCTCGCGACCGCGATCCCGATCGTGAACCATCCGAAATTTTTCCACGAAGCTCGCGATCGAGCACGCGTCCGCACCCGACCGCGAGCCGTCCAGTATCGCGGCGCGCAGCGATTCGCGGCGACCAGGCCGCTCGCGAGCCACACCGCAAGCTTCGACGCGAAGAGCGGAGATCGCGCGCAACGGTTCCTCGCGACCTTCCGGTGATCGCGAGGTCGACCATGGCGCCCCGAAGCTAAGCGTCGCACGTACACTCCTCCGGTCCGTTTCCGAGTCGACTTGTCAAGTCGAAATATGACGAGGAGTTTGCTCGTTTCAAAGAGGTTTTCGAAAGTTGAGATAAATTTGCCTCTCTTTGAGCTGACTGCGAAACATAGGGCTACATGAAATTCTTAAAGGCGCTTGCAAGCAAGAAGAAACTTGGGAAATTCGAGAAAATTTCCTATCAGAAGAATGCTGTGCCGTCTTGCAAAGAAGCTCCTCTCGAGCGAAGGATCGGCGGTTTCACGTTAGAGTGCGAGATCGCCGGCGGACTTTCCAAATGTTTTGTGCGATCGGGCGAGCATCAATCGATGCCGTTGAGCGTATTCAACCGGCTACACCTAGGAAAGATGAAGCCGGCGAAGATTTCGCGATGATGGTGACCGATCGGTCACATATC
The DNA here is from genome assembly GCA_036937905.1 of Salvia rosmarinus. Classification (NCBI taxonomy): domain Eukaryota; kingdom Viridiplantae; phylum Streptophyta; class Magnoliopsida; order Lamiales; family Lamiaceae; genus Salvia; species Salvia rosmarinus. The sequence continues at coordinate 53,420,175 of CM072818.1, read as the reverse complement.
CAAAAGGTATCGTCGAAGGCGTGTTGGTAAATTCGGGATTTTGTTTTCCTGCGACTTTGTTATTTTAGATATTCCCGAATTCAAACAACAACCACTAATCCTTGGTAGACCTTTTCTAGCAACTGGTCGTGCGTTGATTGATGTGCAGGAAGGAAACCTCACGTTTCGTGTTAACGATGAGGAGCTCAAAATTTCCATATACGACGCCATCAAGCAACACGACGTTGGAAAGTCGGAAGATTGTTGCTCGATCATGAATGCTGCTGCCGCTCACGTCTCGCGTTTAGAGGGTACTCGACCGATTGAGGAAGCTGCGAGAAGAAAGAAGTGGACTCGGCATGGAACTCCGAGTGTTTCATTCAAGTTTGGGGGGGGCCACTTCCATAGTCAGTGGTGGTCATCCGTGAATGCGAAGTTTAGGAGGTTCCACAAGTCGGGAAAGATGTCTATTGCTACTAAAACGCCAGATTGACGAGGTTAGTGATGGTCTAGCTAAAGACGTTAAATAAGCACTTGTTGGGAGGTAACCCAACGTTTTCTTTGTTTTTGTTTTCGTGTTTTATTTTGTTTTCGTTTGTGTTGCTTTTTGTCGTCTTTTGTTTTTCTTTTCGTTGTTGTGTCGGTCGATCAGCGAGTTGAAGTGAAGTGTGTTAATCCATGTGGCCAATGACGATAGAAAATTTTTGTGAAATTTAATGATAGTGCGCATGATATGTTAGAAAATGACGCATGAATGACGTGAGATGGTTTAGGCTTGTTGTTTTTCACCATTTGCTTATCCTGTGAGACTTGAGCTTCACTGTATAAACATCTTGATACAGTTTCTTTTAAATGTGTGTTATCATGCATGTGATTATCTTCTAGAACTTGCCGTGTTTCTGTGTCAAGACTGTAATATGTGTTTCGAATTGGGAAAGGATAAAAGGCCATCTTTGTTAACCACATTTTCACCCAAACACTAACCCGATGATATATACCATTTGTCGCCTTCTTTGAGCCTTTATTAGACTTTTCTTTCGATTAACCGGATGATAGGAGGTGAGGATGGATATGGGAATCAAAAGGGTGAAATTTTGATGTAGTTATGATGAGAAAAGTGTCTTTTAGAAAAATAAATGCGTGGTAAAGAATAGTACCTTTGTTCGTGAAAATTAAACCCTATAAGCTCTAGAAAAGAAAAGAAAAGAAAAATGTTAAGTTCATTATGAGTGTTGAGCATAAAGGGTCTTCAATCTAAGTATAGGTACCTTATGAGGCATAAAGCGTCAATTTAGCACGTTGGGAAAGAAGAGGAAAATGGACAAAGTCCATATGTGTGAAATATATAAATGGTGGTGCTTGGAGTTTACTTGAGTCACTTAGCCATATATTATCCTACCTTAACCAATGTGCCTACATTATAACCTATCAAAAGACCTCTTTGATCCTTATTTGAACACATTTGACGCGGTGGAGATGTTAGAAAGCAGCGAGCCTATGGTAAGATGTTGCATTGCATTGATCGTTGAGTGTATACCGTCCTTAATTTCTTTATGAGTTTGAGTGTATCCTATATATTCTACACACATGCCATTGTGAGGTTGAAATAAATGAGTTTTGGCCTCGATAGTTGTTTGTGTTGAGTTGGCTAACGTCGTCATGTGCGCTAATGTTTTGGCGTTAATATGTTTTGAGGCTTATAATGGTTATCCTCTTTGCTACGCTCGTTGATCTTTCGTTTGTCTTTCTTTTTGTTTTGTTTGAGGACAAACAATGCTTTAAGTTTGGGGATTTGATAAACGCGCATTTTACGTTTATAGTTGATATTTGAAGATGAGTTTAGCTCGTTTAATGTGCGTTTATGTATCGATTCTTAATGTTTTATCTATTTCTAGAAGATACGCTCTTGGGTGTTCCTTTGGCGTTTTGTAGGTTTATATATTGATAATCGAAGCAAGGAACGAAGCACGAGCAAAATTGACATTACGCCCGATTCTAGCGACCGGTCTAGCGGTCGCTAAGCGCACCGCTAAGCAAGCCGGTGAGCACCGGAAGAGCGCGGCGCGACCTGCGTGCCGCGAAGCTTTAGCGTCGAGAATTCATCGGACGATTTCTCGCGACCGATTCATAACGGCTAGCGACCGCTAGTCGGGTCACGAGTACAAAGCGGCGCAAGAGGCGATCATGGCGAGAAGGCGGCAGCGAGACTGCCAGACGACCACCTAGCGACCGCGAAGGGTGGTCGCGAGCAGCGCAGCGAAGGAAAATTAGGGTTTGGGGTGTGCCTATATATATGGCAACACCCCACGCGCCCGATGAGACCCCAACACGCCCCAGACCTATTTTACTTCAGTTTTTCCTCAGTTTTTCCATTCTTTAGCTTTAGTCTTCATTTAGTTTAATTCTAGTATTGCTTTTACGTTGTTTTAGTTTAGTTTATCGTTTCGTTATCGATCGGAACGTTTTGTCCGATCGTTTTCCGTCGTTTTCCGTTCGTTCGCTAAGGATTGGATTCAAGACCAACCATTGTTCATCCAACGCTTCCCTACGGGTTTTATATATTTAATTTCCGTTTTTATGATTAATTCGTATTTCATTCCGTTTATTATGTCTGGCTAGTTTTCTATTCTAATCCTAGGGTTTGCATGATCCGATCCTATATGTTGTGAGTTCTGCTATCGTTATTTACCTTCCAGGCATTGATTCATGATTCGATTGTGCTTATTTATATGTGTTGATTTCTGATCAATCTTGATGCATATCTAGTTGTCGGTTAATGGCGTAAGCGTATTAATTGTCAATCGTTATCGAATGCATGATACGAATGAGCCTTGAGTCGAATGGCGAGATAGGACATTCGTAGGAAGCATATTCTTAGTGATCCTTTTGGGTTGCTTATTTTCCTCTAGAGCGAATCGTAATAGGAAAATTAGTAATCAGCTGCCGCAATTGTCGTGAATGAAGTTGTTGGTTATATATGTGATCTTTCGTCTTATGCGGATTAAAGCGATTAGTAATAAGCGGGATAAACATCGTTGTGGATAGGATTGGTGCATCCCAGGGTTAGTCTTTCTTCATAGTTATCTATCGTGTTTTATTGCGTTATTTATATTTACGTTTGGTTACATTTGCTTTGGATTAAATTCAAGCCCTTAAACCTCTCACCCTTTATCCGTGCTTGAATAATATTGAATTATCGTTGAGCTAGCTTCTATGTTTTCGTGATACAATCTCGTGGATACGATGCTTAACTTACCCTATCATTACACTTTTACGTGTGAAAAGGGCGATCAACAATCTCGTAGTCGAGGAGTTAGAGGAAAATAATACATCTTTTATATGCTACTTGTGCTTTCCGTCGACTTCCACCACTCGAGTATTGCTCTTGAAGCGAGGATGGTTCTGAATTTGCAGCTCGTCGATTCGAATCTTGCGCCAATAAATCATGCAATTAAATGGACAACAATCAATTTTGTGTACGGGCAACCCCATGCCACGCAACAATCTCTTCGTGCTGTAGAAGTCATCAGGCACGCAATTTCCATCTGGATGCGACTCTTTCATCAGTTCTGATATTTGATCAAAACCCTTCTTAGTAATGTTGTTTTCTGCTTTCCAACTCAGAAGTCGAGCCACAAATGACAACTGTGTGTGATCCGAGCAACCCGGCCATAGAGGTTTATCGGCAGCATTCAACATATCGTAAAATTTTGTGCATCGAATTTGACTCCTCTTGATCTCGTCAAAGTTGAGCGTGGACCAACAGCATCCACTACCATCGTATGATCGTATTTGGTTGACGGTTAACATCCGAATCCACAACATTTTCCCTACTTGTGGTTGTCTCTCCTCGAAATATCCATGTGTGATAATTTGGAACAAATCCAAATTTTGATAAGTGATATCGCACGATATCTTTCTTACGATAAGATATATTCTTACACTTCTTACACGAACACTTGATTTTCTCTCCATCCGCGAATAAAAGCGAGCACTAGCGAATTGATAAAACTTTCAAGTCCATCTCGAAATTGATATTTAATCCACCAACCGAACTAAACCTCTTATACATCCACTCACGATTGTCATTCATTCTTCAAGCTCCTAATTATAAATAATTAATTAAACATGTTCAACATAAGTTGTACAATATAGACTAATTATACACTCATAAATTTATTGAGTGGAGTGAGCAAATCTTACTTATAATTATTGGTTAGTTATCTACGAGGCAACATAAACTCTAATTCAAGTTTCATATACTTAACCTTAACCTAAGCAGGAAGTGAGCAAATCTTACTTATAAAACATCTTATTCTAACAAAATTTCGTGAGTAAGTTTTATAAAATTAATCGTCGTTTCATTCCCTATCATGCAATTGAAATCCGTGTTTTATATAATACTTCACCAAATCATCACCAAATCATCACCATACAACTGAAAACATCTTATTCATATACTTGACCTTAAACTAATTAAGCATGAAATGAGCAAAGACACTTATAAAACATCTTATTCATATAACAATTCTAACAAAATTTCGGCAGAATAAGTTTTATAAAATAAATCGCCATTTGATTCCCAATTAAACCAAACTCATCCAAATTTCACCAAATCATCACCATATACATAATTATACACTTAACAACTCAAAACATCTCACGAAATGATGAATTTTCATCCCAATTCACATCCAAGCTAAACATATTCACACCAAGCTTATCAATTTCTCGCAAACATTTTTATCAAACACCACATATGCGTCTGGTTAACTCACGAAACGATGAATTTATCATCCCAATTCACATCCAAGCTTATCAATTTCACAAGCCCAAATCACAAGACTAACATTCAATGCATCATTTTCACTATCAATTCGGTAAACTCAATTCAATTTTCACTATCAATTCAATACATCATATAACAATTTTCACTATCAATTCAATGCATCTTATACAATATTTTCAACAAAATCAACAAATATATAACAAAATAAAAAAATTGAATTATAAATAAAAATTTGATCCCAACACAGATTGACGACTCACGAGGCGGTGGCGGTGGCGGTGGGCGGGAGGCGGCGGCGGCGGAGGCGGGCGGCGGTGGGGCAGCGGGATAAGGGCGGCAGGGGTGCAGGTGGTGTGGTGTGGGGCATGGGGTAGGGTAGGAGGGGCAGGTAGGGTGGCTGGGGTTGGGGGGGGGGCGGCGGCAGGCGGCGGCAGCGGGCGGTGGCGGTCGGCAGGGCTGGGTGGGGTGGGGTGGGGTGGGGTGGGGTGGGTGGGGTGGGTGTCGCGAGGGGTCAGGAGGGTCATGGTGGGGTGGGTGTCGAGGCGCATGGCATGGCTGGGGCGGCAGCGGGGTTGGGGTGGGGAGGGAGGGAGGTTTTAGGTTCGAGATATGAAATTGGGGAAGAAAGCCGTCTGTTATTAAACTTTTAGCGACGGATTAGCGGCGGAAATATCCGTCGTTATATTTAAAACCCTATAACGACGGAATCAAGGTCTTAACGACGGAATGACTTTAACGACGGACACATATCCGTCGTTAATTTACGTACAGAATATAAAAAAATAAAAACATTTTAATATAACGACGGACTACAGTCCGTCGTTAAACTTAGCGACTACTTTACAACGGAAATTTCGTCGCTAAAATTAACGACGGATTTTGTCCGTCGTTAAAATAAATAAAAAAAAAGTAAAATAATCCGATTATTTAACGACGGATTAGCGACGGACTATGGTTAATCCAATAAAAAAATAACCAAAAAATTAATTTTAACGATAGATAGTGTCCGTCGTGAAATATAACGACGAAATAGCGACGGGTAAGCCGTCGTTACCAGTTCGCGCGAGAAATTCCCGCCATGTTACGTCGTTGATTCGTCGCAAAAAAAATTCCTTTTTATTCTGTCTCTAATCCGTCGCTGATTCACGACCCGTATTTTGGCCGTCGCTAATCCGTCGCTGATCGGCTGTATTTTTGTAGTGTTAGTTAAAATTGTTAGGAGTAGTTATTAGTTTGTTAGTTGAAAGTTGTTAAGGGAAGTTAGTTTGTTACAATATTGTTAGAGTAGTTATTTTAGTTTGTTAGATGCTTGTTTACTTCAATAAATACTCCATATGATTCACATTTGAAGATGATGAAATAATATACAAGTTCTTCACAATGTAGTCCATTGAGTTCTTCCCCTTTTTCATTTATGTATCTCCATTTCTTTCTTCTGTTTATCTACAAAATCAACATGGTATCAGAGCTTATGGTTGGAGTTTGAGTTGATTACAGAGATTGGGGGTTTATAACTTCTGGCGATCTGCTCTACTGAAATCGGGATGAAGTTTTGAAAATTCTGAGAAAGCTGCTAGACGAGATTTTTTCGGATTGGCAGGATAAGTTTATATCCTACAAGGATTTGAAGAAGCAGCTTAATTCGATCTCTCCGTCGGAGAAGCAGGCGGAAGATGTTGCGAATGGCGATGATGAGCGGTCGAAGAAGTGGCTGAGATTGGGAGACGATCAGATTGATGAGGAGGGGAGAGAGATGACGAAGGAAATGAAGGATTTTGTGATGCTCTTAGAAGGGGAGATCAAGAAGTTTAATGGCTTCTTCATGGATAAAGAGAAGGAGTATATAATTACGTTTAAGTTGCTGCAAGACGAGGTTGCTGAGGCTAAGGATTCAAAACAAGAGCTTATGAAAGTAGGATGGAAGCTTGTAGATTTTCACGGAGAGATGATTTTGTTGAAAAACTACAACGATCTTAACTACACAGGCCTGTTGAAGATTTTGCAAAAGTATGATAAGAAGAGTGGTGATCTCATCCGATTGCCGTTTATACAAAAGGTTCTACACGAGCCATTCTTTAGGACATACATGATAAATAAACTAGTAAAGGAGTGTGAGTCAATGATCGTTCGCATCTTCTAGCGGCATGAGGAATTGGATCCCCCAGAAGATACTGATCTGCCAGAAGGATGCAGTGATCAGCCAGCAGTTGATGAAGAGGCTGGAAAACTCAGAGTTCCTGAAGAACTTATAGAAATCAAGTCTATGGAGAACATGTACTTGAAGCTCACCATATCAGCTCTACGGACCATGAAGCGAATCAGAAGGTTGGTTTGGAGCATTGCCTCGATGAGGAGAATCAAAATGTTCTAAAATTGATGGGCTGATTGGGAATTGGCTCTTATTGAAACTGCTAAGAAAAGGTTGAAGAGAGAAACTCTTCAAGATGAGTCAATGTCGAGGAGATCGATTCGATCGAATGACGAGGAGTATGACGGCGGTGTCTTACTCATTTATACCGATTATGTATCGGTTGATTTTCTTACCTATGCCTCTACTAGGATCGATGATGTTCTTATTTAAGATCGATGTTGATCTTACGCTTTGTTTGAATCCGTTGGAGTCGTGAGTTACGATTTCCGTATTCGGTTCAAAGTATTTCTAGAACTGTGTAGTTCTTTGGTTTTCTCTCTGTTCGGATCGGTGGAGATCTGTGAGAGTTGCTAAGATTGTGATAAATCCGACGTGATTTTCGACGTGTGCTTGGAGCAGGATTCGGAGAGCAAAGTAGCGTGCGAGACCTGCACAGAGACGAACATGGTGATGGTCTTCGGCGAGATTTGGGACCTCGCTTTCAGTTCATTATGTCCAAGTTTGGGCTGGTGGATTTCCACCATCTCCAGCTTGCGGGGTGTAGAAAATATTAGTTAAAATTGTTAGGAGTAGTTATTAGTTTGTTAGTTGAAAGTTGTTAAGGGAAGTTAGTTTGTTGCAATATTGTTAGAGTAGTTATTTTAGTTTGTTAGATGCTTGTTTACTTCTATAAATACTCCATATGATTCACATTTGAAGATGATGAAATAATATACAAGTTCTTCACAATGTAGTCCATTGCGTTCTTCCCATTTTTCATTTATGTATCTTCATTTCTTTCTTCTGTTTCTCTACAAAATCAACATAAACCAAATTACTCTAACATTCCTTAAACGCGCATAGCTTTTTCAACCTCATTACTATCAACTCTCAAATGATCGTGCAATGTGGATAAATGATGGATGAACTTGAAATTGTGAAGTGTGATCTATGCGACAATTAAGAGGGTGTTTGGTTGAGCTTATAAGCTCTTTAAAACAGCTTATAAGCTGTTTATGAGTTTATAAGCTGTTGCAAAGTGTTTGGCAAAATAAGCTCCTAAACAGCTTATAAGTTATGAAAATAAGCTCCCCTAAAAATAAGTTGGTCAACCCTAACTTATTTTTTCATAAACTTATAAGCAATCATGAATTTACCAAAATAACCTTATTATAGTTCGTTATTTCCGACACAAACACAATCAACTTCACATCTCGTCAATTTTTTTCTCTAACTCATGATTATTTCTCTAGCTTATAAGATCAATTATCCAAACACTTTAACAACTTATAAGCACTTGAGACATTACCATTTATAAGCTCTTGAAACATCTTATAAGTTCTTGGAACTTATAAACTCTCTAAAATAAGCTTAGCCAAACACCCCCTAAGTCAATTTTTATTATAGACAGCTTTAGCGGTGGAATTTATGTTTTAGCCATATTTAGGCCGATTTTATGCATCTTTTAGGCACGCAAGTCTTCCATGACGGCCAAGCCAGACTTAATTAAGTAAACAAATTGGGTAAAAAAGCTTAGCCCAACTTGTCAAATTAACAAAAAAGAGTAGATTTTCCGAGTATAGTTTACTCATCTTGTGTGATTTGCAAGCTATTGTATAGAAATTCGAGGATTATCAAATTCACCCGAAGAGAAAAGAAAAAGGCTAGACCATAGGCTCTCATGAGATAGCCTTACTCATTTTCACATCTAGCATATACATAACCACATATAATTGAACTTATAAAGAAAATGATAAGAAGCTCAATTCAATAGGTTAGGGCTCACAAATTAATCATTGAATTAAAATACTGATTTAGCGTTTGTTCATGGATCTTAATCTCATGAAAAACCTTAATAATGTAACTTACCTTTTATTATGTGTGTATGTGTGTGTGTGAGAGAGAGAGAGAGCATGTGCGTGTTAATTAGCTTTTGCTTGTGTGCTACCAATTGTCAAGCATGGGGACTTTTAACATTTGGGCACGCCTCCTCGCTTTGGCGACTCCTCTTTGTGATTTTAAAGTGATCGCCCAACGGACACTCACATGCTTCGACTCGAGCATGTTGAATCTTTCCAGACCTTCAATGTAATTCTCCGCGAAGGTACAACTTTCCGCCGCCTTCTCACGCTGATCCTCATGCCCAAAATCTGATTTGCCTCTCCAAGATCCTTCATGGAAAACCGTTCGAGACAATTGCTTTTCAACTTATCTACCTCGCAGATCGCCTCCTGCGATCAACATGTCATCAACATATAACAAGAGAATAAGATAGCTATTGTCGAACCTCTTGTAATAACAACAATGGTCTCACGTAGCATCTTTGATAACCGATCTCTATCATGAAACTATCAAACTTCTTGCACCACCGCCGGAGCTTGCTTCAAGCCGCATAAGCTCTTCCTCAACTTGCACACAAACCCTCCTTTCCTTTCACTACAAATCCTCCTTGTGTCATGTATAACTCCTCCACCAAATCACCATGAAGAAAGGTCGTTTTAACATCCATCCGATGTAACAACAAATTTTCTGCAAGCAACCATACTCAACACCATGCGAATAGTGGTTAGTTTCACAACAGAGTAAATACATCAAGATAATCAATACCATGTCGCCGTCAAATCCTTTGACAACCAGCCGAGCTCATGGCGCTTGCTACCATCGGCCAACCTTGATCCGATAGACCCACTTGCAATGCAAAGCCTTCGCCCTTTGGGAGCTCAACAAGTTCCCAAGTGCCATTCAACGTAAGAGATGCCAACTCGTCATCCATAGCAACTCTCCATTTTCGCCTTTCTCCACCCTCGCTCGCTTCTCGCATAACACTCAAGTTCACCACCATCGCAGAAGTAAGTAGTAATTAGATGGCGAATACCTCTCGGTGCACGCCGCTCTCTAATTGGTCTCGCAGCGGATTCTCGGTGGTGGGGTCCTGGTTCTTCATCAAGATCTTCTTCATTCGACTCATTGCTCCCACTCGAGTTTGAGATGTCTAACTCGACCTCTCGAGCTTTGTTCTTGTCGTAATCGATGCTCCAATATGTCCTTGTGCATAACCTGCTCATTGAAAACCACATCTCATCGCGAATGATCTTTCTGTTATTCTCATCCAGCAGTCTATAACCAATTCATCACCTCCATAACCAATGAACGTACACTGACGATTTAACATCTAATTTACTTCTCTCAATGAACTAACATGAGCATAGGCAACACAACCAAAGACACGCAGTAAGACAAATTTACCTCTTTCCGTCCATTCTTCCTCGTATTCTGTTCTCGGTGGAACCGATGGACCTCGGTTGATTAGATATGCGGTGTGCTCACAAGATCCGCCCGAACGCCTTAGGCAGCCCACTCTTCAACCTCATGCATCTTGCTCGCTCATTCAACGCTCGCTCATTCGCTCGCCACTCCATCTCACTGGGAGTTCCTCTCACGGTCTTCTCCATGCGAATCCCATTCTCAAAGACAAGAGTCTTTGAACTCACGGTTCATATTCTCCTCCATTGTCGGACCGAGACACTTCACCTTCAATCCGCTTCATTCTCAACAAGGGCTTTCCACTTCACGAAAGTATCAAATGCATCGATTTATTCTTCAAGAAATAAACCCATACCTTTCGAGTGGAATCATCTATGAAGGTCATGTAGTATTCGAACCGCCTGAGGACTTCACAGTCTTCGGTCCCCATAAGTCACTATGCACCGCTCCGACTTTTCTATCTTCAAGGTTCGCCACCTCTCGAGAAACTCACCCTTCTCTGCTTCCGAAAATGCAATCCTCACACCGCCGACTTCAACATTTTTCACCCGTGAAGTCTCCCTTCGAACACATCACCTTCATCCCTTTCGCTCATATGACCCGGTAACCGATGCCACAATTTAACATCAGTTGTAGCTCCGCGAGATCAATGCGATCCTTGGAATTAGTAGTTGTATACAACGCACCTCCTTCTTCCCCGAGCTACTATCATAGCTCCTCTCAACGATCTTCCAACCGCCGAAAGTCACCGAGTATCCTTCAACGCTGTCGCCCGATTGAAAGCAAATTTCTTTTCAATCTCGGAATGTGCCTCACACCATTTAGCTTCAACACCGATCCGTTTGGTGTAGAAATTGGACATCTCCTTTTCCCACGATCTTCGGGGGTTCATCATCGCCTAGGTAGACTTGTCCCACCGCTGACACATAGTTCTCCATTATTCCAAGATCACCGCATGAATGGAATGATGCTCGTAATCCAACACCCAAGACTCAATGACCATCGACACTCAAGACCAACGATCTCCAATATCATCCGTGGTTGCGCTTTGTCGTCTTCTTCTCGCTCGCGTCCTTCGTTCTTCTTAGGTGCCGGGCACCGGCTCCTCGTAGTGACCGAACTCCTCACAATTCCAAAGACCGGATTGAGTCTTTGTCCTTCCGGTTTGACTTTTCCTCCGGATTGAGTGACGAATAGTGTAGCGGGCAATTGATATAGAAAAGAATTAATTTTACAAGGCTGAGTAACATTGACTGTGTCAGTGTGTGATCCCCAGAAAACATGGATTGTGTTTTATTTCGATGAGACTACATTATCTCGAGAACTTCCATAGAATACGTGTATTATATTCTATCTCACATAATACCTACTCTTCATTCTTAACTTTGAGTTTGAAAAGGGAGTATCCCCGTAACGGAGACTTTCGCACCACAAGAAGGACTTTTGCATAAATTCTAGCGCCGACTATCGTACAAGAGTTAACAGAAAATTGTTAGTGGAACTTCAGGATCATACTATTTCCGTCTCTCTAATTGAAAATTAGACATCATCTTAGGACCTTCTACATTTTATTTGAGCCAAACTTTGTTGACAACTAATATTTAAAGATGGAATACTTTTGTGAAATAAACAAAAAACTTTTTCTATTGAAAGAAAATTCTTTAAACTTCTTCAATATTTGAAATTTAAATAAATCAATTTAGGTCCAAATGCCTTACCTATATTAATTAAAGTTAATAAAAATCAAAATATTTTGTTTGAAATGATGATAAATGTATTAGAAGAAATGGAAAAATTATTAAAAAAAAAAATCATACACCATTCAAAGATATTATAATGACCAGTAGCAATGAAAACATTACTTAAGTAAATAAAATCTCAATCGTTGATTGATCATTGGCAATTCTAACAATTAGATTAAGTTTACTATCTTACTTGTGCTGCACCTACAAAAGTCATTTAAGTCTTTTTCAATAAATATGTAATTCTTAACAGACGTCAAAATAAATTTAATTAATTCAAATATATTTGTCATAATTACTGAGTACGAAATGAAGATAAAGAGTTGCAAAAAAGATAATATTAAACAAGACAATATCTATTTAAACTAAAAGAAAAGAAAAAAGAAAACCTTACCGAAAGACAAGAGAAATGAAGAAATGATCAAACTAAAGTTCATACTTATTAATAAAAAGTGTTTCTCTCTCCAATCAAATTACCCTATTGTGAATCGCATCTGTAAATAAGCTTATATTCTCTTTCTTCCCTTCTCCAATCTGTAACTTTTCTTCCTCAATTCATTTTTTTGTCACTTCAAATTCTCTCTTCGGCCTTCACTCCAATCAAATTTGTGACTTCGGACTAGGGATGTCAATGAATGAATTTTACCCGGACCAAAACCAATAAATAAGTAATGGTTCTGATTCTGAAACCGACTCATTAGACACTGGATCCGGATCGGACCCGGACCATCAACTATGGGTCTTAAGCGGTCCGGATCTGAGCGGATCTGGAACCAAAATCGGACCAGAACCGGATAAGAACCAGAACTAGAATCGAAACCGTTGCTTTATAATTTAATGGGTTATCAGTGATTTCGAATCGATATGGATAAAACTAGCTCATTGACAAGCCTATGTAAACTTAAGCTTGTCAATAGACGAGTTTTACTCGGACCAGAACCAATAAATAAGTATTGGTTCTGGTTCTGGAACCAGAACCAGATCCGGACCGGATCGGACCATCAAACTATTGATCTAAACGGTCCGGGTCTAAAGTGGGTCTAGAACCGGAACCAAAACCGTTGCTTTAAAATTCAATGGTTTTGAACGTCCGGATCGATACGGGTAAAACCCACCCATTGACATCTCTACTTCTACTTCGGACGTTGACGGTGGGGGGCTGTGGCAAATTTTAGCTATAGAAAAATTAAAACAAAAAACTGTTTGGAGGGCGGCTTTAGCCTATCCCAGCCACCCCCTGGCTCCGCCTGTATACATCACATGCATATTCAGTGGAACAGGAGATGAAAATATGTACTCGTGATAATGTCTTCTAAGTTCTAACATGCATGTGTACACATTCTATAGCAGCAAGGAATACTTCTAAACTAGCTATATGGAATTCCAATATTTTGACTGAAAGGGTGTTGAAAAGCGGCTTATAAGCTGTTTGAGGGAGCTTATAAGCTCAGCCAAACACCCTCTGAATAATGAAATTATGTGATCATAAAAGTGTCATTATAGACTATAAATCTGGAAAGCGAGCCGTGTGCGAGTGCACACAGTAAACTTTAGGTTTTGTGATTGCAAATAATTAGTCTCCAGTTCATAGTTATACGTGTTTAATCTGGGGGATTTCTTAATATGCACGATGATTATATTCTTTACTGTTAGTTTACTAATATGTAATGTTCTTTAGCATGTTTCTAGGTTAAGCATCAGAATATGTGCTCGCCACACGCGTGACGCAAATTCCTTTTGGAATCCTTCAATTCAGTTGAAAGTCTACAACAAGATTAGGCTGACGCAATAAAAGATTTCTGTACATTTATATATATATGTGTGATCTATACCTTGAATTCAAAGGCTTATCTGTAATGGGTAAAACAATGAAATATTAGAATCTATGTATCTGGCCTAGACTTGTTTCAGATAATAAAATCGTACTAAAAGTTATAGGTTTTTTTCTGAAAATTTAGTTAAGGCTTAAAAATGGATGAGCAAATGATTAATTTGTAGATTCAATATTGATTCTGACTTATTCTACAGTCGCATAATTCCATGGTATAATTCATAGATATCCGTATACATGAAACCCAGGCTGCTGTTACTATCCCTGGGACGTTACTGATATAGGACTTATTCCAATTTCCAAATGCTCCTTTCGGTGACACTCAGTTATTGGATAAATAATTTTGCTGCCATGTATTCAAAATATTGTCAATATTTAAAATACATAATGATTCTCAAAATATTATCAAATTATTAATTAGTGGTAGAGCTAGGAATTTTTTTGGGCTCCAATTAATTACTATATATAAGTTTAAAAATAATAAGCATGTGTTAAAAATAAAATTAAAAATTAATAACAATTTTATTAGTACGATATTATTTGAGTTACATGACAATGTTTTAAAAAATTAAAAACAGGGTCACCTTATATAAGAAACAATGAAACATGCTTAAACAATGAACAATGTATGTCTTGTTCAATCTAACAACAATATAAGAATTACGAATATATTACAATCAATATCTCAAAATATCTCACTAACTTTTGTATAAATAAAAGTAATGGTTCACAACTAAATTTCTTTCATTTATATACCTCAGCCTTTATATATCTTGTAATATATAATTTAAAATCAATTATAGCTACAAAAATAAATATAAAAAACATTCAAACTCTGATTTCTTGTACCCACCGCAACTCCTCCTAGTGAATTTTAAATCTGAATTCAATCCTAGGATTAGAAAGAAATACATAAACTAAAAAAATATAGAAACCAACAATATATTTAGAGTTTAGAATTTCTTAACTTTAACAATTATGATAGAAAAAGGGAAAAAAAAGAAATGACCATATAGAATTGAGAATTGTCCTTTAAAGGTTGTTATTTTATTATATGATTCACCACTCTTGTTAATATAACAATAAATCTTTTTTAAAAAATAATTATTAAACATATTACTAATATATAATAATCTTTTTAAAAAATTGGGGGTCCATGGGCCCCAAATCCTCGTGTAGCTCCGTCTTTGTTATTAATCAAAAAGTTATCATAAATATATTGAAATGAACGGAATGATTTGGTACTAGAGTTATATGACCAATATCTATATCCAATTTCATGTGTAAATTAACAGAATTGGCCTAATTCGATAGTTACTAACGAATTGGGTCAATTCTTGTTGATCATAATCCCTAATTAAAACCTTATAATTTTGGTAATG
This sequence comes from Salvia rosmarinus, assembly GCA_036937905.1. Taxonomy (NCBI): domain Eukaryota; kingdom Viridiplantae; phylum Streptophyta; class Magnoliopsida; order Lamiales; family Lamiaceae; genus Salvia; species Salvia rosmarinus. Next base: position 53,404,838 of record CM072818.1, on the reverse strand, counting down.
CTGACAACCTTTTATGACTTGTATGTTTCACGTTGTGTGAAGAACATGTATACATGATTATAAATGTAATCATCTTTAAGAATTCTACAAATAAAAACATAAATATGTCAAATATAAAAGAATCAACTACATTTATGAGCTTATGAATAATCAATAATGTCAACGAATTTCACCACTTTTCCATGTGAAATTCGTAGAATCAAGAAAAAGATAAAAAAAGAATTGACACAACAAATTAAATCTACAATTAATAATGGCAATCAATTAATGGTGAAGCAGCGAAGACTATGACTTGTTCCTTTGCCGCAAAAGGAAACTTAGATTCCGGTTGATCATCTTCCGGCGCAGGAAGATTGAGGTCCAAGGATAACAGATTCCTCGCCTGCTTCACTATTCCTTGATGCTCGCCGCCGCCACCGCTCGCCGCCGACGGAATCGGCCTATGCCGCCGCATGTGGCCTCCCAGCGCCTGGCCGGAACCGAATTCGGCGCCGCATATGGAGCATTCGTGAACCCTAGTCTTGCTCTGCGGGCTGCCAGACGACGCCAATCTGTTCGAGATATGTAGAGAGAGATTCGTGCTGTCGTCACGTTCAGCCAGCTGGAAACTCTCTCTCATCAACGGCTTCTTCTCTTCTAAGTTTGCTGGCTTAATCGGCTTTTTGTGGCTTGCGCGGTGGCCGCCGAGAGCTTGGAAGGAAGAGAAACTCTTGCTACACGTTTTGCACTGGTACGCCTCCGCCGCTGCCCCAGGCGGTGATGAGCTCCCTCTGGCCAAGAGGATCAAACAATTGGCCATATCTTCCTCCTCATCATCATGTGCGAGGGCGAAGGAATGAGAAGGCGAGACGTCGCTGACGACGCCATCCCCAACGGCTCCGCCGCTGCTGAATTCGGCGGTGGTGGAGGAGCTGGTGGCGATGGTTAGGGCCAGTGGGGAGGAGGAACGGGGCCGCTTACTCCGCTTCCCCTTGATCATAGTAACTTCCTGCAGCATGCTTTTGGTTTGTAGGTTTTGTGATCAACTTTATTGGATGCAGAGAGAGGAAATTTAACTAGGTGAAAAGAATAGGAGTTGCTATATATAGAAGTGAATGGGTGTATATGAAAACTAGAAAGGTGATGAAAATGTTCACTTATGATGTTCTTCTTTTCTTGCAGTGGCAACTTAGGAGTATACTAACGTAGGAGACTTGAATAAGTGAGATACACAAACACGAATTGTATATATGTTTATATAAATGGGTGTGGTGGTTTGTGATGTAATGGAGTGAGGGAAGGAAGGAGTGAGAATCGGTTGGCTTTGAAGCAAACCCATTACTTTTTGGGAACGATTCCTTGTGGAGAATTAGAGTGCAAGCCTGGCACCACAGAATTTGCGCTACCTTCACCACCTTCTTCTCTTCTTTATTTATTTTATTTTATTTGTTATACCACTCCATTACTTTTCACACTTTCAAATGTGAATGCAGACGTTCATAAATATACATATTAAATTTGTCCTTCCAACCAATTTAGTGTTTATAATTAATTTATGATCACTGTCCTAGCTGTAAGTTTTGTTCAACTAATGATTGCATGAAAGTCAGATAATTAAGATGCGTTTAGATAAGACAAATGAGGATTGAAAGAAATGCAAGATTTGAGTGGATTTTGTTACGTATAGGGGAGTTGACATATTTACACAGCTCTAAATACGTTGAATTTTGGATCTGTTGTAAAATTCAAAAGTGAACCTTGGACTCACGTCCCTTTCCAATAGCCCATTGAATGCAGGAATCTATACCTCATGATTCCTCAATTTTAATTTCAATGTGGCACCTCGAATTAATACATGTAAGGTTAGTATTTCAATTTCAATTTAAGTCAGGTTATGCGTAATTATAGTGACACTTGTATATGAGAGACAAAATAAATAGTTGATTTAAAACAATCTAGAAGATTGTCCTATAGTGGTTTAGATATATAAAATTAGTTTAAATTATTAATTAAGAAAAGAAATTCATTGCGCAGTTGCCATACACTTACAATGTACTCTACATTAGTGATGAACAATAGTACGTGCTAAGTGGATTCGAACCCCACGACCACGCCGGCTGCATGATTAGAAAATAATTACCCAATGACTTTACCCAATGATTAGAGTTGGTAAAGCATGGAATCATAGCACGTTCACTTTGTGGCATCGAGGAATATCAATTATTTCCCTGCTCCAATTACGCCCAGAGGAATTATGTTTGGAAAAAAATTGGGATACTAACTACAATTTTCGTAATCTGTCGTTTCATAAGGAGAGAGGAATTCTTATTTGGCTCTTAATAGATGATTATAAACAAATTAGTGTGTCACACACACACACACACACATCCAGGCATAGTCGATAGAAATATGTAGCATAGGAGTACGAGGGATAGACTTCTAAACAATTACTAATTAAGAGGTGGATTCTCGTGAAGTAGGCACAAAACTAATATTTTTTTCTTCAGTATAAATGACATATTCAATGTAAAAAGATATTTTTCAATTATATGGTAAAAATAAATGAGATTTTTTTCCGATATAAAACCTTTAGGACATCCACACCTATAGACGACGTTTTGACATGAGTTTTTGTGTTATCTTTAAGCATAATAATTGGGTAAAATATTTTTTGCGTTACCAGTAACATTTTTAGGGTAAATCAGGTCGTATTTTTATTTCATTAATTAACTTTGAAGATGCAGCAATTTTATTTCCTTATAGCCTTACTAATTTGCTAAATTCGGTGAAAAATGTCACATGTGACCGATAAATCAGGCGACAATACTCCACTAGTGATTTCAACTTAAAAACTGTAGTTATTTTAATCTTTTAGCAAAGATTAAAATCACTATAATTTGAATTTTAAAGGGTTAATATTTTAGCCTGCTATTCTGAAGGATAAATTACCGCTTGACCATTTTTACGTGACTGGAAATAGTTTCAACGGTAAAATACTTAATTATCTCTTAAAACATTATCTAATATTTCAAAACATGCATGGGTCTCCATATATATACATATATAGGATTTGGATCTATATATTAATACAAAATCAAATATAGAGCTACTGATAATAACAATGAAAAGGCCATCCCTCCATTATTTAAGCTTTAGATATAGAATAGCAAAAATAAGAAGCTCCAAATATTAACGATTCACTACTTAGAAACATGTTGATATTTTGGGCGGTGGTTCAAATAATTTGAAGTTAATTAATCGAGAGAGATATTCTTGGCGTATATGGCGACTATGCGTATAATTTACGAGTACGCGGAGGGCACGTAACTGTCTTCTGTGCCAGCATACATATTTCAGTGTAGTACGTAAAGCACTTCTTATTCCTGAGAATGAAAATCAAAATGACCAAAAAAAAAGGTCAAATAATACGTTTGCTGGTAGACTTTAGAATGCTGGTGTTAGTAGCACCTATATGAGCATCCTAGATTCCTATATGAGCATCCTAGATTCCTAGTCTCGTCTTTTATGGGTGATAAATAAAGGTGTATAATATTTGTGATATCACAATATTTTGTTTTTGTCAAATCATAAGGCGCTTTATAAAATAAATGTCCGATATGTATTATACATATCTGTGTGATTTGTGTACCATGTCTCATATGAGATATACAATATGAACATGATTATAACACATTAACTTCTTATTATACTAAATTAACCATATTAAGATTAAAAAAAACTTCTAAGCACATTTTAGAAATTGAAATTTTTTTATATATTTTATAACATTAAGTATATCACTGAACATAATATTGATATCTATTTGGTAAGATATATTACAATCAAATATATCACGTCTTATATCGTCTTATATTGTATTGTGTAGCAAACAAGCCTACGTATGTATATACAAGTGAAGCAATCCAACATTTCAGTCTCTAATGACCTACAGATTTTATATTTCGTCTTGATTTACGAACTAATAATTAGAGGTGTTGGAAAATTTAGATTTTCCATATGAATTAATTTGAAATAAATTGTAGATATGGATTCTACATTTCGAGTAGATGAATTTAGCATATTTATTTCAAATCCAATTTTGAATGAATGAACAATTAGTACAAAAAAATCACTACTTGAATTGCTACATATGACACACTACAACAAAAAAGTGATTTCAGGACACCAAAAAGTGCTCCAATATATATCCTTTTGGGGCACTTATGATTTTCGGGACACTTATCATATATGCCTCCAAGTATCGTGTCCCAAAAGAGTTCTGGACACTTTTTTAAGTGCCTCTAAATCAATAACTTTTCAATCACTTTAATATGTCCCAAGATTGATTTTTCGAGGCACATATAGGTGCCCTAAATAATTTAAAATTTATGTTGATAAATCTATTGGAGCACTTATTTGTGTCTATAAAACATAAATTTAGGGACACAAAATGTGTAGCATCAACATTCATTTTAAATTTGATGCACATAATGTGTCGCATAAAACCTCATATGTCAATAAAGTAACATTACAAGACACTTATATTTATCTTTAGGTTAATGTATTAATCACTTATTTGAGCTTTCATATAAATTAGGGTCACTTTTATGTGTAGAATTAAAAGATTTGTGCCTCCAAATTAACATATTAAGGCTCTTATAGACACCTTGTATTATAAATCTAGAAAACTTAAATTCGGAGTTCTATTGTATGAAATGGATTAAGCGGAAATACCCTTTATGAAACACAATACGAAAATTGAATTTGATGCTCAGACAATAATAATAGGTGAAACTGAAATAAAAAAATAGATTGATGCTAGAGAAATTGAAGAGAAAAAATAGTATATGTGGTATAAAATTTCTTTATCTTGTTGAGGACATTCTCGACAACACACGCAAAGCAATGACAATATATTCACTAAGTTAGGTATTCCTATTGCATTTTGTTCAAAATTAAAGATCAAGCGAGTACGGATGGTAGAACTACCAACTAAGGTACTCATCACTATAACACTAAGTAACTCCATTTGGCTATGGTCATCAACTTCACTATTCATTTGCACAACTTCACAAATAAAAGGACTACTTACTCGGAGAAACAAAGTAACCATCGCCATCGACATGTGCTTTAATTGATAGACTATTTCTAACTTGACTGCATTATTGTGAATTATGTGAATTAAATTGCGATTAATTTCAAAACTAAACTAACCAAAGATGAAAAATTGGGAACAACATATTCAAATGCAAACAAACAAATTAACCCAAATAGAAAAACAACTTTGATAGCATTGATGGGTCATGGAAGAATTCACACGAATCTTTGGGACCCAAATTGATCGAGGATCCAACACATTGCGGACAGAGCAAATTTGATAGTATACACAACAACGCATGATGAGCCACCGATCAATCCAAAGAAGATGGGACGTTAAAGAATGTCGAATGTCGACATATAGATAAGCGGTGACCAAATTACCCGCCTTTTCTCCCAATCATATTTTGCTCACCAATAGCATGCTAGAATGTCAACATGATGACACCACGACGTTCAACTCGGTAATCCCGGACTACAAATAAGGGATCCAACTTATAGCTTCATAGAGAAAAATGGGAATACATAATCATAAAAATAACTAAACTTTGTTATCTTATATCATACTTCCAATTTAGTAAACTTGGGAGAAGAGGATCGTGGATAATGCGACTTTACCCTTGTAAATTGAATAAGGTGCAAATATTTTAGCTGTAGATTTCCCCGAAAACATCCATTTTTTGTTGTAGTGTCTTCAATCTCAAGTCGGACAAATTCATGCTGTGATTCAAGAGGGAAAACAAAGCGCTTTCTTTCTCATCAAAAACTAATCCCAAAATCGTGCACAATAAGCAAAATCACAACAAAATCGAAATTATGTGCAGTTTCAAACTATGTAACATAAATTTTTATTATTTTCATTCACAGAGACTATGTATTAATGAGACTATGTAACAACAAAATCAGAAACTATGTGCAGTTTCAAACTATGTTAATACAAATCATGAGCATGTATTGATGTTGAAATAAAAGCTTCCACTTGATATTTGTTTCATCAAATTTCTAATGTCTTGACTCTTTTCAATCGCTTTCTTCGATGATCTTCATATAACTTTAAAAATACTAATAGATTAATAGTATATAATTGCCGTTTAATTAATTTATATCCATATTACTTTTGGGGTTTGTTTTGTCGTTGGAAGTTCGCCACTTTGTCTCTCACACAGGTTTACAAATTAATGGTAGCGACTACAGATTTACGGATTTCAGAAAACGCATATGATTTCATTGCTTTCGAGATTTGTGGTCTTATTTAGGTGTTATGAATTGATTTCATGTTCGATTTCGGCTTCGATCTTGCTCTATAATTATTTGAATAATATTTCGAAGAAATACATTAAAGAAAGAGGCATGAGAATATCATCGTAATGATATCTTATAACTCACACTTCTAGCAACTAAGAGTAATTCTTGGCATGGAATTGGATCCTAATTCCACGAAGCAAAATTCTCTTTAATGAAAATAGATATTCCTAAAAACCTGCGAATATTACCCACAAAGAAGTTTGGCAAAGAGGCACAACTAATTATTGGAATGGAATAAAGATATCCTGAAAGAACCCTAAATCAAGTTCAACGATAAGAGTAACACGGAATTTTCACAATACACGATTTTGTGTAGATTATATTACAAAAAGTATACGCCACATATATGCATATGTTAACAATCAGAGTCACAAAATACAAATATCCAATTAAAAAAGGTGAAATAGTTTGTGTAGATCATAACTTCTATAGTTAAATTGTTTTGCCACGAGAAAACCTAGATGTTGATGTACATGCGCATACAATGAATGGAATAACCTCATTAAACTTGTCTTGAAAGTTCAAAACTTTGAATTCTAAATAATGTTGCCATCATAATTGATGGCGAAATATAAGTTATGGCACATGTCTCCGTATTGGATATAATAGCAATCGAGAAAGCTTAATGAGACTACAATAGACATAAAAGTATATCTACTAATTAAGAAAAATTCCAAGATTGCGGAGAAAATAATAAAAGCCAATTGCAAAGAGGAGGACATACTAGATTTAATTTCTCCTTTTCTTGTACTTGAGGCGATCTCGACAAGCCGGCCGGATCCTCTGCAATAAGCGGGGCTTGCAAATACCGATTCCATTTCAAGCACATTCATCACAAACACATTCCACATATGCAAATCTGAGAAAGTCATTAAAGAAACCGAGATAACAAATGCACCCAAAACACTCCTACACGAGGCGATGCACCAAATTGATGAATTAGTTAAAATTTGTTAAATAGTCTAACAAACTGAATCGAGGACATCTTGATTGTCTTTCACTCTTGTTCGACATTATTGTTCTTCTTATTAAACTATGCATCATGATGACTCTCAGTAGTGTCATGATTCAGTGGGACCGACCTGCTTTGAACAATCATTAAACTCGAGCGATATCTCGCTGCAAAGCTGCCGATAAGCTAATTCACCTCCCGAAACCCTATAATCTTCAAAACCCCTGCGTGCAAAAGAAAGAATTTGTGGTCGAATCGAAATGCTATAAACAACTGGAGCAAACTAAAGCATATCCAAGTTAGTAGTTGCAGAGCAAATACGACCATACTACAATCAGGAAAACCGGAATCTATTAAAATCCAGGAATCAGAATTTTTAGAAACATTACGAAATGGACCATCTCAATTCCAGATTTTGTTATATTCACAGAGCATAAATTACATTCACAGAGCATAAATTACATATTAAGGTATGTTACATTCACAGAGCATAAATTACATAAATTTTGTTAATAGATTTCCTCCTGGCTTTCCTTAGGATATGTGTAGTTTCATTCTTGGCTTCCTCTATTGAAAATTTATCTATTTCTAACAAAAACAAGAAGCCACACTTGAAATCGAAGCAAACACCGAAATATTTCACGCACAATGAATTTATATTACAACTCGATAAGTAATAGATTGTGGTTTATTACCCTCACCCCAAATGGAACAACAAATTACATCAAGTACATATAATGAATAGTTAAAATTGTTTTGTGGATTTCTTGCAGTGATTCTCATATAGCGTATCGAAAAAGTCCTCATTCGCTATAAAAGATATTGTATATCTCAAGCTTTAGATAAATATTTTTAATGTGCTAAGTAAACAAAATAAGCAACAAAAGAATCTTGTAAACTAGAGTTGGATGAATCCTTTGAAATATTACCTATTCCTTTTCCTTGAACAAGCGGAAAAACCGGCATCATTAGCTCCAAGCTGCTCCGTGGATGAAGCTTTCAGTTCGTTGTTAGCGGCAGACGACAAAGAAAGAAAACATAAGGATAGATTAACATCTTCATCCAAAACACCTTTGCACACACAAATACCTTTACATCATAAGCACAATCGCGGGGTATGAGTGCACTTATTATAATTCATACACACATAATTTGCATAAAACCGCCAATAAGAATGTAAACACTAAGCGATTGAACCACTCAAAAACACCATTATCTATTAGGCTTCATGATTTTTTGTCGAGCCCAAGCTACGTGGGAGCATAAGGCTACACCAAGCCGAGCTACAAAAATAAAATAAATAGAAAATAGAAATTAAATATCAAGCAAAATAATCTTATACAATTCACCTTATCCACAAATATTGTACTTAAACGACCATACCCTCAATTATCAAAAAGTCATATCGATTTACATGATCTCGTAGAATTATCCCGACGTAATCATTCACCTTATTATCTTGTAAAAATCGTGCAAACGCTCAAGAGCAACACACTTCAAACAATCACTCACACATTTCTACAAAACTCAATCATCCAACCACTTCCTCCACCAAAATCACAACCGATTCGCAAAAAACACAATCCGAACTAAGTCGCATCGAAATATTCAACAAATAATTTCACCCAATTCAGAGAGAGGCACGATGGTGGATGAAGCTTTGACTCTAGAAGAAATCGCGATCCATGGAAAGCAGCGTCGTCAAAGTAGTCCGACAGAAAGAATTGGAATTGAAGATGTGGGTGCGGCGTTGCTTTAGGTGGAAGACCGCGAAGGCGTGGGGTGAGGTAGGCTGCTTGAGGCGAACAACAACGCGGACAATGGCGATGGTGTTGTTGGGGACGAGCAACGACGTGAGACGTGGACGATTGATTGAGTTATAGCCAAAAATTTAGAGGGAATAGAGGCGCAGGAAGAGATAGATGACGAGAAATAGAGGCGTAGGAATAGGGCCTAAAATCAATCTAGGGTTTTTTTGTTCCAAAATAACTCTAGTTAGTTTTCATTAAAAATTAAATATTGGAGAAAACATATTTGTGTCTCTAAAATTTTATATATTTAATTAATTGCCCCAACAATATATTTTGGAGGCAATTAGTAACAAGTGCCTCTAAATAGGTGCCCCAATATCTAGTTTTTGTTGTAGTGACATGTGGCGAGTGTGTCAGACACATGGCTGCGTGTCGCTTGTGCATGTCGGCGTGTGGAGACCACATGAAGGCAGTTAAATGTGCTTAATGGTGGTTGCTAACACCTTTTCACATTAAAAGACATGTACATCTTTGTGAAAAGCACATGCATATCTATACATAGACTCATTTGGTTGACATTGGAAATCACATTAACCAAGATAATAATCATATCATTCTAGTCTAGAATATATATTTCATTACTGAAGTCTCGAGTATCAAGTAGTTCGATCGAAATTAAGAGTTGGAGTGCAACTACTCATATTCATTTTAAACCGTTGTATGTTGGAGCTAGATATATATTGTGAAATCGCTTGCACTATAACATAGTATTTTATCTTGTAGAGAAAGAGTCTAACTCTTGCATTGATTTTCATTTTTATTGAAACTATTGTTTCCTTCTCATTTTCTACACACCCTATTAACAATCGCAAGACAAAATTATGTTGAAAATGACGACAAGTAGCAACAACGTTCCGAATGCCCCTATTCACGCTGAAAAGCCAGGAAGCTGAAAAGATTCTCAAGTTCTGAATCTAAATGTTGGCAATCTAAAATATTTTTCTACCTCACTACTCTTAATCTGGCTCGATTTCTGAATGAGCCACCTTATTTATGAAAGGGAAGACAAGACCTATGAACAAAAATACAATGCATTTGATGCTTGACATCACGATGACTTTCTGTGATGCAACTACATACTCAACAAGCTATATAACACTCTCTATATAGTGTACTCTAGAAGCAAATATCAAAAGAGTTGTGGAACTCTTTGGAGATAAAACACAAAGAAACTCAAGACAGAGGATGTTGGATTGAAGAAGTTCATCATTGGTCGTTTCTTAGACTATATGATGTCTTTGAATAAGTACAATAACTCTAACTTATCTTGCACGACATCCTTGCCGAAGGTATGGATATGTCTGAATCTTCTTAGGTTACCGCAATGATCGAGAAATTATCGTCGATGTGGAAATACTTCGAAAACAATCTCAAGTATAAGCTCAAGGAGATGAGACTTGAAGATCTCATTGTACATTTGAGAATTGAAGATGACAATCGAAAATCTATCCACGAGACCAATAAGTCATAAATTGAGGCAAAGACGAATTTAGCCGAGTCTAACACCAACAATAAAAAGCATAAGTTCAATGTAAAGAAGCAAGATCCAAAGAAACAAAAGAAAATCAAAGGAGATTTCTATAACTGTGGGAAACTTGACCACATGGCTAAAGATTTCCGCAAACTAAAGAATGATAATAAAGATTGTCATTAAGTGAATGTGACAGAGCAAAAAAACTGTGTCCTTTGATTTATCCAAACTTGACTTATCTACAACCGTATATGAAGTTAACATGGTTGGCAACCCGATAGGTTGGTGGGTTGACTCTAGTGCTACTAGGCATATCTGTGCACACAAAGAGATGTTTTCCACCTATGACGTCGTGCTAAAATGATGTCGGGATTGAAATTAACACTACAAGACATGTTGCATTTCATCGGTTTGGCTCCAAGCAAGGTTGGTTTTAGAATAGTCTTTGAGGCTGACAAGGTTGTATTGACCATACATGGACACTATATAGGAAAATACTATCTAGATAATGGCTTTTTCAAACTTAAAGCTATCAATGTACTTTTAATGATAAAATAAAAGACAAAGTTGCATATATGATTGAGTTTCCTAATTTGTGGCATGATAGGTTAAGACATGCAAATTTAAATACACTACGTAAATTAATCAATTTAGATTTGTTGCCAAAAATATCGTTTGATCAACATAAAATGTGTGAAATTTGCAATGAAGAAAAAAAACGATAAAAGACTTCTTCATTCCGTATAAAGATCGATAATACTTCCCGGACTAATTCACATCGATTTATGTGACATAAAACTAGAGGTGGAAAAAATCAATGTATAATATTTATAGATGATTGCACAATGTTTTGCTATATGTATCTTTTCAAAAGTAAAGACGAAGCATTTAAAGCTCTCAGAAGTTACAAAAATGAAGTTAAAAATCAACTCAACGCCAAAATCAAAATGATTCGAAGCGATAAATGTGCTGAGTATGTTGTACCTTCTAAAGTTTTTTATCGTGAAAATGACATTATTCATCAAACGGTTGCACCCGAATCACCATAATCTAATGGTGCTGCTGAACAAATGAACATAATATTAAATGAAATGATGAATGCTATGTTAATTAGCTGAAGCTTATCACATAACAAGTGGGGGAAGTTGGGAAGTTATTCTTTCAGCAAATAAAATTTTAAATAAGTTGTCTTAAAAGAAACAAAATAAAACTCCATATGAACTATGGAAAGATAGAAAGTCATCCTACAAATATACAAAAGTGTAGGGGTACCTAGTAAAAGCAAAAAACAAACAAGTAAGGTTAGGCCCTAAAACTATTGATTGTATTTTTATAGGATATGCAAACAAGAGCAATACATATCTATATTTGATACACAAGTCGGAAATACCAGATATAAATGGATGAATGATAATAAAATCAAGAAACGTTGTATTTTTAAAAAATATATTATCTGAGAAAGAAAAGAATCACATAAGTTCTAAGGATAAAACTTATGAAGAAAACTCATCAGGAAATATTGACCAAGTGTTGGACCAAATGTTGATAAAAATAACGAGCCAACACTCGAACCAAGACGAGAAAAAACAACAAAAATTGTAAAATATTTTACTCCAGATTTTGTAGTTAATTCACTGGAAGATGAACCTAAGACAATTAATGAAGCATGGTCTAGTCCTGATGCTCCTCAATGAACAAAAGATATCAATAGTGAAATCGAGTCTATCTTGAACAATTACAATTGGAAGATCGTTGACCTTCCTCTAAGTTGTAAACCTTTAAGATACAAGTGGATTCCAAAGAATAAATATAAGGTTGATGGATCTATTGTCTATTGACATTAAGAAAGCACATTTGGTACCTAAGGATTACAAACAAAAGGAATGGTATGACTACTTTGATATATATTCACCCGTTACAAGGATTATATCCATTAGAACACTATTTGTTACAATCTTAGATCCCTTTAAAACGAGTAAAATGTCTTCAGAAAATTCAAATTCATACTTTTTTTACTGTAACATAACAGATATTAAATTCATTTTCAAGCTAGGAATGTACCTTACATCAGATAACAATATGATTTTACCATTATGAAGGTTTAACTTGATTGAGCTAATTCCTTTGACTGGACATACGTGATCATTTCCTAGAATAACTGAGCCAAAGTCATTAACCTGCAAATTAGAAAACCAAGTTTTATTATGACACATATGGAAAAAACAACCAGAACCCAAGATCCAACATCTCCAAGTTTAGACACAATAATATTCAAAGCTTCAGTTTCTTGAAACGAATATTTGCAATGTCAGGTTTTGAGGCATCTTTTCGAGCTTGTTTTTTCTTCCAGTTGTAGCAATCATTCTTAATATAGCCCGGCTTCTTGCAGTAATGATATGTTCTGGTCTCCTTCTCATCTCCTTCTTTAGCTTTAAGAAAACCAGACTTCTTGTTATCTTTCCAAGCATTCTTAGACTTTCTCTTTACATTGAGACTCTCATTTGCAGAGATTTGTTTTGATTCTGTAGATTTCTAAAGCTCTTTAGATCCCAACACCTTTATTACTTCTTCTAAAGTAATGGAAGATTCTCTGCCATATACCATGACATACCTTCAAGTGATCATGTGATCTGGGTAAAGCATTTCGTAACAAAATAGCTTTTATCTTCATCTTCAAGGGTGATTTCAATATCTTCTAGATCATGTAAGGCTTTATTGAATTCATCCAGTTGGTCAAGAATATTCTTATCCTCAAGAATCTTGTAGGAGTAGAGCCTTTGTTTAATGTATAATCGATTTGCCAATGATTTGGTCATGTATATCGACTCGAGTTTGGCCCAAACTCTTGTGGCAGTTTCCTCTCTAGCCACTTCTCGTAGCACTTTATCTCCTAAGCAGAAATTACAGCACTGTGTGTCTTCGGCAACATTTCTTCATGTTTCTTCTTATCCTCAACTTCATTCGGTAACTTCTCATTCTTCAAGGAACTTGTTAATCCTTGTTGAGTCAAGATCACATTTATCTTAATTATCCATAACATCAAACTTTGTAGTCGCCATGATACCCTCGATCAGCAGAACTAATTCTCCGATCTAATTCTCTGATTGAATCTCCTTTCTTGTAGCGTGATGTTTTCCCACAGACGGCACTACTTGTTGTGAATTGGCCCCAAGAAATAAGCTATTCACGATCAAGCATTGATCACACAACTCAGAACACAAGAGGAAAGAGAAGACGATATACGTGGTTTGATCAATTGATCTACATCCACGAGAGAACTATAAAGAATAAAGATTACACATTACAAAGCTTGCGAAAACAAGAAAGAAAACTGCAACTTTATCATACCTTCAACAACGGCTGTTGCACATCTATACACTCTCTTTTTTCTATGCTTATTCTTCACTCATAATCTCAATGAATGAATATTTATATATATATATATATATATATATATAGAGTGGATCAATGAGAACCACATCTTTTTGCGAACTCTGCGAACCATGCATAAGGCGTTGAAGATGATGCACAAAGCGGTATAAAGTTGTGCATAACGAAAACTTTCTAAAATTATTTTGTTGTGCAACAATTTTAGAAAGTTTTCGTTATGCATAACTTTATATCATTTTGTGCATCATCTTCAACGTCATATGCATAGTTCTCATAATCTCAATGAATGAGATGATTCACTAGATACCCTATATATATATATATATATATACTATAAAACTAAGATAACAAAAACGCAAACCCTCACACTCTAATATGCCGAGAGAAAACCAGTTGAAGGAGTCAGTTATAACTCCTTAAGTGAAACTTGTAGCTACTTTAGATATAAGCCATTCTACTCCTCTTAATTCAGCTCTGGTCCTTGAAGAGTATATATAACCCCATGCAGTCATAAATACAACACTTTTTTTGTTGGGAAATGAATTGAACTTGGCCCTTAAAGTTTTTTGTTTCGATTATTGTGATCTCTCCAAAAGTTGTGTTGTAGATTAATGTACTCCAAACTGTGACTATCCTTGCTCAAGATACAAGAACTAGATCCGAAGAGCGTAAGCTCTTCATAATTTTGGTAGCCGAGTCTATGAATTTTTCGTGTCGAATTTGGTTAAGAAATAACAATGTTCTAATATTGGTGAGTTATATTTTTCTTGGGTTCTTTAGAAGATATTTTTTTATTAATATTTATTTTGGGGGCTATGAGTATAAAACAGTAAATTGTAAATCATTTTTAATATTTTTTTTAGAATAGAAAACTATAATTCATAAAATTGGGGTTATGTATAAATCACCCAAAAAAATAATAATTGTTCTAATAACGGATTTTTTGGATTTTCGGATCGGATCGAATTTTTTTACGTCCAAAATTTGAATTTTTTCGATTTAGATCGTATTGAAATTTTTAAATCTGAATTCTATACAATTCATATATAAACAATAATATTTTATTTCTAAAATTCCTAACCCTAACATTGGGACCACCTTTAAGGTTACCCGGTCTGGGTTAACAAACCCGCCGTTCATTCAACACTGCTACAATCGGAGCATGCATTCGTCGACCGACAGAAGTGCTTTTTCGGTTTGTTATGGGTTCCAACCAAAGGCCCCATTGACTTGGTAGCGAGATGATTCGGATGATGGTTGCCCGATCACAAAGACATCTCCTAGAGAAGCGATCGAACAACCGTGAGTCGTTAGTTTTCGGAGAGTGGTGGTAGCAAACAAGTTTCTTCGTCTGAAGGAGAAAACGCAAGGCGTAGAAACAAAGGCACGACCGACACGAAACCGATCATAAGTTCCGGTGAGAGGTCGAGTGTGGTAAAGTTTCTTTAGAAGAATGTGTTCTTGAGTCGAGAAGCTTTCTCCTCTTTGTGACATTTAGAAAGTGTTTTCAAAGAACCCGATTCATCATGGAATTCAATGAAACCATCAAGCCCTTGTTCTAAAAGACCATTTCTTTCAACTCATTCTCCGCTCCGCTACCTCATCGTGCTTTCCCTAATTCAATTAATTAAATGTCGCTCGTCAATAAAGAGAATTTAAGATAAAGGCTTTTCACTTAATTGGCTATCGTAGATGAGACTCTTTTACTGAATCCATCTGATGTCACATTTATGGATCCATGGGGTAACATGAGACTCACCAATAGACATAAATAGAATCGACAAAGAGTACCCGTTGCCGAAGAATACCCAAACCTTGAGAAAGCAAATATGGAAATCTCACTCAAATATAATATATACATAAGAATTAAAAAAATTGTTTTATTATTTTCGATTTTTTGAATTTTTCAGAATTTTTGGATTTTTTGATTTGGTTCAGATTTTGTTGTAAAAATTCAGATTTTCATATAGTTCGATGTTTTGGATTTTTTTCTTACAAAAAATGAATTAGGTAAAATCTGAACTGAAATATGAATGTTCAGCCTTAATGTTGAGCATCTCCTATGTAACAAGTGAAATGCTTTGGGGCTTACAAACTAAAGTAAGTGAGTTCAATGACTGAAGCTGTAATAAATGGCCCGTGATAGGGCTGTAAGCCTATAATGGGCCATGTCTAAACATTGTTGGGCCACTTATTTATATGTCCATCTGGACCAATTTCTGGATTATTTCCGCCCATAATAATTTAATAACTTATGTAAACATTTCAAATCGACTTATGCACTAATAAATTTAGTTCCAATATTAAGGCAAAAAAGATTACCCCATTAAAGGGACCAATCTATAGCTTCATCGTAGCATTTTCAAATAATTACAGCAAACTCAACAAGTTCCTCATCATTGGCCGTCTCATAAACTCAATTTCATGTGACCAAGTCCAGTTTGGTGAAAATGATGCCTCTTCTTTAAAGTATCACTTCAGAGAAAATTCGCACTTCTTGGAATCAAAGTAATATTATACTTTTACAAAAGAAAGAATTTTCACTAGGAACTCGATATTTTCAAACCAAAATGGTGACGTGTTTTTATCTGTCCCTTTAATTAAAAATGCCAACCTTATCCCTAATTGGATATAGCCTAATCAGGGCAACGATTAAAATGAGATCTCCCAGTCTTTGATCCATGCCCACTAAAATGCTCTGCAATTTATCTCACCCGTGAACTCTTTAAGACATGAGTGTTTGGGGATGGATCAATCAACTTATTTTTGGATGATTACCTAAATCTAAGGATATGTTAATAATAATACCAAGAACATAACATGTGACAGTGGAAGTCCAGAACATGGATAGATAATCCCTATGATTTCGATTGCTCAATCCATGATGAGATTGAGTGGTACATTTAAAGGGTTAGGTGCCTATCAATAAAAGGAAGCTTTTGTAAAAGTTTGCTGATTCATAAAGAGAGCACACATGACTAGATATTCTACTAATATTCTTTAGATGTGCTAGTTGGATACTACAGACTAGTAGGTGATATACAGTTATGATTCAGACATAATCCTAAATCATTTTCTTGTTCCAAAAATGGAAGCTTTATCATGAGAATGCATAAGATTATATATGAATACAATCTTTAAATGTTCTCCACTCAACACTGAGTAATGAACAGAGCTCCATTCATTGGTCATGACATACTAAAATATGATTTATTAATATTTTATTATGTGACCTGCAAATTTTTACTCTATCCAATTATTATACATTTCGAAACCTCAAAGGGATAAGAATGTTTTTTCTGCTCTAAAATGAATATGGTATATGTTAAAATAATTTGAAAATTAGTTGAAATCACAAACATTATATACACTCGATCAGAATTGACCCGAAACTAGAATGTTCCAAACTTTTCTAGTTACTAGTCCAACAAATTCACATGATCTTATCAACAAACTCTTGCTTCGCGACCCATTTCTTGCCTCGTGCCGACATTCTATTTAGTTGCATGACTAATGTAGTTTTCCAAATCACTAACATAGTTAACGACAAACGAAATTTTGGGTCAACAATGTCTGCTGAAATGGATAAAATCGGAGAAGCCCATAACTTGTTTGTAAATATTGTTGGATTGAGTAATATCACAGAGCATTTCCGACCCCAACTCTTCTAAAGCGACACTTCGGCTACTTTCTTATCTCCTTCGGATCTATGGATTGATTCTTCACATATTTCGATTTTGATGATAGAACATTTCTGTTTATTTTATGAGGAAATTTATATGAATTTCCAACTTGACTTTTGGAAATAGGAAATATTGAGAAGTTATCAATCTCCAAAAACACAGTGAGTTTCCTACTTGAGTTCTGTCAATTGGCATTGTTGCACAGCTGCAGAGGGGCTGGATTTGGAGAAAGGTACGGAAGCGAGTGCTGTCAAGTGGGGCCCGTCCTTGTCAGCAGATCTCCAAGAATTTTATCCATTTATTTGTCCACATATGCTGTTCCGTCGCTTCAAACAAATTCTCTTTTACAATCTCTTCTTTCTTCGAAATATCCCCTTTCCTTTTTTCTTATTTTTTTTATTTGTCTAGTATATCTTAATAGTGGACAGTTTTGTTTTGGCTACTAATACGACTATTTAATTAAATTCCGGTATTATGTTCTCTAAAAATAAATTCTTTCACTTTCATTTGTGAATTAATTTCTAGAAATTGTGTTCTCGTATCTTCCGTTTGTAATTTTGTTTGATCTGACCATTTGTAATTTTATCGGTCGTACATTTACATAGAAGATCGATATACCTCATATTGTAACAAATTGTGTCGGCAGTTTCTTTTTATTATATACTAACAGAGGGTGTGTGTGCGTTACACACGATTCATCAATTTTACGCTAACAGTTGTAAGAAATTTCACAAAAATAATTAATACTGAGAATTTTTAATAATTATTTATTCATGGTGAGTATTAAATTGTTCATAGATTTTTAGTGTAGCGATTAAATATGAAATCAGATAAAATTTTAATGTTTATCTAATGAATTAATATATTATTCTAAACATATATTACATTTTTTGGTTAATTGTCGCTATAATCATGAACTTTGATACAATTTTGGTTTATCTCATGAACTTTGAAATTTGAATGACAATACACAATCTTTCGATTTTTCTACTTTCTGTCATGCGTTATAATTCATCCAAATCGAAGCTGAGTTGGACATCAATACTGCTGACGTGTAAAAATTGAAAGCCGAATTGAACATAGGGGAGTTGATGATATCTGAATATTTGGAAAGCTTATCCATTCTCATCTCACTCCAAAACGCTAACTTTCTCGTCCCAAACAATCGAACCTTCTCCATTTGCTCTTTCCTTCTTTCTTCACAACCTGGCTTCAAGATTGCGTTGATCGCCAGATAGGAAACTGGCAGATGAGAGGCATAATTGGCAGTGAAAAGAAAAGAGTGAGTATTGCTCTTGAGATCCTCACACAGCCTCGCCTCTTGTTTCTTGACGAGCCTACAAGAAGGCTGCCTTCTTCGATTTGTAGTATTTCTTACTAGAAGTCTATAATTGTAGTATTTCTTACAACACTTGTGTTTTATTCTATAGCTTTAGAAGTCTAAGTGTATAATCACAAGTGGTGTGAAGAATTTTGGTAGTTTCAAGTGTTAGGTTTACTTAGTTGTCCACCCTTGTCTTGGATAAGGTTGCGATGTAAATATCACTTTGTCTATAGGGAATTGTTTCGTCATATTGATATCTGCAAGTTATATAATTTGTAAAAAAACAATTATCTTCAGTGTTCTTATAATTTATTCCACTGTGTTTACTCTATGTGCTTGTATTTGTTTCCACATCATTCTGCACGATACTACTTTCTAGACGAAACAACACTCACTCTCAATATATACTCATAATGAACAAATTCTTGTCCCGTTGAAGCAAGCACACTGAAGATCTTCATTCAATGAAAAACAATCCCATTTCTCCCGTGGAAAAATTAATTAGGAAATAATTCACAAAAATTACCAAAACTTGCATTTTCTTATAGACAATGAAAGGAAAAACAAATGCAGCGAAACATAATTCGGAGAACGTGTATACATTGGATTTGAGATTAGAAAAAATCAAAAGAGCAGTCACAAGAAACATCAAACACTATGGTATATTCCTATTGTCACAGGACCACTCAAGAAAAGCTGTTATAATCTGGTCCTAAAATCTAATCCAAATACACGCGCGCGCACGCGCAATGTCGCCATGTTCGTGTTGGCTGTTACCAAACCCCTCCAACTATATTAACGTCTCCCAATTTCCAATTCTCCACCACCACTTCCACTTATCACCGCACGACGTCGTCTTTAATTTCTGTAAGCATCCCTTCCTGCTCTTCAAAATTCAAATCTTCGACGAAAATGGCTGATATACTAACAAGTAACAACTGAAATCTGGAAATTTCTCGTCTTGTCCTAATCATGATTGCCTCTTCCTTATTTTATGCAAAATGGTTCCTTTTTGTGTGTGGAATAAGTGGAGGGCTAATGTGGATAAGAGCACACGAACTGAGTATATTTTGACCGCTGCTCAGTTTTTGAGTTTTGGGAGTGATAGCCAGCTTATTATATCTTGATATTTGTATTATATTTTTAAAATTATGTTCTTCCCTGTTTGCAGAAATAATTTGTGTTTATTTTATTTAGCGTGAACTTTAAGGATAGTTTTGGTTGAAGAAGAAATGGATTGTGGTTTTGAACACCAGATATTTTCTCAACTGCCTGCCATTGACGAATGCATGATTGAGAAGGGCTCTCAGGAATATGGGTATAGTTACCACATATACTTAATTCTGTTTCTGCTGTCCTTTTAAAAAAAATCTTGCAGAAAATAATTTCGATTGAGGCAATTATTTATTATGCTTTTACGTTTTGCAGCTGCTCTCATTACCAGAGGAAGTGTAAGATTGTAGCACCCTGTTGCAACGAGACATTTGATTGCAGGCACTGCCACAATGATGCAAAGGTACAATTTCCTCTAGATATACTATAATTAGTCATGCAGCAGGCTTTCTTTGGCACTTAATTCAATTTTGTCATTAGATCTTTGTGTGGATGCTAATGATCATCTAATGATTAAGCAGAACTCTATAGAAGTTGATCCACTCGATCGCCATGACATTCCACGTCATGAAATAAAAAGGGTTAGTTTTTCTTCTCCTTTCTTTCTTCTGATCTTGTAAATGTCAAGAAATTGCATCTTCTGAATTAAGAAGTGGGACAAATTGAAGTTTTTCGACTTTTTTTTTGTTTTATGTAAATAAACCTAGTTTAAATATTTGGATAAGATTACATTGGTCATTGATGCATATTATTGTCAAGAGCCATGAGTTCTGTTCTTTTATCTTACCTTGTAGATTCTTTCTTGTATATATGTGTCACCTCGTGAAACATTATCCTTAATAACTCGACAAATATGTTGTATAGCTTAGTGATTGTGTTGCATTTGAGTAACTGGATTTATATGCAGAAATACATTCTCAGTTGCTTTATATGTGTCTTTTCAGGTCATCTGCTCAGTGTGTGACACAGAACAAGATGTAAGTTCACATAGAAAGATAGCCTTATTGTATAACACAGTTTTCTGGGTGATCAACTTAATTTCTGATGCTATTCAATTTTCCTTGCTTGTAGGTCCAACAGATTTGCATTAATTGTGGGGTTTGTATGGGGAAGTACTATTGCTCGATATGCAAATTCTTCGATGATGATGTGAGTCTCTTTTGATTTGATCTTCGAACAATTGGACTACTTGCTCTATTTTGTTATTTCCCTCATCGATGTATTCTTTTTCCTTCTCAGATTTCAAAGAATCAATATCACTGCGAAAAATGTGGAATATGCAGGTTATTATTCTCTTTTCTTTGGCATACCTTTTCATTAATGTAGATTGCAATTCTTTTCTATAAATTCTTAGCCCACCAGATGCTATTAGCAATAAACAACTTCATAAATCAATTATCGAGAGAGAGTGACTGGCATGGCATTTGGCTTCATGTGTCCTGTGATAGCCAACCATTTTGATTCTTGTCCCTTTCATCATGCCTCTAGATTCTTACGATTTAGCGACTTTTTTTCATGGCCATCATGTTACTCCAGACATTGCCAAACTCCAGCATGCCCCACATTATCCTATATATATCAACTTGATTCCCTCGTAGCTTCTTTTCAATAGAGCGATTGGCTTGGTCACATTGAGTGATTCCTTCGTAGCTTCTTTTGAGTAAAGTGATTGCCTTTGAATCTAACTTTCTCTTTTTCTTTTGGGCGTCTCTTTTCATGTTGTAGAACTGGTGGCAAAGACAACTTTTTCCACTGTGATAAATGCGGTAAGTATCTATAGAAATAATTAAATTTACTGCTAATTAGAGCTATAGACACTGAGCAAAAAATATAACAAGATTCCCGTTTCAGAATGCTGCTATTCAAATGTATTGAAGGATTCTCACATATGTATAGAGAGAGCAATGCATCACAACTGTCCAATTTGCTTCGAGGTAACTGACAATTGGTTATAATAATATCAATAATGTCTTTGCATTAATAATGAAAGATATGGCTATAGCTAACTAACATCTCCAAATTTGTGAACAGTATCTTTTGACACGCCTAGAGACACTACTGTGCTGTCTATGCGGTCATACTATACATCTCGACTGCGTCAAGGAAATGGAACGCCATTTCCAGTAAGCATATTCCTCTCTCACTCGCATCACATCCTTTAAATTGGAAAACTTAGCTAATGATTCAGATATGCAGGTATTCTTGCCCGGTTTGCTCAAAATCGTATTGTGATATGACCCGCGTCTGGGAAAAGCTGGATCAGGAGGTAATTGGACATGCTGTAGTTGTGATTTTAATTATATTAACACCGAGATTCCTCAGCAAACAAACGGTCTGTTTTGTTTGTGTATCATTCAGGTCGCTTCAACACCTATGCCTCAAATATATCAGAATAAAATGGTGAGGAAACTGCTCATTGAAACAGATTAAGCTTTAGCTTGCTTATGTACATTGATATATACTAACTGGAAAAGACCTATGTATGTTGCTCTGTATTAGGTTTGGATCCTCTGCAACGACTGTGGGAAACATCTGAGGTGAACTACCATATACTGGCGCACAAATGCATGAATTGCAACTCCTACAACACAAGGCAGACGAGAGGGCGCCGCCACACATCATGCGCGTCACAACTTGTTTAGATGATAAATGGATTTAACCCCCAAAACATACCAAAAAAAATAGATGAACTATTCTTGGAGTGGAAATAAGCCGGTGGAGTCATCATCATCTGTGAGCTGTAGCCCAAGATAGTGTTGTTCCTTTATTCTTTACTCATTCTTCACCACTTGCTTTAGCTATAGCAAAAATTGTGTAAATTCATCTTCAGCTTAGCCTCTGTAAAATGTGCTCATCACCGTGTAATCTTTAACGTGATTATGAAAATTTATTCTTTCTTATCAACATTTTAATTACTTCATGTTCTTGAATATTTTTAGCAGTTTTAGTAGGAAGATTAACTAATAGCTCTATTTGAAACTGGAATAGAGGGAATGAACTCATGTAGTATAATGCACAAAGTTCCCAGCTCATCAGAAGACTACATAATCATTACTATTAAATATATTTTATAAATTTTCAAGCAATCATCAATAAAAAAATACAATTTCGTATAAAAATAATTGATCAATTGGTAGCGCCTGGCCCGTAAAGATACAAATCCCTGTTGTTGTGTGCCTGTAAGGGCCTCGCATTTTCCTCCGCGTACTGTCAGATTTAAACAAGAAAACTCATAAAAATATAAAATTCACAATCTTGGAAATAGTAGAAGTTTGGGTCATCTCTTACGTCATGAACAGCTTCTCTCATCAACCTAACTTGATCTCTCGAAACAGTCTTGACCTAAAAATCGGTAAAATGATAATAATTAGGCACGAAAAAGAGAGTGCAAACTCTATATGAATCAGGAAATGGCTGACTTAGTTTTACCTTTTTGTTAAGGGTCCAAATAACTCCTTCTGTGCAGGGAGGAACAGTGAGAGATCCCAAATATCTGTAAAACCTTTTGCTACCAAATTCTATATCGTTGGGATCCACCATTCCGAGAGCACTCTCTCCATCCTTGTTGTCAGTGATCGAGGATATATTTCCCATTAACTGTGAATATTTGATACAGAACGATTAGCTGGAAAATATATTGAAAATGAAAAAGCTCTGCGAGAAATTAGTTATATTTTTTCACTACCTTGGAAAGAAACTGATCAGGTGCTCCGATCTTGTATAAGATTCCGACGACAGCTATCTTATTTTTCACATTCGGATCTGTGTTTAGGTGCACCAAGTGCAGCTCCATGTCGTACCTGTTGTTACAACCATTGCCATTGCTATTTCAGAACACATACAATTTTCTTACATTGATTAAGCAAAAATAATGATTCATTTGACTTTTCAAGTGTATAAGTTTGAGAGAATATATATAGGGAGTGGATCGTATACAAACATTTACAGTACCTTCTGCCGTTGATAGTGTGCTCTGAAGGAGAGTGCCAGTGGGCATACCGGAGAGGGTACTCGGTGCCGTTGATGAATAGTGATCCGGCGCCACCAATCCACTCAATCTGCATTAAAAATAAAAATAATTAACATCATTGAGGATATGCAAAATATTGCAATTTCTTTGTAGTATCTAAAACATACATAGTCTATATGGGTTAGACGTAGTGGTTACTCTTACTTGTATATCATGACCTCTATTTTTACAGTTGCATTAGCAACTTTGAAAATCCTGTTTTCCGGCTTTGAGATGATCTTCACTCTCTCATTCGACATATCTATTGGAGATTGCAAAGTGCCATTGTTGCATGCAGCCCATTCTTTCTTGATTTTCCCCCATTTTCGTGGACCCTTTTCACTTTTTGCCCCATAATCAAACTCCCTCTCGTTCTCTGAAACCAGTAAAAAAAAATCAAAATAATACAAAAAGTAGATAGAATTTGCAGGTTAATTTGCATACATACCTACTTCTTGAGCATTGAGGGATCTTGCTCCAAACAAAACAATGCAAGAAATAACAAAGGGAGCAAGAATGTAGACAGATTTAATTCTACTCTCCATTTTTGCTCTCTCGTTTCTTGTATCTTCGTGATGGGAACAACAACTGCAGATGGGATTAACTATGAAAATTCTTGATTAATTAAAAGCTTGGTTGAGGGATTAGGTAATGTTGTGTGGGTCGCCCGTCGTGCTGGAGTTGAATTTTCCTGCAGGTCAGTGTGAACCTCAATTTAATATAGAAAAAGTATACAATTGGCAGTGCCAGCATATTAGGTACAGAATATGGTACATGCCGTCTGCCTCACTATAAAAATGAAATACTACTATATTACCAAGAAGTTGGAAACATAACAAATTTCTTGCAGGAGGGGCTCTCGTAAATTTCTTCTTCTTACCTAACTTTGCAGTAATTGGACCCAACTATGAATATGACTGAAAATTTCAGCTCATTCATACCCCTTTAGCAATGAAACGCAGCTTTAAAAGTCAAAAGGGTGATTACAAATTTCTCAGCAAAAAATTAGGACAAGATTTGGTAAAGATCATTCACCAAATCAACTATGCAATAGTTCCAAGTTTCCCAATAGGCAAAGATTCCGGTAAAAAAAAAAAGGAAAATCGGTGCATTATTTTCAATAGATCATCTCAACGAATGTGTTGCAAAAGTCGAATCCAGATCTATCATTACATTTTTATTAGGCAACGTCGATGTCATGGTGTATTTATAAATATTGTCAAGTGTTGAAACTTAAGAAAATTTAAAGACTTACCAAATTCAATAGAAATTTTGTAATATAACCAAATTGAAATTTAAAGAATGGACAGGTTTGCTAAAAAAATTGATCTTTGACTGAAAGCCCGAAACATGTTTCTCTCTAGCGGCTCAACAAATAACATGGTTGGAATTGGAGGCTACAAAACAAGTTGAAAACAGGGAAGAAATAGTGAAAACAAAATAATTTCAAAGAGAAACGACGAGAAAGGAATAGTCCGTTTACTCGACTTCCACGGTGGCGGTGGTCGGTATTTCCCATTTCAATTCCGGTATGTATTTTAATGGCTTATTTCACGTTATAGGAGTTGACGGTTGTTAGATAATTACGGACGGCGGCAAGAATATTCTCTCTATCTCTCTTTCTCGAAATTAACACAAAAGCTCATATACATCCATTCGCACCGTACGAATGGATAAAAGTATTAATTATATTAAGAAATATATTAATTACATTAAAGTAAAATATCATTTTCTTTTAACCTTTAATTAGAAAGTATCATTTATAGTGAAGAATAATATCATTTATACTGAAGAAAAATATCAAAATCCATCTATACGGATAGATGTACAAGAGACTACTTCCGGAATTAATTTTCTTTCCTTTTCAGGTCGTATTTATGAATTAGAAATCAAAGTTAGATCTCGTTTCTGAAATGAGTTAATCTCAGTCTACTAATGATCATGTGCGGTGCAATTAAACTCGTGGCATAAAAAGCTATCTTTCATCTTCGTTGAATCGTTGTACACTACAGAATTATCCGATATAAAGAATTTCTTATAATAATTTATGGTATAGATTTTAGCAAATATATAATCTATAAATGTTTGTAGTAGTATTCTTATAATATAATTCGTGACATCAGCAATGGCGTTTATATTTAGGAAAGGTATCTGATCGATCTTAATTTCGTTAGGAAAATAAATACGAGAAGAACACAAGGGATTTACGTGGTTCGATCTTTGAATTAGATCTACGTTCACGGGGCAAGAGAGAGTATTCGTGTATTGAATGTGTAAGAAGCGATTACAAAGAGTGTGGATGATCTATTTCGTCTAATCTAGCCTCTATTTATAAACAATTACTTTGACCTAGATCTTAAATCCGAGGTCTTCTCTAAATAGGATTCGAGATCTTGGATAGGATCTTAACCCTATCCCTTCTCGAATTAGTATTCTTTTAGATATGGTCGAGTCTTCTGCGTTCCCACCAGTTTTAGGGGTCTTCTTGGGCCGAACTTGTCTAGGCCGAGCTTGATGCCAGCTTTACTTGTATTGGGCCTGATGTTTGGGCCTGACAAGTGGGCTATATCCTATCACAACCCCAAAAAAAAAAAGCGAGCGAGGTCGTGTTGGTTTGGGGTTATTTATGTCGAGGCGGCGCGAACGATCCGTTGGCATTTTTCTCGGGATCTGACTTGGTGTGTATCAATATTTCCGAAGTCATATATCGAATGCTGCGTTTGCGGGCGCCCCCTAGGTCGTGTGCGTTGTTAGTATCTTTTGCCGAGGCGTTTAGTCGAGGTTTTCGATCGCTTCTCTCGACGGGCGTTAAGCCGAGGTCTTCGTCTGCTTCACCGACGGCGTTAAGCCGAGGTCTCTGGCTGACTTCACCTGACGAGGCGTTAAGCCGAGGTCTTCTGACTGACTTCACCTGACGAGGCGTTAAGCCGAGGTCTTCTGACTGACTTCACCTGACGAGGCGTTAAGCCGAGGTCTTCTGACTGGCTTCACCTGAGGAGGCGTTACGCCGAGGCCGAACACGGGATTTTTCTGCCGTCGTCGAGTACGGGACACAGGATACGCATTTAATGCGCATTTAATGTGGCAGCGGTTGGATTCCCGATAAAGCACATAATGGGGGAATATCTTCCTTGATACGCCATTTCTCATATCACTTTTGCCATTTCCAAAAAATAGACTTTCAAACTTTTGATATTCTGAAGAAAAAAAAAGGTGTAACCGTCGTCATTGTTGTCTTGGAGTTCATCACCATCATCTTCGATAAAACAAAAGTAAGTTATGGCTTCTTCTTCTTCTAGTAAATCCTCTGAGCGTCGTATTGTGTCTGTGCCGCCGTCGGATTCGCCGGCGGTTTTGCATGTTCCCCCCTCGCGGGATTTTGGTAAAGTGTCTTCTTTTTCTTCTATCTTAAAAATCTCCGATATAAAGGAGATTGTCTCCCAATACTGTATTTCTTCTGATATTGTGTATGTTGCCCCCCGTCCGGAGAATAGGGCTTGTGCCCCTCCGGAAGGGTTTGTCACCGTGTACGAAGACAGCCTCCGGGCTGGTCTTCGTCTTCCTTATCCTCGTGTATATGTCGAACTTCAACAGATGTTCGGCATATCTCTTGCCCAACTTACGCCAAATTCTTTCCGGTATCACGAAGGGCTGGCGTCTATGCTATCGGCATAATTTTCCTTTCACTTTGGGGCTTGTTCTCCGGTTTTGCAAGCGAAGGGTGGCTCGGGGTGGTATTATTTATCACCCGTTGCAAATTCAAAGCGAAGATAAAATCAAGATCTCGAATCGCGGAAGAAGTTTTCTTCAGCCGGTTCGAGGATCCCACGAGTTCATATGGCGATCGGAGAAGATCGTGATGTGATTATTGACGAGATCGGCGGTGGCACGGAGCGACCTTGGACAAAGTTGGTCTCGTGGATAAGGCCTTTACCGAGGCCGAGCTTGCAGCTGCGGGGCTTAGCCCTTATGATCCTGCCACCGAGGTGGAGTCGGTGAAGGGTGAGGCCCCTCCTTTTTTTTTTTTTTTATAATTATCCGTGCCTATGCCTGACTTGTTGCATTTGTAGTGAACTTGTTCAGGGAAAAGAAGAAGAGGAAGACATCGAGCTCCGGTGTCGAGCTCCCATCCTTGACTTTGAAGGATGTTCAGGACATGCCTGAAATGAGCGGGGAGGCTTCGAAGTCCCCTTCACCGCAGCCACTTAAGCGCTTGAAGAAGCTGAAGCATGCAATTCCTGAGACCTCGGTTGATGCCGACCCGGAATGTGTGATCTTCAGTTCCCAGCGACCGCCTCGTACCTTTCCCGAGGTAGCGTACTTATTCTTATACTTTGTGAAGTAATATAAAGAATGTGTTCTTCTGACCTGATGGGTTTTTGTATAGGGGGCCGAGGATGTTTCGGCCGAGGTGGCGAAGGTGGCAGCGGGCATGTCTGCCGAGATGACCAAGATGTCAGATCTTATAACGGGTTACTTGAAAGGCGCCGTTACGCAGTTTGACGGGGTTGCCCGGTATGCTCGTGAGATGGAGGAGGAGAAGAATCTCCTCGTCCAAGATATTTGCGATGCCGAGGCAAAGATCCGGGACCTAGTCAAACAGAAGGCGGCGGACGCGGCGGCTGTTGAGGCGGCGAAGGTAGCCGAGGCGGCGGAGGCGGCGAGGACCAGGGCGGCGGAGGCCGAGGTTGCCTCGATGAGGGCCGAGGTGGAGGAAGCTCGCCGTCGGGAGAACGACGTGGCGAGCTCGCAGGGGAAAATGCTTCGTGCTTTCGCGGAGAGGCTGTTCCTGTCTGCGGGCTTCTCCGGGATGGTCTCTGACGTGGCCGAGGTCTTAAATAAGTGCGCCGTTTCAGATGCCATCGAAGAAGTCGATGAGGATTACCCAGAATTGGATAAGTCCAAGTATGGGTATGAGGAGACAGAGGAAGATGCTATGTGGCGGGCCTATGTCGAGGTCCTCGTCCGCGGTCTGAAGGAACTGTCCGTGCTGCAGAGCCTGGCTTCGTCCTCGACTCTGCTGACGGCGAGTCGGTCGTGCGCTCGCTAGTGGACCGAGATCCCCTGACCGATGCTTTAATTGCCGATCTATCTAAGGGGTCGGGGAAGGCAGCAGCTGAAGCTTTGAAAGCGTCGAGACCCCGGGAGTTCCTGAGGAAGCCGAAGCCAAAGAAGCCGAAGTTAGGGCGGATGAGGTCGAGGCTTCCCAAGCTCAGGAGGCGACCGAGGTAGATAGGCCCGAAGCTTCTGGAGGGGTCAGTTGATCCCTTTTTTTTTTTTTTTTTGAATGTACATGTACATTGGTTTCTGCCTGAAGGCATAATAAAATCACAAGTTTATGTGAAGAAACTTATCTTTTATTCACTTTTCCCCTGAAATGCTTGATGCTTCCCGTTGGTTGAACCAAATCGAAGACTTGTCGCGGGCTCTTGAATTGAAAGAGGTCGAACTCCTCCATGTAAAGGGACAGCTGGGCCATGTGCAGGTGGAGGCTGGTATTAAGTATAGAGCTGCCCAGGAGAGCTGTGATGAGCTCCAGGCTCGCCTTTTGGAGTTGGAGGAGAAGTTCGAAATTGCCAGGAGGAGGCTAAAACAAGAGTCGGAGGAGCATGCCGAGTACGAGAAGTCATCCACCAAGTGGTGGGATGATCATTCCCGAGGTCGGCTAAGGTTGTTGAGGCCATTGCCGCGCGAGGTACAAAGCGTGAGTACGGCAAGAAATCTGGCGGTTCACGGAGCAGTTCGTCAATTAAAAGGCTCTGAGGCATATACAAGACCGTCATTGCTTGACAACCACAACTTGAAGAGCTGCTCGACCGGATGCAGAGGCCTCTTCTTCTCCGGGGCTTTCGCTGCCGGGACTACAATAAATGCTCAATTTTGACGATCCGGAGTGGCGAGCTCAGAGAGGCGCTATGGCCCAGAGCGGCGTGGATCCTCAGGAGCAAGCCGGGCGTCATCGAGCGGCCGAGATCGATCTAGCAGGGCTGCATCGTCAAGTGGCGAGGTTGGTGGCGGGGCTCAGCGTAGATCGAGGCGAGGTAGAGGTAGGATTAGTATAGATGCTCTGTTGAATCCCAATTTTGCTAGGGATTGGCTAAGCTTTTCCCGCCTCCGGACCTCTTGACCTCGTGATGTACAAAATGTATAATTTGAAATAAAAATTATTTTTGCTTTTGCGTTAACTCTTCGAGAGCACTTGTCTACAATTACCGTAACCAATAAGAAGGTAGGTCGTCCTTGTTTAGGCGAAGATAGCTCGTTCTTGCCGTAAACCAAGGTAGTTTGTCTTTGTACGAAGGTATCCATCCTCAAAATAAACGAAGGTATCCGTCCTCGTACGAAGCTTCCTCGAAATAAATGAGGGTAGTTCGTCCTCGTATGAAGGTATCCGTCCTCAAAATAAACGAAGGTATCCGTCCTCCTACGAAGCTTCCTCGAAATAAACGAGGGTAGTTCGTCCTCGTACGAAGGTATCCATCCTCGAAATAAACGAGGGTATCCTTCCTTGTACGAAGGTATGAGTTCCTGTTTTGCCAAGTTTTATCGGGAGGGGTGGTCCCCTTACGCGCGTTTGAAGTTCGTCTTCGTATTAAACGAAGGTAGTCTGTCCTCCGTCGAGGGTATTGTTCGTCCTCCAAGAGGGTATTTTATAAGAGTTATGTGCATAAGTGACAAATGAAAACATGCAAGACAAAAAATAGATAGAGAAAAGAAAAGATTTTTATTGATAAGTGGTAATGGAACAAGACGACAAGACTCGGACCCGACCTAACAGGACTCAAAGCGAACAAGACTCAACTTTCGACACTTATGCAAAATATCTCTTCAAATGAATGATGTGCCATGTGTTGGGTATTTGCTCACCGGACAAATGGGCGAGCTTATAGCTCTTTTCCGAGGACTTCTTCGACCGGTAAGGTCCTTCCCATGTGGCTTCCGGTTTGCGAGCTTTGCGGCTTTCTCGACTTCATTATTTCGAGCACGAGGTCGCCTACTCGGGCTGTCGGATTTGACACACGGTTGTAATACCGAGCTACTTGTTGTTTGTACCGAGCTTCCTCGATGTGGCGAGGTCTCTCTTTCTTCGAGCAGCATCTAGATTAGCTCGTAGATTTTCCCATTTGCTTGGTGGAGAAGTGAATGGTGCGGGGCTCGATATTCCGATTTGCAGGATCACCGCCGGTTCCATATGCCAAACTTTAGGGCGTTTCTTCGTTCGCCGTCCGAGGTGTTGTTCGGTATGACCATAAGACTTGTGGTAAATTTTCCACCCAAAGACCCTTAGCTCGGTCAAGACGGGTTTGAGACCCTTCACAATCGTCTTGTTGGTGACTTCATCGACCATTTGCTTAAGGATGGGCGACGAGGTGAACTTTGTTGGATCCAAGCTCTTGACACCAATCTTTGAATATCTTATCGATGAATGTGTCCCATTATCCGAAAGAAGGATATGAGGATGCCGAATCAACATACTATGTTCTTCCGACGAAGTTGAGGCGTTTTGCTTGTGATCTTCGCGAGGTTCAGCCTTCTACCCACTTCGTGAAGTAGTCAATCGCGACAATCGGGGTGGAGTTGCCCGTGCTTGCGAAAGGGCCTACGATGTCGATCCCCCACTGCATAAATGGCCAAGGGCTTTGTACGGAGGCGAGGTCGGTCTGCGGTAGCCTTGGCACGTTCCCGTGAATTTGACACTTCGGACATCTTTTCACAAGGTTGAGTGAGTCTTCGAATATTGTCGGCCAATAGTATCCCCATCGCATGACTTTCTTTGACAAGGCTCGGGGTCCGATGTGACTTCCGCATGATCCTTCGTGCACTTCCCATAGTATGTAATTAGCTCGGTTCGGACCCAAGCATCTTAGGAGAGGCTGGAGGTATGATTTCCTGTAGAGAACTCCCCGCTCTAGTACATATCGCAAAGATTTGTTCAGGATCCCCCGACCTCGAGCTTATCATGGGCGATTCGCCTTTCTCCGGTATTCTTGAATAGGAGTCATCCATTAGGCTCTTCGTCGAGACTACGTTGACTTGCCCTTCATTAGCATCATCTATGCTTGGTTTTGAACTTCCTCTACCGGCGGGCTTGTTGACGACGAGGCCAATTTTCTTAAGATGTCGGCCGCCTGCTTTGCTCCCTTGGGATGCGAATTATCCGGAAGTGGGAGAAAGTTTGTTGTAGGCTTTGGCTTTCTCGGTATTTCTTCATCCCATCGCCTTTTGCCTCATTCCCCAACATGTGGCTTACGACGACTTGAGAGTCACTATGAACTTTCTTGCTCAGATCGAAGACTTTGAGCTAGGCGAAGTCCTGCGATCAAGGCCTCATACTCTGCCGTTGTTCGTATTTTGAGCGAGAAAAGTGCGTATGTGATCTCTTGGCCATCCGGTCGAGAGCAAGATGCCACTCCGCTACCGTTTTCCCGAAGCCCGTCAACGTAGACTTGCCAACAATCCTCGGTGTTTTCTCCTTTGGTTCGGCGGCTTTGTCGTCACGGACTCGGGGCTTCGGTTTCTCGGTGAAGTGAGCTCGGCAAGAAAGTCCGCTAAGGCTCGACCTTTGATGGCAGCGGGGACGAAAGATATATCATGTTCGCCCAGTTCAATTGCCCACTTCGCAATTCTCCCGATGCTTCTGGCTTCGTCAACACTTGCCGAAGTGGATGGTCAGTGAGGACTTGTATGGGATGTGCATGGAAGTATGGACGTAGTCTCCTTGCAGCATTTACTAATGCTTGGCGAGCTTCTCCAAAGGTTGATACCTTGTTTACGGGCTTTCAATGCTCGTGATGAAGTATACGGGAGGCGACGTCCTTCTTCTCGTACCAAGACGCACTTATTATTTAAATGCAAGCGGCGAGGTATAGGAAAGGACCTCTCCTTCTTCGGAGCAGACGAGTAGGAAGTTTGGCAGGTAGTTTTGAGATCTTCAAAAGCGGACTTATGTGTATCATTCCGGAGAACTCCGGAGCCTTTTGAGTACCTTGAAGAAGGGTAGGCTGCTGTCATGACCTTTGAAAGAAAGCTTAGCTTTGGCTATGCAATTACCGTCGGTTTGTGTACGTCGTGAATGGTCTTCGGCATCTTCATTTCTAGAATGGTTTGAACCTTGGATGGGTTGGCTTTTAACCCTTCTTGTGAAACCCAGCATCCTAAGAATTTTCCGGACCGAACCGTAAACGTGCATTTCTGGGGGTTCAGTTTGAGGTTGACTTTTCATAGTAAGCCGAGGACGATCCGGAGATCGGCGACACATGCGGCTTCCTCCATGCTTTTTACTACGATGTCGTCGACGTACACCTCTACATTCCGACCTATGTAGGGCTGGAATATTTTGTCTACCATTCTTTGATAGGTAGCTCCTGCATTCTTAAGTCCGAATGGCATTTTCCTGTATGCGAAGACTCCGAAGTCTGTAATGAAAGTTGTCTTGGCGCATCTTCGTCATCCATCAAGACTTGATGATACCTTTATATAGGTCCGAAAGCGAAGACTTGAACCCGACCAATGCGTCGACCTTCTTATCGATGTTGGGAAGGGATAGCAATCCTTTGGGCAATGTTTATTGAGGTCGGTGTAGTCGATGCACATTCGCCATCCTCTCCTCCTTTCTTCACCATCACCGGGTTGGCTATCCATGTCGGATATTTAACCCGAACAATATGCGAGCTTTTAGTAATTGATTTACCTCGTCATGGATGACTTGGTTCCGTTCAATTGCAAAAATTCGTTGCTTACGCCGAACGGTTTTGTGCTCGGTCGATGTTAAGCTTATGGGTGAAGATACCGGGAGACCCGGTCATGTCGAGGTGACCAAGCAAATCGTCTCGAATTCCCTCGGAGTTGGATAACTGTTCTCTCAATTCGGATGCCTCGGTAAAGCCAATCTTGACGACCTTGAGTGGCTCGTCTTTGTATAGCGTGACCTCTTCCACCGGGTCGCCAAAGATAGGCGTTGTCTTTTTACTTCCAACTCCTCGGGTTTCTTTAGTTGCTATGCCTGGGTGCCGGGTTGGAGCCCTGCACCTCGTAGGGCGACTTGTAAGCATTCCGCCCGCTTCGATCCCCGGATCACGGCTACACCCCTTTGTGGGGATCTTCATCGTCGGTGGTATGTTGAGCATACCGCCCTTACAAATTGCTCACCAATCTCGCCCAAGATGATATTATACTACGAGTAGCCTTCACTACGAAGAAATGTACCACCTTGGTGGAGCTTGTGGATCTTTCCCACCGTGACGGGTAGCTCGATTATCCCTTCCGTGTGTTTCCTCCGAGCGAAGCTTGAGTGGCGGCGGTGCTGCGCTAGGCGCGCCTCCTCTGCTCCTAACTTATCAAGCATTCCTTAAAATGATGCTTACCGATGCGCCACTTTGTCGATGTATACGCTTCACCAACTTGTTTGCGACCTTGCTGGATTACCAGCGCATCTGGTGGGGCACTATCGCAGTACGGGTCGTCTTCGGAGAAGGTGATCGCCGTCCTTCCGAGCCTCTTATTGACCGGTTCGCGGTATGTGGACTTCGGGGCCGGCTTTCAGGAGGACTTCGTGACTCCACGGGGGAGCCCCGTAATGGTGGAGATGACTCCGTCATATTTCGGTTCGTCGTCTCCTTCTTCGTCTTCACCGTGCTTCGTCTTCTTGTTGAGGCACAATTCCCTTCTTGCTGCTTCCTCCTTTTCCGGCCGTTGAGGGGCCTCGATCGTCCGGCTCGTCGGTCGTGACCTTTGTATTTTCTCGGGACCCGTCTGCACTAACACTCGATATCCTCCATGAGGTCCGGCACTCCTTCGTGTCGTGCCGTAATCTTCATGGAAGGAGCAGTACTTGTCCTTTGTTCGGCGTTTTGACCCACCTGTCATTGGTCGAGGTTTCTCGAACTTATCCATGTGGAGTTCGTAGATTTCTTCCCTTGGCTTCGTCAAAGGAGTGTACTGAGGTCGTTCAGAGGTGTTGCGCGGTCCGAGCCTGGACTCTATGGGGCGGCGTATTCTTTCCAAGGCGCTTCGTCGGCCTTGGCTACGATCTCCTCGTCCTTCTTCTCTTCTTCCTTTTTCAGAGGATCCGCCTTTTTCTGCCTCGCGCTTCATTCTATCAGCCTCATCCGCCTTGGCGAACCGATCGGCTATGCACCATAGCTCCGTGGCAGTACGGGGTTCGTACTTGACGATCTCTTTAT
The DNA here is from genome assembly GCA_036937905.1 of Salvia rosmarinus. Lineage (NCBI taxonomy): Eukaryota > Viridiplantae > Streptophyta > Magnoliopsida > Lamiales > Lamiaceae > Salvia > Salvia rosmarinus. Next base: position 53,369,521 of record CM072818.1, on the reverse strand, counting down.
ATAAGGTCCGGTGGATGCCGTTCGAAAAATTCGAGATGATGAGGAGGTCGTTCACGTCTGCGACCTTGAGCTTTCTTTATTGAACACGGTCATAAAGTCGCTGATGGACTCGTTTCGATCTTGCCTCAAAGTGAGGAGATGTGCCGAAGTCATTTTTGACTCGGCCTTCTGGAAGAACCTTCGATGGAAGGCCTTCATCAGATCGCGGTAGGAACCAATGCTCCCAGGAGGAAGACTGTCGAACCACCGGTGGGCGTTGTTGACTAGTAATTCCGGAAGAGCTTGCACATATGAATTGTGCCGAGGCGTTGGTTGATCATATTGTCTGGGCTGCGAGAGAAAGTTCCGGGTCCCTCGATCCGTCATAGGGGTGATGCTCGGCACCGATATTTGTCTGGGAGGCGGTATCGAGTATTTCGTTTGAGAACAGGTGACTATCCTCCGTACCGTCAAAACCGCCCTACGGAGAGTGAGGCGGGGTTCGTCGATCGAACTCGAGGGTGGCCTCATGGCGGTCACGACGTCCTTTCCATGCTGTTCGTCCCTCCTGCGGTCGGTTTGGGCCCGACTTGTGCGGAGGTTTTAGCGCCCATGATTTGGATCTTTGGGGATCCACTCGTCATGATGCCTCGTGTTTAGACGAGGCTTGGCGTTCCTTTCTTGGGATGCGGTCGACCTTGTGCTTGGCGAGGTATTGGAGAAACTCTCCTTGTTTTCTCGAGAAACCCTCGACAGCGTCGTCGAGGTTTATCGAGGCGGAGGTTCTCCTTGGTTGTTCGCGATCTCCTTCGCCGGTATCCTGCTTCTTCATGCGGGATGGGATTCCTGTTCGTCGAGTTTGTGGACATGCCCTTGGGGTCGATTCCAGACCGGCTTTTTCAGTGAGCTCGGCGTGTTTGACCGTCGTTGTTCTTTGTTGTTGCCGGCGACGACGGATGTGTGACTTCGGTATACATCGTCGTGATTGATTCCCTGTAAATGAAAGTTGATCGAAAACACAAAATTTTCGTTCCCACATACGGCGCCAGTGATCGATCTTAATTTCGTTAGGGAAATAAATGCGAGAAGAACACAAGGGATTTACGTGGTTCGATCTTTGAATTAGATCTACGTCCACGGGGCAAGAGAGAGTATTCGTGTATTGAATGTGTAAGCGATTACAAAAGTGTGGATGATCTATTTCGTCTAATCTAGCCTCTATTTATACACAATTACTTTGACCTAGATCTTAAATCCGAGGTCTTCTCTAACTAAGATTCGAGATCTTGGATAGGATCTTAATCCTATCCTTCTCGAATTAGTATTCTTTAGATATGGTGAGCCTTCCGTTCCCACCAGTTTTAGGGTCTTCTTGGCGAACTTGTCTGCAGCCGAGCTTGACGCCACCTTTCTTGTATTGGGCGCGATGTTTGGGACAGCGGTTGCTATATCCTATCAAATCATTACGAAAGAGGAAAGAGAAGAGAAAGAGAGTGTGAATGAAGAAAAGACAAGAAAAGATTTGAATTTCTTTCGAACATTAATCAGGACTACCCCATCTGGCCACCATATGTATCTTTGTTCTATTCGTCTTTTCTGTAATTGTTATTGATAATTAGCTAATTTGTTTTGATAATATAATTAATTGCTGAAATGGCATGCAATATTTTGTCCCAAAGCTGAGGTCATGGAGGGTCAACGCAGTAGTTAGTTGTTACAACGTATAGCACATTAAGTATTGAGAATTGATGATGATAAATAATTATGTGATTTTATACTTGCTATCATATATGATTTTTAAATCCCCCAAGGTGGAAAAAAAAAGGAATCTAAATACACATTCCAAACAATAACATACAAGGTGATTCCGTAATTCATGACGTTTTATTTCTATTTTTCAAACTTGGGTTCGAAGAAAGACGATGTTTTCTTGAAATTGAATTTGAGCTATACATGGTCTTTTTATATATGGTGGTGTTTACTTTGCATGATTAGGTTGGATAGATAAAATTAATCTAACATAATCAAATGTTTACTTTTAAGGATTAATATTTGAGGATATCCCAAAGCCTGAGATTATTTTAATCATTTGAATTGTTTTTCATTAATTTTAATCTAACCAATATAGGTAGAATTGAAATAATCCTCCAAATAAAGGGAGAATTATTTATCTCAATTTTAATCCTTCACTAATCATTTGTATTAAACAAATGATTGATAGATAAAATATGTGATAAGATAATTTTTATCTATTAATCATTTGTTTAATACAAAGGATTAGTGAAGGCTTAAAATTGGGATAAATAATTCTTTGAATGATTGATTATTTGATAGAAAATTAAGGAGTGTTTACTTTTCATTATTAGTATTTTGAAGGATTGATTATTTGATAGATAATGTGTGATAAGATAATTTTTATCTATCAATCATTTGTTTACTACAAAGGATTAGTGGATGATTAAAATAGGGATAACTAATTCTCCCTTTATTTGGAGGATTATTTCAATTCTACCTATATTGGTTAGATTAAAATTAATGAAAAACAATTCAAATGATTAAAATAATCTCAGGTTTTGGGATATCCTCAAATATTAATCCTTAAAAGTAAACACTTGATTATATTGGATTAATTTTATCTATCCAACCTAATCATGCAAAGTAAACACCACCATAATATATAAAAAGACCATGTATAGCTCAAATTCAATTTCAAGAAAACATCGTTTCTTCGAACCCAAGTTTGAAAAATAGAAATAAAACGTCATGAATTACGGAATCACCTTGTTTGTTATTGTTTGGAATGTGTATTTAGATTCCTTTTTTTCCACCTTGGGGATAAATAATTCTTTGGAATAATTGATTATTTTCAATCAATTAGGGAGTGTTTACTTTTCATTATTAGTATTTTGAATGATTGATTATTTGATAAATAATGTGTGATAAGATAATTTTTATCTATCAATCCTTTGTTTACTACAAAGGATTAGTGGAGGATTAAAATAGGGATAAATAATTTTTCCTTTATTTGGAGGATTATTTCAATCCTACCTATATTGATTGGATTAAAGTTAATGAAGAACAATTCAAATGATTAAAATAATCCCGGCCATTTTGATATCCTCAAATGTTAATCCTTAAAAGTAAACAATTGATTATGTTTGATTAATTTTATCTAACCAACCTAATTATGCAAAGTAAACACATTTTCATGTATGTGTTGAGCTTCAACATAGAAAATAATTAAAACACTAATATACAATTTAAAAGTGACAAAAACCTGGTGAATAACGATAACATGGTGAAAAAAATAATAGAGAAAATATATCACGAACACGACAAATCAAAGCTCGCCTTCAACGGACACTTTTGCGAACTATATGAATATTTAAATGTTTACGTATTTTCTTAGATAATTTCTAGGCTATTTATAGGCATTACAAAGATTGGGATTTTTTATTAATTTTATCATCACAAACAAGAGGATATTTTCATCCTTCCGTCTTTGTTATGCTTTGCTCTGAGTGATAGACACGGTCAATTTTCTCTACGTCACTTGTCTGTCACCGGCCTTTATCGGTTTCATTTAGTGGTGCATTCTCAAAATCTTCTTTAACCGAATTATATTATTTGAATCTTCTTGTTATGTGGCAATCAACCACTTAGCATTTCATGATTGACATCCATCAGCTCTGAAGCATCCCATGAGATCTGATTTCGTCATTTCTCATCTCTCATCTAGGGTATGCATTAGCTCTTATCTCCCTCAATTATGCCATCTCAACTTAATTTGATCTTCATTTGTCATTGAATGGAGGAGGCCCACAAAAGACTGGATAAAATCCTAAATTGTTAAAAAACAAAAATCATCTTTTTCTTTTTTTCTTTTTCATTAGATCTTTTTGAGAGGGTCGTAGTTTGGATTTGCGCCAAGGTTTTAGACAGAAAAGAAACAATATTTTTATATGAATATCATCTGTCAACCAATTTTTTGGAAATTCTATTTCGGATAATGGAACACTGTTATAGGTACATTTAAGATGTCATCCACATCAATATGAACCAATCTCATGTCCTATCCCTTATTGTAAGGACTCGGCTTTCAAGTTGACAATTTTCGAAACCTCTTTCTTTTCAGTGTATTTTGGTCATTTGCGTCCCCCTCTATTCAGAAATCTTGACAAGAACCGTTCTTTATTTGTTCGTGTCTGTGCGCTAATGATCTCTCTTAGCTACTTTCCGGGTGTTACACTCATAGACCAAATTATTTTATTTGAAAATCTCCATCTTATATTTAAGTCTCATTTAGAGCTATCAAAAATTTCTAGCCCAACAAACTGGCCCGATTTCTGACTGGGTTGGGCCATATATAGACTTGTAGGCACCAAAATAATTAGGCCGGCCAAATCTCAAAAATTCGGACTAGTGCAGTCGATTCGAAATTATTATGCACAATGAAAACTTATTTTCTAACCGAGCTGAGTTAGAAAAAAACACGAATCAAATAATTTTGAGTTTGCTCGATCTGATTTTGTTTCTCAAGTCAGGCCTACCCACCCTTTGACAACTCTAGCTATAAATACCTTGGCAAACGTTTGATGTCCAATAACACAAATATTTCATTATTGAGTATCTTACAATATGGTAATATAGGCCAATTAATATACATAAATATCATGACCGTTAAATATGTTAATATAGTGAATTAGACAAGAAAATATCAATGTAGGACAGAATACTTACGCCTCATTGTTTCCCATGGGCCAAGGGTAGTACTCAAAACTATCACGCTTCTACTATACATAGTGGTGAGCAAAAAAACCGAAAAACTGAATCGATTGAGAAACTGTATCGAAATTGTCTCGAAACTGTGGTTAACTAAACCGATCGGTTCTCTTTTTGTAATTTTAAATAACCGGTGGTACCAATTCGCTTTAGGTTTTTAAGTTTAAAAAACCAATGGTTAACCGACCGAACCGATATCCATTAAATAATTATAAATATAGTAATTATATATATTACATAAATATTATATTAAGTTATTTACTAATTAAACTTTAAGTCAACCCTAATTCTACCACATTCAACTGCCGACTCTCTCCCAAAATTTTCTCTTAACAATTCATTCTTTCATGCGAAGGTGAGTCCTCTGACACTAGACGAATTCTGCGAATGTGTCTTGTGACACTAGACGAGAATAGTTTACAACTTTGTTTGGCATATACATTGAATGCATAAATTGTTTGCCCTTTGTACTGTGCATGCGAGGATTGTTTGTTTGATAAATATTACTCCCTCCGTCCCAATAATGATGGTTTATTCTCTTTTGTACGTAGATTAAGGAGAGTTGTGTTTTGTATGTAAAATAATGGATGCCACGAAATTTGAGATAATTTTCAGTGTAAAAATGTTTCCTTTTTTGGAAACAGGTCAACTTAATGGGACAACCAAAAAGAAAAACGTGACAATAATAATGGGACGGAGTGAGTATTTAATTGGGGAATTCAACGTGGATGCATTATTTTGTTTCATAGTTTACTAACTGTGATGGGAATGGATTTCATAAAGCATGCATAAGTTAGTTTAGTAGATTCACCTAAATAGGATAGTAATTTATTATAATTAATACATCTGCAAGTTTCAATTGCGAACTGTAACTAGAATTCCTATTTTTTCATGACATTTATCATTGAGTTTTGTTGAAATTATTAATGAGGTGTATATTGCAGATATCGAGTACAGTCGAAAATAATCAAAATAGTCTTGCACCTGAAGTTTCAAATATAACGGATACTCCTATGTCAATTGAAACCCAAGTTTCAGAAAGAGGAACTAGCCACAACCCAAATGATGGAAGTGAAGAAGCGGCCATCAAGAAGGGTAGAATGAAAGCTGAAGTATGGACTCATTTCAATAAGATGCAGTGTGACAATCGTAAAATAAAAAAGCTACTTATAAGTATTGTGAGAAATCTCTTGCTTGTCCTTCTATTAATGGTACTAGTGGCTTGCGAAATCATTTGATGAGGTGCAAAAGATATCCTACTAACGTAGATAAGCATAAAAATTAAAAGTTTGGCCCTACAATCATGTCCAAACTTTAGTGATAACTCACTATAGTCACTTGCACTTGCATGGTATTTTGATCAAGGATATTGTAGAAAAATGTTTGCTAAAATGATCATTGTTGATGAATTGCCATTTAGGCATGTTGATCATGAGGGATTTCGTGATTTTTGTCGTGCAATGCAACCTAAGTTCATTATCCCTTCAAGACACACTATTGCTAGAGATTGTTTTGATCTTTATAGAGAAGAGAAGTCCAAATTGAAAAGTTTATTTGAAAAAGTGCCTTCAAGAGTGTCTTACTACTGATTGTTGGACTTCTATTCAGAATTTAAGCTACATGTGTTTGATTTCACAGTTTATTGATGATGATTGGAAGTTGCATAAGAGAATTATCAATTTTTATCCTATAGCTGGTCATTCAGGAGATGTAATTGGTAGGACTATTGACTATTGAGAGATGTTTACTTGATTGGGGCATTGATAAGATATTCACTATAACTGTCGACAATGCTAGCTCAAATGATGTATGTCTTCAATATGTGAAATGGAGAATAAATAGCTAGAAAGGAAGTGATAAGATATTCACTATATCTGCATTAAAACTTCAAAGGGCATTTGAAGTTTTAGAAAGAACTTATAGTAAGTGTGTTAAAGAACTTCTTGGAAAAAAGGGTTTGTGATGGATTCCGTTGAGTACGTACTGGTGTATGGGGATACACCAATTAGATAAATTTAAAACTTTTTCTTAAGATAATATTGACTAGTTGTCGACAATGAGCCGATCGGTATCCGACACCGATCGATACCGCCATCGATCTTGTTGGTCGATTCGGATAAAAGATGTCTTGTACTGAGTAATATCAGTTAGTAAATCTACCGACTGCTAAGGCAATAAGTCAGTTGAACTGAAAACTAATGTACGTACAGAATATGGTGGCTACTATATTTTCCTTACAGAAAGTTGTGACTCAGTTTTAAATACTTAATCATATATTGTTAGTCAGTTTTAAGTTAAGATCTCTTCGTACCAAATGGATACTGATAGAGGATTTCAAGAATATGATGTGTTGTTGTGTGATGCTGATGGCAGTTCAATAACATGCAATATTAAAGCAAAGTTGAAAGTAAATAACACGTTGATTTTTACGTGGTTCGAAGAGATCAACTCCTACATCCACTAACTGATTACTCAGTCAATCCACTAACTTCAGATTGGTCTTGTTTACAGGTACAAGAGTAAACCTAAATACTGAGGTCACCTTACAGTACCCGCCTAACTTAGCGTTCCTCCTACGCTTGCTGGTGCAACGAAACCACTAACTGCTTTTAGGACATAGTTAACTTAACCTCTAGCTTGCGGGTACTAAAAACCAAGCTTTCTGCAACTGACACTTTGTTGCTTATTTGTGCAAAACTTCTACTCAATTATGGGGGATTTTATAGAGGGGTTTACCAACTAGGGATCTGAGTTATCATGATGATAAACTCCGGATGTCTAGACTTAAGATATACAAAATGAATATCCTAAATGTAAGGAAGTATATGTCAAAGTCTTGAGAGTTGATATGTATGTGTGAGCTCTTGAGATTTACTAATACAATGATTACTTCCATCATCGAAATCGATGTTTGATTGGCTTGAGTTTTGAGCTTGAATACTTTAAGATTTCAATTGTGCAGCATTTCGATAATCTTCAAATGTTGGATTATGCATAATATATAGAGCGAAGAATAAGAATAGAGCCGATAGAGGGACTACCATTCAAATCTTTCTATTTGTCGTCTGAATTCTTCCCGTTGAGAATCCTCGTACGTCTTTTGACAAAGGTCGCATCATCGTATAATGTAGCTCTGCAACTCTTAAAGTATGGTATAACATGTCAGGATCTTCTGAAGATACGTAAATACACACTTCATTTGAATTGGCTCCGTGTTTTATCAGCATTGATTTCAGGTTGGGCCAGTCGAGACTGCTTCTTCTTTTCATCAGTAATCTGGACTCCGTCTTTTGTCATCTTAGAACTCCTGAGTCAGTATGATGCATTCATTCAGACGTAGATATTGATAGTCAGTTTGCCTTGACTATTGATAGACAACTTTGACTCTTATACATCCTTTGACTCTTGGTACCCAACTTTGACTTCTGGTACCCAGCTTTAACTTTTGCAATGACAGTCTCCTGCCTGATATGACACTTAGTTATATCTTGACTCATTCTCGTCCATCAGTGCTGAGTTTCGGTCTTCGATCTTCAGGCTTCAATCTTCGATTTTACTCCAGTAGATCTGATTATCAGCATCGCTTGTATTTCCGTCTTCAGACATCAATTGGTCTTCCGTCAGACTTTAGTCTTCAGTACGTGATCCTTCAGTTGAGCTGTCATCAGTTGCACTGATACCGATACTCCTATCAGTATGACTGACTCTCAATACTGGTTGAACTCCTTTAGACTTGAGTCTGCCCAAGCTTGTAGTTCCGCTGCTAAAAATCTTAACGATCCATCATATGACTTGTTGAATTGGTGGAAAATGAATTTATCAAAATACAAGGTTCTTTCTAAAATAGCTCGTGATACACATTGGTCACGCCAATGTCAACAGTTGCCTTTGAATAAGCTTTTAACACGGGAGGACGAGTTCTTGATTCATTTTGAAGTTATTTATCTTCTAGAATCGTAGAGGCTCTCATTTCTGCACAAGAATGGATGAGATCGACTCCTTATATTTTTGTTGAACAAAATTTGAAACAAATTGAATTGATGGATTCAAGTAAATTTATTTATACATTGTTTAATAATTATATTTATATATCTTTGTTAAATTTTTCTAACAAATTTATATTTGTTTATTTTTGTAGAAGAAAATCACCTTCTTTTGAGCATTGATGATTTGTTATGACATTGCTATCAATTGGAGGCTGAAGGGAGCTCGATTATGGCTTCAACCCTAATAAATCTACATCATATAGGTTATAGCATAGACAATATGAAGTTTCTTGTCAGTTTAATTGTTTAAATGGATGAGAAGATTATTTCATTAAGTTTATGCCTTAGGGTTTGACTGATTGTTTTTTTTTTATCATTTTATGATTTGTAACTTTTTAAATTGTAAAGTTTTGAGTTAAAAAAAAAAGTTATTATGGTTAACCGTTGAATAATAAGTTAATAATATCATTTAGGTTAACCGATATAACTGTTTTGGTTTTTATTTTATATTTTTAAGCGGTTAATCGAACCGATTAAAAATCGTAGGATCAATTTTTTATATGACAACTGATCGATAACCGAACCATGCTCACCCTATCTATATGTGTCTCAAGTTCATGTTCATTAAATGTTACTCTCTTTGTCCTATTATTATTGGCTAGTTTTTCTTTTTGGGTTGTTCCGCTATTTTGACTTCTTTCAAAAATGAAATAATTTTACACTAAAAGTACCTCAAATTTTATGTTATACATTATTTTATACATAAAACATAACTTTCTTAATCTGCATATCAAAGAAAGAGTCAATAATAGTGGGAACGGAGGTAGTATTTTATTTGTTTCGTTTTGCTTTCTTTCTTTTCATTCTTAATTTGCTCATTGAGAAAACTTTCTCTAATTTGCATATCTATCTCAGGATCTTTTCAGAAAAGTACTCGATCAAATCTCACACTTTTCTTAAGTAATGATAACTTTCTTTGAACTTCAATTTCCATTAGTGCCTTCTATCAATTGGCCAAGATTTTCGTTCCATAAATTAACATTGGCACCGAATCAAATGGTTCAAAACACCCTTTTATATTTTTCTAACCTCCACACCTTCCTACTTTCACCATCATCACACTCATTAATCATTTCTACTTGAGACTGAATCCCCCCTCTTCCTCTCTCGCTCTCTCTCACACACAAAATAATGTGGTATTAATTTTTTCTCAAATATCGATTTTCAATATTTTCTTAGAAAATACTTCATTAGGTGGCCGCCTATATATGTTGCAAAAAACGTTAGTGATGTTGATACGGTATTGTGCTGTAAATATTTTTCCCATGATTCAGAACTTTAGGATATTTTTATAGTTTGATCAAGTGCTTTTTGGGCAGGGTAGTCTTCATCATTAAACATCGCAAATAATTTATTTGTCTTCCATTCAATCTAAGCACGTAGTCCGAATATTATTATTCAATATAGTCAGAACAGTTTCACACTTATATATATATATATATATATATATATAGGGAAGGGTTAACGTGAGAACCATTTTTATTGTGAAAACATGAGAAAGGAATATGCTATGAAAGTTAATGAATACGCTCCGAAAGTTAATGAATAAAAAAAATAGAATTTTCCTCTCATGGGATTCGAACCCGGTGAAAATTTGAATTTTGGATTCATTAACTGCATGACAGTATTCATTAACTTTCATAGCATATTCATTTTGTTCGTAAAGAATTTTCATAGTTCTTAGTTCTCACGTTAAAATTGGTTCTTATTTGAACCTCACTCTATATATATAAAGGGTTGGATCGGTGAGAACTCATCTTTTTGAGAACTTGAGAACCATGCATAAGGCGTTGAATATAATGCACAAAACAAGGTATAAAGTTGTGTATAACTAAAACTTTCTAAAATTATTGCACAACAAAATAATTTTAGAAAATTTTCGTTATGCACCACTTTATCGCTTTGTGTATCATCTTCAACGATTATGCATGGTTTCTGAGTTCGCAAAAGATGTGGTTCTCATTGATCCACTCCATATATATATATATATATATATATATATATAGAGTTTGGTTCAAATAAGAACCATTCTTATCCTAAAACTAAGAACCAAATGAATTAGTTATGAAAGTTGATGAATCCGTTGAGAAAGTTAATGAATTCAAAATTGAATTTTTCACCCGGTTCGAATCCCATGAGGCGAAAATTCTATTTTTTGAATTCATCATTTTCAGTGATTCATCAACTTTCAATGTGAATTCATCGGTTTTGGTTCTCACGTTCTCACAATAAAATGGTTCTCACGTTAACCCTCCCTATATATATATATATATATATATATATAGGGAGGTTAACGTAAAACCATTTTATTGTCTGAACGAAGAATGAATATGCTATGAAAGTAAATGAATACATCTGAAAGTTAATGAATAAAAAAATAGAATTTTCGCCTCTCATGGGATTCGAACCCGGTGAAAATTCAATTTTGGATTCATTAACTTTCGCAGTATTCATTAACTTTCATAGCATATTCATTTTGTTTTCGTAGTTCTTAGTTCTCACGTTAAAATTGGTTCTTATTTGAACCTCACTATATATATATATATATATATATATATATATATATATATATATATATATATATATATATATGGGAGAGTTAACGTGAGAACCAAAATATGATGAATTCGGTGTGAAAGTGATGAATTCGTTGGAAAAGTTCTTGAATCTAAAAAATGAAATTTTTGATCACATGAGATTCAATTCGAGGTGAAAATTCCAAATTTTTGATTCTATAACTTTCCCAACGGATGCATTAACTTTATAAGCGAATTCATTTTGTTCATAACGAAATTTTGTGGTTCTTAGTTCTCAAGTTAAAATAGTTTTTATTTGAATCTCAATATATATATATATATATATATATATATATATATATATATATATATATATATAGAGAGGTTAACGTGAAAACGTTTTATCGTGAGAACGTAACAACTAAAAAATGATGAATTATGTGTAAAGTTGATGAATCCGTTGGAAAAGTTACTAAGTCCAAAAATAAAATTTTCGCCTCATAGGATTCGAATCACGGTGAAAAATTCAAATTTTTGATTGATAATTTTACAACAAATTCATTAACTATGATAACTAATTCATTTTGTTCACCATAATTTTTAGTGGTTCTTATTCTCATGTTAAAAATAATTTTTATTTGAACCTCACTATTTATACATAGGGTTTAGTTATAATAGAAACCTGTTTTTTCCGTAAATTATGTTTTTCGAACCCCCTCGTTCACTTTGTTGGTTTTATGAATCAAATTTAATATAGTTGCCAACGAAGCACTTAAATTGATAGACTTAATAACCCTTCTGATATTAATTATAGATGCTAGTGTTTAATAATTTTTGTACGTGGATATTTGATTTGAGCCCTAAAAATCCTCTTTGGTTACCCTTAGTCTCTAGTTAGATCTTAATTAGTCTTACCGAGTGAGACTATATGAACAAATAATAAGATTTGCGGGAGATTCTCTTTAAGGGTAAAGTTAGGAAAAAGGTTAATGGCCCATTACTGAAGCCCACTTCTCCAAATCCCACATGTTAGATTCCTCACTCTATGTTGAGGATCAACGAAGTCAAAGGGGCATCGAAACTTTAAGACTTCAATTAAATTGCAGTACCTAATTAACTCAAAATTTTGTATTTCCATTTACGTTGTATGCTATGAACGCACAAAATATACATTTGCGTGGTCAGAATTGGAACTTACAGTAATTCCTCCAAATTATGTGAATCTATCTGCCCTTACAAAATTCTTCCATAACACATTTTCACCACTCACATTTTACAATTTGCCATCTGAAAGGCTAGAATACTAATTATTTGAATTCTTCAATGGAAGTAATTCTTGATGTTCTTTCACGTGAAAAAAATGTTAATGTGATGAGCCCTGCAACGCACATGTGGAAAGCTATTGGCAAAATACGAGGTAATGAAAGTCTAAGTATATGTACGAATTCAATGAATTTTCTAGTAATTTAGGTTAATCTTTTTGACAATACGAAAACGAATGCCTATTATTTAGCAAAGCCCACTTTATCGTAGCTCTACGAGCCCCCTCCCGTGTTCTCTCGGGCAATAACAAAGTTGATAGGAAAGCTTGAAATTTTGTATAGTTTGATAATTTTGAATCAGGGCTTGGTAAAATGTTTTCTGTATTTAGAGAAATAATAATCAATTATCCAGTGCTCGAGGAGTCAACAGAACCTGACAAATTGGAAGAAAAGAAATTATTGCAATTTCATTTTCACATGAAAAAGGGGGCACGCAGCGAGTATAAAGGTCAAGGATATGGACCTACTCTCGAAGCATAGTCAAAAATTCCAAACAGAGGCTCCCACCCCCACTATTTTTTTAATGCAAATTTATTGAAAAAGGTAAATTGGAGTGGAAATTATCCGAGCTTTGATCGAGGGCGCGCGTTGAATAACACAGCAGATAAAGAGAAGGATTGTTGCACGCAGGCCGTCGATTCAAAGTTAGCCGGACCACTAGTTTTACAAGCCTGTTCAACACTCAATAGTCAATGCTATCAAGAAAAATTATGTCTAAAACTTGAGCTCGACATGTATTTATCCCATACATTCTACAGCATAATTATTTCACAATACCATAAATTACATAAAAGCCATTTGTTGATAGTAGTTACAGAAGTCCCTCAACTAATATCCAGAAAAGTAATGAATGTATGCGTATATTAGTCTAGTAGTAGAGTGGTTAAACTAAAGCATTATGCGGTAAGCACCACATGTAATATGTTGCGAATGAACTTTGGACAATAAATGTTGCCTTCTCAGTTACATACATGTAATATGTTGCGAATGAACTTTGGACAATTAATGTTGCCTTCTCAGTTGTAAAATGATGAAATGATTTCATATTTATTATCCATGTCCCATCTAAGACGATTTATTTCTTTTTGCACGGTTATTTAGGAGAAATATATAAAATGATTAAAATAATGAAAAGTAGATAAGTTTCATAACTTTTGAAGAGATAATTATTTCTTAAAAATAAAACAGATCATCTTAGATGGAATAATCCAAAAATGAATACATATAATTTTGAATGTGATAGAGGGAGTATTCTAATTTTATTCTAATTTAGACGCTGTTGCGTTGCGTCGATGGATATGTTTACTTTACACGTGTATATGTATACAGATATGAAATAGAAAATAGATTAGAAACTCTCTCTTTCTCTCCTTTTTTTTCTTTTATTACAAACTTTTCTGTTTTGGGTCCTATTAATTCTAAGTAGTTAAAGGCTTAAAGAAGTAGAGAGGAAAAAGCAGGCTACTCACACACTTTGGGAGGCGTAGGACAAGAGAATATGCATGTTTGCGGCTTTCTAAAATATCTAGCTCGGATCTAATTAATTAATTTTGTCCAATAAGATTTGCTTTTTGGACCAACGTAACCTTGCACACTTATATTTAACTTGATTCCAGCCAATTATGTAAATCTTAGGCTCTAAATGGAATGCAAATCGCTATTAGCTAAATAAGACGGAATATATACCAGGGTTATTGGTATATAAATACATAAATTTTGTTATGATTTTGGTTTTATACATAAACTTTAAAATGAGTATATAAATATACGAACTTATTAGTTGTTGTAATTCTATCACGATTTATGACACGATACTAAATTAAATGAGTTGGCAACCATGTGTAAATAAATAAATAAAATGAAAAAGAAATATGCAAAATACACACGCAAAGCACACGTTCATAAAACACACACACACACAAAATGAAACCAAAAAGCTCCATTTCAATGGCTGCAGCCTGAAGTGGCGTAAACCTTAAGCCCGACATTGAAGTAAAAAAGCTCCATTTTCACCGATTAGGAGCCCGTTGTTTACAATCGGTTCCAACGACAACAAACTGAACTGGGCCAGGCATGCGCGGCCAACATCCGTTGAAAGTCCACCGTTGTTTCCACCTCCGTCTCGCCTGAAACCGACTCATGCCTTGGAAAAGACTAAATCCTCGACTTGTTCCAAAACTGTGTCAAACTAGCCACCAAAAATGTCTACTCTTTGTATTTTGAATTACAAAATTCCTTCTTTTTTACTTCTTCTTTTTAGTTATCATTATATGTTTGTGGCGTGCAGAAAATTAATCAAAAAAACACTTGGGTGTTGAATTTGATAAATCATCTCTGCGTTTGTTTCTCCTCCGTTTTGTGTGTGTGTTTTCTGAATGTGTGTTTTGTGTGTTTTTTTATTTCTTTTATTTATTTATTTCCACGTCATTGCCAATTCATTTATTTTAATATGTCGTTTCAATTGATTGAAAAATAAATTATGATAAAATTAGTACAATCAATAAGTTCGTGTATTTATATACTCTTTTTAAAGTTCGTATGCAAAACCAAAATCATAACAAAATTTATGTATTTATATACCAATAATCTTATATACAATATATATTCTGAAATATATAAACCGAATAAAAAAACAGATAACAGCATACGAGTTTGTTAGTTAATTTTTTTTCTAGAATTAATCGCTCCTAGATTCTACTTATGTTATTATTAAAATGAATCTGTATCTTGTCTTTGTAGATGCTACTTTCATCTTATTTACCATCTTCTCATATTGATTGGTTATTGTGTGTGTGTGAGAGAGAGAATTCTCTTAAAAAAACAAAAAAGAAAAAGAAAGAGAAGAAAGAAAAAAATAAAGGAACAATAAAATGCGTAACCAAACTAAATAAAAGTAGGGGTATTTTAAACTTTAGACAATAAAGTGGCAAAAAAGCTACAATTCTATAAATAAGAGTATCTAAAACAATATTGTTGTTATCAAAGTTGGCCAGGGCCTAGAAAGACCCACTTATACAAGATGAAAACTCAACAAACCTAATTATATCCAATCTCTCTTTTTAGTGTTTTAATTCATGATTCACTTTACATATCTTGATACGCACTCTTAGTATCACAAAAAGTCTTGAACATCGTGTAAACGGATAAAAGTATCATTTGTTTTTAATAAAAATATCATTTATATTAAAAAATGTTTTTCACAGGTGTCAAGGGCTGACTGCGTCCTGAGCACAATTGAGGTTGGATGGAATGAAGCTTCTTCCCCCCAAAAAAAGGAGAGAGATGTCCTATCCCTGTATCATTTTTGTTGAAAAAGTATCGTTGTGCATGCAATGACGTCCATACAGGAGACCACCTCTAATAATATATGTACTATGTAAATAATATGTTAAGTATAATTAGCTCTTTTATTTTACTGGGTAATTATAATTAGCTATCAACAGAAAGTAGTTAATTTTCAAGTGAAAGATAAAAAAGATCGCCTACCATAATCATTGATAAAGATGAAAATAATAATAGTATCAAATTCATATTCTTACATAAACTTAGAACCCCAAATCATAATCCTTATTCATTAATTATGTATCCTAATGACATGATACAAAACCCCACTTACAAATCCCATGCGATCAAGTCGTGGAGGCGTCGTATTAATATTTTAATGGTAGTGGAAAAAGAGTTGCAACTACGAATAGGGGTGGAAAACAATTCGGTTTCGAGTAGACGAACCAAATTTCTTTGAAAAGTGAAATCAAAATCGAACCGATTTAGATTTTTGGTTAACCGAATCGATAGGTTATTACGGTTCGACTTTCGATTGATTGAAAAACCGAAAAATCGAAATAAAACTAATTAATAATTAAAATTATGAAATGATAATTTAAAAAATAACTAAAATTTATTAAAAATAATAATGGAAAAAACTAAAATTTATTAAAAATTATGAAAATAATTATTAAAATTGACATTCTATAATATTTAATTAATTACATAATAATTAATTATAGAAATAGTTTTTCGGTTTCGAACTGATCGATTAATCGATAATCGAAAAAAAATTCAAATATGAAATCGAAAACTGAACCGGAACCGAATTTTTGATTTTTAGTTAACTGAAATCACTTAGATTTGATTCTAACCGATAACTGAACATCATTTAGATAGCCCTATATAGGGGAGACTAAAATCGGGTACCCAACCCGGATTTTGTATCAAATATTCCCACCGATCCCTACCCGATTTTGTAAGTCGGGGTACCTGAATACCCAATTCGGATAACCGAATCGGGGTATTTTGATACCCTAATTTCCCATTATTTGTTTAATTAGCCTTTCAATATTCAAAGAATTTGTGTGGCCTACTAGTTTTAGTGTCAGACTTATACTTCTCTTAGTTAGAAGTCTTGAGATCGATTCCTTCTGGGTTCTGGCGTAAGTTTTTTTTTTAACTTTGTGTTTATTTATTTTATACATAAATTTGCAGAGGAATTACATAGAAATACACATTTTTTCAAAAGTATGTATCTTCTATATCTATTTTAAAATTTTGCTACACTTCATACTCATTTCATTATTTTAATGTATTTTAAGTTAAAAAACTGAAGAATCTCTCCGGTCGACCATAGACAACTGATCGGAGACAGTGTAATGATCGATCATAGACTTAAAAAATATTAGAATTATTGAAAAAACTTGAGATTCCAATGAAAATCATTGTCTCCGGTTGTGAAAACCTTGTATCCGATCGTAAAATTGTTATCTCCAGTTGACCGGAGATAATTATTTTTTCGACCGGAGATAACAATTTCACTATCGGAAACAAGGTTTTAACGACCGAAAACAACGTTTTTCACTAGAATCTCAAGTTTTTTTTTATAATTCTAATATATTTTAAGTCTTCGATCGGCCATTACACTGTCTCCGGTCGACCGGAGACTTCATAATCGATTTCAAACTTCAAAATGCACTGATTTTTAATATTAAAAAACACACAATGATGTCGAAAATCACATCATATTTCACTTAGAAATACATTAATTAATAAATGGGCATGAAATGTAGTAAATTTTAGAATTGGTTATATGTTGTACACACTTTGATAGAAATGAGTTTCCAAATTTAAGTTTCCAAATTTGTGGGTATATATATGTGTTGGTTATAGAGGAACCACCTCTTAATAAGAACTAAGAATCAATAACCACCCTTAGATTGAATAAGATCATACGATTTATGATTATTTAATGAAAAAATGGTTAAATTCATAAATTTTCGTTATTTGAATAATTTATATTCAATTCTTCGTTGTTCGTGTAACATATGTTGTTGTGCATATAATCGTAGTTCTTGTGCATTCTATCACATTCCAATTAATTGTTATGTTCATGAAATTCACATTGTTGTGCATGTAATCGTGGTGATTATGCATATGATAATAGTTACATAAATAAATATATAAATCCCTTAATTATATGGTTAAAGCGGTTATTATTAAAATCTAAGGATAATAAAATATTTATAATTAATCGTGACCATCAAATTTTAAAAATGGATGGACCACATTAGTTCTTAGTTCTCAAAAAATTGGAGTGCTCATTTGATCAACCCCATATATATATATATATATATATATATATATATATATATATATATATATATATAGAGAGAGAGAGAGAGAGAGAGAGAGAGTTTGGTTCAAATAAGAACCATTCTTATTCTAAAACTAAGAACCAAATGAATTAGATGAAAGTTGATGAATCCATTGAGAAAGTTAATGAATTGAAATTGAATTTTTCACCCGGTTCGAATCCATGAGGCGAAAATTCTATTTTTGGATTCAATAATTTTTCCAATGGATTCATCAACTTTCATGATGAATTCATCGATTTTTTGGTTCTCACGTTCTCACAATAAAAATGGTTCTCACGTTAACCTCCCATATATATATATATATATATATATATATATATATATATATATATATATATATATATATATATTATAGGCAGGTCATTGTGTGTTTATGTAATTTATATTTAACATCTAATTTTAGTTTTTAATAACTATTAATATATTTAAATATATAAAATTAATTTAAGATTAAAAAATCGGGTATCCGGATATACCCGATTACACCGACAGTATACCCGATATTCGATTTTCTAGCCTAGATAATACTCGATCCCAACCCGTTCATCCGATTTTCGGGTTATCGGGTACCCAATACCCGGGTTATCGGATACCCAATATCCGATAAATTACGGATCAGAAATCGAATACCCGACTACCCGATACCCTAATAGTCACCCCTAACCCTATAAATAAAAACTCTCTTAATCAATTGATTTTCAAAAAGTACATTGTCTAATTTGCTTGTAAATGGGAAACATGACTATGACCAAAATGCCCCCGTGGAAGCTCGATTTAAGGCAGCTTTTTAACCACGCCTGAGTTAATTACGGGATTAACATAAAAAGCGGAATACACATAAAGAAAAACATTAGCAGAAGACAAAGTTTGTTGATATCCATTACGTAGAACAACATCATCAAAAGCAGAAATTGTGTTCTGAATCCCTCTTAAAGATGAAAACATGATTCTAATGGCCCCTTAGTACTTGTATAATCTTATTTAATAATCAATAGTTCAACTTTTACCGGTGTAGGCCAGAAATCATGGGGCCTAAACTTTGGATAATTTGTGGGCCAATGTACCCTTTTCATTTTTCTTGTGTTTTTCTACCAATCCAGTTTTAAGGGAGAAAAACGGGTCACCAATGATAGATTTGAAAGGCCTATAAGATAAAACGGTACGCCTCTTTTCTCTGTTTACTTGTTTCAAATCTGTTAACTCTTTGTTTATTTGTTTCAAATTTACTAACTCTTAATCAATTGAGCTAAGTTTGTGAGGTAACTTTCTCTGTTTACTTATTTCAGGTTAACTGTGCTTTGCCACTCAAATTATAATTGTTTTTATTATTGGCATATAAATACACAAATTTTGATGTGATTTTGATTTTTGTAAACGAACTTTAAAAAGAATATATAAATACACGAACTTTGATATAATTTTGGTTTTGCATGCAAACTTTAAGAGGGGTATATAAATACACGAACTTATTACTTTTGGTAATTTTATCATAATTTATTTTCAATCAAATTAAAACTGACATGACATTAGATATGATGAGTTGATAACGATACACAAATAAAGTAATAAAAAAAATATAAAAAAAATATTTATACTTGGCGAAATACGTACATTGACTCATTAACACACACAAGACATATATACACTTCACGAGAAAGAAATAAAAAAATAAAGGAATATAAATAAACACACAAAACGAAGAGGGTACTTTAAATCTTAAACCCACTATTTGTAAATGGAGTAAATGACGAACAAGTAGGCTACTACAAGTATATTCTTCTTCGCACACGAACTTTAAGATTTTCACATCGTTGTCAACTCATCATATATAATGTCATGTCATCATATCTTATCACGTTTTGAAAAAACATATATGTGGAATAATAAAACTTAGTCTAATTAGTCCACAGTACTTCCTTTTGCTCACATATGCTATAAACGTTATAATGTAATATACGTTTCTTTAACGAGTACAAGAATATGGATCATTTTTCTTTTCCAACGAAAAGTTTAAAAATAAACCGAGATTCCTTAATTAAGTTGTAAAAAATGATAGTCTATTTATTTAAGTGCAATAATGATCGTATATATGATCTGTTCTTCAATTTTTATTTTTTATTTTTTATTTTTATTTGAGGAAGGATCAAGTGGGAATTGAATCGATCTTCAACACTTAAATCTTATATATGATCTGTTTTTTCATTTCAGAGACTGCTCATATTATTACTTATTATTTATATGATTCGGTAGTTGAGATATTTATTTTAGGGTAATTATATATGACTACGCACTTTTGTAAAAGTGTGCATGCAGTATACCATTTTCAAATTTAATACACTACATACCCATTTGCTTTTTTTTTTTAATATATATCTATTGGATTCTTCGCTTGGTCTTCGGTGTGAAATGACATTCCACTGACTAACACAGTAATATTTTTGACTATTAACGACATGTGAATCAATAAATAATTGCGAAATTATTTTGTTAAATTACTTTATAGTTATAGAGCAAAAGTGTGAGAAAATCATGAAAAAATAATAATTAAATCATTGAATCATGTTTTTTAAAAAAACATAAATGAATCAAAATTTAATTATTCACATAAAAATCGCTGATTTCGGTCGGTAATTCAATGTTTTCGGTCGACCGGAAACATGGAATTACCGACCGGAATCAGAGAATCAGAATTATAGAAAAAACTACTTTATTTAATCATGTTTCCGGTCGACCGGAAACATGATTGAACGACCAGAAACAGGAAACAAGAGATATGAAATGAATTTAATAATAATAATTATTTGATGTCTCCTGTCGATCGGAGACAAGAAATTATTGACCGGAGACATCATTTTATCGACCGGAGAGAGCTTTTTTTGCCTTAGAAATTAATTTTAAATGAATGTATGATATTTAAATAATATTTACATGTAATCTATGATGGAAATTTTACAAAATATTGAAATGAAAAAATACAAAAATATAAATTTATATTATTGTCGGTAACAAAACAACAACAAAACTATTTCAGACGTCTGTGACAAAATATAAATCAAATTATCTTCCCTGATTTGATTTCCATACATGCTATACAAATAAGTGTAATGAAACTCAAATTCTTTCTTTCAGACGGGAGAAAACATACATTGAGGGAAAACATCACGCGAGGCGAGGCGAGGCGAGGGAGGCGAAAATATTGTAATTTCGCGAGAGAAAACATACATTGAGGGAAAATATTTACAGGTAATCTGTTTAGGCGAGGCGAGAGAAAACATCACGCAAGGGAAAACATCACCCTAAATATTAGAGGTAATTTAAATTTTAATTCTTGTGTATTTAATTTTTAATTATCTTGTTTAGTACTTTGTTTGTTTCAATTTATATTCTATATAGTAATAAATTGAGATAGCATATGTATTTGTATGATTGCATTGTTTATTACAATTTTCGCTCTTATACATTTATATTTAAGAGAGTATTTTAATTTATAGGTGAATTTAGATTAAGTTATGCATTTTAGATTAATGTGTACGTTTAGGTGAACTTAGATGTATTTATATGGTTTTATGGTTTTTTTATTTGTAGGTGAATTTAGATTAAGTTTATGGTTTTTTTAGGTGAATTTATATTAAGTTTATGGATAACGTGCGTTTAATTGCATAATATAGATTAATTTTAAATATAAATTTAAATATAAATTAAGTTTAAATATATATTAATATAGATTAAGATTAAATTTACGTAATATAGATTAAGTTTATGTAGATTAAGTTTAAATATAAATTATTTATGGATAATGTGCGTTTATTTATTTATTTATAAATAAATTTTAGAGACTTTATATAAAATGTGCATTTATTTACTTTTATATATACACCATTTATAAATTTTACAATGATATAAACTATTGTAAATGGTCTATTATATTAGTTTGCATTTTTTTGATTTGTTATTATGGTTTGTTATAAATGGTCTATTATAAACTATTTGTAATATAAAATGGTCTATTATATTACTTTTATTATAATTTGTTATATAAAATGGTCTATTATATTACTTTTATATATACACTATTTATTTATGATTTGTTATAAATTTTTAATTAGTATGAAACAAGGTACTAATAAAAATAATTTATTATAAAAAAAAATTATATATAAGGCAAGGATTTTAAAATGAGCATATATATATTTTGTGCTTATTAATATATAGACACAGTTTATATTGCAAATATATATGAATTGTGATTATTTTTCTCATTTCTTAGAAATATTAATGATAACATTATTTATATATTTAAATTTAATTGCATAATTATTTTTATTAGTGTATTGATTTTATATAATTAAGGGTTTATATAATTAAATGAAATATGTTACTAGAATTTAATTATGTATCTTAGATGAAAATATAACTAAGTAAATGCTTATAATTATTATTAAGAAAAGATTATAGAATTCTAAAGTTGGATTTGAATATGACATATTTGAATCTTTTCCTTAGTTACCGTATAATAATGATTCTAATATGAATTAACATCAATTTATATATTTACATGGAATTATTTTATTATTTATCAAATAAATATTTGTTTTATACATTAGAAAAATCATATTAAGATTGTATATTTCTGCTAATGTAATCTTGTTGTTGTTATAGATGTCGCAATTGAAGAACATTATTGTTAGATATAGAGGGCACTGAGATCCTTCTTTATGTTACATTGACGGGTATCAGTCAAATGCCTTTGTTCGAATGGACAATGTAATTATCTCGGAGTTCATAGAGAAAATTAATCAAATTGTGTTGGCAAATTCGTTGAGTACAACCTACCAACTGCATTATCTATTGAGATCTCGGAGTGGTAGAATTATCAAATTAGTTTTGAGTAATGATGATCAACTTGTTCGATTGGGTCATGATGCCCAACCAGAAGTCTATGTGACTCACGATGCTGACACATCCCAATCGGAGCAAGAACTATATAGACCTTCGCCGAGATACCATCCTCGTCAACATATGACTACACTTCTCAACACATATCGCTCGATGAGTCGTTTACACAATAATTTGCATCATCGATTGGTTTGATGTCGATACACCTCAATATATCTTGCAACACATGGATCAATCGAGGAATTTGCTTCCGACATATGCCGCAACAAGGGTGATACACTTGTCGAGGACGGCGATGATAAAGACTACGTTGAAGAAGAAGATGAAGCAGTCGGATGAAGAGGAAGAAGACGCGAGTCGCTTTGGTGAGCTATGGCTCATTTATGCGAGAGGTGGATTCGGAAGCTTCTATCTACGATTATGCGAGTAACATGCAATCGCACATAGAAGGCCCAGAGCCGTAAGAAGTAGAGAGATGAGCAACCGACTAGTTCTCGTTATTCCTCATGATGCTTGAGTTAATCTCTTTGATCGTCCTCTGGACTCGGATCCAGACCCCGATGAGCTGAGCGAAGGTTCCATCTTCGACAGCAAGGGTGAACTGAAGATATCCATGGGGCTATGGTATTTGGAACGTCGAGTAGAATTTGTTATTCCTTGATCCGATAATTCGAGGATTACATTCAAATGTCGATATCATAATCAATGTCATTTTCTACAACGTGCATCGCAACATGGTGGATTTTGGTTTGTCCGCAAGTTTGATGCTATACATACTTGCGCACAGAATCTAGTGAATATCGGAGTAAGGAAGGTGAATGCCCCTGTAATTGCAGCACACATATCACGAAAAATACGCGAAAACGGTGAAGTGATAAAGCCGAGGTCCATTATGGCTGATTTGCAGCGAGAGTACGGTGTACATGTTACATATAGTGTAACAATGCGAGCTCGTAATAGGGCGATCGAGATGATATACGATGGACATGAAGAATCATTTCAGCTACTACCGAGTTATCTGCATATGTTACGGATGAGCAATCTCAGTTCGATGACTGACTTGGATATTGGATCAGATGGTCGGTTTCGTCACCTCTTTGTTGCGCTCGGTTCATGCAGATTGGCGTACACATTGTGCCTCCGACCCGTGATTGTAGTGGACGGTACGCACTTGAAGGGTCGCAATAAAGGCATAGTATTCGTTGCCGTGACAAAGGACGACAATGAGCAAGTTTTTCCATTAGCTTATGGAATTGGTTCGATCGAGAATGATGTCTCATGGACTTGGTTTCTGTCTCGACTAAAAACTGCTTATGGATCAAATTCTGAGAAGTTGATTGTTTCAGATGCCCATGTCAAGATAATGAATGCGGTCAGTGTGTCACCCGATGCAAAGACACGGATTATGCTACTACTATCTGCGGAAAAAAATCACCCCGTTTGGGCAACCATCCATGATATTATTCCGTAAAGACACTTATGCATACCAAGATGCATACTTTGACAAAACGATGGTTATGTTAAAGTCTCTCGTCAAGCCCGATGGTAGTGGTGCATATACCAAATTGGTGGAGGTTGGAGTGAAGAAGTGGGCTAGATCACAGTGCCCTGTTAGACACTACAGTTTTATAACATCGAACATTGCCGAATCATTCAATTCTCGATTATTGTGGGCTAGACGATTGCCAATTTGCTTAATGATTGAGGCAATCCGTCACATTATAGAAAAATGGTTCGATGAGAGACATGAAGCAATAAAGAGGTACGCGGCTGAATTGACCCCTGAAGCAGCGCGTAAGATCATGGTATCAATGAAAATATCACGCAGATACGATGTAGTGTCATCATCAGACTCCACTTTCAAAGTCAAGCACGGAAGCAAAACATTCAGAGTAAATCTCAATACGCAATCGTGTGCGTGTTTGGAGTGGGACATGGATATGATACCGTGTTATCATGCTGTTGCAGCTATATGGTACGAATTTAAGTTTAATTATGTTAATTTTTTTGGATCAAATTGATTTCACTTACATATAATTGATTATATAAATTTTTTAGTCATAAGGGTCACCATATATCTAACTATGTGGGGGAGTACTACCATTCTGCAAAGCTAGTCGAAGCATACTCGTATCGGATCAATCCTGTTCAGCCATAGTCTAATTGGACTGTTCCTCCAGATGTTACTGGAATTACAGTTATGCCTCCTAATAGAGTCCGTCAGGCTGGGCGCCTGAAAGTGGGTCGATATCATCATCCAACAGAAGTGGGATCGAGTAGTAGAAGTCGTGCACCACGGACATGTAGCTTGTGTGGTAATGAATCTTATACGCATCGGAAGTGTCCTTACTTGTCAAGAGACGAGTGACATTGTAATGAAAGCACTTATTCATGTAAAGACATTATTATTATTATTATTATTATTATTATTATTATTTGTTATTGATATGAATATATTAGTATTATAATTGGTTATTTAAAAGCTATTATTATTATTATTATTATTATTATTTAAAAGTTATTAAAAACCCACTAAAACCCAACGTTGGGTTTTCGCCTTGATATCACTATTTCTAGCTCATAATTTCTCTTTATCCTGGTTAATCTTTCATCTCTGGAACCAATTCTACGAAGAGTGGTAATGATGAATGCATTGTGAATTCTATTGTGAAATTAATACAATAATAATATTATTATTAATAGTCGTGAGACGAATATATATTTTAAACTTCAACGAAATAGCAAATTCAAACTTCAATACAAGGTATGGTCTAAGAGTCATCACACAACTCATAAATACAATTAGCTACATATTTCCTATACGATCCCACATGACCATTCTCACACAATACTTGCTGATCCGGATATGAGTCATTCTACGTACATGCAAAGAATTGGACCAGAAGCAACCGGATTTTTCTGGGTGAACTGTTGCTCGGGTGGAGAGACCAACAATGGCAATGCGTTTGTCGTCCCCGTTAGGCCCAACATATTGTTGTGCCAATATCCACTACATTGCAATACGTAGGGAAACAAACATGTCAGTGGAGCTAATTGTTGTGAGCGTCTCAGTTGTGCCTCTGGAGATAATCTATAGTACATGGGGATCATAGAGCTCACACTCCCACTCATGCATTCTGATGCACACCACGATGTAGTGTGTATCAACAAGGATCGGAGCAATCAATTACAACAAATCAGAATTACAATAAACAAATTAGTACATTTGTGCAGGTTTTTATCTAAAACAACTAAATAAACATAGACAAGCACCTGATGCATGTTTCTCCACGGCCTCATAGTGGATTCTCCCGTGGATCCCCTAACCATATCGATAATGCCTTCTGGGACTTCCCAATCATTAAAACTATCGTATGAACCAGGCATGTAGTTATTCATTCTTCTCGGTCTGGAAACTATATTCCACCCGTGGCTAAGGGATTGCTATTGAGAAAAACAAATGAAAATAATAAAGCTTAGTATTGGAACAAAGTGATTCAATCATTGTATAAAAATATTAATACTTACAAAAAAATCACAACCCAAAATGATTGTGTTTTCAGCTGTCAAACCGTCCAGTATGTGATCGTTCCTAATGAGTCTCGCTCTACAACTCATCATGAACAAATCAACAACCTACAAGAAAGACCATAAAATTAGCTCAGCTTAAAGATTGAAAATACTTATAAAATTAGAAGTACTTACGTCTGTAGAAAATTTGGTATTCGGATTTTCAATATCAACAAAAAACTTCTGTGGTAGTACACCACGACTCTCTGTGAAAATCGCACTCCGTGGAGGCTTTGCATCTAGATAAGCCTTGTATCGAGCGAAGATTCTTTCCGAGAGCATCCATGGTGCATCTGTAGGAATGTATGGGGAAGATAGAGTGGTTGATGGTAACCGTTGTCGATGACTCTGTCTGGGGAGGGCCTGTGGTGTCACCGCAGTACTCGTCATCCTTGAGGTCATCTGAGGCATGTCCAGTTGCCCATATTCCAGCTCTTGTCCCTATTGAAAATCGAAAATCAGAATTAAAACATATATATCAAAGATGTCAAATATATTAAATATGTATTATGATGTCAAATGTTTACCTGCTCAATACTGGTTAACATTTCAAAAATCTCTGCGGCATAATTGGTCGACTGCTCGGGTTCAGAAGTACGAGGTGGGTCCTGATGAGTATCAAGTATGGACATGCTTCCAAGCTCGTGCATAGAATGTCGAGTTGGAATCTAAGATGACTCACCATGAATTCCAGATGGCTCACCATGAAGCACGCCCAAGTCATCGCCGCCCATTGACCCCCCTCAGGTACATCAATAGAATGTCGAGCCTCCGAATGAGGAGTGTGGCGAGGGCCGGGCGAATATGCATGCGAGCGCTGTGAACTGGAACAATGAATGACGTCCAACATATCATCAAACCATCTCTTCACCTTCGTCGTCAGACGCTCTTCCATATTCTACATATGCTTTCTTTGTAGTTCATCCACCCTCTGGGCCTCTATACTACTCTGTCACAAGTCCTCTCGGTCAGATTCTCTAAAAATTATCGATCTCGTCGTCGTAAATAGTGATCACCGCTGCTCGATGATGAAGAAGTGGGATGCTGAACACGCTTTTTCGTATCTCGACGATGGCCCTCTGACGACTGATGTGGCTCTGAGGGCTCTGGTGACTGATGTGGATCTGAGGACTGCTCTGATGGAGGCTCTGAAATATCAGGATCCTAAACAAACTGTGGATCCCTCCTCGAAACTCGACGTCTACGTCGAGGCTCATCCACCGGATGAGACACCACCGATACAACACGATGAGAAGCGAATTTTCGTCCCTCCCTCAAAGGATTTGACGGTGTCAGAAAATTCACACCGAGTGGAGAGGGGTATGAGACATACGCCCAGTAAATGGTGTTAAGATCGAATTCGCCAGGCTCGATCATAGTGGGATGATAATCGACCTACAATAAATTGAAAGATATCATTTAATATTCTAATAAATACAATACCTCATACATGATTTAAAATTCTAATAAAATTCAGTACCTCTTGCTCAAAAAGAGGTTGTACAACTGCCGGTGAGGGCCTACTCTTGAACTTCCACCTCAACAATCTTGGATGCGCTGTGGGGTTGACGTACTTTCCAACTATACTTCCCAAGCCTGGTATGATCTCGAGTGACCAAACATATAGTGCCCAGACTGGTCCGTAAAAGTGGTACTGAGCATTTGGTTGACAATGTGTTGTATAGTATCTCAATATCTGGTAAGTGTATGCCCCCTACGGAAATCGGCAAAACGTATCCAGATCGTCAACCAATGCCCAAACCCAATCAGCTATTACCTTGCCCGTCTCGTACCCAAATACGAATCCATAGAGGAGAATAACGTGGGCCACACGTAAATATAAACTAACATCTACATCATTAACATCACCACTACAAAATCTATCTAATAAATTACCTAATGTAATCTGTGTGCCCTGACAAAAAATCCTATATACCTCAACGTTGCTCAAGTCGTGGTCTAATGTGGGATCAAATGACGATGTCCCAAATTGCATGCCGGTGACTAGAGCATAATCCCTAATGGAAAAACATATATTTCTTCCATTGATGAAAAACCACATTTCTGGTTGAGTAGGTTCTATTTGACGGGAGATTATATGGTGTAAAGATAAATTAGACTTAGGCCCGGGACTCCAATCTATCATATGACCAAAGCACCCTCCCTTAAATATATTTAGCAACTCTTGGCTGCCCTTATCTAGCAACACATTCTTAATATACTTAAAATATTATGTCTTATAATACGTCTTCACATCCGCCACAACATTTATCGTAGTAGGCCTCAAGAAAACAGGACCGACCTACAATTATATCAATGCCACATATTACATAACGTACAACAAACCAACAAACTACTACAATAATTATTACATATCCACTACAACATAATTGACAAGCATAATGAAAAATATTTATTTTTTTATAAACATCTAGAGATAAATTATGTTTGATGAAATATAATATTTATCTATAATGATTATGATTGATGAAATATAATATTTATCTTAGTCGACTATTCAAATGTATGATTGAATTAAATTACACAATTATTTGTGTACTAAACTAAATCATTTTTTAATTTGTAATCAATTTATTAAACTAAATTAAATCATTAAAGTAGGTAAAAATTATAATTTTGGTTTGAAAAAACTCACCATCATTGACATTTCTTTTTCAACCGGACATGCTTAAATTTTTCATTCTTATGCGAGTATTATTCATTCACATAATATCAAATGGTTACAAGTTTCAAGAGACATCCTTAAATAATTGTCTTTGATTATTTTTTAATTTCTTTGTACATGGGAAACAAATTATAGATGGTACTTCTTCTACAGATGAACTTAATTTACTTTATATAATACATTACAATATATTTTAATCTGTTCCACAATTTGTATAACACAATCGATATTATATAATTGTAGATAATAAAAATATTAGTAATTATATACTTGTATTATGTATTGATCTCTATTTAAAACGTGTTATTAAATAACAACATTATAGATACACATTATATTTTTTTGCAAATATAAATTCTACGTAAAAAAATTAATATCACTATTAAAAAAATGAACATCAATAACATTTTGAAATATTTTTCCCCTTTACAATCACATTTAACAATATTTATTCATATCCAATCACATTTAACAATCGCATTTAAAAAAATGAACATCAATAACCATAAACATATGAATAATTATTCATATCCAATCACATTTAACAATCACATTTAAAAAAATGAACATCAAAAACCATAAACATATCCAATCACATTTAACAATATTTATTCATATTTATCCAAAATATACACGCCATAAACATATCAAAAATCGCATATCTATATTTATTCAAAATAATATGCACGAAAGCATACCAGTAAGTCCGACATATTGTCACTCCTTCCTTCGAAAATACTCAGCAAAATATGGTTTCACCCTAATTATTATAAAATTGAATTAATACCTAATTATTAGAAAATTCAAATAATACAAACGCACGTAATAAAATTCTGGAAATTGAAAATTCAACTAATACAAATCGAAAATATAAACTGAAAATTAATTACTTTCTCTCTCCGGTCGGAGAGAAGCTTTCCTCGACCGGAGACAACGTGTGTCGACCGGAGAGAGGAAGTTATTAATTTTCAGTTTATATTTTCGATTTGTTTTCGGTCGACACACGCTATCTCCGGTCGACCGGATACATACTAAAGAGATTGAGAATTTGAAAAAGAAAAAGAAAGCCTGTTATCCCGCTCTACCATAATCCCATTTCCTATAACCACTATCTTCTTTTCTTTTTACAATTATTACTATTGTTTTCGATAGCAAGAATAAAAATATTGCCGCTGGTTACGTTAAATTTCACTGAAGAAGTGAAATCAGTAAATAAGCAACTTGGCCAAAATATTGTGTCAGAAACTTTACATAAATTCACCTATTTTACCCATCAGATCAACACAA
The DNA here is from genome assembly GCA_036937905.1 of Salvia rosmarinus. Taxonomy (NCBI): domain Eukaryota; kingdom Viridiplantae; phylum Streptophyta; class Magnoliopsida; order Lamiales; family Lamiaceae; genus Salvia; species Salvia rosmarinus. The sequence goes on along the minus strand of CM072818.1, from coordinate 53,338,792 downwards.
AATGGGCATAGCCGTTATATCGTAGCCCTTTCACTTTGTGAAAATTACTCTATCAACGCAAAAGATTCTTTTTCACACAACTATAAATCATAACACCAACACACTCCGCTGCTATGAGTAGAATAGAAAGGATGAAGCAACAAAAGTAGTGCTACTGTAGCAGTATTAGTAGCATTACCTAAATATTCAATATTAATTCATTCTCCCACTCACATCACTCTACCATAGAGCCCTTCAAAATTTTCTTGAAATCTGCGCTCATCTTCTACCGTTTAACTACCAATGCCGCAGCAGCATGAGCAGCACAGTGCTCTAACAACAGCAATGCTTCTCCACTGCGCGAGATGTTACAAAAGTACAAGCGATAGAAGCAGCAGATTCTTGGAAATGCTGAGCAGAAGCTGCATTGTGTTTCTGCTCGTTGTGGGTTCTTTCTCCGAACGCGGCTCGGCAATGTACAACCTCACTCTCCCCGGCCAGCACCCCAATCCTGACCACGTCGCTCAAGATGTTCACAGGCAAGATTACATCCTATTTTGCTCTTCATTTTCTTCTTCAACTTCACAACTTTTTTTTTTAGAGTTTTAACTTCACAACTTCTGTTTTTGAGAGGTTCAACTTCACAACTTTTAGCCATGTCATTTTTTTATATTTAGGTCCGTTTGAGCCAGCTTTTAGGGATGAGTTCGTGCTAAACACCTGTTATCGCATTTAATTTCAATATCTGTCTTGAATCTTGAAGCAGAGTACCTACATTTTGGATTCGTGTGTGAAAAATTGGTAATGTGGTTAGTAAAGTAAGATAGTCAGTGAAGGTGGCGTCTAAGGCTAATCAGATGAGAAAAAGAAAACAGGATTTGTGCTGATAATATTTGTTTACACCTTCAAGCCCCTGCTTCTGAGAATATGCTAATTTTCTGCAGTTAGCGAGTTGCACACTTCATTTCTTTTGTATAATGCACTCTTCCTTGTGTGGGATTTTATTTTCAAGATAAAGTTTCCTTGTGTTTAGAGAGAGAGAGAGAGAGAGAGGGCTCGGAGGGGTAGGTTGTGGACTTGTCGTGCTTTAATGTCTTCTGCTTTTACTGTATAAGACCCGAGGTGGGTCCCACTGCATCATTTCAGTTTTCTGTTGACCGCGGCGGCATCCAATGTTCGTCTCGTTTCACAAACAAACCAATGAAATTCCATCATTTTGTAATTAATTTCTCATAAACAGTCTCTACAAACCTTAACCAATGCAACGACCATGCAGGAAAGTGAATGTATCAATAACAAGAAGAGAAATGTTATCCTATAAATCCAGCGACAACTGCCTCACGGGCAACCCCATCGACGATTGCTGGCGCTGCGACCCCAACTGGCAGCTGAACCGTCAGCGGCTGGCCGACTGCGGCATTGGGTTCGGCCAGTACGCCCTCGGAGGCAAGGGCGGCCGCTACTACGTGGTGACGGACTCCTCGGACCACGACCCCGTCACCCGAAGCCCGGCACGCCCGCTACGCCGTCATCCAGACGGAACCCTCTGGATCGTGTTCGCCTCCAACATGCTCATCCAGCTCTCCGAGGAGCTCATCTTCAACTCCTACAAGACCCTCGACGGCCGCGGCGCCAACGTCCACATCATCGGCGGCGGCTGCGTCACCCTCCAATACATCAGCAATGTCATCATCCACAACGTCCACATCCACCACTGCTACCAATCCGGGGATACTAACATACGCTCGAGCCCCACCCACTACGGTTACCGCACGAAATCGGACGGCGACGGGATCTCGATTTTTGGTGCGAGGGATATCTGGATCGACCACTGCTCGCTCTCGCACTGCAAGGACGGGTTGATAGATGTTGTGATGGGGTCGACGGGGATCACGATTTCGAACAACCATTTCTCGCATCATAATGAGGTGATGCTGTTGGGTCACAGCGATGATTACTTGCCCGATTCGGGGATGCAGGTCACCATCGCTTTCAACCATTTTGGGAAGAAGCTGATACAGAGGATGCCGAGGTGTAGGAGAGGGTATATTCATGTAGTGAATAATGATTTCACGAGGTGGGAGATGTATGCGATTGGGGGAGGGAATCCAACCATTAACAGCCAGGGAATCGCTACATCGCCCGTATGATCGGAATGCTAAGGAGGTGCGCGTCCATTCTCCCTTAAAAGGCCTTATATGAGGAGAGGTGTTCCAACATTATGTATACTGAGCAGGCAGGGCGGTGCTGGGGAGCTCAAGCACCCCTCCCCAAAAAAAGTTTCTAAACTTTATAAATTTGATTTTTCAAAATTTTCGACATTAGCTCCTTCGAGCTATTATTTCTGGCTCCCATCCCAAGAAGTAGGATCATATACCATGTGGAACAGAGGGTGGCTTTAACAGACTTGTGCGAGTGTGTGTTTTCCTTGCGGAAGGTATGATTTTTGGTCCGTGTTTTTTGCAGGTGACGAAGCGTGTGGATACGTCGGAGGACAACTGGAGGGGATGGAATTGGAGGAGTGAAGGTGATATAATGGCGAATGGTGCTTACTTTGTGGCTTCTGGGGAGGGTGTGGAGGTCAAGTATGAGAAGGCCTATAGCATCGAACCCAAATCTGCTGCAAATATTGACCAGATTACTTTCAATGCTGGTGTGCTCGGCAGCAGGTCTCTCTCTCTCTCTCTCTTTAGGTTTTTGGTTAAAGTAATTGGAGCAAGAGGGCTTATTGTGGGGCCAAGTTCTGTTTGGATTCTTGTTTTGCTATTGCATGAGCGTAGTGATATCTGGTAGTACTAATTACTTGTTGGTGACTCGAATTTTTTGTACGAGCAGGCGCAACAATATGGGGAAGTGGACAGCCGGAAATAATAGTTCTGGAGCTGATCTGGATGCGAATTCGGGCATATTCGAGGACTATGACGAATATTCGGGGAGCCGGAGGCCTTGCTCTGTTGATTCCGTTCCCACAATTTTTCTAACAACCTTATCAATTATTCTGTTTTTAGGTATCAAATGATTGGGCCGAATCCGAAAAATGTGGTTTTCCTCCCTACAATTTAATTGGCTGTTTTGCATCAGAAAATATTGATGTCATTGGAACTTCATTGCTCTTCGGAAAACTTTACTCTAAGGCCACAACTCTTTTACTTATAAAACGATTCTTGAAAACAAAAATAAATACCGATCATTATCCAAACACCAAAAAATACATGTGGGCGAGATTAGTTTATTTATAAGAGAATGGTGAAGCGGTTTTAAGTACATGATATTATATATATAATTTAACAAATGTTTGGTAACATTCTTCCAAAATAGGCTAGATACCAAGCATTGAACGCCCACAGATTTGTTTAGTTATTACTATTTATTTATTTATTTAGTTATCTTGGCATATATGGACATGTCTAGTTGCACGCTTTGTACTTTTAAGGACGTAGTGAAATAATTTGGAGCAGTTGTTAGAAAAGAATAAGGAGCTTTTTTTGTATTCTTTCAAGTCATCAAAAATTGATGACTAGTTCAATATTTGTAAGGACTATTGTCTCCCACCTGGTGCGTTGTTTGCCAAAAAATAAACATTATCTTGTTCTCAGTGATTATATACTCCATCAACAACTTGACCTATATCAATAACATAAGCCCAATACTATACTGTAACATTATCGCTATGATTTGAGCACCTTCTAGTGTTAGTGATATCCTAATTAGCAGTCTAACCAATCTATCCCATTTTATAAAACAGGAGACCAACCAATACATTGCCTAGTTTTATAGATTTGACCTCAGATTTAAAAGTATCACGCGCGCACAGTGGCTTAGAATCGTGCAGATGACTTTGTTCAAGAAGTTAGAAGCAGTAACAAATTTTGCCCGATTACAATCCATTTTCTAACTCTCGAAATTGGACGAGGGATATCTTCTTCTCATAGACGATCCACATAGGAATTTCAAAAGCAGGAAAATGAACGTGGGATATTTTTGATAAAAAATTAATAGTTTGAGGTTTAAAGAAGTTCATGATATTTTTGATAAAATGGGTATGCTTTGAGGTTTAAAATGATATTTCTTAAAGTTCATGATATTTTAAATAAAATGAATATAGTTTGTGATTTAAAGTTATATATAACCAATTATATATGCTTCATCGGTTAAATTTGATGTGTCTATCGTGGTGCAGAACAGCTTATCGGATTTGATGTCAATGATCGAAACAACAATGATGGTGAATGTTGAGGAATCGTAGTTGGACAATTGATGTTTGACACGTAGAGTTAAAAGGCGAGTTGAAGCCTCTCCAGAATTTTTATTTTTATTTTCTTATTAGGTCTTTTGTTATTCCTATAGGTCTTAGACTCGCGGAGAACCTGAGAATAGCACGAAGAGGACCCTGCGAACTTGGAGTGACGAAGAAGACAGAAATTGGAGAAGGGAAGGAAGATGGGAGGTGGAACCTCAAGAGTGTTTCTATATACAACATCGAATAAAGCATTGTTGGTACCATGAAATGCTTAGGAAACTTAATGGGAAACTAGATTGATATATATATGCTTATATAGTACATTGTACATACAATCCTTTTGTGTATCTCATTCTCCATCCCAGAGAGAAATATCCCACGTGCTAGTGCTCCAGTCACCGGAAATCCATTCTGGTGTGTACACGTTGCAGTCGAACGAGTCATCTTTATTATGAGGAGGCCAGTTTGACATCCACTCCGTCAATCTGGCCTCATAAGGTGATCCCATTGCATCACAAACATCGTTCTTCATAGGACTTGTCGGCGCACATTCTGATCTCAATGAAGTGTTGCTGCCGCATTCTGCCCATCAGAAGCATATCTCGAGCTCACATTGCTTGTACCATATTAGGAAATACAAAAATCACTGCAGCTTACCTTTCTCCACGAGTGGAGCTTTTTTCTTCGAGTAACTTCTCCAATAGTTTTTTATCTCGTTATCAGTTCTTCCCGGCAATCTCCTGGCGATCTTCGACCACCTGTTCCCCCATTTCTGATGAAGTTCGATGATGATTCTCTCTTCTTCAACGGAGATGTTGCCGTGCTTCAGGTTGGGCCGGAGATAGTTCATCCATCGCAGCCGGCAACTCTTGCCACTCCTTCTCAGCCCTGCATCACACAAAATAACACGGTTTTTATTTGATACTTTCTCTTTCTCTCTCTATATATATATACCAGATGCTTTGGCCAATGCATCCCATCTTTTATCGCCCAAAACAGCTACCGTAGCAGCCAACTGATCATCTTCTTCCTCGAGCCAAGGCCCTTTACGCGGCTCAGCCTCCTGCATAGCTACATAGTTCATAGTCGAATTGCTACAAGAAGTTGAGTTAGTCCCACCATATATATACTAGTGGAAAATGTTGCTAAAACAGGGCTGAAAAAATAACGAAAAATAAAAAGTTGCTAAAACAGGGAAAAAGAATTAAGGAAAAGGGGCGTGACCAGACCATCTTACATTAGCAGAGAAAGTGGAGCACACTAAAATATGTGATCTCCACCACCATTTGCTTAGCTATTCATTAATTCATAATGTTCCATCAATCTCTGTGTTGCAAATGCTTCGGCTGCACAAGTTCGAGACGTAGTCTTTGTTTTGTCTCATCTTGATTATTCAAAAATTGTTTACGATATAATATATCCATTAAAGCAGCTAGGAAGAAATGGTGCTTTAATGGATTAGACAGATTTATATATTGCAATTGATCATAGACTAGAAACGGATTGCTTTATGGTAGGGCACCAGACATTTATAGTCATGGTTATGTAAATGCAACTTGATAATTGAGAGAAACTACCTTGTTTTGGTGATAAAGTCTAATCTTGTTTTACGGGCTAAAATATTCATGACTCATAAATTCACGTGCCTACCGATTACATGACATTGTCATACAATAGCTCGTATATTTAGTCCACTATTAGGTTGATGATTCATATTTCATTATAGAGTTTATTATGACTTTAACTTTAACACTACTGTCATTAATTGATCGCCAAGTTCATGAAACAAAACCAAGTCAATGGAATTACCGAATGGCCTAAAACAGAAGACATTTTTCTTAGTCCATCTTAATTTTTAAGTCCTTTAATAATTTTTGCGATCACATAGCCTCTTGACATCATTTTAGCATTATATAATAGAATATCCTGCATTATGAATTAAATCATATTGAGAAAATTCCCCAAGACCCAGCATTTCTTTGTCCTGTGCCGACACTCCAAATATAATATCCAATTCTTTCTAATTATGTATTCCAGTGGATTACACAATTGCAATCCAACTTTCCAATTTTATAAATAATTGTCAAAAGAAAATCTACATTCACCGGACTAGGTAGCAATCACCATAAATTGTTTAAGAAAAACCTTATCTTTGACTCAACGACGGTCTAGGAGTCTAGTCGCATGAATACTCAGAACGTATTCACAAACGGGACGATTTATCCGTTGGGTTTTCATATTACTATCGGTTGGGAATTTGAGATTTGAAGGTATTTTGATTAGATTTTAAATCAATTGAAAAGATATGTAAAGTTTTATATTCATGATGATGAACCATTCTAATTTATTATCTACAGTTAGCTTAGACAAGTCTTAGTTTGAAGGAGAACCAAGTTGAAGATGTCCAGTAAAGAATCAATTCAGATGAACTCAGTTGACTCATCAAATGATCAACCTCAAGCTTAGAAAAAGATAGAAGAAGTCAACGAAGTCAGGAGCAAGAAATAACGAGTTTAAAATCAACCAAGTCAAAAGCATCATAAGAGTACAATGTTGAAACATCTAAAGTCTTAAAGGAAGTTAGAAGAGATTGTATACAACGAATTGATTCCATAAGCCTGAATCGCCAGGAGAGCTGATGATCATTGTGGCATTAGCAAGCCCGAATCAGATGAGCAAAGGAAAGTCGGATAGTCTGAAGGACTCAGACGCTCAAATGATTAGAAGTCAGTCACAACCTTCTTGTGGATTAGAAGATTTGAAGATGAAGAAGTTCGAGGAATTCAGTACTGAATCAGACATGGACACAGCTAAAGACCGAAGATTGAAGATGATGAAAAAGAGTTAGATTGCTGAAAATATCTTTCTGACTCACTAAGCGATAAAGCACAAGAAGACAAAAGTCCAATGTTCGTATTTTCTCAGATAGAGTTTGAATTTCAAATGGCTAGTTTGAGTTCAAATATGTATAAATACGATACTTATTCAACTTGGAGAATAGATGGAAGAATTGTTATATGTCTTGGGAGAAAGAGGACACAACACTGATCTCCAATTCAGACGAGACTTGGACAGTTTCCAAGCTACCATAGCTAAATGGTTTCACCACTTCTCCACGGTGAACTAACCTAAATCCAATCTCTCAAACCCTCTAAGTAGCACTTACTGCAAAATATATAACCGAGCCTAGACAAGTGACCTTAGCCTTAGCATAGTCCTTTAATATAAAGGCTCACTTCAATAGTTGGAAAGATGCAAACTCCGACATGTGTTGTAATGGTCGAAATTAGAGTGAAGCTGCAGTAAGCAGCAAAGTGTAGTTGTCTAAAAGTAAAGATGGTCGCAAATAATATAAAAGTAAAGGGAGAGGTGTGCACTCAGAAAATGGGTGAAGCATAGGTGAGAGGTTCTGGCCTGATAACTTAAGGATGAATAATCTCTATGACAATTGAGATTTGAAGTTACTTCCATTGAAAGTATAAAACAAGGAATTCCTAAAGAATAAGGAACTCACATGTTCAATACGCTCATGTGTGGGAGGAGTTTCTTTGAACCACGTTAAAATTGGTGTCATTACTGCTCTATTGTTTACTTTCTGCATTGTATATCTGGCTAACAACATGACATTAGTTGACTCAAACTCAATCTGATAAACCTGCATCAATATGACATATGCTTGCATTTAACTTATATATGTTTTGTCTTTCTAATAATGTTTCTAAGTATATGAACGTGAAAACATTTGTTCTATCACATTCCGCATACACACTAAGTCATCTTGTTATCTTTGTGATCGACTATATCCTAGTCATAAGGTGGATTGCAATCTGACTTGGTCACACTCTCGTTAGACTAGTGGAAATTTACAAAATTTCAAACAAAAAATAAAAAATCAAGTATATTCTCTTCCTCATACACCTGACATCTCTTTCCGGACCGACATCCACTTTCTCTCTGTGTCTGTTAATTAATTTCATACTAATGCATATATTTAAGATTAAACGAATTCGATTTAAAACCAATATTGCTTTTAAAAATATTACTCCATCCGTCCATCAAATACCATTTTGGTCCGTCATAAAAAATATTCAATTTCCTTTTTTGGAAACATCAACTTTATATTTTTACCCTAAACTTATCAACTTATTCACAAAAAAACACTAATGACTCACCTTTTTATACTCATAATCCATTAATATATTCATTTATTATATCCATGGTACATATTTCCATATCCACTTACTTTATATTCATTACAATTTATTAAAACTCGTGTCACCAAAATCAAGGAACGATTTTAATGGACAAAGGGAGTATCTCATATTAGCAATACTATCCTTTGATTAATCGATAAAGCATGCACAAACACACAAAGCATCCAAAATATTTTACATTTGATTTTATGGCATACTAAATTATGGAGGATCAGTTCAAATCACGTCGGCATTTAATGTCATTCAGGTTAGATTTTAACATGATTTTACATATTTTGATTGGAGAATGCAACTTTTTGGTCGTGCTTTTAATAAAATAATTATGAGTCGGAACATCTTATTCAATCTAATGGTGACTATTGATTTTTAGTTCTTATCTAAGATATAGTTCTCTATATGACCACCATAGTCATATAGAGAACTATATCTTAGATAAGAACTAAAAACCAATAGTTACCGTTAGATTGAATAAGATGTTCAACTCATAACTATTTAATTAATGATAAAAATGTTTAAATCCCTAAATTTTCGTTATTTGAATCTTTCATATTATACTCTTCGTTGTTTGTGTAATTCATTTCGTTGTTCATGTAATCGTAGTTCTTGTGCATGCTATCATGATGTTGTGTATGTAATCGTAGTGATCAGATTTCAGTTAATTGTTATGTCCGTGCAATTCATGTTGTTGCGCATATAATCGTAATGATTGTGTATATATGAACAGACGCATAAAAATTTCTATACTATTTTTAATATTCTCACAGTCTCATGTATAAACTTTATTCTATAGAACAAGCGAAAACGCATTAGACATGATCAATACGACATAACCTAAGGAGTATTGGTAAAATGTGAATTTATAATACTTTAATCGTGAAATCGCTCGTCTTACCTATTAAAAAAGACACAGAATTTCTATTTGTTAGCTTGCTCTTGCATAAAGTTTTGATACCCTAAAAGGTGCATACCAAAAATCAAAACTACATTGAATTTTCTAGTCAAATTCCCTCTAAAGTATAATCATCAAATGTTGTTGCATGCAGGGGTTGTTGATTCAGCTGTATTCACTGTGAGAAACAACTGCAAATTTCCAATATGGCCGGCAGCTCTAACCGGGTTCGAGCTACCACCGCAGGCTTCAAGAGCCCTGATCATCCCGGCTCCATGGTCCGGTTGAATCTGGGCCCGGTTCCAGTGCTCCAACTCGGGCCGGTTCGCCTGCGAAAGGGGCGATTGCAACTCGGACCAAATCGAATGCAACGGCGCCGTCGGCACGCCTCCCGCGACCCTAGTCGAATTCACACTCTCAGGAGACCAAGGCAGGGACTTCTACGACGTCAGCCTCGTCGACGGATTCAACCTGCCTGTCACGTCAGTCTCGCCGGATAAAACTGCCCGGCGACGAGCTGCCCGGTCGATATCAATAACAACGGCTGCCCTATGAGCTGGCTGCGAGAGGCGGGATGGCGCAGTGGTCGGGTGCAAGAGCGCGAGTATTGCATATAACCAGCCGCAGTATTGCTGCAGCGGCGCGTATATATAGCAGCCCGGCAACGTGCAAGGCGACGAGCTACTCGCAGATATTCAAGTCGCGGTGCCCGCAGGCGTATAGCTATGCTTACGATGATAAAACCAGCACATTTACTTGCCCCACTGGGTACGACTATCTCATCACATTCTGCGCTTGAAGATTTGTTAAAGCGTTAATTAATTATGGGGATATAATGAAACAAGTATTTTGTTAATTGTATGGGGGTATAATTTTATAACTATCTATTATCCATTGTTAATTGCTATTGAGTTGTCAAATGTTTGTTTGATTAGAAATTACACTCTTACAAAGTGCTGAAAGATAATTATATAGAAAAGGTTTTTTAGAGGAAAGAATAAAGTTTTTAAGAGCGAGCGAACAAAAATATGGAGTTCACGAATTACGTTTGACTAGGTGTTAAAATATGAGAAAGTTCAAAATTCCAGGCTGTCTTTGGGATAAAGAAACTATTAAATATATTGTAATTTTAAGTGAAGACCAATTATGAAGTTGATCCAAAATAATTAGCGAGTGTGTATTAATTTCACCAGAATTGGGAAGTTGTTTTGCACAGAATGAGGTCATAATACAAAATGAACCCGACGAATTAGTGCCACATAAATCCATCACGAAGTTGCACACACAGAAACACAGAAAAGATTAAACTGGTTGTGTCATAGACAGTGAAGGGCTCGGAATCGTGTGGGTGGGATTAGAAGGAAGACCATCTATGAATTAACAGATCACTTTCTAACAATTTCCACTAAATACAGCAACTAAATTAGTTTACACATGGAAATGAAGTAGAATTTACTAAAGAAAATCAAAGCTAAATGTGATGTAAAAGAGGAAACAGAATTACAATTTGAAGGCATCCCTCATTTGATTCAACTCTTGAATGTACAGACCTCCACACCAAAAATACGACACATTCAGATTATTAGAGATCTCCAGATCTTACTTCCCAGATAGGCAACTCTATAGCAGCAGGCTTGAGAACTTTGCTAGCGATCAATAAACGACTTGTTCATAAGATCAACGGCTGAATCCATGAACTACCACCGCCATAACAAATAACTATATTAATCAACGGACACGGTACACTAGTTTAAACATGTTTTCTGTTACCAAAAAAAAAGACATGATAGAAGAGCAAGTTGTATATGGCTTCATTAGGACTAAAGATAAATTAGAGGAGATACCAGTTAAAGCAACCTTATTCACTAATTTCCTCAATGATCTATTCTTCTACAAGCTACTCTATCGAGAATATATCATAAAATATGATCTTCTTTCCCTTCTCTAGTTCACATCTACAAAGTTGAACTCACAACTTTGTGATGTACAGAAATAAACAAACATTTTTTTACGTTATAGTAAAATTTAAATCAGTGGAACTTACTTTGCCAATTGATTTGAGTTCCCGGCCAACAGGCTCCATAAACTTCAAGTCTACTTCTATTGGCCATACCTGCAAAAGTAAGAACACAGGAGATTAACATATCAATATACAAGTTCAAATGAGACGCTCAAACTTCATGAAGTTGACTTAATAACAAACGCAATCCTCATGGATCATGTGGACTTTGCATTACCTTAAATGGACCTAGAGTTACAATCTAGAAATTACAGAAGGTGAAATAATAAAATGAACCAACAATAGAGCATTCTCCATGATAGTTTAGATCAACTGCAGGACACAAAGAGTGATACTTAAATTCATAGATTGCAAAATTCCAGAATTATTATTTTGCCTCATTAAAAATCATTGGACAGAACCAAATAGCACACCACACTATAAATGCTTCAACAAAATGAGAATTCATCATGTACCTTCAAATATGGTCCATTGGTTTGTCACTGGATAATAATAAATGTATTAATTGCAGTAGAAATTTTAGCTATCCTAAAGGTAACTAATCATAATGTTAGTATCTATAACTAAGATATCCTCAGCCAGGAGAATCTGGAGATATTTTATCCTCCCAAATCTTTGAATCAACACGGCAAAATCACATGCTTGTACATAAACAAATCACTTCAAATTGTACAGAATGCGATGTGTCTTTTCAACTAGTAGCATATCTAATGTATGCCTCTTTTCCTCATATGTCCACACTCCCTGTTAGAATTTATGATTCTCAAGGAAACGCAAGCTAGGACTAGAAAAGGTCCAAAAAGATGACTAATTCACTGCTCAAGGCCCATTGATACTCTTATGCTTCGACATATCACTGCCTAAGAAATAGATTCCGAGGCATAGACATATCAATACCATATCATCCATGACTCATTCCGCTAATCCATTAATAAGATGAACCCAATTACTGCAAGTTACTCACTCGCATTCACACATAAATCAAATAACACTAATACCATATTCAAATATTCCTCATTATTGCGACTTCTGTCATTTTACACAACAATATGACTATCAGCATAATTTATATAAAGGTATGTCTCAGCAATAACAAATAGAATTAATTGGTACTTCTATTAATCTATTGCAATCTCACATCAATTAGATCACACATATGCAATGTAAAATGAACATTAATTAAAGAGATGTCTTCTATTTGTGTGGTGTGTGTATATATATATATATAAAAGGTTTTACTTCTACAGGAAAGGCAGATAGTCTTGGAGAAAGCACCTTAAGACCAAGTAATTTGATCGGTACAGTTTGTCCAGGCACGATGCAGTCTGGCCCTGCAGCTTCAACCACAGCCTCTTTCCCTAGGCCACTCCCTATTGGATCATCATGCTGAGAAATGAATCCAAAACACATGAGTATATTAGTCAGAATACCTTTAAATTTATCAAGAACACAGACGAAGTAAAAATACTTTTGTGAAAATAAATCATCAGCATTGCTACTTCGCAAGAAAACGCCCCATAATCTCTTTTCATCATCCCCTTCCCCCTCCCGAAAAAGAGTTGTTAAAGCGCATATTGGTGCATCCATACTAGTACTAGAAAAACCGTAAAACCCCTATATATACAAATGAATTCTTGGTGACGGCCAGCAATAGGCCGCCTCTTTAAAGATGTTCGAAGGTTCGAATCTTCCTCTCCTCCCATGCTTTCAATTCTTAAAAGCATCTAAACCTTTAATATGTAATGTATTAAGAGTTTACGAGTTCCAATGAATATATAGAAGTACAGTTTTGTATTCAGCATGAAAAAGATATGTTTCTGGTTCTAATCAATTTCACACCTTATCAAAATCCCAGAACTACAACACCAAGAACTGCAAATGAAGACATCTGAGTTTTTATTTTTATTTTTTTGAGAACCAACAAAAAGGTTGAGCTTGTACATCGAAAAATAGCATCAAAAGAATGTGTATTTACATCGAAACCGCTCCAGAAAGACCACACAACGCAACAAACTTCGAGAAAGGAATAATACATAAATATGCACGTAATCTTTTAGTTATACAGCAACGAACCTTCATAACAGAAAGGGCGAATTCAGAATAAGGATTCTGAGGGAGGCGAAGAATGGGAGAGTAATGAATTTTGGGAATAGGTTTTGCAGCCGAAGACGCCCTCCATGGAACATCTTTCTGTAGGACAGCTCCTTTTGTCGACATTTTTCTGCGTCTGTACTAATTTACAAAGATTTCCTAGGAACTCTGAATATTTGATTAGCAATTACTGGTTTAGTATTTATTTTTCTGGGAGTATGAACTCATGAATAAGAATATCTATCCAATGTGTTTCTTTTGTGTTGTTGAAGATAAGAATTTGGATTCTTTTAGTTGAAGAAGAGAATATCGATGGGTGATATCGCGTTTAATTGCGGGGAGTTTCTTAAGAAGTGAGATTAGTGATTCTAGTTTTAATCTCAATTTCATAAAATATGTATATGGCATAAACTGTGAAAATACTCATAAATATTTTAGCAAAATTAAATATACTTTATCATTATATTTAGTATAACTTCGTCCTAACGTATTAAGAATTGTGTAAATAGTCCTTATGACAGACATGGTCACATGGGTTTTAATCTGTTAAAAAATTATTTTTTCATTTTCCTTTTCCTCATATATTTAATAGATAAAAATTATATAAAATGAATTCATTTGGGGATTGCATACATAGAAGCGAGTTTGTGGTTGTGCGACGGTAGGCAGAATTACTGCTGCCGGCAGCGGGCTTGTGGCCGCGCGATGCCGATTGACAGCGACGGTGGCTGACGAGCGGCCGCTGGTTTTAGGAAGCGGCGACGGCACCTCTTCGTTGGCCGAGCGAGTAAAAGAGTGGGTGTTGTTTGTGTGTGCGGCGCAAGATTGAGGATGAGACATGAAGGAAGACGGCGTTGGCGGCAGCCTTCGTCGAGGCCTGACCGAACAGAAGAGGAGGCGACGACATTTTGCGAGAGAATGTTTTTTTTTTCCCTTTCTGATTTGCAAAAGTATAGAAGAGGGAGACGTGTTTGAGAGAGAGAGAATTGCACCTTTTAAGATTGACCGACAAGATAATTACTCCCTCCGTCTCATCTAAAGTTTCTCATTTCTTTTGGATACGGATATTTAAGAGAAAAGTATAAAATGGTTAAAGTATTAAAAAGTGGATAGAGCCCATATTTTTTGAAAGGATAATTATTTCCTAAAATGGAATTGGACATTTGTAATGGAACAACTCAAAAAGAAAAATGAGATATTTTAAATGAGACAGAGAGAGTATATAATATATGCAATCTATAAACTGTGTGATATCCATATATTTTTGGATAGTATGTAACATATTTAATTGTAATTTTAATATATTTTTGTATAGAGTAAATATTACTTTAAATCTAAAATATACCCATTTAACCAAATATATTCTGAATTTTAAGAAATATTACTTTAAATCCCAATTATATCTATTTTATCAAAAATATCTCAAATTTTAAGAAATATCACTTTAAACTCAAAATTATTAAATTTGTATCAAAAATATCTCACGTTCATTTTTCCTGCTTTTGAAATTCTAATGTAGTTCATCGGAAGAGAGAAGGACCCTCATTCAATTCCGAGAGTTGAAAAAATGAACGTGGGATAATTTTTTTATAAAGTCAATAGTTTGAGGTTTAAAATAATATTTCTTGAGATTCGAAATATCTTTGATAAAGTAGGTATAATTCGGGGTTTAAAATGATATTTCTTAAAGTTCAAAATATTTTAATAAAATGGGTATAGTTCGGATTTTAAAGTGAGATTAATTTATATAAAATGGGTATAGTTTGGATATTAATTTGTACCGGTCCATTCAAGTTAATTTGATTGATGTACCATAAAATATAGATGTTTTGTACATATAAAATCCATGATACTTATTCTTAATGCAAGTATATGTTTCTGTGCATGTGGTTTAATTTGATGTAAAACGAAAATCATCTTTACCAAAACTTGACATAGCGTGAATCCTCTTGAAAGAACCATGAAAAGTAAGATGTAAGTCTTTATAAGATATAATGAATTTGTTAAAGAATTATATGGAATATAAAATTGGACTTGCAATTTAACATGTGAAAAAGGAAAAGCTTTAATTCTATTAGTCACAGCAAAGAATCATCAAGAATTTCAAATGGTATAAATAGTCCTCTTATTTCTTTGTTGTTGTCACGTCTTCTTCTTTTTGTTGTCGTATTATTACTGTAAAATTCTTTAAAATACTCAAGAACTAAGGAGCACACTCTGATCAAGTCGATCTAATTTGCAAATGCTCTCGGATGTGCATTGCATATCCTTCACACTCACATATGTGAAGGATATACTGAGGCATATATGGGAGCCCTCATCGTGAGATCGACACGATCAAATTTTTGTGATAAACTAATACCTTTGATGATTATTATTGATAATAAATTAGAGAAATAAGAAAATAAAGGTCAAAACTAAATTCAATAGCTTGTTTTCTTTAAGCACAATTAAAGATATAAATAAATGATTAGATGTAAGTCATGTAGCAATTAATGTTTATTATTAGTTTAATAAAACATGTGCATTATAAATTTATAACATTATCAATTTTTCATACAATATTCACTACCAGTTAACGAAACACGGGTCAAGAGTGGCAGAAACACAGGTACAGAAACCGTAGTTGCTGCGGCATTGTGACTCATCTTTTGTCACCGCTGCTCAAACACTTGAAAACATACATATCTCTTTGCTGCAAAATATCCCAAAATCCTCTTCCCATATGCTCAAATAAAGAAAAAAAATGTAATAACAAAAAGTAAAATACTGTCAACAGTGGCAGTAGTCGAAAGCCTTATGATTTAGTATGCGTGTGTTGGTCTAGTGGTAGAGTGGTTAATGTCTGATGCCAAAGATTCTCGGATTCAAGTCCACCGTGATGCGGCTTTTAAATTTCTGTATTAAATTGACCAAAAAAAGAAAGGGTTATGACTGTAAAATTTTGGGCGTTTCAAGTAATGATACGAATTCTTAGCTCTATAGTATAGAATAGATTTCAAACTGACAGGGTAAAGGATATGTTGACTAATTTGTGCGGTTATTTAATACTTTATGCTAACATCGCAAATCACGTTAATTGAATAAATTACGCGGACTAATTAGATTAATTTAAGGTAATATTAGTAATATCATTGAAGATATTATTAAAGATAAACAAATTGATTAATATAAATGATAAATCTAATATAAATGGATATGTGAGATTTATGTGAGGCAAGAAAGAACACCAAGCGCTTTTACGTGGTTTGATCGTTAATGAGATCTACCACGGAGGAGGTGATTCCTCAATACTTTCACTTGTGTTTGAAAGTAGTTAGTGAGGTTACAAGCTCTTAGCATTCAAATAGTTGTCAACCTTCTACCTTTGATCTAACTCCTATTTATACATATTTGGGGACTCCTAAAGGCGTGCCCTTCCTCCATTAGTGGGACTCTTCCCACGGCGCAGGGGCTCTTCCTCTCGCCAGGGATGCCGCCTTCCGTGCGCCACGTGGAGGGTGGCGCCTGACTCAAGTTCTGGGGGCTAGGGTTTTGGGGGCCGATTAGGGTTTGCCTTGGGCTCAACCGCGTGGGCCCGGTACTAATGTCAGGCCCAGCTCGTTTGGGCCTGTCAGTGGGCTTGAGCGGTTGGGCCATATCCATCATAGCCCCCCCCGAATAGTCGAGGAACAGCCATGCCGAGGTGAAGGGAAGAAAGCGCGTTGCCGAGGTAGGATGTTGCTCGGCTAATGCTGTTCTCGAAGGTTTCTCGATCTCTTTGGTGTGAGAATTTGATCGGTTCGCTTGGATTCGAACTGAAGTAGACGGTCTGGCGTTCTGGGCATGCGCCGCTTGTTGGGGACCGAGCTGGAGTCGCCGGTCGTTTGACGAAAATGTGCTGCGAAAGGAATTCGAAGTCCGACCTGGATAGGTACCCCTGTACAGGTTACACCGAGATCCAATCTGGAGCGGCACTGCTCTTCTGGAGGATGCCGAGGTCCGACCTGGGGGGCAGAACGGATGGAGATATCATGGTGGATGATACTGAGGTCCGTCCTGAGTGACAAAGTCCGACCTGGATAGGTACCCCTGTACAGGTTACACCGAGGTCCGATCTGGAGCGGCACTGCTCTTCTGGAGGATGCCGAGGTCCGACCTGGGGAGCAGAACGGATGGAGATATCATGCTGGATGATACTGAGGTCCGTCCTGAGGGGCAGAACGGACGGAGATATCATGCTGGATGATACTGAGGTCCGTCCTGGGTGACACCGCCCTCCTGGGGGATGCCGAGGTGTGGCCTTAGCGGTGCCGACTTATGGAGGACGCCGAGGTCCGATCTGGAGCGCCACCTTCTTGAATGTGGAAGCGGACGAGGTCCGAGGTCTGAGCCGTATGAGGTCAACGTAATCATCACACGATCTGACTGGCGGTCTGTCTTACCGCAGACTACGTCATACGCGCCAGGCGGCAGTTGGGCGATCGAACCTCGTGCGCGCGTGAACTCCACATCCAATCACGGGTAGGCACGTGTGGAAGTTGAAACGGCCGTTTTAGGCGCCCATTCACTTTATAAATAGCCTCGCTTGAGGAAACTGTTCACTTTCTTCTCCTCTTCGCTCCAGAGCAAAAGAACAGACCAAATTTTCAGAGTTTTCAGAAATCTTTGTCCGATCTTGACGCAGCGAGAGCCCTTCTTTACAAAGTAAGTATGACTTCTACATCTTCTTCCTCTCCGGGTTCTTCTTCCACCCTCCCTCTCGATGAAGTTATTGAGATTAAGGATTTTATGTGCCATACCTTGGGGGTTAGATCTCTGAGTGTTAGCGCGAGAGTGCCGAAAATACCCTCTGCTTGGGACGGGTATAAGGCTAGGGATGTTAAGTCGTCTCTGACCGTCGCCGATGTAATGAGGGTGGGAAGGGAGTGCCATCTGCCGGCGGAGGCCTGGTGGTGCCTTCCGGGGCCCCGTGATCGAGCTTTGCTCATGGGAGGTTTTTGACGGTGTGCGTAGATGCCCGAGGCGGGTCTTAGATTCCTCTAGCTCCCATTTTTTGCACATTCGTGAATATTTTCAAATTCCTATCCATCGGTTTACCCCAAATTCTATTAGGTCGGTAGTTGAGATGGGGCTTTCTTGTTATGGCCTGGTGAGGAGCTCTCCTTCAAGTCTTGATGCGATTTTTCGTCAGTGTACAAGAGGAGTGTACTATTTTGCCTCGGCGACCATTTAAGGTGGCCCACCTCCAAGGTTTCAGCGGTGGCAAAGCAAATACTTTTTTTTGCGGGCTGATGGACACCCGAGCTATAAGTGGGGGTTGGGTAAATTTCAGGATATAAAATTGAAACCCCTCGGCAACATAGAGGAGCAGCTCAACATGCTCGGTGAGGTTTCCGTAAAATTTATCGAGGACGACCTTAATAACGCCGGGTTGAGAATGCACAGGTCCGGGACTCCTGGGTCGGGGTCCGAGATGGGTGAGGGCACCCTCTTTCTCTTGTTTTTGTACACCCGACCTCGCCTAAGTTGACGCGATTTTTCTTTTGTTGTGCAGTGAAGCTGACGTTGCAAGAATGAGGGTCTTCCCCGCCAAGCAAAGAGCCTCCAAAGAAGAAGGCGAAGCGGGGCGGGACTGCCAAGCACCCGAAGAAGGTTGACGATCTCAGTCAACTGGTGACAGAGCCTTTGTCGGGGTCGAGTCCGGTTCCAGAGAAGCAGATTCAGCCCCTCATCGAGCATGTTGTGCCGGGCTCCAGCTCGGCCGCACCCCTCCCACAGGTATAAAAGCCCCTCCATACCTGGTTTTACATGCTCCGTGATATGTGTTGACTTGTGTTGTGTTTAGGAAACGAGCTCGATGATCGGGGACCTGCAACGTATTGCTGGGTACATCTCCGAGAGCTCGCTCGATCACGGGATCTTTGGAGCGGAGGTCGCCTGCACGAGCAGATACGGAGGAGGCCATTGCAGGTGCGAGGGCGGAGGTCGAGGCGAGGGCCGCCGAGGCCGCCCTGGAAAAGAAGGCCTCGGCGCTGGAGGCTGCTCGGGGAGAGCTAGAGGAGGCACACGAGGAGGTCGCTGGCGCGAAGAAGGAGCTCGCCGATGGGATGAGTGCCTTCTTTGGCGGTCGGGGCCAATGTTGAGGGCCTTCACCGGCAAGCTCATCGAGTCGGAGAGCTTCTCGGGCTTTATTGCCGAACTTGCCGCCGTGCTCAAGCCGAAGGTGGTGTCAGATCACCTGGGGAAACTGGCAGCCGCCATGCCTGACTTCGATAAGATCAAGCATGGCTGGACCGAGGTCGACCTCCGAGAGCTGAACAAGGCTTACGCCCGGGTGATCTCCTTGGTTGGCTCCTTCCCGGTCTTTGGAGGCCACAGGCGTCGATCCGATCCTCCGACGGGTGTGGTCGTCGTCCAGTGCAAGGAGGACGAAGATCCCGAGCTCCAGGAGCTACTTGCCGAGGTGCGGGCCGAAGCTGAGGAGGAGGAGGAGGAGGTGGAGGAGGAGGCGATCTTGGAGCTCCCGGCCGAAGGGGACCAACCGCAGCAGCAGCAGCATGGGACCGGTGAGGTCGGTGGACAGCCCGAGGTCAGTGGACCCATTGTAATAGGTTGATCTGCCGGTGTCACTAGGATCCCGTGCCTTGTAAAATTTTCACTTTTGAACAATAAACAAAAATTTTCCCTTTTTGAAATACGTATTGTCTTGTTCATTTGTAGCACTTCGTCTCTCAATATTTCGGACTTGATCATGACTTGTTGACCAAACTAAAAGAAGTCCGAGGTGTTTTGGCCGAAAAGGACGAAGAAGTGCTGTTCTGGAGGAGCCGGTCTGCCGAACTGACCCAGGTTGTGGCCAGCATGGATATCAGCTCGGTATCATCCGCCGATCTGAAGAAGAAGCTGCAGGAGGCCGATCATGAGGCGGCTCGTCTCCTGGCCGAGAACGAGACTCTTAAGTCAAGGATCGTGCATCTCGAAGTCCAGGGGGCGGACTTGTCTGCCGACGTTGTTCATGGACGTTTGATGCAGTGTGAGGAGGAGCTCGAGCTGGCCCGAGAGAAGCTAGCGCAGGCCTCCGAAGAGCACGCAGAATACGAAGCGATGATTCGCCGATCTGGCGGTGCGACCATCTCCGAAGTTGATGAGCGGGTTGAGTCCGCTAAGCGGGGGATGGTCTTTGAGGGACGGCGAGGCCGAATAGTAAAACTTCGAGGATTGCCTCGACTCCCCGTGAAGTACCTCGAGATCTATGAGATCGTCCGGAACGCGTCGTCGCCCAAGAGTAGCGGACGCCGCCAACCCCATCGGTGTCGTGGTCGAAGAACCCGATGATGGGGGCGGTTATGCTGACCACGCCGAAGTGCTGAGGCTACTTGGTCCGGCTGTCCCAGGTGCGTCTCGTGGCCAGTCCGGAGCTCGGAGAAAGAGGGCGTCGAGTCCGCCGGGGTCAGAAGCAGTTAGGAAGCGCCCGAGGTCGGATCGTAGGCGGGGGCGCGGCCGAGCGACCTCGGCCCCTGGAGCTTCTTCCTCAGGTCGGAGCACTTCTGAGCCTGCACCGAGTGTCCCTGTCGTAGGCCTCGAGGATGCTGGGGTTCCCATTTTAGGACGGGGTGCCTCCGAGGCCGTAGCGAGCGCACCGGGAGCGGGTCATTGGGGTGCTGGCCTCGTTGACTGGGTTGAAGGCACCGAGTTCGTTCCAGGAGTTCATCGTCGACCTGGAGATTTTGTGCAGGACTGGTGTAGCTTAAGCGAGTCGTGGCGGAGTGGAGCTCGGAAGCCCGAATAAGTTTGTATATAGCTTAGGACTTTGTATGTAGTCATAAATGTATTTTCCCCCTTGAGAGGTACAAACATAGCTTAGGACTTCGTTTTGGTCGTAAATGTATTTAGACTGTATACAGAAGTGTATATCTTCCCGAATAAAGGGGCATAATTTGACGAGATCCGATCTGGATGTCTTCTGCATGTAGATATTCCAACTTAATTGGTAATCTGTATGCGTGCATGTAGACGTTCAACTTAATGAGTAGTCTGTATGCCTTGCACTAAGACGTTCAATTTAATGAGTAATCTGCGAGTGCGGCGCGCGCTTAGTGAGTACCCTACTTAGTGGGTTTTTCATCTTCGTAATGGCGTCCCCTTGTGAAGGTTTAGATGTGGTATATCCGAACGGATGTTCACATAGATATGGGACGAAGTGAAATATTCATTAGAAAAACAAATGTTTTATTGAATATGTAATCAACATCGTATTTTGGCAAAACAATAAAGGGACTAACATGATGCCGATCTGAAATCGAAGCTATGTAAAGTACCTCCTTAAATGAGTGATGTGCCAGGTTCGGGGGATAAGTGCACCGGATAGGTGAGCTAGCTTGTAAGCCCCTTTGCCGAGGTCCTCGTGAACGCGGTATGGGCCTTCCCATGTCGGATCCAGCTTGTTAAGACGCTCAGCTCTACTGGCTTCATTATTTCGTAGGACGAGGTCGCCTACTTGGAGCGCGGAGGCTTTGACCCTTTTGTTGTAGTACCGTGCGACCTGGCCCTTGTACTTGGCTTCGTTTATGAAGGCGAGCTCGCGCTTCTCCTCGAGAGCATCAAGGTTGGCACGCAGGTCTTCCTCGTTATCGGTGTGGTCGAAGTGGAGAGTGCGAGGGCTTGGTACGTCGATCTCAGCCGGTATGACGGCCTCGGTCCCGTAGACCAAACTGAAAGGGGTTTCTCCGTGCGAAGTCCGAGGTGTCGCTCAGAGGACCGGAGGACTTGGGGAGATTTTCAGCCCAATCACCCTTAGCTCGGTCTAGCCTCTTCTTCAATCCTTGCACAATCGTGCGGTTCGTCACCTCCTCGACCCCGACCGTCTTGCGGGTGTGCGACCGAGGTGAAACGTTGTTCGATCTGGAGCTCCTCACACCATTCCTTGAAATTTCGCCCACGAACGGGTGCCGTTGTCCGAGATCGAATGCGGTATGCAAGCGGCGGACTATATTCTTCCACACGAATATGCGAATTTTCCGGCTCGTGAGGCTCGGCGGCTCGGCCGACCCATTTTGTAAAGTAATCTACAGCCACGACTAAGTATCGAAGGCGGCACGGTGTTTCGGTCAAACGGGCCAACGATGTCGATCCCCACCGCATGAAAGGCCATGGACTCGAAGTCGCTTAGATCGGTGCGAGGCGCCTTTTGACCGTGAGTGAAGCGGCGCCGGGCATTTTTGACGAGCTCGGCCGAATCTTGAATGAGGGTGGGCAAGAATATCCCGACCTCGGCGTCTTCTTTGAGAGCTCCCGACCCGATGTGACTTCCACAAGACCTCGGTGGATTTCATTGAGCACGTAGTCGGCTTCTTCCGCCCGAGGCATCTCGGGAAGAGTTGAAGGTAAGACTTCGGTTGAGGCGCCCTCATGTATGAGGTACTTCAGGATTTCACCATCATCTTTTGGCTTCGAGCCGATCTTGAGGTAGGCGCCATCTTCCGGATAGGCCTTTATGGGAGACATCCGTTAGGCTCTATCTCGGTGATGATGCTACGTGGGACTCCGCGATGCTTCGGAATGAACCTCCTCCTTTGGTGGACTTGTTGACGACGTGACTA
Source organism: Salvia rosmarinus (assembly GCA_036937905.1). Taxonomy (NCBI): domain Eukaryota; kingdom Viridiplantae; phylum Streptophyta; class Magnoliopsida; order Lamiales; family Lamiaceae; genus Salvia; species Salvia rosmarinus. The sequence goes on along the minus strand of CM072818.1, from coordinate 53,315,778 downwards.
ACTTGTCGAGGACGTCGCCTCATTTATTTTCCCGTGGGATTCGATGAATCTTGAAGTACCGAATGAGGTCAAGATCTCCTTTCGCCTTCTCGAGGTATTGCTTCATTCGATCCTCCTCGCCTCAGATCCGCTAGGACCCGGTTTACCACGATCCGGGAATCTCAAGATCCGGACCTTGTCCACTTTCAATTCCTTTACGAGGCGGAGTCCTGAGATCAGCGCTTCGTACTCTACCTCGTTGTTGGTGGTCGGGAAGGTAAACCGGAGGGCGTGGGTCACTTCTTGCTTATCTGGGCCGAGGAGGAGGATGCCGCCTCACCGCCTGTTTGCATGAAGCTCCGTCCACGTACATCTGCCAGCAACCATCGGGCGGTGCAAGGAAAGCTTCCTCCGTTGTGGGGGCGGGAGTTGGAGTGACCTCGCTGGTAGAGCCCACCTCGGTGAATTTGGCCTCCACCAGGAAGTCAGCGAGAGCTTGCCCTTTTATGGACGGCCTGGAGGAGTACAAGATGTCGTGCTTGCCGAGCTCCAGTGCCCACTTGGCTATACGTCCGGATGACTCCGGCTTTGACAAGACTTGTCTCAAGGGTAAGTCAGTTAGCACCTGGACGGAGTGAGCTTGGAAGTAGGGTCGGAGGCGTCGCTTGGCATTCACCAAGGCCAGTGCTACCTTTTCGAGGCTGGTGTACCTCGTCTCAGGTCCTTTGAGAGCCCGGCTAATGAAGTAGATGGGGAGTTGTCGTCCGACCTCATCCCGGACCAATACCGCGCTGATTGCCTCGTCCGAGGCGGCCAAGTACAAGGAGAGGAGCTCGCCTTCTTTCGGGACGGTCAGGGTGGGCAGGTCGGCGAGATACTCTTTCAGCTGCATGAAGGCGACCTGGTGTTCCTCCTGCTAGGCGAAGTCCGGAGCTCTCCTCAAGATCTTGAAGAAGGGAAGCTGCTTTTCAGCAGCCCGAGATAGGAATCTGCTGAGGACGGCTAGACACCCAGTGAGTTTGTGGATCTCCCGGATGGTCTTTGGCACTTGCATGTCAAGCACTGTTTTCACCTTAGTGTGATTTGCCTTCAGACCTTCTTGAGAAACCCAGCATCCTAGGAATTTTCCCGTCTTCACCATGAATGTGCACTTCAGGGGATTGAGTTTGAGGTTGGCCGACCTGAGGAGCTGGAGAATAGTTCTGAGGTCGTCGGCGCAGCTCTCTGTTTTTTGACTCTTGACCACGATGTCGTCGACGTAGACCTCGACGATCTGCCCGATGTGATCCTTGAATATGGCGTCCACCATTCTTTGATAGGTAGCCCCAGCGTTTTTCAGGCCGAATGGCATCTTCCGGTATGCAAAGACATCAAGTCGTGATGAATGCTGTCTTTGAGGCGTCCTCCCGCTCATTAGGACTTGGTGGTACCTTTGTATAGATCTAGAAAATTTGAAGGTCTCATGGCCCACCGGTGCTTCCACCTTCTTGTCAATGTCGGGAAGGGGTAGCAGTCTTTCCGGCAGTGTTTGTTGAGGTCGGTGTAATCGACACACATGCGCCATCCCCCTCCCAGCTTCCGAACCACGACTGGATTAGCCATCCAGGTCGGGTATTTGACTTCGAACAAGATCTTGGCCTTCTGGAGTTGAGTCACCTCGTCTCTTATGACCTGGTTGCGCTCTGCCGCAAACACCCTCTTCTTTTGCTGGATTGATTTTGTAGCCGGGTCGATGTTGAGGCGATGAGTTATGAGCTCGGGTGACACTCCGGTCATGTCGAGTGGGGACCACGCGAACACGTCCATGTATTCCTTCAGAAGCTGCATGACACTCTGCCGAATGTCAGTTGGGCCCTGGACGTCGACCTTGACGACTCTAGAGGGGTCGTCGTCGTATAGCTGGAGGTCCTCAGTCAGGTCGTCCCGAGGTGGCGGCTTCCAGGGATTCTATAATTGCTATGCTTGAGGCGGGGCTACATCCAGGTTGAGACTCGTAGGCATTCTTTGGTCGCCGTTTGGTCACCTGGATGCTCAAGCCCCCACCGCGTGGGTATCTTGATCGTGGTGGTACACCGAGCGACGGACTTAGTGGCGTATAGCGATCTCGGCCCAAGATGATGTGCAGACGGCGAGGGAGCTCGTACTAGGAAGAATTGAATGGACTTAGTGACCGACGGGAGCTCGTCCTACTGAACCGGAAGGGTAATGACGCCTCGGGTTTACCGCCTCGATTGAAGCTCATGGCGGGATGGTGCGGGCGATTTGAATCCCTCCGACCTCAAGTTTATCCAGCAGCTCAGGAAGATAATCTTGACAGAGGCACCGATGTCGATGTAGACCCGGTGGACGTTCTTGTTGCCCACCACGGCTTGTATCGTGATGGCGTCTTGGTGGGGCATGATTTTGGGCACCGGGTCGTCTTTGGAGAATACGATGTCCTCACCATCCCGGAGTCGCTTGTTCTTCGCCCTGGTCGGGCCTCCGAAGCCGCTCTTCAACGACGATCTCGTCATCCCTACAGGGAGCCCGGTAATGGCATAGACCTGCTCCATTGCATTGGGACCTTCATCCTCGTCATCTTCGGGTTGGGTCGCCGTCAAGGTCGGCCCGCAGTTGTTGCCACCGTTATTCTTCCCCCTGCGCTTCCCGTTTCCCAGCCCAGCTCGACCGAGGTATTTCTTGAGGGCTCCTCCCCTGACGAGCTCGTCAATCTATGAGCCCAGGTTTCTGCAATCCTCGGTGTCATGACCATACCCCCGGTAATAGTCACAGTACTCCTCTGTTGACCTCTTCTTGGATCCTCCCTTCATAGGAGGGGGCTTTGGGAAGAGCTCGGCGTGGAGCTCGAATATCTCCACCCTTGATTTGAGCAGGGGAGGCGCTCTGCCGCCAGGGTTGGGCCGTGGTCCGAGCACGGACTCGATGACCTCTCTTGATTACGTCAAGGCGCTTTGGCGGTTAGCGCCTCGACTTGGTCATCATCCGGCTTCTTCTCGGCCTTACCTTTCGTCCCGGATCTCCTCTTTTTCGATCCGACTCGCCTCCTTTCGAAGTTGTCCACCGAGTTCCAAAGTTTGCTCGCCGTCTTTGGTTTTTCTCGTGATCTCTTTGTTCGATCGGGCCGGATCCCGTTCTTGAACGCGTTGATGATGTATAGATCATTCGTCGTCGATTTTGAGCGACTCTTTGATCAACCTCGAGACGAAATTCGACATCGTCTCGTCCGCCTATGGCGGATTGTGAGCGATCGGAGGAGGCTGCGAGGTGGTATCTTCCGATAGAGCGCCATTTGAATCGATCCATGAGGTCACAGGCGGTGTATCCGCTCGGCGGGCGAGGTGAACCGGCGTCGGGCGTTGGAGATCAACACCTCTGGGAAGATTTTCACATGTGAAAGTCCTCCATCCTCGATTCGCCATGTTGGTGGTGAGGCGAAAAGGAAGTCGGAGGGTCCCCAGGCCATCGTGGCGCGATATTGGGTGCCGTATCGCAGGCGGGCGTGTCAGAATTTCCACGGAGAAAGGGAGATGATTCTCCGTGCACGGTCGAACCCAGGAGATCGTTGTCGTCTCTTTCGGAGGGTGGGGGACCGATAGCGGCGCCTATCGTCCTCCAGGGGAGTTCGACCGCCTTTTCTCTCTCTGTTTGCTCGGCTCTGCAGTCGGCATAACGAGGTGGAAGCGGCTCCCGCGAACGACGCGAGGCGATCGGTGGCGGCTCGTCCGATGGCGGCTCCGCGAATGGCGCGGGCGAATGGTGGTGGCGGCTCGGCGCGATGAGCGGCTCCGGACGTCGGGGTGCGGTGCACGCTCGGCTATCACGCCGAGGGCGCCTGGCTGTTTCGGAGGAGTGACCTCGGGCGGCCGTGGTAGTCGGTTCGGGGCCCTTGAGGACCCGCTCCTTTGTCCTCTCGTTGAGAAGCTTTGAATCGCCGAGGTTGGCGTTGAGGAACTCGGTCACGGCTCGGCCGAGGGCTCGTGGGACGAATGAGGCTGCTTGTTCGTCCCGTTGAGGTCGACGTCTCCCTTTCGTTGGGGAGGCGGTCCCAGGGTGTATGGAAACGTTTTCCATGTTGCCCTCGTGTGTGACCGCTGTGGCGTCTGCGATCTCCTTCGCACGCCGAGTGACCAACCGGTCGTCCTCGGTAGCGGTTGTTGTCGGCGTCGCCGCGGCGGTTGTGCGTGTTCTTGCCATCGAGTTGTAGAGGAAAACGAAGTTTTCTTATTCAGAGTTTCCCACAGACGGCGCCAATGATAAATCTAATATAAGTGGATATGTGAGATTTATGTGAGGCAGTAAAGAACACCAAGACTTTTACGTGGTTCGATCGTTAATGAGATCTACGTCCACGGAGGAGTGATTCCTCAATACTTTCACTTGTGTTTCGAGTACGGTTAGTGAGGTTACAAGCTTTTAGCATTCAAATAGTTGCCAACCTTTCTACCTTTGATCTAACTCCTATTTATACATATTTGGGGACTCTAAAGGCGTGCCCTTCCTCCATTGGTCGGGACTCTTCTCAGGCGTGTAGGGGCTTTTCCTCTCGCCGTAGGGATGTTTCGCCGTGCGCCACGTGGAGGTGGCGCCGACTCAAGTTCTAGGGCTAGGGTTTTGGGGCCGATTAGGGTTTGCCTTGGGCTCAACCGCGTGGGCGGTATTAATGTCGTGCCCAGCTCGTTTGGGCCTGTCAGTGGACTTGAGCGGTTGGGCCATATCCATCAATATAGTTAATAATTGAGTATTTAATATAATATTTACTAAAATTAATTTCAAAAAATAGAAAATGAAGTTACTATTTTTGGTATTTTTTCGAGTTATTATTATATATTATATAGATATAGATATAGTTATTGATTAGCTAGACGGGCCTTATTTTGAGCCTCTTAAATAATATTGTGTTGGCACATTCATTTCAAAGACGAGAATATGTGCTTTCAGTATTTAGTTGATTACAACGCCAAGAACACATCTATTCGGGCTCATAAATTCTAATCGGATATTTATTCTTTAATATCTCCAAATAATGGATATTGAGGGTGTTTGGCTAAGCTTATTTTAAAGAGCTTATAAGATGTTTCAAGAGCTTATAAGACATAATGTTTCAAGAGCTTATAAGTTGTCAAAGTGTTTGGATAATTTAGCTTATAAGCTAGAGAAAGAATCGTGAGTTAGAGAGAGAAAATCATAGTTAGAGCGAGAAAATTGACGAGAGGTGAAGTCGATAGTATATATATAGATTATAACGAATCATAGTAAGGTTATTTTGGTAAATTCACTGTTACTTGCAAGCTTATGAAAAATAAGTTGGAGTTGAGCTACTTATTTTTAAGAGAGCTTATAAGTTGTTGGAGCTTATTTTAACTTATTATGTTCGCTTATGAAGCTTATTTTGCCAAACACTTTGCATGAACTTATAAGCTCCTAAACGAATTTATAAGTTGTTTTGAATAAATTTTATTTAGCCAAACACCCTCATTATCTTACTCCAAAAGACTTGCCCATATTTTTTCTTCTTCTTTTTGAGTCATTTTCGGCCTTACGGATGTCTGATAACAATCCAACATTTCTTTGGGTATTAGTATGCATTATCGGGATTCAATATAGTAAGGAGGTGTTCTATTATTCGAGATTAAATTGGTCCAAGATTACCTAGATTAATTTTGTTATAGGAAGAGGCCAAGATTCATAAGGTAAGACTAATCCTACGTAACATTGTTCGGAGACTAAGTATCGGACCGAGTCCATCAAACCAAACAACATATCATGAGACTAAATCATGTCTAATCCAAGATTGATAAACATCCTTATAATGTTATCGGATAAAATGTATAAATTATCATGTTACATGAATTAATGTATTTATCAATAGTCGATATGGATACTAAAGTAAATAGATTCATGTTTAAGACTCATAAAACACCCAAGGAGTTGATTTTTAAGGTTTATGATCCCAATTCCGATTGAATGTTTCTAAATTTGATAACCACCCAAGTTGAATTCAATTCCAATTTGATAGTAACGCACTACCTTACAAAAAAAAAAAGAATCTAAGATGGATACGTATCCACATTCCACAAGCGTTTTGCAAAAATTGATAAGTCACTCAAAAACGACCTCTAATCTTTTGGGCCAAACAAACAAGCTCGCCTAGAAAGTTTTATAACAAGCCATTGATTTTTGGGCCACGAATCCGTAAATTGTATGTCTATGTCTTGATTAAGAACAAGTGGCCTAGGCTAGGCGACAACTTTCACAAGGGAGGCGAAAGATTGAAATGTAGTCTTAACTTTTGTGGGGGGCTTTTCCTATTATACAAAGAAAAGTTAATTGGAATAAGTAACCAATCAAGAAATGAAAGGGCCCACCCCATTCTCCAACACATAACATGTTGCACCTGCTTTTACATATCCTAACATGTGCCCTGCACTATAAATGTCATTCAATACACATCAACTTACACTTATTTCACATTTTTTGTTTTCATATTAGCAATCATTTCATCAAAAAAAAACATGCCATTCAACTAAAAAGATGATTCAACAATTTTAATAATGTATAAATAAACCAAATGAAATTTTGATCTACAATCAGTGACGGAGAATGGCGTTAGGCGCTTCTACTTTGCCTTAATTTTTGAATATTAGTGTTATATATTTAGTAATCAAACATAAACTTCAGTGTAGTTCAGTTGGCCGGGCTTCTTATCCTTATTTCGAAGACGTGGGTTCGATACCCAACTCTGGCTTGTTTTTCCTTTTTCCTTTCAATCTCATCTCTGTTTCTTTTTTTTCTTTTTTCTTTTCGTATTTTTCTGTCTTCTTTTATCTTTTCTGTCTACTTTTATCTTTTTCCTTTTCATTCTCTTCTTTGTTTCCATTTTCCTTTTTCCTTTTCATCTTTCTTCTTTCTTCTTTTATTTTTAATTTTATTTTCCTATAATTTAATTATATTCTCTTGTCTCTCTACTTTGTGCTCTTTCTTTTTTCTTTTTTTTCTATTATATGTATTATATTGATAAAATAAAACTGTATACAAAAAATATAGCGGTTTATATGTGAACTAATATGATCAATCTAATTTCTAAATTTTTTATGATAAATTATTATAACAACAATCAATGAAGGATCTAAGTTATATAAATTTTATTTTAAGATCTAAAAAACATTGATGATAAAACAATCAAAATATAGATCAATTGAATATATGATTATTATTTTAAATATAAGTGTTGAACCAAACTATTGAATGACCTTAATTTAAATACATTGAAAATGATGTGTTTGTTAACGCTACCAACGAAATTATTATACACGATTTGAAAATGAAGAATATAAAATAAACATGATGGTGATTGTGTTTAACTTTTATTTTCTAACATTGTGATGTAATTTAAAAATATTATTTACTTTAATTTTATTGAAAAAAATTGGGTTTTGAGTAAAATCTCTGACTCCGTCACCGTCTACAATACATATTCATTATAACTAAGCTTAAAATGATTGAACATTGAACACAACACTATAGTTTGGTGGTAAGGAAGAGTGATAAAGAGTACGAATCCCCCTTCTCCTTCTCCAATTCTTCAGTCTCCAAAATAATAAAAGAAAATATTAAACTTCCATATCAAGAAACAGAGTACCCTGTTTCCAACTCTTCAATCTTCCGAAACTTGCTCATCTCTGAATTTCTTGTATATATCCCCTCTATAAAACTTCCTAGTCCTGACCACCAACACAAAAGAAACAATGCAGCCAACTATGGTGGTGGCGGTGATGATCAGAAACGCCAGCCTATAACATTCAACGCCGGTGCAGGACAGATCTTCCCCTTCCCTCCAGCTCTGCCCCTTGGCCGCCTTCTGCTTCATCGCCTCCGCGTCGTACAAATGCCCCGCGATCCTCACGTTCAAAATGTAAACCCCGAGCGGGCTCGCTCCTCCGCCCAGTGTGTAAAGCGTGGAGTAATACTTGAGGCCAAAGATCTCGGATATTATCGCGAAGATGAGCGGCCACTGCGCCCAAAGCAGAACCCCATGATCACCGACGCTACGTAGAGCGAATTCGGCACGCCAAAGGCGATCAGGAGATGGCCACTACACGACACGAGAAGCACTAAGGTGAGCATGAGCGGGCGCGGAACTTGTATTTCTGCAGGAATATCTCCGACGCGAATCCGGCGGTGACTCGGCCGAGGTAGCCCCAAATGCTCACCAGCGACACGAAGGTCGTGATGGTTTTGGTAGGATAACCGAGCGCTCGGCCGATCTGACCGAGGTTGTCGATGGCTGTTAGGGTTCCGCCGACGCCGAACGTTATGGCGGTGAAGAGGGTGATCATGTCGATGCTGAAGAGCGCCTGCAGTATGTTGTAGTCTTCGCCTCTCTCTGGCGGCTTTAAAACGTCTTTCCACCACGGTGTCGCCACCGCCGCCGCCGCCTTTTCTTTCGGTGGCGCCGCAGCTTCTTTTGGTGGCTCAACCACTGTTACGGCGGTCGCATCGTTTCCTAAATCTTCTTTCATTCTCCTCCTATTATTAAGCTCTTCTCCGAATACGATGCCAAGCGGCGCGAAGAGGAGAATCAGAATGACGGTGGCACTGCCGGCGTATGCCGACTGACTGAAAGTGAGCCAATTTTCTAAGATGATTGCAATCATGAGAAATCCGGCTAATCCTAGAGATATGTACAGGAGATGGTAGAAGACTTTGACTTCACTTTCTGGCTTGTTTTCCGCTCTCATTAATCGAACAGCTGGTAAAAAAACCAGAGAAACCGCCGCGGGGAGCCAGGCGATGAATAAAATTAGGGATTTGGAGTCGTTGCCGTAGAATGCGTGGAAAAGCTGGGCCATGATGGCTCCGCTGAGGCCGGTGAAGCCCTTGAGAAGTCCGATGACGATGCCCCTACTCTGGGGGAAATTCTTGACACAGGTGACAAGGGCGCCGGTGTTGGAGAAGGTCTGGGAGTTGGCGCCGACGCAGATGTAGAGGCAGATCTGCCAGACCGGCGGCGCGGCGATGCGGCGGGTGGCGGCGAGCCAGATCATGAAGTACCCGGAGAAGTTCATGGACATGCCGATGGCAAGGACGACCCAGGGCGGGGTGAACTCGTTGATGACGCCGGACATGACGCCGATGTTGCCGCCGAGGTCCTTGAAGAAGCCTATGAGGTTGAGGGTGGTCTGGTCGTAGCCGAGGGCGGTCTTGAGGTCGTTGGAGTAGATGCTGAAGATGTAAGTTGCGCCTGACATCGACATGATCAGGAGGCACCCGAACACCATGAACCATCGGCTGCGCAGCAGCTCCGCTGCTAGGCTGCTGCCGCCGCGGCTGCGGCGGAGGAGGTGCACCTTGACCATGTTTGGTTGGTTCGTTCGTTCTTGGTAGCGGATAAGACTTTCGAGTGTTGAATATTCGATGTTAGTTTCTTATATAGTACTCTCCGTCCACTATAAACGCGCATCGATTTTGGTGGGCGGGTTTAAGAAAAATGAATGACAGAAAGTAAATGTGTATAAAAAGATGTGTCGTTGGAATAATAAATGAATATATTAATGAATTGTGAGTGTAAAAAGGTGGTAGTGAGTTTTTTTGTAAATAAGTGGATAAGTTGAAGGTAAAAATATAAAGTTGGTGTTTAAAAAAGAAAAGTCTTGCATTTTGGTGGACGAACCTAAACTAATTAAATCGACGCTTATAATGGACTGAGGAGTATAAGTTTTAAAATCGTTTTCATTTTGTTTTGTTTCTATTGTTCTTTTTATTTAGGTGGTGAGTGTTTGATTGCTCTCGGTGGAGAGTGAGGTGGGAAAGGAGGAAATTGATGTTGTAGTAACCAAACAGAGTAGAAGATAGACACGTGTTTGTAAAATTTTATCCATATAATTATTAAATAATATATAATCCGTCGATGAAAAATTATATTATTTTGTATACATGATTATAAGAGATAAAATATTTATGTAAAAATGCATGCTAATTATCAAACCTGTAATAATATTTAAATATTACTCCTCCGTCCCACCCAAGACATTTCATTTCCTTTTTTGTGTCACCCAAGACATGACGCTTCCTTTTAGGAAATAATTATCTCTTCAAAAGTTATGGGACCTACCTACTTTTTATCACTTTATTCACTTTATACCATTCTCCTAAATAACTAGTCCGAAAAGAAAGGAGTAATGTCTTGGGTGGGACGGAGGAGTATAAAGTAAATGTAATAGTACATAGTATTAAAAAACCGAGCACCATTAATTGTGAAAATATTAAAATGGTGAAAATAACTAAACATTTAAAATATGATGAAAATTAAACGTAGGCTTGAAGATTAATGGTCGCAATTACTTTAAACATCTGTACGCATGTTGATAGATGTTTGCACCCGTCTATAATATATATACATGCACTCGTCTTAAATCCGATTAATTACTCAAACTCGTTTAAATTTATAAATATAAATTGTTATAGTGATTGCAATTTATATGCTCGTATCCAAAATCTGATTGAAAAATAATTTTATTAATCGTTCTTGTCCCAAAATTCGTGCTAACTATCGAAATATATTTAAATTTATAAATATAAGTAGTTACAATAATTGTTTATCTGTCTCAGTAATGATTTGAACATTATAAAATAAACATTAATAATAAATAATATAAATAAAAAAAGATTTAAAAATAAAGAACATGTCTAGCATATACATAACCATACTTGTCTCACATTTGATTAATTACCCGAACCTATTTAATTTTATTAATATAAATTATTACAATAATTAATTTATTCGTCTCAATAAAAGTTGAACACTACATGGTTAATTATTAATAATAAATCATATAAATAACAAAAAGATTAAATTGAAAAAAAAATTACGTAGATATGTCGATTAATGTATTTACCTGTCTATAATGTATATTTTTGAATCAAAATAATATAAATAACAAAAGACCTACAAACAGTGAAAATCATATTCTCATTTCATTATCGTATATAATATCTGCTAATTACGTTAAAATTTATGAAATATATAATTAATAAGTTAAAATTTAAAAATATAACTATTGTAAACTATATAACTATTTATTTGGTCATATAATTAATTTAAATAGTCAAATTAAATAGGTGGTGTAAAATAGTTATAGGATGAAAAAAATATGCATTGATTCTAAGAATATGTATAAATTATTCAATTGGTGGAGTAGATTAGAAATCAATGTGGGATAAGATATTTTAATATGATTAGAATTAGAATTTAAAAGACATGAAATAGAGAATTTAGATAAATAAAAATATATAACTATTTATTTCACCATCTAATTAATTAATTAGCCAAATTAAATTAGTGGTGTAAAATAATTGTAGGATGAAAAAATATGCATTGATTCTAAGTATATGTATATAAGTATGATTAGAAATCGATGTGGGATAAGATATTTTAATATGATTAGAATTAGAATTTAATAGACATTAAATAGATAAGTTAGATAAATAAATATATATATAACTATTTATTTGGCCATCTAATTAATTAATTAGTCAAATTAAATTAGTGGTGTAAAATAATTATAGGATGAAAAAATAAGCATTGATTCTAAGTATAAATATAAGTTGTTCAACTGGTGGAGTATGATTAGAAATCAATGTGGGATAATATATTTTCATATAATTAGAATTAGAATTTATTAGACATTAAATAGATAATTTAGATAAATAAAAATATATAACTATTTATTTGACCATCTAATTAATTAATTAACCAAATTAAATTAGTGGCGTAAATTACTGTAGGATGAAAAAATAAGCATTGATTCTAAGTATTTATATAAGTTGTTCAATTGGTGAAGTATGATTAGAAATCAATGTGGGATAAAATAATTTTAGTATGATTAGAATTAGAATTTAAAAGACATCAAATAGAGAATTTAGATAAATAAGAATGTAAAATAATTGTGGGCTGAGAAAACATACATTGATTTTAAATTTTTATATAGATTAATGTCCAATAGGTGGAGTATGATTTGTAAGCGATATGTGATGATTAATTTTATTATTAAATTTAATTTTTTAAAAGAATTAAATTTTATATCTTATATAACTAATATCAAATATTAATTATCTCATAACAACATATTCAAATCTCTATTTATAAACTAAATAGAGAAGTGCAATCAAAAAGTATTCTCTTAAAATATTCTTATAATCTATAATATTAGACAAAAGAACAAATTCAATTTTGTGCTAGTTTTGTAATTAATTAAAAATTATAATATATTCATCCATAAGGTGGCACTAAATGGATAGTTTAAAATTTAAAAAATATAACTATTGTAAAATATATAACTATTTATTTGGTCATCTAATTAATTAATTAAGCAAATTAAATTAGTGGTGTAAAATAACTATAGAATGAAAAAAATATGCATTGATTGTAAGTATATGTATAAGTTGTTCAATTGGTGGAGTATAATTAGAAATCAATTTGGGAAAAGATATTTTAATATGATTAGAATTAGAATTTAAAAGACATTAAATAGAAATTTTAGATAAATAAAAATATATAACTATTTATTCGACCATCTAATTAATTAATTAGCTAAATTAAATTAGTGGTGAAATATAATGTAGGATGAAGAAATATGCATTGATTCTAAGTATATGTGTAAGTTGTTTAATTGGTGGAGTTTTATTATAAATTAATGTGTGATAAGATATTTTAATATGATTATAATTAGAATTTAAAAGACATTAAATAGAGAGTTTAGATAAATAAAATATATAACCATTTATTTGGCCACCTTCTTAATTAATTAGCCAAATTAACTTAATGATGTAAAATAATTGTAGGATGAAAAAAATATGCACTGATTCTAAGTATATATATAAGTTTTTCAATTGGTGGAGTATGATTAGAAATCAATGTAGGATAAAATAATTTTAGTATGATTAGAATTAGAATTTAAAAGACATTAAATAGAGAATTTAGATAAATAAGAATGGAGGAATATAATGGTGCCACAAAGGATATGAGAATGATGTGGCACTAAATTTCATTAATCCTATTATATATTGATACCCACTAATTATTCAAAATATTTTTTTATTTAATAATGTAGTTAATAAACTATTAAGTCAAGGAAATAATTTGAAAAATAATTAATTCAATATTTTTTTTTCATTTAGACAGATTAAATTAAATAAACTATTTATTTGATCAAATTAAATTGGAGGTAGAAAATTGTATAATAATTTATTCAAGATTTTTCTATTTAGACATATTTAATTAAATAAACTATTTCTTTGATCAAATTAAATTGGTGGTGGAAAATTATATAATAATAATCAATAATTATTCATTTTTTTTATTAAATAGTGTAGTAAATAAACTATTTGGCCAAAAAATTGAAAATTAATTTATTTAGCCAAAGTTATTTATTTGGTAAAATTAAAATAAATAGACTATTTATTTGATCAAATTAAATTGGTGGTATAGTATAAATAATATTAATATCAATCACTATACCAATTATTAAAAGTAAAAATTTGATTGAGATTTGAAGAATAGAAATATCATTATATATAAGTTCTAATTTGGCTAAGTTTCATTAAGTAATCAATGTGGGATTGGAAAGTGCTTATAATGCATAAAATGAAGATTTTAAAAAAATAAGAAAGAAAAATTGAGAAAAATCCACATAAGATTGAAGATCAATATAATGCCTTCATTGTGTAATAGAATATATACACAATGTAATGCCTCCAATAGGTGGAGTATGATTTGTAAGCGATATGTGATGATTAATTTTATTATTAAAATTAATTTTTTTTAAAAAGTATTAAATATTATATCTTATATAACTAATTAGAAATATTAATTATCTCATAACAACATATTCAATATCTATTTAAAAACTAAAAAGAGAAGTGCAATCAAAAACTACTCTCTTAAAATATTCTTATAATCTATAATATTAGACAAAAAGAATAAATTCAATTTGTGCTAGTTTTGTAATTAATTAAAAATTATAATATATTCATCCATAAGGTGACATTAAATGGATAGTTTAAAATTAAAAAAATATAACTATTGTAAAATATATAACTATTTATTTGGTCATCTAATTAATTAATTAAGCAAATTAAATTAGTTGTGTAAAATAATTGTAGGATGAAAAAAATATGCATTGATTGTAAGTATATGTATAAGTTGTTCAATTGGTGGAGTATAATTAGAAATCAATGTGGGATAAGATATTTTAATATGATTAGAATTAGAATTTAAAAGACATTAAATAGAAAATTTAGATAAATAAAAATATATAACTATTTATTTGACCAACTAATTAATTAATTAGCTAAATTAAATTAGTGATGTAAAATAATGTAGGATGAAAAAATATGCATTGATTCTAAGTATATGTATAAATTGTTTAATTGGTGGAGTTTGATTATGAATTAATGTGGGATAAGATATTTTAATATGATTATAATTAGAATTTAAAAGACATTAAACAGAGAGTTTAGATAAATAAAAATATATAACTATTTATTTGGCCACCTTATTAATTAATTAGCCAAATAAACTTAGTGATGTAAAATAATTGTAGGATGAAAAATATGCATTGGTTCTAAGTATATATATAAGTTTTTCAATTGGTGGAGTATGATTAGAAATCAATGTGGGATAAGATAATTTTAGTATAATTAGAATTAGAATTTAAAAAACATTAAATAGAGAATTTAGATAAATAAGAATGAAGGAATATAATGGTGCCACATAGGATATGAGAATGAGGTGGCACTAAATTTCACTAATCATATTATATATTGATACCTACTAATTATTCAAAATATTTTTTTATTTAATAATGTAGTTAATAAACTATTAAGTTGGCAAAAATAATTTGAAAAAATAATTAATTCAAGATTTGTTTTCATTTAGACAGATTAAATTAAATAAACTATTTATTTGATCAAATTAAATTGGTGGTAGAAAATTGTATAATAATTAATTCAAGATTTTTTATTTAGATAGATTTAATTAATTATACTATTTATTTGATCAAATTAAATTGGTGGTGGAAAATTGTATAATAATAATCAATAATTATTCATTTTTCTATTAAATAGTGAAGTAAATAAACTATTTGGCCAATACAAATTGAAAAATTAATTTATTTAGCCAAAGTTATTTATTTGGTCAAATTAAATTAAATAAACTATTTATTTGACCAAATTAAATTGGTGGTATAGTTTAAATAATATTAATATCAATATCAATTATTAAAAATGAAAATTTGGTTGAGATTTGAAGAATATAAAAATCATTATATAGGTTCTAATTTGGCTAAGTTTCATTAAGAAATCAATGTGGGATTGGAAAGTGTTTAAAAAGCATAAAATGAAGATTTTAGAAAAATAAGAAAGAAAAATTGAGAAAAATCCACATAGGATTGAAAATCAATGTAATGCCTCCATTGTGTAATAGAATATATAATAAAAGATAACTAGTGTATAATCCGTCGAGTTTCGATAGAAAATCACTTTACATTATGTTTATGGTCATAATAAATGAAACAATTCTTATATGAAGACAACACGTCTGAATATGGTATATATGATGGGGAATCACTTCACATTATAATTTTTAAGTGCAAATTTTAAAAACAAATTTATATTTGGCTAAAGTTCAATCACTCATAGTAGTTGAACGCAGCAGAGCATGGTGATGAAACGAAACATTGAGGCTAGGGTTTAACCATACAAAAAAATTTATCATAGTAGAACACGTCGATGAACGTATATGATGAGGTTATAATTTAATCACCGTAACATATTTAAAATATATATACATGCCCCCTCATAAACCTAATTAAAAAGTGATTTAATACTAATTAGTATCTCAAATTTGTATAAGTTGTTATAATAATTGGTCATATGTCGAAATAACAACCTAAACATTACAAATCACTAATAATTACATAAGAAAAGATCAAGATGTGAAGAAAATTTCACGCAGACATGTCAATTAATATTCAAACTCGTTTAGAATTTATATCCTTGTCTCTATCCCAAATTCAATTAAAAAATAATTTTATTACATATTTTCATCCCAAACATTTATTTTAATACTTGTTAATTAGTCAAACCTATTTAAATTTATAAAATATCTAAATATTAAATATAAGTTATTTTAATAATTGGCTATTTGTCTTAATATGATTCAGATATTATAGAGTAAACATTAATAGTAAATAGTATAAATATATGCTAATGACTTATTTTTGTCACAAACATGCTCAGTAATACATGCTAATTACTAACAAATAATAAAAGACTTAAAATGAAAAAATAAAATCACTTAGACATGTCGATAAAGTTCGGATCCATCAATAATATATATACTTGTACCCGTTCTAAGCAATTAATTAAATATTCATTTTATTTAGGCTATAAATGACTAAATTCTCATAAAAAAAATAATGTGTAATACAATATATTTTTAAAAAAATCAATGTAGAATTCAAGTATTATTTTATATAAGTTTTTATTAGATGAAGTCTAATGAAAAATCAATGAGATTTCTTCTTCTTCTTCTTCTTCTTCTTCTTCTTCTTCTTCTTCTTCTTCTTCTTCTTCTTCTTCTTCTTCTTCTTCTTCTTCTTCTTATTATTATTATTATTATTATTATTATTATTATTATTATTATTATTTGTGTTGTGAATTTATGAAGGTTTGTGAAAAGTCAATTTGAGATTCGTGTTTTTGTTATTTATATTTTGAAGTTATGAAGACTCGTAAGCAATAGATTTGAGATTTAAATTGCATCATTTTATTTATAATTTTAATTGGTGAAGTTTCATGAAAAAATATATTTACAATTCAAAGTTTATTTTAAAATACTATACAAAATATCTCATTTATGGACAAATTAAATTAAAAAACTTTAATTCAGCCCAAAAATTTGGCCAAATTAAATTGACGATGGAGTTCGAATGATATTATATTCTAACCACTCTGCCAATTAAAATGTAAATTTATGGTCGAAAGATATATATATATATATATATAATTTTTATAGAAGTTTTCATTTGGTGAAATCTCATAAAAAGTCGACGTATATATGATTCATATGGAGACAAATATCCTTATTGAAATTTAAAAAGGATGAGAATGTAAACAAATAAATAAAAGAATTAAAAGAGAAAATATCATTTTATCACACAGATCTATTGACACTTTTGTGTATGTAGCCTAACGTACGAATAATCACAAATTCATCTTAACGTATGCATATTTTTTCATACTAATATCCCGATAATCGAAATCGGGCCAAATATGTTGAGGACCAACAATGATTTTTATTAATTGGTAGGTAATAATGAAAAATATGATAAAGATCACATGTGATCATTTATTCCACTTTTAGTGTCACACTCCTCGACTGGCTTTCAACTTTAAAAAAATTAATCAATTTTTCATCAATTTTAATCTCTTATGTTTCATTACAATTTTAAGATTATTAATTAGAATTCACTAATCTAATTAGGATTTAAAATTATTATTTATATATATATTTTTACAATTTTTTAAATTGACAATTCATTATTAAGGTTTAATCCATAATTACTTAGGTGATGGCTGGTATGTAAGAATAATATTAGATATGAGTGGAATGTACTTTGAATGAAATGATGATATGAATGAAATATAGTAAAATATATGATTCATATGGTTGGTATATATAAGGAATGAATGAAAATGAATGAAATAAAATAAATAAAATAA
The DNA here is from genome assembly GCA_036937905.1 of Salvia rosmarinus. Classification (NCBI taxonomy): domain Eukaryota; kingdom Viridiplantae; phylum Streptophyta; class Magnoliopsida; order Lamiales; family Lamiaceae; genus Salvia; species Salvia rosmarinus. Next base: position 53,298,018 of record CM072818.1, on the reverse strand, counting down.
CCATTATTTTAAAATTTATGTTATTATTATCGTAATAATAATAATAATAATAATAATAATAATAATTATTATTATTATTGTTATTATTATTATTATCATTAATTTAAAAATAACAAATAAATAAGAATAATTTTGTTAGAAAAAAATAAATAAATTTGGTTAATCCTATGTTCATGTGAATAGCTAATATCATGGGGGAGGGGAGGAATGACTAATCTCATTTTCATGGGAATAAGCATTCATTCGGGTATGGTGATTCATGTCGTAAAATTTTTACCAGCCATAGAATTGAGAATGAACGCATGAATCACTATTCTATTCTCATTTCATTCATGCATACTAACCGACACCTTACTTAGGGTGTATGATTTTTTTAATTTCATTTTTTATTGAGAAATATTATTAGTAATATTATGTCATGTGAAAAAGTTTAGTTGTATAAAGATATATATGTAGTATATAATAGTATATTTGAGGATTTTTTTACTAAGTTTTGAATATTAAAGACAACAACTAACTTCCGTTATATTTCATAATTGTATTGATTTGTATTTTCTTTTTGTTACCTAAATTAAAATCATATCTCTTAAAATATAAGTTATTAGAAAAAATAAAAATCCTATTTTGTCGAAGGCGCATAAAAAATGGAAATCCTAGTTCGTCGAACGTGTCTTCGACTATAATTATTTTTCGATAGAAATTTCAAAATAAGTATTATAATAAGAAACTATTACTTCCAATATATTCATGTTATGCATTTATGATAATATTTTTTTATTATTAATATCAGTAAGATTACATTATAATGAATTAATGATTATACAATTTATTCTTAACTAATTCTTAAATTATTTTATCATACCCTCTATATATACAAATATGTATAAAAAATTTATCTCGTTTCTCCTTTTTTCATATAAAATAAAAAATAAAAAAATTGCACTAAATCCATTACTTAATTGACTAAATATGAATGTATATAATTAAGGCAAGGCAAATTTCAACTCAAAGAAAAAGAGGATTTAAAAATATTATTTTGATATTTATTTTTATAATTTTTTAAATTGATAATTTATTATTAAGGTTAATTAGTCCATAATTAGGGTATATGATTTTTTAAATTTCAATTTTTAGTGGGAAATATTATTAGTAATATTTGTTGGATTTGTATACTGGAAGCAGTTTTGGTTGAACTTGTATACAATGATTCATGTTACCACTATTACAATCTCATATCTGAATTGTTTACTTGATTGCATATGTTTGTCCATTTATCTCATATATAAGTTAGATCATACGATGTGTAGTAGATCACATAAGTCCGTATGATTGGTCAAGTTTAATGAAATATAAAAGAATCACGGTGAGACAACTTGAGGACGAGTTGTCGGATAGTAATCATGTATAGATAAGAAGTGACTTGACTTAGTTGTTTGTCATACTTGGCACGCCTCGACGTATCAAGTATCACATGCGATGAGTTCTTCTATCGACCGTCGTGAAGAACCTAGATCTCGATGACTTTACGTTGATCTAAACCTCGATAAGGTATAGGTGAGTATGAGTTGCTTAACATCACTTTGACTTGTTATGGGTGAGGGTTACATGAGATAACCCAATATTCTCCGCATCTTGGGTGGTGGCAGTGCTTGTATGTCATGCTAGTTGCCTGTATCGATTCACCGTATCCGTTTAGGATGATGACATCCCCTTAAGGAGCTCAAAATGTTTATTGTACTAAACCCTGCAGGTTGAGTTATCTCAAGTACAATAATAAGGTTGAGTGATACTACTTAAGGAATTAAAGAGATTAATTATTTTAAGCAGTCAGAACGCTGTAAATAATTAATGGACGTGCGATATCTTAAATACGGGGATTCGTGAAGTCTAAGTAAGAGCCCGACTCAACTTCGGAAATAAAGAGGTAAGTCAACATTTATTCTCTAGTGGCATGAATAAATGTTTATGAATTAATTTATGTTCTGTGCTGAACATAAGATAATTAATTTATTTGAGGCACATCTTTATTCCTTGCATTTGATCCATGGGCTGGCCCATCCGGGCCTGGAGCTACTAGAAATCGTCCACCTCCTTAAAGAGTCCATCTGGGATTCTGTTCTGATCCTCTCTATCTAAAGAGATATTATTATATTTATTAGATATGCAGAGATCTTATCCAAATGAGATCTAGGGTTGCATTATAAATATAAGGTGAGAAAATCAAAAATAACTATTCATATATTTCAAAATTTCTAAAATTGTGAGGTGAGGAAGAAGGTGAATTTCTACAAGATTTCCATAGATTGTCCTCACTCGACATTGGAGTTTTGGCAATCGGGATACGATCCGTAAGATCAAAGCACGAGTCTTGATCCAATTCTTGTCTGACAAATTCGCAGGTAAACACGAGAAAACACCAACGTATTGTAATTAATTATATAGGTGCATGCTATGTATATAATCAATGTATGGTGAATTAAACATCCAAGATAGATCATCGGGAAATGGTTAAAATCAGATTTCCCTACAATATTATGTCATGTGAAAAGGTTTAGTTGTACTAAGTTTTGAATATTAAAGACAACAACTAATTAACTTCCGTTATATTTCATTATTGTATTGATTCGTATTACTTTTTATTTTATTTTTACCTAAATTAAAATCATATCTCTTAAAATATAAGTTAATTAGAAAAGAAACGAAAATTCTAGTTTGTCGAATGCGCATAAAAAAATGGAAATCCTAGTTCGTCGAACGTGTATTCGACTATAATTATTTTTTGACAGAAATTTCAAAATAAGTATTATAATAAGAAACTATTACTTCCAATATATTCATGCTACGCGTTTATGATAATATTTTTTTATTATTAATATGATTATACAATTTATTCTCAACTAATTCTTAAATTATTTTATCATACCCTCTATATATATGTATAAAAAATTATCTCATTTTTCCTTTTTTTCTTATAAAATAAAAAACAAAAAAACTGCACTAAATCCATTACTTAATTGACTAAATATGAATGCATATAATTAAGACAAATTTCAACTCAAAGAAAAAAATGCAAATTTAATATATATATATATATATAGGGGTTGGATCCAGTGAGAACTCATCTTTTTTGAGAACTTGAGAACTATGCACAAACGTATAAAATTGATGAATAAAACCTATAAAGTTACAAGATAACGAAAACATTCTAAAATTGTTACCCAACAAAATAATTTAAGAAAGTTTTAGTTATGCACAACTTTATAAATCTTAATGTATCATCTTCAACGCCTTACCGCATGGTTCATAATTCGCAAAAAGATGCTCTTCATTGATTCACTCCATATATATATATATATATATATATATATATATATATATATATATATAAGAACCAAACTAAAATCCTTGAAATGGTGAATTTAGAAAATTTAGAATGAAAATCCTTAAAATTTATCAATGTGTGCTTTCAATATGTTTTGCTATATAAAATTAGTTAATGGATACTAACCTAGTGATCAAGTTAAATTTTAATAATCCTCCGCTGACGTGCCACTGTAAATCCAAATAATTATGCATCTCAATAAAGTTTTGAACTTAATTAGGTTGGCAGGCTGTCAGACTGTGACGAGCATACCAAATTAAATGACTTGAAAGATATAATAAGTCAGAAAACTATAATAAATTAATACTAATAAACTAAAATAACCTCGTAATAATTAGCTTTGCTACGACTTACGAGGTAGCTAGCATATATATGTACCCTAAATTCCTCGGTCCATTCACAGTTGGTCTAATATATGGACCCTAAATTCTGAGGACAAAAGTAAAAAGTAAAAGCTGGGGTCAAGTCGAGAAGTTAGTTTTTTTCTCTAAATCTGCTAACTCGAGTTAGGTCGGTGGGGATGATAAGTTAGTTTATAGTCATACGAAAAGCCTTCCCATGACCTTTAATTAGCCTCGAGTAGATTTGGGATCAAATATTATTAACGTAAATTTCATAACAGTTAGATTTCTTTTTTCGTTATAGTGATAGAAAATGAGGGGGGAAAAGTTCCCTTGGCTTCACAATTTGTAGATACATTCAACTCGTAAGTCCAACTGTCCAGATTGAACAACTTTTTACGTGGAATTTCAAATTGCTCTTAATAAATTAACCCCGTTTTGTAAGGCGTCTTTACTCGCTTCCAAACTAAAGTTTTACGTCACTGCTAAGCACGGAGTGGGACGAAGTTATGAATTTAAAAGTGAATGACCAAAGTTCTATTTTGATAGTTAGAAATAAATTTGAATAGATGAGATTAATTTTTATATATAAACTCCCAAGAAAAGGAATATAATAATAATAATAATAATAATAATAATAATAATAATAATAATAATAATATTTCTAGGGTTGTTTATGTCGTATCACGTACACACACGGGGGAGGAGAGATGGAGGCGAAGCCAATGGAGACGGAGATGGCGATGGCCTGGCGGTGATAAATCGGTTATGTGAAGATGCGAAATTTATGAAAGAATAAAGAACACCAGCGCTTTTACGTGGTTCGATCGTTAATGAGATCTACGCCCACGGAGGAGTGATTCCTCAATACTTTCACTATGATTTGAGTACGGTGAGTGTAGTTACAAGCTCTTAAGATTCAATAAGTTGACAACCCTTCATCGTCAATTTTCCTTCTATTTATACATATTCGAGCTCGCGCCAAAGGCGTGCCAATCTCTATCGCGGGACTCTTCCGGCGTGCTCTCCATCGCCGGGCTCTTCGGCGTGTCCTCCATCGTCGGGCGGGGATGCTGCTCGTGCGCCACGTGGAGGTGGCGCCGACTTTGTTCTGGGGCTGGGGTTTGGGGCCGATTAGGCTCGCCTTGGCTTAACCGCTGGCCCGCTACCAACGTTAGACCCGCATCGTTTGGGCTTGTTAGTGGGCTCGATCGGTTGGGCCACATCCATCATAGCCCTCCCCGAATAGGCGAGTAATGATCGTGCCGGGTGGAGTGAAAAGCGCGCTTGATGCGAGGTGTTGCTCGGTGAAGTTGTTGTCGAAGGTGTTGTCTTTTTCGACGTGAGGGTTTATTTGGCGATCCGTTCGAATCGAGTCAGGTGGTCATGGCTGCTCGGGCATGCACCGCTTGTCGAAGACCTAAGTGAGTTGTCCGTCACCGGACAAAGATGTGATGCGGAAGGAAGTCAAGTCCGATTGATAACGACCCGCGCTGGTTACGCCGAGGTCCGATCCGAACCGCACCTCTCTTACGGAGGATGCCGAGGTCCGATCCGAGAGGTGGACCTAGATGGAGAAGTCATCTTGGATGGTGTCGAGGTTCGCCCCGAGTGACCACCCTTCTGGGATGCCGAGGGGTGTGGTGCGAGCGCACCGAACTGGGTTGCGCGCCGAGGTCCGATCTGGATGCCTCGTTATTTGGGGAAGGCCGAGGCACGACGAGGCGCCGCTCGACGGAGCCGGGTCCGCGTGATGATTGCGAGGTCGATGGCGGTCTATCTTACGCTAGCGTCGTCATACGCGCCAGCGGTAATGGACACTCGAACCGGTAATGCGCGTGGACCCACATCCAATCACGGTAGCACATGTGGAAGTTGAAACGGCCGTTTAAGCGCCCATTCACTTTATAAATAGCCCCGCTGAGGAACTGCTCACTTTCTTCTCCTCTTCGCCTCGAGCAAAAGAATGACCAAATTTTCGAGTTTTCGTAAATCTTTGTCCGATCTTGCAAGCGGAGAGCCCTTCTTTTAAAAAGTAAGTATGACTTCTACATCTTCTTCCTCTAGGGTTCTTCTTCCACCTCCTCTTGATGAAATTATTGAGATTAGGGATTTTATGTGCCATACCTTGGGAGGTAGATCTCTTAGTATTAGCGAGAGTGCGTAAATACCCTCCGCTTGGGATGGGTATATTTGCTAGGATGTTAAATCATCTCGACCCGCCGATGTAATGAGGGTGGGAAGGAGTGCCATCTGCGGTGGAGGCTGGTGGTGACTAGGGGCCCCGTGATCGAGCTTTAGTTCACGAGGGTTTTTGACGGTGCACGAGATGCCCGGAGGCGGGTCTTAGATTTCTAGCTCCCATTTTTTGCATATTCAGAATATTTCCAAATTCCATCCATCGGTTTACCCCAAATTCTATTAGGTCCGTAGTTGAGACGGGCTTTCTTGTTATGGCATAGCCGAGGAGTTCTCCTCAAGTCTTGATGCGATTTTTCGAGTCAAGTGTACAAGAGGAGTGTACTATTTTTCGCCTCGGCGACCATTTAAGGTGGCCCACCTCCAGGTTTCGGTGGCAAAGTAAATACTTTTTTATGGTGATGGGCACCGAGCTACAGTGGGGTTGGGTAAATTTCAGATATAAAATTGAAACCCTCGGCTACATAGAGGAGACTCAACATGCTCGGCGAGGTCTCTGTAAATTTACCGAGGACGACCTTAATAACGCCGGGTTGAGCATACACAGTGTCCGGACTCTTGGGTCGGGTCCGAGACGGGTGAGGCACCCCTTTCTCTTGTTTTTGTACATCCGACCTCGCCGAGTTAACGTGATTTTTCTTTTCTTTGTGCGGAAACCGACGTTGGAAGAGGAGGTCTTCCCCGCCAAGCGCGAGCCTCCAGGAAGAAGGCGAGGCGGGCGGGATTGCCAAGCACCAAGAAGGTGGACAATCTCACCAATCGATGATGAGCCTTTGTCGGGGTCGAGTCCGGTCCCGAGAAGCAGATCCATTTCTTCATCGAGCACGTGGTGCCGGGCTCGCCGCCGCACCTCCCACATGTGTATAAAAGTCCTCCGCACACGGTTTTACGTGCTCCGTGATATGTGCTAACTTGTATTGTGTTTAGGAAATGAGCTCGATGATCGGGACCGCAACGTATTCTTTGGTACATCTTCGAGAGCTCTGCTCGATGTGGGATGCCTTTGGAACGGAGCTCGCCGCTGCAAGCTGATGCGGAGGTGGCTGTTGCACCGCGAGGGCGAGGCCGAGGCGAGGGCCGCCGAGGCCGCCTCAAAAGAAGGCCTGGCGCCGGAGTACCGCCGTGAGCCGGAGGAGGCGCGCGAGGAGGTCGCTGGCACGAAGAAGGAGCTCGCCGATGGGATGAGTGCCTTGCTGGCAGGTCAGGGGCCAATGTTGAGGGCCTTCGCCGGCAAGCTCATCGAGTCGAGCTTCTCGGGCTTCATCGCCAAATTTGCCGCCGTGTTGAAGCCGAAGGTGGTGTCAGATCACCTGGGGAAGCTGGCGGCCACCATGCCTGACTTCGACAAGGTCAAGCATGGCTGGACCGAGGTCGACCTCCGAGAGCTAAACAAGGCTTACGCCCGGGTGATCTCCGGTGTTGGCTCCTTCCCGGTCTTTGGAGGCCCCAAGCGCCCGATTCGACCTTCCGACGGCCGAGGTCGTCGCCCAGTGCAAGGAGGATGAGGATCCTGAGCTTCAGGAGCTACTTGCCGAGGTGCGGGCCGAAGCCGAGGAGGAGGAGGAGGAGGTCTCGGAGCTCCCAGCTGGAGGGGGACGATCGCAGGAGCAGCAGGGCAGCAGGAGGTCGGCGGGTCCCAGAATAAGCTTGAGGTCGGTGGACTGATGTAATAGTCGAATCACGGGTCGATAGGATCCCGAGCCTTGTAAAATTTCCACTGAATAATAAACACACTATTTTGAAATGCGATCTTCTTGTTTATTGCTAGCACATCGCCCTCAATACTGGACTTGATCATGACTTGTCGGTCAAACTAAAAGAAGTCCGAGGCGCTTGGCGAAAAGCGACGAAGAAGTGTTGTTCGGAAGAGCGGTGCCGAATCGACCTGTGTTTGGCCAAGATGGACGTCAACTCGGTATCATCCGCCGATCTAAAGAAGAAGCTGCAGGAGGCCGATCATGAGGCGGCTCGCCTCCTGGCCGAGAACGAGACTCTTAAGTCAAGGATCCCGATCTCAAGTCCGTGGGCGGACTTGTCTGCCGACGTCGTTCATGGACGTTTGATGTAGTGTGAGGAGGAGCTCGAGATGGCCCGAGAGAAGCTGGCGCAGGTCTCCGAGGAGCACGCAGAGTACGAAGCGGTGATTCGCCGATCTCGCGGCGTGACCATCTCCGGGTTGATGAACGGTTCGAGCCCGCTTTCGCCGAGGGATGGTGCCGGAGGACGGTGAGGGCCGAATAGTAAAACTTCAAAGATTGCCTCGACTCCCTCGTGAAGTACCTCAAGATCTATGAGATCGTCCGAGACGCGTCCCGCCCAAAGCTAGTAGCCGCATCATGCCGACCCCACCGGTGTTAGAGTGAAGAACTCGACGATGGGGCGGTTATGCCGACCACGCCGTTGTCGAGGTTACTTGGTCCGGCAGCACCTAGGCGCCCGTGGCCAGCCCGAGATCGAAGAAGAGGACCCCAATCCATCGGGTCGGGAGCAGGCCGAAGCGCCAGAGGTCGGCTCGAGGGGGGGACGCGGCCGGGCGATGCACCACGGGAGAAGAGTCCAACCTTGCCCCGGAGCTTCTTCCTCGTGTCGGGCGATGTCGAGCCGCGCTAGCCCCTGGTAGGCCTCGGGACGCTGAGTCCCGTTGTGTCATGGCGCCCGAGGCTGCGTCGGATGTACCAGAGCGGGTCATGGGATGCCGCCTAATCGATCGGGTTGAAGGCACCGAGTTCATTCTGTGTTCATCGCCGACCAAGATTTTGTTCGAATCGTGTAGCTTCAAAGTTGTGGCGCGAGAGCTCGGAAGCCGAATAAGTTTGTATATAGCTTACGACTTTGTATGTAGTCGTGAATATATTTAGACTGCTCAAGTGTATATTTTCCCTCGAGAGGTACAAACATAGCTTAGACTTCGTTTTGGTCGTAAATGTATTTAGATCAGATCTAAGTGTATATCTTCCCAAATAAAGGCGATAAACGAGCTCGGGCTTGTTAACTCAGATATGGCTTGGAACTCGGTTTGTAGTCGTTAATGCATTTAGACTGGTACCGGAGTGCATATCTTCCCAAATAAAGGGGTATAAGTTTGCGAGATCGGTCCGATGTCGTGTGCATGTAGACGCCCAACTTAATGGGTAATCAGATGCTTTGCATGTAGACGCTCAAATTAATGAGTAGTCAGATGCTGCATTCTACTTAGTGGGATTTTCATCTTCATGATGGCGTCCCTTTGTGAAGGTTTAGATGTGGTATATCCGAATGGATGTTCACATAGATATGAGACGAAGTGAAATATTCATTAGAAAACAAATGTTTTATCAATATGTAATCAACATCGATTTTGGCAAAACAATAAAGGGACTAACATGATGTCGATCTGAAATCGAAGCTATGTAAAGTACCTCCTTAAATGAGTGATGTGCGTGTTCGGGATAAGTGCACCGGATAGGTGAGCTAGCTTGTAAGCCCCTTCGCCAGGTCCTCGTGAACGAGGTATGGGCCTTCCCATGTCGGATCTAGCTTGTTAAGACGCCACTCTCTTGGATTCATTATTTAGTAGGACGAGGTCGCCACTTGGAGTGCGGAGGCTTTGACCCTTCCGTTGTAGTCTTGTGTGACCGCCCTCAGACTTGGCTTCGTTTATGAAGGCGAGCTCGCGCTTCTTCGAGAGCATCAAGGTCGGCACGCAGGTCTTCCTCGCTATCGGGCGTGGTCGGTGGAGAGTGCGAGGGCTTGTGCGCCGATCTCACCGGTATGACGGTCTCTGCACCGTAGACCGATCGAAGGGGTTTCTCCGTGCGAGGTCCGAGGTGTTGTCTGTGGGACCGAGAGGACTTGAGGAGATTTTCACCAATCACCCTTAGCTCGGTCTAGCATTTTCTTCAATCTCATGACGATCGCAGCGATTCGTTACCTCGGCCCGACCATTCGCTGCGGGTGTGCAACCGAGGTGAAGCGTTGCTGCTCGATCCGGAGCTCTTCACACCTCCTTGAAATTTTTGTCGACTAACCGGGCGCCGTTGTCCGAGACCGTATCGTGCGGTATGCCGAAGCGGCAGACTATATTTTTCCACACGAAGGTCTGAATCCTCCTGCTCGTGAGGCTCGAAAGCGGCTCGGCCTCGACCCATTTTGTGAAGTAGTCTATGGCTACGACTAAGTATCGAAGCTGACCTGGTGCTCGGTCGAACGGACCAACGATGTCGATCCCCCACTGCACGAAAGGCCACGGCCTCGTAGTTTTCGCCGATCGGTTTGGGGTAGCTGACCGTGGAGTGAAGGCGCACCGGACACTTTTGACGAGCTCGGCCGAATCTTGAACGAGGGTAGGCCAAGAATATCCCCGACCTCGCCTTCTTTGAGAGAGCTCGCGACCCGATGTGGCTTCCGCAAGATCCTCTGTGGATCTCATTGAGCACGTAGTCGGCTTCTTCCGCCCGAGGCACCTCGGGAGGTTGAAGGTAAGACTTAGGTAGAGTGCTCCCCGTATGAGGTACCGGGATTTCGCCATCATCTTTTGGCTTCGAGCCGATCTTGAGGTGGGCGCCATCTTCCGTGATAGCCTTTAGGGAGACATCCACCGGCTCTATCTCGTGATGATGCCGATGCGAGACTCGCTATGCTTCGAATGAACCTCCTCCATCGGTGAACTTGTTGACGACGCACTAACTTGTCGAGGACGCCACCGGCATTATTTTTCCCGTGGGATTCGATGAATCTTGGAGTACCGAATGAGGTCATCATCTCCTTCGCTTTCTCGAGGTATCGCTTCATTCGATCCTCCTCGCCTCAGATTCGCCAGACCGGTTTACCACGACCGAGTCTCCAAGATCCGGACATTGTCCATTTTCAATTCCTTTGCGAGGCGAGTCCCGAGATCGGCTCATACTCCACCTCGTTGTTGGTGGTCGGGAAGGTAAACCGGAGGCGAGGTCACTTCTTGTTTGTCCGAGCCAAAGAGGAGGATGCCTGCTCCGCTGCCCATTTTGCATGAAGCTCCGCCCACGCACATCCGCCAACAGCTATCGGGCGGTGCGGTGGACGGATTCCTCCGCCATGGGGGCGGGCATTGGGCGACCTCATTGGCAGAGCCGACTCGATGAATTTGGCTTCCACCAGAAGTCGGTGAGAGCTGCCTTTTATGGCCGGTGCAGGGGAGTACGAGATGTCGTGCTCGCCGAGCTCCAATGCCCACTGGCTATGCGTCCGGATGACTCGCTTGGACAAGACTTGTCACAAAGGTAGGTCGCTTAGTACCGGACGAATGGGCTTGGAAGTAGGGTTTGAGGCGCCGCCATGCTCACCAAGGCTAGTGCTACCTTTTCGAGGTGGTGTACCTCGTGATCCGGTCCTCGAGAGCTCGGCTAATAAAGTAGATGAGAAGTTATCGCCCTCCTCATCTCGCACCAATATCAAGATCGATGGCCTCGTCCGAGGCGGCCAAGCTGCAGAAAGGAGTTCACCTTGCTCGGGATCGACAGGTCGGCAGTCGGCCAGATACTCCTTCGGTGTATGGCGACCTAGTGTTCTTCCCGCCAGCGAAGTCCCGAGCTCTCCTCGGGATCTTGAAGAAGGAAGCCGCTTCTGCGGCTCGAGATAGGAATCACCGAGAGGCGCTAGCACCCGTGAGTTTGTGGATCTCACGGATGGTCCTTGGCACCGCATGTCGAGCATCGCCTTCACCTTGGTGGGATTGGCCTTGAGCCCTCTTGAGAAACCCAAGATCCCGTGAACTTGCGGTCTTCACCATAAATGTACATTTCTGGGGGTTGATCTTGAGGTTGGCCGACCTGAGGAGTTGAAGGATAGTGCCGAGGTCATCGGCGCAGCTCTCTGTTTTTTGACTTTTGACTACGATGTCGTCGACGTAGACCTCGACAATCTCCCCGATGTGGTCTTTGAATGTTGCATCCACCATCCTCTGGTAAGTAGCCCCGGCGTTCTTCAGGTCGAAAGGCATCTTTCGGTACGTAAAGACGCCGAAGTCGGTGATGAACGCGGTCTTCGGGGCATCCTCCGGGCTCATCAGGATTTGGTGGTATCCTTTGTATAGATCTAGGAAGTTGAACATCTCGTGGCCCACCAATGCCTCCACCTTCTTGTCAATGTCGGGGAGGGGGTAGCAATCTTTTGGGCAGTGCTTGTTGAGGTCGGTGTAATCGACGCACATACGCCACCCTCCCCCTGGCTTTCGGACCACGACTGGATTAGCCATCCAGGTCGGGTATTTGACCTCGAACAAGATCTTGGCCTTCTGAAGTTGAGTCACCTTGTCCCTTATGACCTGGCTGCGTTCTGCCGCGAATATTCTTTTCTTCTGCCGGACTGGCTTGGTAGCCGGGTCAATGTTGAGGCGATGAGTTATGAGCTCGGGCGACACTCCGGTCATATCGAGCGGGGACCACGCAAACACGTCCCTGTATTCCCTCGTGGTTGTATGACACGCCGCCGGATGTCGGTTGGGCCTCGGTGCCGACTGGACGACCTTCGAGGATCGTCGTCGATAGTCGAGGCTCTCGATCAGTCATCCGGGCGCCGGCCTCCGGGTTCTCAGAATTGCTATGCTCGGGTGAGGCCGCATCTTGGGTTGAGACTCGTAGGCATTCTTTTGCCGCCGCTTGGTCGCCTCGGATGCAAGCACTCCCACCGGGTGGGAATCTTGACGGAGGTGGTAGACCGAACAGACGGCCTTGGTGGCGATAGCCAATCTCTCCCGTGAATAGGATGATGTTGTACGGAGGGGCCTGGACCAAAAATTTAATGGCCTTGGAGACCGACCGGGCCCGCCCTACGGTAAGAAAAGCGGTAATGACGCCCCGGGTTGAACCGCCTCCGGGTGAAGCTCGTAATTTTGAGGGCGGAAGTACACAATACCTCCGACTCGAGTTTATCCAGCAGCTACGGAAGATGATGCCGACGGAGGCCCCGATGTCGACATAGACCCGATGGACGTTCTTGTTGCTCACCACGGCTGTATGGTGATGGTGTCCGCGCGGCATGATTTTGGGTACCGGATCCTCCTCGAGAACACTATGTCCTCACCGCCCCGAGTCGCTGTTTTTCGCTCCTCGGTGGCCGACCTCCGAAGCCGTTTTTAACGACGACCTCGCCGCCCGATGGGCGATCCGGTTATAATGTGGACTGCTCCATAACATTGGGACCTTCGCCCTCGCCGCCTTCGTGTCGGGTCGTCGTCAAGGTCGGCCCCCAGTTGTTGCCACCGCTATTCTTCCCCCGCTTCCCCGCTTCCCACCCAGCTCGGTCGAGGTATTTCGAGTGCTCCACCTTGACGAGCTCGCCGATCTGCGAGCCTGTGTTCCTCGCAATCCTTGGTATCATGACCATACCCTTGGTGATAGTCACAATACTCCTCTGTGGACCTCTTCGATCCTCCTTTCATCGGTGGGGCTTGGGAAGAGCTCGGCGTGGAGCTCGAATATTTCCGCCTCGATTTGAGCGGGGGGCGCCGCCACGGTTGGGCCGAGGTCCGAGCACGGATTCAGCCGCCCTCTCTTGATTCTCGTCAAGGCGCGGCGATCATCACCGACTTGGTCATCCGGCTTTTTCTCGGACTGACCGCCATCCCGGATCTCCTCTTCTTCCGATCCGACTCGCCTCTCTGACGAAGTTTTCACCAGTTCCAAAGCTTACTCGCCGCCTTTGGTTTCTCCTCGTGATTTCTTTGTTCAAGACGCGGGTCGGATCCGCTGAACGCGCTGATGATGTAGAGATCGCATCGTCGCCAATTTTGAGCGACTCTTTGATGAACCTCGAGACGAAGTTCGACATCGCCTCGCCCCGCCCTGGCGGATTGTGAGCAGTCGGAGGAAGGGCTGCCGAGGTGGCATCTTCGATAGAAGCGCCATTTGAACCGATCCACGAGGTCCGGAAGCGCAGTATCTTGTTTTGGAGCGAGGTGAACCGCGTCGGGCGTTGAGATCAAGACTCGGGAAGATTTTGCACATGTGAAAATCTTACATTCCTCGATTCGCCATGTTGGTAGTGTAGGCGAAAAGGAAGTCGGAGGGTCTCCCAGCCATCGTAGGCAAGAATATTGGGTGCCCGTATCACGCAAGGGGGCGTGTCTAGAATTTTCCGGAGAAAGTGAGATGATTCTCCCATACCGGTCGAACCCCGGGAGATCGTTGCCATCTCTTTCGGAGGGTGGGGACCGATAGCGAGCCTATCGTCCTCCGTGGTAGAGTTCGACCGCCTTTCTTCTCTCCTGTTTTGCTCGGCTCTCTGGTCGGCATAACGAGGTGGAGAGCGGCTCCGCGAATGGCGCGGGGGTGAGTGGTGGTGGCGACTCGTCCGCGGTGAGCGGCTCCGCGAATGGGGGTGGCGGCTCGGCCGCGGTGAGCGGCTCCGCGAATGGGGTGTGATGCACGTTCTCGCCATCACGCCGAGGTGGCGCGGGCTGTTTCGGAGGGGCGACCTCGGGCGGCCGTGGTAGTAGTTCGGGCCCTTGAGGGGCCCGCCTTTGTCCTCTGGTTGAGAAGCTTTGAATCGCGAGGTTGGCGTTGAGGAACTCGGTCGCGGCTCGGCCGAGGGCCTCGTGGGACGAACGAGTCGCTTGTTCGTCCTCGTTGAGGTCGGCATCTCCCTCACGTTGGGAGACGGTCCGAGGTGTATGGAGACGTTTTCCATGTTGCTCTCGTGAGTGTGAACGCCTTGGCGCCTACGATCTCCTTCCCGCGACGTTGAGTGACCACCGGTCGCCTCGCCGTGGTTGTTGCCGGCGACGACGGCGGTTGTGCGTGTTCTCGCCATTAAGTTGTAGGAAACGAAGCTTTCTTGTTCGATCGATTCTCACAGACGGCGCCAATGATAAACCGTTACGTGAGTATGCGAGATTTATGTAAAGCAACAAAGAACACCAGCGCTTTTACGTGGTTCGATCGTTAATGAGATCTACGCCCACGGAGGAGTGATTCCTCAATACTTTCACTATGATTTGAGTACGGTGAGTGTAGTTACAAGCTCTTAGCATTCAATAAGTTGTCAACCCTTCATCACAATTTTCCTTCTATTTATACATATTCGAGCCCCGCGCCAAAGGCGTGCCCAATCTCTCCATCGTCGGACTCTTCTCGGCGTGCCCTCCATCGTCGGGGCAGGACGTCGCCTTCGCGCGCCACGTGGAGGTGGTTTTGACTTTGGTTACGGGGCTGCAGGGTTTGGGGTCGATTAGGCGCGGGCTTAACCGCATACCACACAACGTTAGCCCAGATCGTTTGGGCCTATTGGTACCGATCGATTAGCCACATCCCATCAGAACAATGAGCGTGAGATGACTCGGATCGAGGTGGTGGAGGCAGCTATTTTGAGGGATAATAAAAGAACATATTTATATATCCAATAAAGAGAGACATAAGAGCAAATAGAGAGGTTGGTTCCCTAAACAAAAATGTTGGGGTAGGTCACTAATTGTTATTGTTATTGTTAGGGGAAAATATCAATGATAAGATTGCGAGAAATAGATAACTGGATTTCTTTAATTATGTCGTAATCAGTCGTGTATCTATGCTGATCTACTATCATTGAAAAGATAATTAGATAAGTAATAGATCTTACTGCATGCGTTGATAGATATAGTGACAATGACTTATAACCTTGATTAAGAAATTAAGTGATTTTTAAAATATAGAAACAGTGAACTTGTACTAAGATACATAGATGAAGTGATACAGCAAAGACAAAATTAGCATTACTGATGTTCTGGCGGAGCCAACTTCAATGTGAGAATTGTAATAAATAATGTGTGTCAGTTTCCGTCAAAATTGAGGGCCTATTTGGACCACTCTCATCACATTGAGTGTTGATATTAGGCTATTAGCCCACACCACACTGTCCTTTTGGCACCTCTTTTCTTATCTTTTATCTTTTCTAACTCTTTTATCTTTAGATGCCTTTTGACTTCTCTACAGCTATTACATCCGTTCACGCCACATCTTCATGAATGCAGTCATTTCTCATATGGATGTGGCAAAGGCACATTCACGCCACATCTTCATGAATGCTTTTAAATTTCTATATTAAATTAATCAAAAAAAATAATTTTATCCTAAAAAATGAACAGCGTGATATTATAAAAGTAATATTGAATACTGTACAATGATTTGATAAATAGGAATAAAGTTTTGGAACTTATGTTGTTTTAAGTGTCTTTAACACAAATTTTTGTATTTCAATTTTATAAATACAAAATCTATTTGATTTGGATTTGATATATTTGGTGTGAGTTCGATCTCTATCTATCCTCTGATTCTTCTTCTTCTTCTTCGAGTGATTTCTTGAACGATCTTGATGTTCTTCGAGTTGTTTGGAGGAGATGTGATTTCTTGATCTCCTTGAACTTGAAGTTTGGATTTGATGATGTTGATCTGAAGGACTTTAGTCTTGTTTTCAGATCAATTATCGGATTTGGTTTGATTTGTTGAAGAACGTTTGAAGATATTCAAGTTTGAGCGTCAACGTGGAGGGTTTTCACCATATTTCCGAATTGAACGACTTCTTTGAAATGAATTGGAGGATGATTTTGGCGAAGAACTTGGTGATTTGCACGAAGAACGCCTTGAATGCTTGAAGAAGACTTCGAATGTGGAGAAGACTTCGCCGATGATTCTTCGAGTATCTTGAGCTCTTTGAATCTTCCTCTTCTTCACTTCACTTCACCTCACTTCACTTCTTCTCCCCATTTATGAAGCTCCAAAACCCCTATTTATAAATTTAGTCTAGTGGGCTTAGTGGGCTTTTGGGCCTTTGGGCACCAACCATGGGCTTGAGCTTGGGCTTGGGCTTATGGGCCACCAAACCATGAGCTTAAGCTTGAGCGTGGGCTTGTGGGCTTTTTATGACTTATTTGACGGAATTTGAGTGATTATTCATCTCCGATGTGTCGTTGCCACATGTCATTTTCTTATTCGCTGATAAAATTAAATATTAACTATATATCTATTTATTTTGGAATAAATTACATTCATAAAATAAAAATATAATTAATTATTTAATTCTTGATTTACACGTGGTGTAATATTATTTGCTATGCTAACAATTTTAATTGCCTACAGTGTCAATTAGTTAAGTATGCATCGACTCGTATATATACTTGTACTGCAAAGTGTATGGGGAAAACGTGAAGAGTGAAGAATAGATGAAAGGGGAAAAAATTGTTTGGAAAGGGCCACTTGATTTGGAATAAGCGACAAACAATTATGAGTAACGTTGAAAATGGCTTAATTTAAGAAATTTCAACTCTCACGTATTTATGGTGTAGCATCTAAATCGTTTGCCGTTTAATTCAAAACTTTGGTGTCCATCTACTTATGGAAAAAGATTGTCACTCGAGGAAATATTTCCATGGTAGCTACAGCTCTAAAAAAATCACTTCAAATTACTAGGATTGCAGCATTGATGGAGAGATTGGACGTCATTTTTTTAAAATAATCAACCATTTCTAAATTTCATCCGTCTTTATTTTTATTATATTTAACAAGGGTGTATGAGGTAAAAAAATATTGTCTACTTTTACATGATTATGTTGTTCTATGTATGTATAGATATAAATTATATTTAATCTGATTGCCCTCATCATTTTTTATTCAAGTGAATATGTAGGGTTAAGTAAGTATTGAATCTGCCGCTTGTGTTAAAGATACAAACTCTAATACTTTATCTCCCAGTTGGCTATACTGGCCTACTGCAAAAAAAAAAAAATTGTCCACTCTGCTAGTAAGCCTACCCTAGCAAAGCCCACTGGCCCCATCTGTACCACGGAGTTCGTTGACTACTATCAAGTTAATATGAGTTTGGAATTTGGATTGTTTGTTTCATAATTATTTTCTCATTCTTCTTCTTCACTATTAACTTATTATTTTAATAATATAAATTATCAAATAATAATTGTTATAATGTATAAATTCTAGTACTCCCTTCGTCCCCAAAATTTCTTCTTAGAAATTTTCGGCCATGTTTTTAAAAAAAATAATGGGTATATTATGATTAGAGTAAGAGTCTCATATTAGTATAATATTAAATTAGTTAATGGTAAGTCATAGATGGTAAAAAGTGTAATAAGTGGGTTATTGAGGTAGAAGGAGAAATAATGGTGGAACATGAGTGATCAAATGTATAAATAAAGGGTATTATTGAAGGTAATAAGTAGGAAGTATTTTGTGATATAGTTATCATAAATGAAATATGAAGGAAATTGAGAGACGTACCAAAAAGAAAAACTATGAATGAAATTAGGGAACGAAAGGGAGTATTAAACATTGAAGCTTTAAAAAATAATATATTATAAATATGAAATAACCAATTCTAATAATTTATTATTAACTAAAATTAAAAATAAAATATAATAAATAATTATAAATACTAACTAGATACAATAACCTCCTAATTGATAATTTAATTTTACATTAAAGTAAAAGGTTTGATAGAAAATCTCAAGTGCAAGTTGGTATCATATTTTATCAACAAAGCCTGTTAGTCCACTCCTCTCAAGAATGGTTGTCAAATGTTAAAGTGGGACTCCTCGCGATCAGACCATCTCAAGTTCGTACAATTAGGGTGTCTGGATAAATTTTGGAGCAAATACACTAAACATGCAAAATAAATGATCATTAAAGAATTCTTATTCTCATATTCATCGTTTTGTAGGGTAACTGATCTCTATCAAATTGCATTACTGCCGGAGGCAGCTGCAGTAGTTTCATCATCCTTTGAATCCTCTCGGAATTTCCTATAAATATCCCCTTTATAAAACGCCCATGTCCTAACAACCAAAACCAACGAAACCAAGCTCCCAACAAACGTAACCGCTGCAATAATAATAAAAGCCACCTTATAACACTCTCTCCCTAAACAATCCAAACCCTCACCGACTTTCCTCACAACCCCTCTCGCACTCATCTGCTTCACCGCCTCTTTATCATACAGGTGGCCCGCAACTCTCACATTAAGCAAATAAGCCCCAACAGGGCTCGCGACGGCGCCCAGCTGAAACAGAGTCGAATAGTACTTGAGCCCAAAGATCTCAGATATGATGGCGAAGAGCAGCGGATTCTGCGCCCCGAAGCAGAACCCGATCATCACGGAGGCAGCGTAGAGGCTGTTCGGGGTGGGGAAGGCGATGAGGAGGTGACCGGCGGAGGAGAGGAGGAGGACGATTGAGAGCATGAGAGGTCGAGGGAATTTGTGTTTTGTGAGGAGGATTTCGGAGGTGAATCCGGCTGCGACGCGGCCTAGATAGTTCCATATGCTAATTAATGATACGAATGTTGAGATCGTGTTTGCGTGGTAATCTAATGATTTGGCGATTTGGCCCAGGTTGTCGATTGCTGTTAGAGTGCCGCCCATGCCGCATGATGTTGCGATGAATAGGATCGCCATGTCGGCGCTGAAGATAGCTTGCGGGATAGTGTAGTCCTCGCCTCTCGTCGGCGGATTGAACACGTTTCTGAAGCAGGAGATGGAGTTCGTTGTGCTCGCCGGCGCGTCGGAAACTGATGACTCGCGTTTCTTTTCTTGAGTCTATGGATGAAGAAAAACCGGTCAATATCATAAATAACCAAAATTAGAGCAAATACTCCGTCCGTCCCGCTTAAAGTGTCCAATTTCTTTTGGGCACGGGTATTTAGCAAAAAAATATAAAGTAGTTAATGTGTTAAAAATTGGGTAGGGTCCACACTTTTGAAAGAGATAATTATTTCCTAAAATGGAATGAGACATTTGTAATGAGACAACCCAAAAAAGAAAGTGAGACATTTTAAATGGGACAGATGGAGTATATAATAGGGTTATTTGCCTGTAAATTATTAAACTTTCATCAATCTCTGGTTTTGATTATTAATTTTAAAATCTGTGTGATAGTTACCAAACTTTTGATTTGAAATGATTTTGCAAGCATTGTCGGAGAAACATAATACTGATATGTCATCAACGTGACATAATTATGATCTCGTGGCCTAATTATGCTCACATGGCAATATAAATACACATTTATGTGTAGAAAAAATAAGATATAGATTTTAAAATATATATATAAAAGAAAGTAGATATATAGAAGATTTGTTTAGATTTTTCCATGTGATACATACGAAAAACCCTTTCCCCTCTTTTCCTTCTCCGAAACTGGTCAAACAAAACCGTCAGGAATTTTTCTTAATCTCGACCTTAACTGAGGAGTGTTGTAGAAGAGTTGGTGGTGGCCTTGTAGATGAGACGGAGCCACCGTTGAAGTCTAATTTTCATCACGGAGGCTGCGACAACTATGAGTTGGACTTTCCCTCAAATCAACATAATTTTTCCCAAAAAATTTACCTCAAATTCAACAAATTTTCTCTCTCAAACTTCCCCCTCAAATTCTGCCTTTAAATTCAAGATAATTTTATCCTAATATCGATTTTATTAAATTATGTGCAATTTCAGTTGAAATGATGAAGTTTTGGTAAGTAAAAACGACATCGTTTTAATCATCGGATGATTTGACTACCTTAGATTTTCATATGGCCATGTCAACACTAATTTGGACTGGAATCCAACTCGTTCACAAGATTAGATTAAATCAACGGTAATTGTTGCGTAGATTTTCAAGTTAGTATGCAAAACAAAAAATTGCTAAAAGTTAAGTAA
The DNA here is from genome assembly GCA_036937905.1 of Salvia rosmarinus. NCBI lineage: Eukaryota > Viridiplantae > Streptophyta > Magnoliopsida > Lamiales > Lamiaceae > Salvia > Salvia rosmarinus. Next base: position 53,277,465 of record CM072818.1, on the reverse strand, counting down.
TTTATAAGCAAATAACCCTATATAATAAAGGATTCTAAATTGTGATCAATTGGTTCTATATGCTATTCATAACTAGAAAGTAGAGGGTGTTTATTCGAATTTCGGCACGATTTTTCTATAAAATCGAATTGAATTTCCAGTTTTTTTATGAACTGTCCGAATTATCTAAAATTTTATAATAAAATCGAAGCGAACAGGAAAAATTCGAAAAAAGTATTTTACATTATTATTTATGATTTTATTTTAACTAAAATTTTATTCCATTCTTATAATTATAAAAAAATTATTTGAATATAATCATAATTAAAACTAATTAAAAAAAATATTGTATATAATTGAAATTTTACTTTTGTTCAGTTTTGGAAAAAACCAAACCAAACCTAATTAATTGATCTTTTGTAAAGAAAAATTGAATAGAATAGAATCGAAAAACCAAACCAAATTTAATATTTTAATTTGGTTCAATTCCATTATTCAATTTATAAGTATTTTGAACTTTATTAGAAAATTTCTCCGACCCTTTTCTAATAACCCCAGACATTACAAATGCCAAAATAGGACTAAGAGTATATTATTGTAAATGCCTACAAATTTTCATATTTCTAAAGCGCTAAAACCTCTTGGGATAGTGACCCACTTTTTATTGTCCCATTGTCCGCCACTTTAAAAAAATAAAAATTCTTCAATTTTAATTTTTTTGCTTTAATTTAGTTTAAGACATATTATTAGAAATGCCTACAAATTTTCATATTTCTAAAGCGCTAAAACCTCTTGGGATAGTGACCCACTTTTTAATGTCCCATTGTCCGCCACTTTAAAAATAAAATTCTTCCATTTTAATTTTTTGCTTTAACTTAGTTTAACTTAGTATTTATTAATTAAGGTTTATTATATCTAATTAGGATATATAGTCATCTTTTAATTAATTTCAATTATATCAATTAATAATTAATTATTAAGATTGATAAATTTATAATTAGGGTATATAATTTTTAAAAACTTCAATTTTTATTATAAATGTTAATTATGATTAATTATATTATAGTAAAAAAAATTGTAAAAAATGAATATTATTAACGGATTGGACAGTGGAACACTAAATCAGAAGTACTGAGCAAAACTATAGATGCAGTTCTATGAACGTGTAAAATATACCGGATTGGTTGAGTCCGGTGGTGGCTGCTCGATTTGGAGGGCGTTTCCGACGACGCCAGCGGTGTTCCATTCTCGGTATTCGTGTCTGATGATGATGGCGAGTGGGATAAACAGTAGGATTACTACAACAGAAGCAGTCGCAACGTACTCGACTCTCCCAAAAAGAATCCTGTTTTGGACAACGATCACAACCATGAGAAAACCTGCGAGCCCAAGTGATAAATATAGTATGTCGTAGAAGACGCCGACATCATTCTCCCTTCTCGAAACCTTAATGATCCGAAGCGTGGGGAGAAATACGAAAGAGACAGCAGCAGGAAGCCAAGCAACGAGCAAAATAAGAGACGTGGCATCATTCCCATGAAGCGCGTGATAAATCTGTGTGATGACGGCTCCACTGAGGCCCACAAAACCTTTCAACAGCCCCAACACAATCCCTCTGCTTTCGGGGAAGTTCTTGACGCAGGTGATGAGCGAGCCCGTGCTCGCAAAGGCCTGCGAGTCCGAACCGACCCATATGTAGAGGCACATCTGCCACACGGAGGGCCTTGCGATCCGGCCCGCGACCGCGGCCCATATCATGAGGTAGCCGGATAGGTTCATGGTGGCGCCGATGGCGAGGACCACCCACGGCGGGTGACCTCGTTGATGAGGCCCGAGATTATGCCGAGATTGCCGCCCAGGTCCTTGGAGAAGCTGATGAGGTTGAGGGTTGTTTGGTCGTAGCCGAGTGTGGACTTGATGGTGCCAGAGTAGGCGCCGAACAAGTAGGTGGCGCCGTTCACCGACATTATCAGCAGCGACGCGAATATTGTGAACCATCTGCTCCGTGCCACGTGCCACCCAAACGCCCATTTCTCTTTGCTGAGGCAACAAATATTTCGCATCTCTCCAAGAAGTGTTTTTGATTGATGAGTTTAATGGACTAGCCGGCACAAGAAAATTACAGATGATTGACTGTGTGTTGTGTGTGGCTAAATAATTGGGTTTGGATTCATTTATAGTATAGACCTCAATTGAATTTTTATTAGACTAGCTAAATTTCATATGAGATAGCATGTGAAAATTATGAATTTGAATTATATATCTATAAAAAAAGATAGCTTTTATCAAAAAATTGAGAAACATTAAATACAAAATAAATATGATTGTATCCTTTAAAATAAATAATATATATTAAATTATTAGGTTACGCTTAGAAAATTTTAAAAATTATAAATATATCAAAATTTATAAGAATAATATATCTTCCGTGTAGCATATTCCCGTTCTTGATCAAATTTAGTGAATATATAAAAGTAAGTGGTTTTGAGATGCTAGTAGCTAAATCCCATGTCATCAGTTGTTTCTTCTTTACTACTTTAAAACGAGTCAAAATTAATGTCCAATTTGGCAGCATATGGGAATTAATACACTCCGCGAATGCAGTCTCCTAAATTTATTAATAATGATCGACATCAATGTGATGTGTCTTAAAATGTTGCGCTTAGCTCCTAGTACCTGACAGTATTACCCGTATAATTATGTGTATATATTAATTCATGAAAAGGATTCCACAATGGGAAGAAACCAAGTAGATAGCTTCCAAATACTACTTTTCATGTGGTTTGACGCTATCAGACAGAAGGCGATGAGGTTTCTACGGTCTACAAGCACATGAGTAGCGGTGCGGGTTCGTGATATAAAAAAACAAAAAAATGCAGAATATTTGGCTATAGCAATAGAAAGAATGTGTATGAGTTGTGTGCTCTTGACTTTCTGGACTATTAAGGTAAGTTTATTGCATTCTAGAAGCTTACGTCGGAACAACTCAATATATGTTTGACAATGGCGAATATGAGGTTAGATAAATAATTGATAATTCAATTTAAAAGTGATTTGGTTGTCGTTAATTGTGGATTAATGAGTATCACTAATATGAAATGTCCAATAATTGATACGTCTGTACGACTTTATGCTCTCATACAGAAAATGTTCAACAGCGTGAAAAGAATACTGAATGTTTTGGAAGATTATGTCAGGTTTGATTCTATTAATTACTCAGAATCATCTAATTGAATTATGGTAAGTCAAGAGAGAGAGAGAGAGTATAACAAAGGCAGCAAACATTTAGCCTTGCTTGTTAGTTAGATTCGAGATTCTCACCAGGTTCCAAATGAGCAGTTCCAAAGGGCATTAATGCTGGCTAACTTGACTCATCTCATTTTCAGCTGTTAAGGTGCTATTAGACCATGTAGCATTTCCAGATATATACTACACACACACACAAGAAATAAATGGCTCTTCATGCTAGACCTGTCCCTTGATTTATCTAAATGTGGACAAAATTAGGCTATTATCTTATCTTATTTGAAAAATGTGGACAAAAGTGAGGTATCATCTTATTTCGAAGACTGTACGTTTGAAACTTTTGATTGAAAAATAAAAAATAAAAAAATGAAGTATACCTGGATTGGAGGATCACAGCTCGCCAACTTTGTAGCAATAGCCCTTGTTTTGTCCGAGTTGAATCCATGTGGACCCCAACCAAGGCCGGCACTGAATATAGAGTTGTCCCTCCCTTCGATTCCTCTTCTATATATCATAACATCACTTCCAAGCAAAGCTGCAGCGACGTTTACATGGAGGATTCAAACAAGTTGGAGGAAGGGTTTGGCACGGGCCCACAACCCGCCGGTAAAAATGAAAAGAAAGATGCAGATATAATTAGCAGTGAGGCAGAGGTAACGAGCATGACGACATCAGAAGTTCAACCGTTGAAGGAGGAGAAGAGCAAGAGAGTTGCAACCTTGGATGCATTTAGAGGGCTCACAATAGTGGTAGGAAAAGCAATTCACTTATAACATCAACTCTTCATTCAACTGAAACAAGTATGTCTGCAGTTGATGATACTCGTGGATGATGCTGGAGGGGCCTATGCACGCATTGATCATTCGCCATGGAATGGCTGCACGCTCGCTGATTTTGTCATGCCCTTTTTCCTCTTCATTGTGGGAGTGGCCATAGCCCTTGCCCTCAAGGTGCATACTTACTTTCTTAATTCTCTTAGTGAGTGTTTACTTTTCATGATCAGTATTTTGAAGGATTGACTATTTGATGGATTAAATGTATGATAAGATAATTTTTATCTATCAATCATTTTTTTTACTACAAAGGATTAATGATGGATTAAGATAAATAATTCTCCGTTTATTTGGAGGATTATTTCAATCATACATAAATTGGTTGGATTAAAATTAATGAAGAACGATTCAAAGAATTAAAATAATCTCGGGCTTTGGGATATTCTTGAATATTAATCCTTAAAAGTAAACACTTGATTATGTTGGATTAATTTTATCTATCCAACCTAATCATGCAAAGTAAACAGCACCTTAGGATACAAAATGGTGTAAAACATATATTTTCACATTTTTCCTACTCTTTTCATATGTTCTGCAAAATGGATAATTTTTTTCGAGTAGAATGGAAAAAGTATTTGGGCAGTCCCTTTTCACTTATTAGTGCTCCAATTTATAATAATATTATCATGTGGTATTGATGTGATAATATTTTTCTAATGTTTTAGATTTTTTATTTCCATTGGATAAAAAAGATGGGGACCACTTAGATATGATAAAGAATTTGCAATATTCTTTTATCCTTCTTTTCTTATGATAAAGTTGCAGAATGCATCCTTAATTGCGAATGATTGAGAAGTTTTGAGTTGCTTGAACAAGTCTGCTAAAATTAATATTTTTTATTTATTTTTGTTACAGAGAATTCGAGAGGTCCCATTTGCAATTAGGAAAGTAATATTAAGGACATTGAAGCTCTTATTTTGGGGGATTCTGCTACAAGGTATAGGATAATATGATTGTCATATCTTTGTGAAGAATTTACGTGTTTGTGGCATGTTTAAATTAGAAGTTTTGCGAGTTGCAGGAGGATATTCTCATGCGCCGGATGATTTAGCCTACGGAGTTGATATGAAGATAATTCGATGGTGTGGCATTCTCCAGGTGAGAAAATACTCAATCAACCGCGCAAATACTTCACAATTGGTTAACTAATTGATACTCATTTTGTTGATCATACAAATAGAGGATAGCTTTGGTCTACTTCATTGTGGCTCTAATAGAAATTCTGACCATCAAGAGCAGACCAACTACTTTGAAACCTGATCGTTTCTCCATCTTTTCTGGCTATAGGTGGCAATGGTAAAGTCATATTTTGATTATCTACTTCCATTTTAGGCTATTTTTTTATTATTTATTTTATATATATATATAATCATTGTTTTCAGGTTGGGAGGATTTGCTGCATTTGTGATCTACATGGTTACAACATTCTCTCTATATGTTCCTGACTGGAGTTTCGTGCTACACGAGCACCACAAATCTGAAAGATACTATGTAATACGCGATACGTTTTTAATGGAAAATGAATTATTTATTTTTTATCATAAGATGCTGAAAATTAAGTAACTTGTTACAGGTAAAATGTGGGATGAGAGGACATTTAGGGCCTGCATGCAATGCAGTTGGTTATGTAGATAGACAAGTCTGGGGGATTAATCATCTTTACTCTGATCCAGTTTGGAAGCGGTTAAGGGTCCGCTCTAATTATCTTCAAATTGTTGCGAAAATTTTAATTATGATTCATTCAGTTACTAAGATAGTATGTCTTATATGTTTCTGGCCATGTGTTGCAGGCTTGCACTTTCAGTTCACCTAATTCTGGTCCACTGCGTGAGGACGCGCCTAGCTGGTGTCGTGCTCCGTTTGAACCCGAAGGGCTGTTGAGGTCTGAATACTTGTGAATGATTCTTGATTTTGAATCCTTGAGCGATATTAACGTGGTTGATTTTGCATGCAGCTCAATTTCAGCTATCGTGTCTGGCACAATTGGGATTCACTATGGCCATGTTCTGATCCATTTTAAGGTGGAGATGAGATAATGAGAGTCCCTTTGAAAGATTAGATCATTTGTGGTTAATTGATGATGAAAATGTGTGTTGGATGCAGGGTCATACAGAGAGGCTTAAGCATTGGGTGTCTATGGCGGTTGTTTTGATAGTAGTGGCCTTAATTCTTCATTTTACAGATGGTAAGTGTTCCATTAAGAGAGGTAGTTATTGTTATGAATGTGGTTGAGGAAACTGATTCGTAATTTTTAAATGTGTTCAGCTATTCCCATCAACAAGCAGCTCTATAGTTTCAGCTACGTTTGTTTCACTGCTGGTGCAGCAGGCATTGTCTTTTCTGCCTTCTACATACTGGTAACGCAAATGACTCTCTCTCTCTCTCTCTCTCTCTGCCTGAGGAAAAGAATGGTGTGCAGATTGATGTTTGGGAAAGCGAATGCCGTTTTGTTTCTGGAATGGATAGGGATGAATGCGATGCTTGTGTTCGTCATGGCGGCTCAGGGGATTTTTGCAGGATTTGTAAATGGATGGTATTTCAAGAATTCTGATAACAATCTGGTAAGTGATGTTGAGATTTCAGCGTAAATCTGATATATATGTGAAATTTAGAGGCTGAAAATGTATTGATGTGCAGGTGAACTGGATTCAGGAGCATGTTTTCAATGATGTGTGGAAATCAGAGAGAGTGGGAACTCTGTTGTATGTAATATTTGCTGAAATTTTATTCTGGGGAGTGGTCTCTGGCATCTTGCACAAACTTGGCATCTATTGGAAATTGTAAGCTGATAACTGCAAGTCTGCACCATCATTAATTAATCAAAAATTGTGAAGAAATCACTGTAAATTTAGGTCGATATGTACCTTTGAATTGCATTTTATTGCACTTTGTGAAAACTTTGATTTCACCGTGGTCCATTTGGATCTTATTGTAGCGCTTTTGAAGTGTTATCATTCCATTATGCCGAACAATCAACTATATTTTTTAGGGCAGGTCTCCAGTGCATGCAACATATTGTCAGAACCTCCCTTGTATTTGTTTTTGTTATTGTTGTTGAGTTGTGTTATTTCATTATTTGTTTTAATTTATTATTATTTAATTGATCCTAAGTAGAACTTGATTAATTTTAACTAAGATTTAATAAACATTAATTGAAGATTAATTAATTCCAATTGAAAATTACTAAACCTAATTGAAGATTAATAAACTCTAATTATTATCAATCTTCCTATAATCACTCTAATACACCTCTAATCTTCCTAATAAATATGTGGTCCGCATGGTGCACTCCAAATACATGGAGTATACGGGAGTTTTGCCTTTAATCTTATATCATGAAAATCTACAACTGTTATTTTCGATGCACAATAAGGCAGATAGAGTGATTGTTTGCGGCATCGTTGTCTTCTATTTCACCCCATGTGATGGTGGACGTAGCAACAGCCTTTTACATAAAACTCTCAGGTGGCTACCGATATGCATGAATGAAATGATAATAGAATGAAGATTCCTACATTCATTCTCAATCTTATGACTGGTAAGATATTTACTGTCGAAATCATCATTTCTTAATGAATGCTTATTCGCATAAACATGAGATTAGCAATTTCTCTCATCCCCATGGTATTAGTTATTCTCATGAATGTGAGATTAGTCAAATTTATTTATTTTTTCTAACTAATTATTCTTATTTGTTTTCTATCTAATGAAATTAATAATAATAAATACTCATAAAATAGTAATATTAATTTATGATAATAACTAAATAATAATTATTAACAATATATAATTATAATATTATAATAGTGATAAAAATTATAGTTATTAATAATATTAACATAGTAAATAGTAATTAATATCATAAATAGTTATATTAAAATAATAATATTATTAATATGATAAATAATAATAATAATAATAATAATAATAATAATAATAATAATAATAATAATAACAACAATAAAAATAGTAAAATGATAATAAATGATAACAATAATAATATTAAAAATAATATTAACATAAATATCAATACCAATAAATATTATATTAAAATAAAAATTAATAATAATAATAATAATAATCATCATCATCATCATCATCATAATAATAATGCCGATTGTTGGAACGACGCGAACCGGACCGGGTCTAGTACTTGAGCCCTCTCCTCTCTTTGTAACTAGAGAGGTAGGCAAACCCAATCTAGCGGCAGAACTCATAACTAGGGTTGTAATAATAACAACAACAATAATAATAATATGTATTATGTAATAATAACATAAATTATAAAATAATAGATATTTTATTCATTCTTTATACATACCAACCATAAAATTAAATATTTCATTTCATTCATATCATTATTTCATACCAAAATCAATTGCATTCCTATCTAATTTCATTCATATATAGTGGTCATCACCTTAAGTCTTAAGAAGGCCTTACCAAAAATTTCTTGCGCTCAATAGCAATCGGCTTTATGGGTTTGGTTAGACCCAACTATGAACTATACAAAGGGATCCCTAAATACTTGGGACAAATTTGAATAATATTGTTGTGTTATTTACTTTGGGGTATAATGAGAGAAAAAAGGTGACCGCTCACCTTTCCCTTATAAATTAGGATCATTTAGTGCTTGTACATTATTGCGCCTGGGATGGATGAGTGCTTAACTTGTTGACAAAACTTGGGTGAGCTCACGCCACCGCGAAATTTCACCTTTGTTTTTGTTAAAATAATTATATATTAATTATGGTGAGTAGGATACTTAAATTTTGTTAACGATAATTAAATTTATTAATTATAATTTTAATTCAAAATTAGAATTTATTAATTCATAATCATCGTTTATTAATTCATAATTGAGGTTTATTAATTCATAATTAAGATTTTTAATTCACAAGTAGTGTTTATTTATTCAAAGTTAGGGTTTATTAATTCAAAATTAGGGTTTATTATTCAAAATTAGGATTTATTATTCATAATTAGGGTTTATTAATTCAAAATTAGGGTTTATTAATTCAAAGTTAGGGTTTATTAATTCACAATTAGGGTTTAGTATTCAAAATTAGGGTTTATTATTTCCAATTAAGGTTTATTAATTCAAAATTAGGGTTTATTAATTCCAAATAGGGTTTATTAATTCAAAATTAGGGTTTATTAATTCATGATTAGGGTTTATTATTTCACAATTAGAATTTACTAATTTAAAATTAAGATATATTAATTCAAATTATTATTTATTAATAAATAATTAAAATTTATTAAACTAATTAATTTTAGTTAGAATTAATTATTTAATTAGAATTAATTTAATTAATTAGGACTAAGGATTAACTAATTAATCAATTAATTAAAATTAATGAATTAAGGGGTGGTCTCACTGTGCGCGTGCGCGCACCATCCCTAACTTGTTTCATTTATCCTTGGATTAACCCAAGAAAGACAGATATTTGATTAGTCAAGCCCAATTGTGACATGTTGGGGCGCTTTTCACATATTCAATTGTAAACTTAAATGAAAAACCTATAATTCAGCCATTTACTTCACAATGTTATTTATTTTTGGGTAAATATCCATTTGTAATAATTTGGGGTATTTTAATAAAGCGATATAATTTAAAATTTAAATTAATATTTAGCTTTATTTTTGGTTGACTTCACAATTATTTTGATACATCACGATTTATTGGACATCACGATCATTCCTTTTCACATGCAAAAGGGTGTAATGATAGGGTGGCAAGTATCGTATCCACGAGATTGTATCACGAAAACATAGAAGCTAGCTCAACGATTATTCATCATTATTCAAGCACAGATAAAGGGTGAGAGGTTTTAGGGCTTCGGAATTTAATCCAAAGCAAAGGTAACCAAGCGAGAATATAAATAAAGCGATAAAAACACGAAGATAATTATGAAGGAAGACTAACCACAGGGATGCACCAATCCTATCCACAACGATGTTTATCCCGCTTATTACTAACCGCTTTAATCCGACAAGACGGAAGATCACATATATAACCAACAACTTGATTCGACAATTGCGGCAGTTGATTACTAATTCTCCCTATTACAGTTACGTCTCTAGAGGAAAATAAGCAACTCCAAATGGATCACTAAGAATATGCTTCCTACGAATGTCCTATCTCAGTTACGACTCAAGGCTCATTCGTATCATGCATTCGATAACGATTGACAATTAATACGATTCGTCTATTAACCGACAACTAGATATGCATCAAGATTGATTAGAAATCAACACATATAAATAAGCACAATCGAATCATGAATCAATGCCTGGAAGGTAAATAACGATAGCAGGAATCACAACATATAGGATCGGATCATGAAAACCCTAGGATTAGAATAGAAAACTAGCCAGACATAATAAACGGAATGAAATACGAATTAACCATAAAAGCGAAATTAGATATATAAAACCCGTAGGAAACGTCGGATGAACAATGGTTGGTCTTGAATCCAATCCAAGCGAATGAACGGAAAACAACGGAAAACGATCGGACAAAACGTTCCGATCGATAACGAAACGATAAACTAAACTAGAATAACGTAAAACAATACTAGAATTAAATGGAAGCTAAAATAAAGATAAACCGAGGAAAAACCAAGAGAAATAGGTCCGGGCGTGTTGTGTTCTTTGGAGGCGCGGATGGCTTGCCTATTTATAGAAAAGGTGGAAACCCAATTTTGCCTCCGTCGCGCCGCCGCGACCGGTCCTCGCGATCGCTAGGCGATCGCTAGGTAATCTCGCACGACTTCGCTCGCGCTCTTCTTGCGCTCGCTTTGAACTCGCGACCAGGCTAGCGGTCGCTAGCCATTATGAATCGGTCGCGAGAAATCGCCCGGTGAGTTCTCGACGCTAAGCTTCGCCATGGGCACGAGGTCGCGACGCGGTTCTTCCGGGTGCTCGTTGGTTTGCCTCATGACCAACCTAGCGACCGCTAGGCTGGTCGCTAGAAATAGGTCGGTTGCTCGTTTTGCTCGTGCTTCGTTCCTTGCTTCGATTTTCAATACATAACCTACAAAACACCAAAATAACACCCAAGAGCAATATCTTCTAGAAGTAGATAAAACATTAAGAATCGATACATAAACGCACATTAAACGAGCTAAACACATCTTCAAATATCAACTATAAACGTGTAAAATGCGCGTTTATCAAACCCCCCAAACTTAAAGCATTGTTTGTCCTCAAACAAGAACAGAACAGAAAGACAAACGAAAGATCAACGAGCGTAGCAAAGAGGATAACCATTCTAGGCCTCCGAAACATATCAACGCTCAAAAACATTAGTGCACATGATGACGTTAGTCCACTCAACACAAACAATAATTTACGGCAAAAACTCATTTAATTCAACCCTCACAAAGGCATGTGCGTAAAATATATAGGATACACTCAAACTCATAAAGAAATTAAGGACGTGTATACACTCAACGATCAATGCAATGCAACATCTTACCATAGGCTTGCCGTTTCTCTAACATCTCCACCGCGTCAAATGTGTTCAAATAAGGATCAAAGAGGTCTTTTGATAGGTTATAATGTAGGCACATTGGTTAAGGTAAGATAATATATGGCTAAGTGACTCAAGAATATTTCAAGCACCATCATTTATACATTTCGACACATATGGACTTTGTCCATTTTCCTCTTCTCTCCCAACGTGCTAAATCAACGTTTAATGCCACAGAAGGTACCTATACTTTGATTAAAGACCCTTTATGCTCAACACTCATAGTGAACTTAACATTTTTCTTTTTTTGTTTCTTTTCTAGAGCTTATAGGGTTTAATTTTCACGAACAAGGTACTATTCTTCACCACAGATGTATTTTTCTAAAAGAAACTTTTCTCGTCATAACTACATCAAAATTTCAACCCCTTTTGATTCCCATATCCATCCTCACCTCCTATCATCCGGTTAATCGAAAGAAAAAGTCTAATAAAGGCTCAAAGAAGGTGACAAATGGTATATATCATCGGGTTAGTGTTTGGGTGAATATGTGGTTAACAAAGATGGCCCTTTATCCTTTCCAAATTCGAAAAACATATTGCAGTCTCAACACAGAAACACGGCAAGTTCTAGAAGATAATCACATGCATGATATCACACAATTAAAAGAAACTGTATCAAGATATGTATACAGTGAAGCTCAAGTCTCACGGGTTAAGCAAATGGTGAAAAACAACAAGCCTAAGCCATCTCACGTCATTCATGCGTCATTTTCTAACATATCATGCACTATCATTAAATTTCACAAAAATTTTCTATCGTCATTGGCCACATGGATTAACACACTTCACTTAACTCGTTGATCGACAGACACGAAAACGAAACGAAAAACAGAAAGACGACAAAAACAACACAAACGAAAGAAACGACAAAACACGAAAACAAAAACAAAGAAAACGTTGGGTTACCTCCCAACAAGTGCTTTATTTAACGTCTCTAGCTAGACCATCACTAACCTCGTCAATCTGGCGTTTTAGTAGCACTTGACATCTTTCTCGACTTGTGGAACCTTTTAAACTTCGCATTTACGGATGACCACCACTGACTATGGAAGTGACCCCCCCCAAACTTGAATGAAACACTCGGAGTTCCATGCCGAGTCCACTTCTTTCTTCTCACAGCTTCCTCAATCGGTCGAGTACCCTCGTGAGCGGCAGCAGCAGTCATGATCGAGCAACAATCTTCCGGCTTTCCAACGTCGGGTTGCTTGATGGCGTTGTATATGGAAATTTTGAGCTCCTCATCGTTAACACGAAACGTGAGGTTTCCTTCCTGCACATCAATCAACGCACGACCAGTTGCTTTTGGATATGTGACTGATCGGTCAGCCATCATCAGTGAGATCTTCGTCGGCTTCATCTTTCCAAGGTGTAGCCGGTTGAAAACGTTCAATGGCATCAGATTGATGCTCGCCCCCAAATCGCATAAGACATTTGGGAAAATCTGCTCGGCGATCTCGCACTCTAACGTGAAACCGCCGGGATCCTTCTGCTTCAGAGGGAGCTTCCTTTGCAAGACGGCACTGCACTCTTCGGATAGGGAAATTTTCTCAAATTTCCCAAGTTTCTTCTTGCTTGCAAGCGCGTCTTTTAAGAACTTCATGTAGCCCGGCATGTTTCGCAACGCTTCAAAGAGAGGTAAATTTATTTCAACTTTTTGGAAAACCTCTTTGAAACGAGCAAATTCCTCGTCATATTTCGACTTGACAAGTCGACTTGGAAATGGGACCGGAGGAATGTACGTGCGAGGATTAGCCTCTGGGTGTGCTTCGCGGTCGACCTCGCGACCGCTGGGTAGGTCGCGAGGAGTCTGCTGCGCGCTGATCTTCGTCTTCGCGTGCGAGCTTGCGGTGTGGCTCGCGAGCGCTGGGTAGCTCGCGAACTGCTCTGGCTGATTTCTCGCGATCGGGTTTGCGGGCGCGCGCTCGGTCGCGGGCGTCTGTGGACAAAATTCACGATGGCTCGCGATCGGGCTCGCGGTCGCGAGCTCGGTCGCGAGTTTCTGCGTCAGATTGTTTTCTTGCTCTTCTTTCTCGGTAGGGCTCGGGTAGGCTCGTCCACTCTCGCCCCGAATGGCGAAGCATTGACTCTTCGGGTTCACCTCCGTATTACTCGGAAATTGGCCCGTCTTTTGTAGTGCATTCACTTGTACGGCAATTTGACCGATTTGAGCTTCCAACATTTTTATGTGCTTCCCCATAGCCGTCATAGTCGACTCCAAGTGATTTATCTTCTGCCCGGTGCTGCTGATGAACGAATTCTGATTCGTGGCCAATTGTTGGTTGCTTACAACCAACTGCTGCATCATATCTTCGAGACTTGGCTTCCTCGGCTCTTGAATCGAATTCTGACTATTGAAGCCTGCTGAAGGTTGTTGGAAATTCGAATGACTCCTCTGATTGATGTGGCTGACGTTTTCTGTCTCAATCTGACTTTTCAAAAGAGTGAACTTCTTCATGAGGTCGTCATATTTCGAATCACTCTCAACAGCAGCTGCTTTGAACGATGGCGTTCTTTCCGTTGGCCATTGATAGCTGTTGGCAGCCATCTCTTCTACAATTCGGCTTGCTTCGTCGACTGATCGGTTTAATAAGCAGCCTCCCGCCGATGCATCTACCATGCTCCTCGTCTGCCATGTCAGTCCACCGTAGAATTGTGTGATTTGCTGCTCCTTGGAGAACCCATGTTGTGGACATCGTCTTAATAGACCTCTGAATCTCTCCCATGCCTCGAATAATGATTCGTCGTGGTTTTGGCAAAAATGAGAGATTTCGGCGATGATCTTCAAGGCTTCGCCGTGAAAGTATTTTGATAGAAACTTCACAAAGTTTCCCCAAGTGTCGATGCCACTCGGTCCAAACTCTTGAACCAATCTTTCGCTGGTCACAAGAACGAGAAACCGAACATGCGCATCCGGATTGTGTCTTGTGGCACCCCATCTCATTTGATGGTGTCACAAATGTCGAGAAACGTCTCGAGATGCGCATTCGGGTCTTCCGTGACTCCTCCCCCAAACTGCTCTCCTTGGACCATACTGATCAGGGCCGGTTTGAGCTCAAAATTGTTTGCATCTACGTGCGGGCCCCAACCGCCTCCTTGGAACTGTTCGGTGGGATGTCGATACATGTGGTTCAGAGGTTTATCCTCTGGAGCAGGGACAATGATTCCCATGTTCGTCATCTGACGCTGCATCTCTGCAAAGTCAGCTAGCATGCGTGCTACTTGCTCGGGAGGAATGCCCCCGTTCTGCGGATTGGCCGCCATTTCAGCCCGTCTCTTCTCTCGTCCTCCTCTCCTTTGAGAGCTTTCGATCTCGGGATCTAATAATCTTTCAGGAGGTCCCTGAGATCTTGTACGCATAAACCACCTGTGAGAAGAGAGAAATTAGCACTAACAAAAATAAATAAAATAATATATATATATATAACTTGAATTAATAAATCCAAATCGTCAAATTATTCCTATGTGATCTTAACAATCCCCGGCAACGGCGCCAAAATTTGATCGCTCCTTTTCACATGCAAAGGGTGTAATGATAGGTGGCAAGTATCGTATCCACAGAGATTGTATCACGAAAACATAGAAGCTAGCTCAACGATTATTCATCATTATTCAAGCACAGATAAAGGGTGAGAGGTTTTAGGGCTTCGGAATTTAATCCAAAGCAAAGGTAACCAAGCGAGAATATAAATAAAGCGATAAAAACACGAAAGATAATTATGAAGGAAGACTAACCCTAGGGATGCACCAATCCTATCCACAACGATGTTTATCCCGCTTATTACTAACCGCTTTAATCCGATACAAGACGGAAGATCACATATATAACCAACAACTTCGATTCGACAATTGCGGCGATTGATTACTAATTCTCCCTATTACGATTCGTCTCTAGAGGAAAATAAGCAACCCAAATGGATCACTAAGAATATGCTTCCTACGAATGTCCTATCTCAGTTACGACTCAAGGCTCATTCGTATCATGCATTCGATAACGATTGACAATTAATACAGTTACGTCATTAACCGACAACTAGATATGCATCAAGATTGATTAGAAATCAACACATATAAATAAGCACAATCGAATCATGAATCAATGCCTGGAAGGTAAATAACGATAGCAGGAATCACAACATATAGGATCGGATCATGAAAACCTAGATTAGAATAGAAAACTAGCCAGACATAATAAACGGAATGAAATACGAATTAACCATAAAAACAGAAATTAGATATATAAAACCCGTAGGGAAACGTCGGATGAACAATGGTTGGTCTTGAATCCAATCCCAAGCGAATGAACGGAAAACAACGGAAAACGATCGGACAAAACGTTCCGATCGATAACGAAACGATAAACTAAACTAGAATAACGTAAAAACAATACTAGAATTAAATGGAAGCTAAAATAAAGATAAAACTGAGGAAAAACTGAAGAGAAATAGGTCTGGGGCGTGTTGTGTTCTTTGGAGGCGCGGATGGCTTGCCCTATTTATAGAAAAGGGTGGAAACCCTAATTTTTGCCTCCGTCGCGCCGCCTCGCGACCGGTCCTCGCGATCGCTAGGGCGATCGCTAGGTAATCTCGCGCGCTGACTTCTCGCTCGCGCTCGCCTTCTTGCGCTCGCTTTGAACCTCGCGACCAGGCTAGCGGTCGCTAGCCATTATGAACTGGTCGCGAGAAATCGTCCAGTGAGTTCTCGACGCTAGGCTTCGCTCGCGGGCACGAGGTCGCGGCCGCGGTTCTTCTGGGTGCTCGCTGGTTTGCCTCGCGACCAACCTAGCGACCGCTAGGCTGGTCGCTAGAAATAGGTCAGTTTGCTCGTTTTGCTCGTGCTTCGTTCCTTGCTTCGATTTTCAATACATAACCCTACAAAACACCAAAATAACACCCAAGAGCAATATCTTCTAGAAGTAGATAAAACATTAAGAATCGATACATAAACGCACATTAAACGAGCTAAACACATCTTCAAATATCAACTATAAACGTGTAAAATGCGCGTTTATCAACTGCTACGGTTCGGGCTGGCAATTTTCGACACGATACAAGAACACGACACGAACACACACGAAATTAACGGGTTAGTGTTCAGCCTTATTGTGTTCGTGTCCTTATTGTGTCGATATGATAAGGACACGATAATTTCGTGTCGTGTTCGTGTCGGATACGTGTCGTGTTCGTGTAACCTGATAATTTTCGTGTTGCATTCGTGTTCGTGTCGTTTTCGTATAATTCGATCATATTTATGTATATTTTAATATTAATTTAATTATATTTTATATATTTTTATTTTTTTAATTTTTTATTTAAGCTACTTGCTACCCCTTTTCTCGGTCACACTTTTGAAGTATTCTTACAAGTCATATCATGTAGGGTACAGTTTGCAAGCTATGTCTTGCTTACCGTAAAACTTCATCCACGTGAAACGACGATCATATCAAAATTAGCCATTGAGAAAAAGACGCAACATATTCTTCAAATATTTCAAATCATGTAATCAAAGTATCTTCTTAGGTATAACAACACCCCTATTCCGTCCAACAAAATATCCAATTCACAAGTAAAATATCCACTGCACGTCTCGATTTCTGTGCTATCCGCACATTCTTGCACGTATAGATATAAATCCACCATGTTATAAACCACTCATATATTCCACTGCTAAATATATCATGTATATGAAGACACACAGTCATAATCTGCACTTTTAGATGCAAATTTTATTCAAGATTGTTAAAATACTAAACATGTCCTAATTGAGAAGTTAAAAACCTTTTTCATATATAAGGTCGTTCTGCGATCGCCTGCTTTAAATTAGGAGGTACATAAGCTAAGTAAGGCGAAGAACCGTCAACTCGTCAACATCTTCCAAACCGTCTCCTCTACGGCCTTTTCCTTTGAGACGCAGCTTAGGTCTCCTTCATCAAGTAAAACCCAGTAAACTTCCCACTCCCGTTCTCCAATCACACACCTCCCGATTTCAGCCTAAAAAGGGCCACAAGGTTAGACCAACATCCAGAGGCGGAGCTATATTGGGGCCTGGGGGGCCCATGGATCCCCCAACTTTTTTAGAAAACTACTAGTATTATATATCCTTTTATAATTTCAAAATATGTTGTAGTGCAGCTGGTTAAGAACCATGCCTCTCTCTCCAAGAGGTCGCGGGTTCGACGTCTTTCTCTGATTCTTTTTGCTCAGTTTTCTTTTTTCTTCCTTTTCTTTTTCTTCCTTTTCTTTTGCTTCCTTTTCCTTTCTTTTCTTTTTTCTTCCTTTTCCTTTCTTTTTGTTTCTCTATTTTGTGTCCTTCATTTCTTTTTTCTTTTTTGTTTTCTTTTATTCTCTATTTTGTACTCTTTATTTTCTTTTTATTTCTCTACTTTGTAGTCTTTTCTCTTCTTCTATAATTTGTTTTACATTGATAAGATAAAGATATATACAAATAATAAAGTTTTATATGTAATTTAATGATCAATCAATTTTTAAAAAGATTATGATAAACTTATTATAATAGTCACTAGTAATATCTATTTAAATTTATTCTAATAAGTTTTATATGTGAATTAATTTTAGATTCAATTGTTGATTTGTAATGGGTACAAGAAAATCAAGATTTGAGTTTTATAATATAATACCATTTATAATATTAACACTTATAATTTTCTTATTATTTTAATTTTTATAGCTATTATTGATTGATTGTTTAGTTATTTGTAAGTAAATCTTATTATTTTATTTTTGTAAGATATTAAAATATAATGAAGAAGAAATATATTTAGTATAAACAATTACCCCAATTCAAATAATATTACACTATTATTTAAATTATTATTCCTTCTGTCCCATTTAAAATGTCTCACTTTCCTTTTTGGGTTGTCCCATTACAAATGTCTCATTCCATTTTAGGAAGTAATTATTTCTTCAAAAAGTATGAGTCCTACTCATTTTTTATCAATTTAACTACTTTATACATATCTCCTAAATACTCGTGCCCAAAAGAAAGGAGACACTCTAAATGGGACGGAAAGAGTATTATTTTTAAATTTTGATTTTAAAATTATAATTAATTGGGCCTCCAAGAAAAAATTTCGTCAAAATCACGCCAACATCAAACGGGATTCTCATAAGCGTGAAAGTTATAAATGTTGTATGCTATCTTCACATGCTATATATGAAACAACCAATTTTATCAATGTTTGACCAAGTTAGGCATACATAACCAAGTAATGATGTACGAAATATCACGTGACATGCAGATTCTCGACTTCATGAGAATGCACATGCTAAGCAGACAAAACAAAGAGGCAAACACAGGAGCATCCGCCATAATTAAATCCTAAGGCCACTTTTTGTAGGTTAGTTAGGTTTCGTCTAGTTAAAATGTACTGTTCCAATGGGTTTCGTAACCCACCACTTAGTTAGGTTACAAATCCTAAAGAAATAGTGCAAAACAGAGCTACCAAACAGACGAATCCACCAAGCCCGTCATTAAAACACGGGCCGACAAGATACGAAACAGAGCTACCAAACAGACGCAGGATACGAAACAGAGCTACCAAACAGACACATAACTTTGTTATCCTGACGAAACAAGGCTACCAAACGGGGCCTAATTGTCATAATAAACCTAGTTAGGGATTAAAAAATCCTGAATGAGATTGATGAACCCTAATAAGAGTGGATGCACCGTACATCCCGATCCTCATGTACACAAGTTTTTTTTTCCAAAATAAAAGATATATATATATATATATATATGAGAGAGAGAGAAATTGAGAATCATTTTTAAAGTGTGAACGTAAGAACTAAAACATGACGAATCCAGTGTAAGAGTTGATGAATTCGCAGAGAAAGTTATTGAATCCAAAAAAATAAAATTTTTACCCCTCATGGGATTCGAACCTAAGTGAAAATTCTTTCAGTAACTTTCCCAACATATTCATTAACTTTCACAGCGAATTCATTTGGCTCTCACACGTTCACACTTTAAAATGGTTCTTATTAAACCTTTCTCTCTATATATATATATATATGAAAAGATTATCGTGTGGACACTCCTTATAGTATAAGTGATAAGCCTCATTTTTACCTATTTTATAGGGTTATATTTATCTTGTTTCTTATTGATAAGTGATCTTTTGAGCTATCTTTTGATATATTTATTTTATCTTTGAAGATATTATGCCGTGTGTATTTCATGCCATTTTAGCACATGCTTTGATATTAAAAAGGTGGATCACAATAAAAGAGGAATTTACTAAGGCATTCAGAATTCTCGCGAGAAAGTCACGCCTCATGAGGCGTGAAGAGACCTCGCAATGAAGACCGCGAGGAGAACACGCGAAGAAGAAGCATAGTTTCTCGCGACCCGCTATCGCGACCATGGGTCGCGAGATAATCTCGCGAGGAGGCACGGACGCGGCAAAAGACATTTCTTCGCAATTAGAGTTTATTAATTATTCAAAATTAGGATTTATTAATTCTAAAATTAGGGTTTATTAATTCAAAATAGGGTGTATTAATTCAAAATTATGGTTTATTAATTCAAAATTAGGGTTTATTATTTGCAATTAGAGTTTATTAATTATTAATTCAAAATTATTATTTATTAATTTACAATTAAAGTTTATTAAATTAATTAATTTTAATTAGAATTAATTTAAACTAATTAGTTAATTAATTAGGATTAATTAATTAATTAATTAGTGATCTCACTGTGCGCGTACAGGAGACCACCTCTATATCAGTGACGAAAGCAACAACTTTCTTTCTTGTCCAAGAATATCCACTTCCTAAAAAAAAACGAATTTTTTCCCCACTTCCTATCCGCAATGCTTAAGTTTTAGCTGCCACTTTTCAAGGCTGACAAAACAAACCCAAAATTTATATATAAAATTAAAATCAAACAAAGTGATAGGAAGTAAGAAAGAAAAATAAACTCATAAATAATAATAAAATATTATTTGATTTCAGTTATGAAGGATTATTTCAGGATTTTTCCAGGTTTTTCAGTTTTATTCGATTTCAATTCTAAAATTTGAAATAATTCAATTATTTTTTTTTTAGATGATTCAGTTTGTTCAGATTTTTTTTATTCAAAAGTTACAAATTCAATTCGATTCAAATTCGGCAAAAATCCAAACCAGAATACTATGTTCACCCTTTACAAAATAAACTAAAATAACCCTCTCAAATCTCATATCGGCGCAGCTTGTGATCTTTCCAAAGTCACTGGATTGTTTAGTAATATGGAAAACAGCAAGTGCAATTTTTTCATGGAAAATGGTACTATAATTTAGATAAATGACTAGTGATAGCACAACGAACAGAATCGTAGTTCCAAGAAGAAAATGACACTTACCTGTCGCAACAAATTCTCAACTCTCTCCAAAACAATTAAATCCTCCAACATTTACAAGGATATCTATCCGAAAAGAAAATTCGTGCACATGAAACCTGGGTTAGCTTCAAAATAAATAAAATTTACCGAAAAAACTAGTAATAACGAAACATAATCCTATAAATTAGGAAAAGATAGATAACCAATTTGGCTAGACGAGCTTGGCAGAATATAGGCGAAATGAGTCCTCACTCAAACACCCAACTAGCCCAGAACTTAATACACGGCTATACTTGACATCATAAATCAGGCAATTTTGAGGTTTCAGACGCTCCAAGACCATTAGAGACGGTAACTCTTGAAGTATGACTTCAGACATCAGTTCATCCCCAGAAACAAAAACAGGATTCTGGTAAACCCCATCGATGATTGCAGATCTAATCGGCACTCTGATATTACTCACATTAGCACAGGTTGCTCCCACCTTTTGGTATGTTGCACCCGTTTTTGTGTAAAAGACATGATTTCCCATTGTTGTTTGCCCCCCCGCTGCAGTAAGCATTGGTTGCGAAACTCCCATGTTGCAAGCTGACTCAATTTTAGGACGATATGAAGCCGTGATATAGTCACTGGAGTTGGAACACGCAAGAGATATACAAACTCCTTGCTTATCTGATTCGGGAATTAGATAGTGCCTAAAATGAAACGAAAGATAAGAGGTGAGTGAATATAAACAAGCACTTGCAGTTTATGCGGGAAAAAAATTTGAAAGATTACTTGAAATTGCCAAAATATAAAAATTGTACTGTAATTTGCAAAATCGAAAAAAATAAAAATTCTAAGGCAATAACCCTTAATTACACATAGTTTACATGTGAAAGGAAACAAGAAAATCTTTCACTAAATACTAACGTGTACTCAGCAGACCTCTATAGAATCCTAGGATATTATAATATATAAAATTTAACATCGAGTAATCAGAGGTATAAATCTACACCACCCATCTGGTAAATCTGCAAAATAATGTCTAACAAAAAGAAAAAGCTCATAAAGCATACCCTTCTTCACTTCCACCAAAGTTCAATTGGCATAAGCCAAGTGCGGATGCAGTTAGGATACTTCTGACACCAGCACTGCAAGATGAATTGGATTGAAGAGAATGTAACGAATGAACTAGCTTGTCTTTCAGTCCAGTCAAGGATTCTACATGTCTCGCAGTCTGACGCATGTCAAACTGTAAAACTGTGCCATTCTGCATCAATTATAATTGCATATTAGACCGCAAACTTATTTACAGTAATAACAAATCAAGACAGATGTAGAAAGTCAGTACCTGCAAGCCTGCATATAAATAATGTGAGTCACAAATATCCCAAGAACATGACCAGGCAGCAGCCTGAAAATCCAAAATCAGATCAAACTTCAATCTGCAAACTAAACAAATACAGAAAAAGTATTATAGAAATTTTAAACAAATAATAAAAATACTGTTATCATATCCCAAAGATTCTACTATAGAAGTTCGACTGTCAAAGTAAGAAACAAACATCATATTCATTGATTCCCTATTGCCTATTCATTAAATCCAAGGCCCAATCTATGGAATACCAAAGGGTATGATTTGCTCGAACTAATGCCAGAGCCCACACTAAGGGAGTTCTTCAGGGGGAGCATCGATAATGCAGATCCTGAGGCTTCAATCAACATAGTGCACCCAATAGCAAGATTCCCCAGCAAGGCCAGGCCACCTTACATGATTTAAAATTCTACTCATTTCACCCTCATTGGGTAATACTGATTTGATATTATTGTCTTACTTGGTCATAGAAAGCTATTTTTAACCCAAGAAATAAATAAATAAAAACATGTTAAACATTCAACACTTTTAAACCAAGAAACTAATCAAGAACTGAAAACAGACATCCAAGACACGTCATGTCTTAAATCTGAAGCGCAAGATAAGTGAGTTACGGTAGATTATAAGTAATAACAGTGTTGTTGCTTTGAGTGCTGAAACATCCATATGAAAAACAAAAAGAAACATAATCAGTGATGACAACTTCTAAGAATTGCTAAATATGATCAAAGAGAGGAAAATGACTCTACCTAAGAACTGATAGTTTCTTTCCTAGGGATGCTAACAGCACAAGTCCACCATGAGGGGAAACCTGTAGATCCTTAACAGCTTTGGTGTTCTCAGCAAGATGAATGTCCTCCCTTTCGTGGTCAGAAAACAAGCTCACCTATTAACACCCAAACCTAAATTACACGGATATACCTACCAGGCGTAAGAAACTGATAGATCCAGTCAATGTGAAGCATCATAAACTACCTATAAGTGTAGTGTGTTTAGATAAGAAAGCATCATAATCAATAGACAACAATTAAGAAGACATATTCATTATCCATAAGACCATGGAAGGACTTTACTTTGGTCAGCACATGGCCTCCCCCCATTCCTGAAAGCCTTCGAGCAAATACTAAAATTTTATTGGAAGAATCTACATCAAAGAGGCGGGCACCTTGTATCTGAAAGTCCATCTGAAAGTAATAACAGACATTCATTACAAAATTAATAAATGCATTTAGTACTGCTAAGCTGAAAAGATAAAGTTAAATCTTTACAACCCCATAGAAGAGTAGTTAATAAAGAGGATAATAAAAAGACTTGAATGCAACAAACGCAAGTACTCAATTACTCATGATAGATATTACAAAGTCCAACCTTAAAAAGAGCAAAACTATGCATCAAACAAAAGCTGGATAGCATATCAGATTTCAAGTTATCCAAAATAGTCGGCTTTGCAAGGTCGATAACATATTCAAGATTCAGTTTCTTGATGCTCTTGGTGTCTAATCTATTGAGAAACTGAAGATGACATATGCTTTCATTTGACCCACTTAAAGAGAAAACACCAACAAATTTGAGGACTATATCACAAATTTGAATTTAGATCATTAAACAGAGGAAACTGAAGATTATCCAATGTTTAATGTAACGACATTGTTATAGCATGCATAAAAAGTTACATTGGCATTGCAATTCAGGAAATATGATTCAAACAACTGAAGTTCAACATGACTCTGAAATGTCATTTGTCAATTTGTATTTCTTAAATATGTGACTAAATTTGGCTAGAAGTGGAGATACATGATATGTGATGTCTGGTTTCAAATTTCAAGAGCAATTCCTTTTTTTACAAGTAAATGTCAAAAACATGTCTTTGTCTCCGTGTGTGTGTGTGAGAGAGTGCATGTTTCACTATTTGAAATTGTTTCTGAAAAGACAGAACTAGTTTCAACTTAGTTTCATAAGCTACAATATCTAGCAAAAGACTTGCACTCTTTTTTGAAAAACTCGGATATTTTTCCCATTAAGAATTCTTTGTAAAAACTACAAAAAAAGGAAAAAGATTAAATAATAATAATAATAATAATAACATTCTCGGTTTGAGATGTGGAAAAATATAAACTGACAATGCCAGAACTACTTATCCAAAATAATTTCATTGACCAGGTCCACAAGCAAAGAAATCATTTTCCATCAAAATCATTCCTAAAATGGACATTATAGAACCACAAAGTACGTAAATGTTTTCTTTTAATCTTATTTTACAAGCTAAAAAATCTTACTGTTGATCTTGGAAAAGAAAATCTATATATTTGTCTATAATTAACTTCTGCAGTGGACTTGGATATAACAGTGATATGCCTTTGGATCATATACATAATTCGCTCATAACATGTAACCATGGATGTGAAACTGATTACTTGAAACATAGAAGACACTAAATTTCATTGCATTTTAGAGTATAAGTTAGACATGTTCTCCCCCATCAAAATTAGATTAAATTGCAAATAGAAGTCCATCAAGAACTCAAACCTGCATTTGAAATTTATGAGATCCTCCACTGTGGAAACTAGGGCTAGGATCAACTCCTGCATGTCAACAACAGAAAGATGATCTATGAAGGAACAGGAACCTAAAACAGATAATAAATCACATTTACTACCAAACTATATGATGAAAAATTACCCTTGTCAAACCTCCTGGATAATTGAATTTGATGCAGATGACCCTGATGCCCTCGTTCCATATCTTCCAAAAGATCCTCTAAGTCAAAAGTCCTCTAGAAGACCAGAATTTCACAAGTACAAAATGACTAACAAAATGTCAGTAATACTTGGACAGAACAAAGTGATAACAAAAGCTAATGAAGAAAAAAGGTCTCATATCAAGCAATCCAGGTAAATATTTGTTTCAGCATCCCATAACTGAACCTAGTGTATGGAAACAGCAAATTTACCACAAAATAGTGCTAATAACATTTGCATCTACACACCTCTTCGAGATATTGCACTTGCTTGCACAAATCAGCTTCTTTCTTCTTCCATTCTGCTTCCTTCTTAACCCAGTCTTCACTCTACAAAGTTGAGGACAAGCAAGGAGAAGTATATATGGTTCATATTAGGATAAAATGCCAATTTTCTAAAAATCAATTCCATGTAGACTTTGAAGTCCTCTTACATAACAATGAGTGTGCACAATATGGAATATATATATTCCATTTACAGAGATATGTTCTAATACTCAGTTTTACTGCTAAGCAAGAATTAAGATCAAATACAAGGGACTTGGGAGGCATCAGTTAGGTTAATGCATCATTCACAAATACTCAAATTCTAAAGCCATTTCCCAAAGTTGATTTATAGTTGAAAGAATTTTCTGTTCAACTATATCTGACAAAATTTAAATGAGTTCAACATAAACTATGAAACAGACAAAATATTGCCCAATGTCACAGAAAAAAAAAAGAAATATCCTTTAACTGGTCACCGTTAGTGCAGAATAACATAAGTAATATATTAGTAGATTAAGAAACTTGTAGCAACAAAAAATAAGCAGGAATCCAAGGTCTGCTGCTTTTTATGAGCCATTTTGACATAAAAATACAATTTTAAGTTGACACAAACGCAAGTGCCAAGTAGTGTGCTAAGTTATCTATGGAGATTGTTTGTAAATAAAAACCGGCCATAGGCCCAGTAGCACATTAAAGAAATTTTAAATAAATATAAAATTTCTTTAATTTCCTGCATCTTTTCTCACCTTTTTCTCAAGGGATGCACATTTAGCTTCAAATGATTGTACTCTCTGAAGAAATAGAATAAAAGACAAGTCACAACCCAAATCAGCCAACCCTAAATCCAACATTTAAAAAATTCTCTAAATGACACCTTTTGAAGATCTCCATCAATAGCAACAAGCCGAGTTGCGTAAAGCAGTCTAATGTCTTTTATCCGACATTTCTTTTTACATTGTGGACACTGCAACAAGAAATCCGAAAAAACATAAGCAGCAAATAACTTACAAACATGAATATTCTGAACTATGGAAACGAAAACTGAAAGCACCTTGTGCGAGCCTTGACGACCCAACCATTTCTTGATGCACGATAATCCATATATGTGCCCGCATGGCAAACAACTACATACGCTCAACAAGATAAACAGAAACGTAAACTAGATTATACATATATGAAAATAAATAAATAAAAATAAAAATCGTTAGGATTTATGATGAGATTAACAAAAACAAGGAGAAATTACCAGACATGGTGGTTTCCACCAGAGGTCCAAGCCTCAAGGCAAATGGGGCAAAAGAGTCCATCAATTTCACCCTTATTGAACTCTCCCAGTAATCCATCATCACCACCCTTTAACGACGCCGCTTTATCGCCACTAACTCCCTTCCTCGGACTGCTGCATTTACGTTCAGCCTCCACTTCATCATCGCCGCCATCTTCAGAGGCGGAATCGTCAACAACCACAACCTCTCGCGGCGACGATGGAGCAGTGGCGGGAAGGACCTCATCCCCGTGATTGTCGTTCATCAAGTGACCCGACGTCGTTCTGGGAAGCCCATCCGCGTCATCTCCGTCCCGTTCCTCCTCCTCGTCCTCTTCTTCTCCGTGGTCGTCGTTGCGATCGGATATAGGCGGTTCGATTACTTGCCCTGTTACTAACTCCAAATAATCCATGTAATCAGGATCCCACATACTTATTAGCTTCAGAAAATTTGGGCAGACCTAAGGTGATTTGGGTTAGGGTTTCGAGAATTCGGATATCTTAATCGAAAACCCAGGGCGGGGGAATTAAGCGGGAAATTTTTTAATTTTATTATATACAGAGTAAAAATTGCTGAATTTGCCCTTAACTTTTGGTAGTATAATTAGACGACCTTTCTCTTTTTCTTGTTAGGTCTTCTTTACTTGGAATTGCTTGCAAAAATCATACTATTAATTAATTTTCTACATATTTTTATTAGATGATATAAGTTCGTATATTTTATGATCATGTCATTCTTCGAATACTCAATTTATTCATATATTGTATATTAAATATTTGCAAAAATTTTAGTATTTTATTTATTTGTAAAATTAAAGCTCTCGAAAAATCAGTTGTTAATCGTACATATGTTTGGTTACATATAGGACTGTAAACAAACCAAATCGTTTGTGAGCTACTCGGGTTCATTTCGAAAAAAGCTCGTTCGAAATTTGATCGTTTTGTAAACGAGCCGAACTCGAGCCTCGAATCGAGCTCGATAAGTTTATCGAGCCGAACTCGAGCTTAGAGAAGTTTGGTTCGTAGGCTCGCGAACATGTTTGGTTCGAACTCAAACGAGCCAGTTCGCGAACCCTGATTCGAACATGTTCGCGAACTCTTATTCGAATATGTTCACGAACCTTGATTCGAACATGTTCGCGAACCTTAATTCGAATATGTTCACGAACATGTTCGCGAACATATAAAATAATAGATTATTTATACATATTTAAATAATTAAAATAAATAATAAATTATAAAATATATGTTAATTATAATTATTTAGCAACAAATAAGCATATATATGAAGTATTGATAATAAATTATTTATATATTTAAATAATTAAAATAAATAATAAATTATAAAATATATATTTTAGTATAAATTTTCATCTAACTTATATAACTAATTAACTAATTATCCTATTTATACTAGTGTAATATTTTTGAAAAGTAAATGTAATTGAATGATATTGAATAGTATATGTTTATTTAGTATATATATATATATATATATATATATATATATATATATATATGGTGTGTTTTTAAACTACACATTAAACCACATAAAGAAAGTAGAAAAATATATACCATATAGAGTTCACACGAACTCTTATGATGAAGAAAGCAGGACGGAGCCTTCGCTTTAGAACAATATGTTCGTGAATTGAAGGATTTATTTTATTTTTTCTTTTTAGAATGGGATATACTTTTGTAGCTCTAATGATTGGTATAGAATTTATGATTGGTAAAAGAGTAAGAAGGCTGAAAACTTAACAACACATGTTTTGTTTTTTAAAGCTCAAAGGTTTATTGCTTCTCGGATTTCTCGGGGGATGATCTTTACAATAGAAGGATTGCCTATTTATTGGCAAATATAACAAATGGTGCTTACTACTATTGGTGTTTACTACTATCCACCAAGACGTAACATCTATCTACCTAATGCTTTCAATAATGGTGTTTACTACTATTCACACCTATTCACCACACCTATCCACCAAGATGTAACATCTACTTACATAATGCTACAAATGCTTTTATTAATGCTTTACACGTTATATCCTATAGGTGTAAAAGAAAAACAGGAAAAAGCATAAAACTACAAAAGAAGAACAGTTACAATTTAATAATTTTTGTCCATCCGTCTAATCTTGAAATGTCATGAGTTTACGGAATTGTGTCATGACTTTGAGAATCTTCAATGTCTTCTTCTTCTTTATCTCGTATTGATGATAGCAATTTCTTCATCGCAAGACTATCACCTTCTCATTGAAAGGAAGGAACATATTTCAATTTAGTGTAACCCATATTTGTAAATAATGTCCTTCAGCTGCAAGTTTATACTTCATCCATAATTCAAGTTTAGGGATGTTTTCAGACTTCTGAAATATATTAATTTGTTCTTCAGAATACTGAAATGTAAAATGATTTGGTTCCCTCTTTTTACATCTAGTCTGAAGATATCGTCCAGAATATTCAATGTCTGTCAAATAAATTCTTTTTCTAGCTGAGCGATAACTGTGAGATGTAGCTTTTGGAAGAGAATCTAGAATTTTGCAGTAGACCTTTGATTTGGAAGATAAGGATGAAATATTGCCATCTGTCAATAGAAATTTTTCTCCCAATTTGTTCATCGGTCTTGTTTTTCGTATAATCAATTCCATGAAATCAATCATACCATTGTGGTAAAAATTGATTGTCATTTCATCTGGCATGTCAGTCTTGTTTAAATCAATCTATAGAAGCAGAAGGCCAGGAATTCTGATCTGTTCATTAGTTAATATCCATTCTTTCTGTATAAATTTATAAACATCATGCCTTTGTATGATTTTTACGCCCTTGAATTTTCATTCATTGAAATAAATTTCAACAATTTTCTTTTGTAGATCAACAAGGTTTTGAGGAAATCCTTGTAAAATTTTTGTAGAAATAATTTCCTCAAGGTCAGGAACAATTTCCAGGACTGGTTCTATTGTTTCTCTCCAAGGAATATCAAGAATTCTAGTTTTAAAATTTTCAAAACTTCTTGGATGTGGAACATACTGGGTTTTTGTTTTCAAAAAATCAATTTTTTGATTTAACTTTGTAATGGTTGATTCCATGACTGAGATCGTCTGATCTTTGAAATTACGATCATTTTGTAAACTTTTCAATTGATTGTTTAGATCAGAAATTCTTTTTTCAAAATCCACAAGTTGTGATTCGTAATTTTTTTAACAAAGAAGACTGATGTTGAATCACACTACTTGGGTATTCTTGTGCAATCTGAGCAAAACTTTTGACTTCCTCTGGTTCAATAAAAAATTCTTGTATACCAAAGGCTTCTCTAGCATTTGACAATGCTTCTGAAAAACTGTAGTAACCTTTCCAAAGAGGTTTAGGATAATTAATATATTTTCGAACAGTATTAACGTTATGAAAAACTCCAATTTTTGTTCCTCTGAAAATAACATAATGTGTAAACTTCTTTTGGGGTTGCTCTGATTTTTGATTTTGGTCAGAAAAATAAAATGTCATAGCATTTAAAACTTGAACTTTGAAAGCTGTAGCTTTTGGCAATGTTTGAATATGCCATAGATTATCAAGGATAACTTGTTGTCTCTGTGTAACCTTTGTAATTGCTCTGAACTGCGTAGCAGGATTTGACCATTTTTGTAAAGTTACTGTTCCAAATTGAATTTCATCTTTGTAATATTTGGATTCTCTTAGTCTTGAGAACTGTGTAACACTTTTAGTTTCCTCGTCTGAAGAGATATCCATTGGATAATGTCTCTCAGAACCTGAACTGTATAATTTTTCTTCCCTTCTAGTCTTAGAGACTTCGGGCTGTGTAACTTTCTCTTTTCCTTTTGAAGGCTTTATAATTTTTCTATCAATTTCCTGCATAAAAAAGACGATTTATCTTTCTAGATAAGAGGTCAGCAATATTATTATCTTTATCTTTTATATGTTCAAATTTTACTCTATAATTATTTTCTTGAATTATTTGTTGTAAATTTATCCATGTTGTCTTATTAACTTTTTTACTATTAGCATTATTAATAAATTTTACAATTGCTTCACAATCTGTTCTAACAGTGAATTCATTTTTTAACCATATTTTAAATTTTTCTAAAGAATTTATTAATGCTTGTATTTCATAATCTAAAGATGTCAAATTTAAACCTGTTTTATTAAAGTTTCCACTAGCATAAGCAACTATTATTTCTTCATTTTTGATTTGAATTTATGGGGTTTACAAATTAATCTTGCTCCACATCCTTCTTTACATCCATCACATTGAATAATTATATAACTACCACTTGTAGGTAATTCTAAAGGTTTAATATTTTTATTTCATTTTAATTTTTGAATAAGTTTTCATCTTCTATATTAAAATGTCGTTGACCATTTTAGTAGTTTTACTATATAATGGACCCACTAATTTACTAAGATTTGGAATAAACTTTATAGCATAATTTACTAATCCTAAAAATGATTGTATTTGTTTTAAATTTGTTAATTTATTTGGAAATTCTAAAATTTTAATAGCAATATGAGGTTGTAATTCTATTTTTCCATTTCCAATTTCTAATCCTAAAAATGAAAATTTTCTTTTAAATAATTCCATTTTCCTTTTACTAATTACTATACCATTCTTTTCAATTTCCTTAAATATAATGTTTAAATGTTCTTCATGTTCTTTTAAATTATTGCTTGCTACAAGAATATCATCAATATATACTAGACAAAATTTATTTTTAAAAATATATTATCCATAAATCTTTGAAAGATAGCAGACGCATTTTTTAACCCAAAACTTAATACATTCCATTCAAATTATCCTTCTGGACAAGTAAAAGCAGTCCATGGTTTAAATCATTCTTCTAATTTTAACTAATTATATCCACTTTTTAAATCAAATTTACTAAATATCTTTTTATTTTGTATAAGTGCTATTAAAGTTTCTTTATTTGGTATGTTATAACCATCATCTTCACAATTATCATTTAATCTTTTATAATTGTATACTATCATTGGTTTTCCTCTTTTTATTTCTGAATGATTTCTTACTATAAAAGCTGTAGATCTATGAGGACTTTCTGAATGTCTAATTAATCCCTGTTTTATCATTTCATTAACCTGTTTTCTAAATTCTTCTACATCTTATGCACTATACTCTCCATTTTTTGTTATAATTGTAATTTCAGGTAACTTTATTTTTATTTTACAAACATAATTTACTTTTGCTTTTGTAATATCATCTCCTATTAATCATAGTTTTTCTAATCTTAATATTATAGGATATTTTTTACTTTTTGTCATATCAGGCCATTTTTTATAATTCTTGTGAAATAAATTGTGAGAATAATTTTATAGCTTCATTTTCAATGAAATTATTTTGTTTGTTTTGTACTTGTTTTAAAAAATCTAATTCTCCTAGTCCACCACGCTTTCGGGCAAACTCTGATGTATGTGTATATCTATGTGTTGGAAAACTATAAACTTGTTTACTTAGTGTAATAAAAAATTTAGCAATTGTTAAATTACCATTTAAACTAGTAATAAAATTTAATCCTAATAAGAAATCTTTAGAATTAGTTTCTTTTGGGTTTATTATTACCTGATGTAAATCATATTTTAAACTATAATTACCAGCAAAATTTAAAAATTGTATTCCAGTTGATTCTAAACAATGTGTAATTTTCATAATTCTATTTTCAACTGTTCTTGTTTCCATTTTATAATTTAATAATTTATGAAACTTATGATCTATTAAACTATATCCTATTAAATTTTTAGTACTTCCAATATCTAATATAGCATTTAAATCAACATGATTTTCATTATCTATCCATAATCTATATTGAATATTTATTAGAGTTGTTGTAGCTGGATTTTTTGTATTATTACTATTATTTATTAATATTTTTTCTTCTTCCTCTATTTGTTCTGCCATTTGATTTAGTTCAATATTTTCAAATTTTTTATAATCATTTAATGTATATTCTATAACTTCTATTCTTTTTTGGAGTTCATTGTATTTATTTTTAAATTTTAAATATTTATGATTATATAGTTCTAACATTACTTCATGTTTTTCCAATTTTTCTTTATAAATATCAGTATTTTTGTTTTCTTCAATTTTAGCCTTTCCTTTTAATTTAGTTTTTATTCCAAATAATTTTTCTAAACATAAGAAGCATATTTCTTCAAAACATTTATTACATTGATATCTTCTTGTTATTTCAGGATATAATTTACAATTAATACATGGAATATGGTTATTTCCTTTTTCTTTAATCCAATAATGTAAATAATTATTTAGTGTATTCATATATGTATATGTTACTACTGTGGGATCTATTTCTTTTATTTTCATATTCGTATAAATACTATAGATTGATTAGTTATCGAGTCTTCCGAGTTTATAACTTCTATATTATATTCTCCTATTTCTTCTATTAAATTTTTCTTTCATAATTTTATTTTTATTAGGACATTTATTAGCTAAGTGTTTTCTGAATCACATATAAAACATCTACACTTTCTTTTGTAAGGTTTCTTAACATATCTATTTCTATCTTTATTCTTATTATGTTTATAAGTAGTACTTTTCCTAATACCTTTTTATATGGTTTTGTAATATCCATAAGCTTGAGGTGTATAAATAGCTTTTACAAAATGCTCATGCTTGTCTTTTATTTGTTCTTTTATTACCGCATCTTTACATCTATCTTCTAAATATTTAAATGTAAAAGTTATTCTTGTTCCTATTCCTAAATTAGGAGTAGTCACTTCCCGAGCTTCATGTATTTGTTTTCCTAAATCTCACGGAAGTTTTATAAAATATTTATTACATAATTCATCGTCCATTGCTCTACCGGTTTGTGATAATAATCTAACAAAGTCATTTGTAAATTCTCTTATATATTTAAAATCAAATACTTAATTGTTCTAAATTTCTTATTCTTGTATCTTGCAAAATGTATTATCTTTTCTTTGGATCAACACCTATTATTAATAGTCTTATTGCACTTGTAAAGTTATAAGGATTATCTCCTAATGCTTTTAATTGATTTATTTCATCGGAGCTTGAGATTTTTACTTTGCCATAATCCTAAAGTCATTGGACCTAATGTTGTTTCTAAATAAGAAAATATATCCATATCTCCTTTTTCTTTTCCCAATTTCTTACTACCGTTTGTTCCCAAACTAAAACTTCATCTCCCATAATTGCGGGCTTTGTTCTTCTATATATAACATATTTCCACTATATAATTTTTCTATTAGACTCTTTTCCTTTCCAATTATTGAGATTCTCCTTCATATTGGGCTTGGTGGTATCCAATTTGTATACCTTGTCTGTTGTACTACCCTCTCCTTGTTGTATAAATTCGGTTTAGGTCTTTTATTAGTAGGAGTCATAGAAACGTCCATAAAATTAGTTTCTCTATTATTATTTTATAGAAATCATGATCATAATTTTTCCTTGTTCAATTTACGAAACTAATGGTAGGTTAAAATATTTTTCTAATTCTTTAAAAGCTTGATTAGAATCCAT
This sequence comes from Salvia rosmarinus, assembly GCA_036937905.1. Taxonomy (NCBI): domain Eukaryota; kingdom Viridiplantae; phylum Streptophyta; class Magnoliopsida; order Lamiales; family Lamiaceae; genus Salvia; species Salvia rosmarinus. The sequence continues at coordinate 53,243,375 of CM072818.1, read as the reverse complement.
TCCTAATTCTGTAATACATTCTATTAACATATAATCAACTTGATCTTGCCAAGTTATTTCAGTAAATTGTTTATTAATTATTTCATCTATAGTTGTTTTTGTTTCTTCAAACTTAAACCCTGTTTCAAATTCTATATTACATTCTAAATTGTTGTCATAGTCTTCGTTATTAAATTGACAATATCCTATAATTTCATTTGATTAATTCTAATATGTCTATTTCTTGAATCAGTATCATAAATTGGTTATGTATCATAATATTCATTCATTAAGCTATAATTTACTTCCATATCATCATCATCTTCACTTTCCTCATTTTATTATTTCTTTTATAAAATTTGTAAATCTTAAATTGGCTTGTCCATTATTATCATAAATAATATTTTTTGTGGAACTAAAACTTCATTAGATTTCTTTTAAATCTTCTAAATTCCATTCTAATCCGCTAATTCGGTAGGATCAATTTTTTGTGGTTCTATCATTTTAATTCCTTTGAAGCAATAACTTTTATCATTTTTTCAATATTAACTTTATATTTCATACTTGAAGATGTACTCATTTTCCTAATACTCCAATACTTATTACTAAATTATTTCCTTCATAATTTGTATATCCTTTAGTTTGTATTGCAATTTTATTTTACTTATATCTCTAGTATCCTTTAAAATATTAGAGCACGATAAAATAATCTTTGAATTTTTGTTTAAATCTACTTCCATTCCTGATATAATAGCTCTTTTAACATCTTGTTGTCATGATTGATATGTAATTAACACTAAAGCTTTTGTTCCTACTTCTTGTCTTCCAAATGCTTTTATCCCTATTATTATTAATCCTATATGTGAAAATAGTTTATTACTTTTAATTAATTTCTTTATAGTTTCTGATGATAGTAAATCTATAAATTCTGTTGTACCATCAATCACTCTAGTACTTACTTCTCTACTTCCTCTAATAAAACTTGTATTTATATTTATTATTCCTGCTTGATATAAAACCATTGGTTGTAAAATTTCAAAACTCTGATTATTGTAAATTTCTAAATTTCTATCAACATCTATTTCTTCTTCTAATTGTATAGTCTGTTGAGAACTATTGCTTCTAGATCCTCTTCTAGAACTTAAAATCCTATGTAAAAATGTATCTGAAGTAATAATTTCATTTATATTACTTGTAGAATTTCTTCCTTGCTGTATAGTTTATGAATGTCCAGAAAATGATCTAAAATTACTCATTTTTTAGGTTTCCAATAATTATATATTGTAGGGGTTATTTTTCTAGGTCTTTCTTGTGAACCTAAGCTTAAATTATTTATGGCTTGTGTAATGTTATCTATATCTTGATCTATTGGTTTATTATTTATTTTTGTTTCTAATTTATTAAAAATTTCACTGATTTGTAATTCAATTTCTCCTAATAGTTTTTAGTTTCTAATTGACTTTCTTTGGTTTTAAATTTTCTATTAAGTAACTTAGCGATTATGTTAGCTAAAGAGGAAATAAATCAATCAAATGGGCAGATTGAGGAAGATTGGTATCTTCCGAAATAGGATATTACAATTGATATCATACCTTGTATAGCTCTAGGTTTGTTATATATCTAGACCTAATGTATTGAGGGATATACGAGAATGAATAATCTGATATTACTATTCTACAATAACCTTTGAACAACATGGTATCGAGCGGGTTTGGGCTCGAGAAAAAATCATCACGACCACTATACCAATCTCGGCGAGGCGAAATCTTAACCTCTTCCTCTTCATCAAACCTACAACCGAGAATGTCGAATTCGAGGAACAAAAGCCGGTGAAGAATCTCATAAATTAAAGACAAGCAAGAATGTCGATGTGGCATTCAAGCTCAATGGAAAAATTATCCATTGTGGGTGAGACTTATGAAGATAGCAATTGGAAGCGGAGGCGGTCTCACACATCGAGGCGAACCCTTAAGCGAGGGATAAGGGATACCAAGAGTGGGAAGAAGCAGATCGATAGTCTTCTCGTGGATATCGACAACATCGAGAGCGATATCATCGCCGACTTCGCACACCATCAATCGGCGAAAGCAATATGGGATAATCTTGCGATTACCTATGAGAACAAGGCCGATCCATACCTCATCTACGATCCGGAAGAAAAGCAAACACAATTAGCGAGGAGATATGGATCTCGAAACATACTATCGGAAGATCCATGGGTTATGGATTAATGTCGATAGGTGTCAGCAACCCATCTCATGCTGCGACAAAGGGTAAAGCAGTTCGAGACAACACATCAACACAAAGCGACTATTCAAGTTCTTGGCAGACTAGATCAAATACGAGCGGATCGAGCGGGATGTTCTCAGGAAGATCCTCTTCCTCGATCGAAGTGGCCTATGGCATGGTGAAAAAGGCGGCTCAGCAGATCATGCCACCATCCCCAATCGCCGCCCGACCGGAAGCGCGATTCATCATCGGGAGAGATCGGCGGATACGGACTCGAGAAACCGGACAGCGCCGTCACGACCGCCGCTTGAACGGCGCCGCCGCCTGTGACTCCAAATCGGTGGACAAAAGTAAACTTTGGTGCTTCATTTGTGGAAAAGCGAAACACACACGTGAAACGTGTTTTTGAGGTTGGATTCACGATTGGTGGGAGGAGAAGCGAAGAGGGCTTTACAAATTTTGCCCGAGGAAGGCGATAGAAAAGGGGCGAGAACACGTCCATCGGAGAAAGCGGCGGTGGAAGTGGCGGCGGCGGCGGCAGCGGTGGGCGTCGGAAACTTCGCGGCGGCGGTGAGCGAGCGAGCGAAGGAGGATGGCGGAGGTAAAATGGGGTTAGGGTTAAAATCCTAATCCCCAACCATTGGGATATTTATTTAGAAATCGAATTGCGAATGGCCCCCATTTCTCTCAAATTCGATTTTGACATAAATAATCGTTTTGCACCATTACGAGATGGTTCCACTTGTTTCCTTGTTTTTATGTACAAAATGAGTCTAATTTACGTAAAAGGGTGGATTTTTATTGTGGGGCCACGGATACAATGACTCGGAGGTGAAAGATTTTAGTAATTTTACGAGATTACTAAAACCTTTATCAAAAGCAAATGGGAATTGATTCTTGTTGCGGGGCGGAGCGATAGAAATATCCAAAATCTCCGTTTGTCAAATTGTTTATTTGTCCTAGCTTGTCCCAAAGATTAATGTCTGTGAGCCATGTGACTCGGAACCTGGCGTACTTTGCTAATGTTCCCAAACTCTTGTGTATTGCGGGATATCCAGGACGAAGAGGATCATTGGGCGTGGCGAGGAACAAGGGCTCTATTATGTGGACGGGCAACTCATCATGGTAGTGCAATGCTAACTCAAAGGTCTACGAAGATGAAGTTCGACTATGGCACCAAAGACTAGGACACCCTTCTTACGGTTATTTTAAACTTTTATTCCCTAACATTTCAATTCGAAAGATTTTTTGTGAAACATGTGTTTTGGCGAAAAGCCATAGACAATCTTTCAAACCTTCTAATCTAGAGTTAATTCTATGTTTTCCTTAGTACATCTTGATGTGTGGGGTCTGCTTTTGTTATTGGGGAATAGCATTAAGTATTTTGTGACCTTCATTGATGATTGTACTAGAGTAACATGGATTTATTTTTGAAACATAAATCGAAGTGTTTGATAAGTTTGTTACATTCTTTAATATGGTCAAAACCAGCCCACACTACTATTCAAACGCTCCGATCGATAATGGGAGGAATTTGTTAATCACTCGATGTCGATTTTTTGCCAATCATGGTTTAATTCATCAAACCTCTTGTGCTATACACACGAACAAAATGGGGTAGTGAAAGAAAAATAGGATCATCTTAGAAATAACTCGATCTTTAATGATTGAATCATGTGTCTCTGTTTTCTCGGCACGAGGTGTAGCAACCTCTATTTTTTGATCAACCGCTACCTACAAGAATTCTCAACAAAAACCCTCTTGATGAGTTAGCGAACAAACACAAATTCGGAACCTTGAGTCTATCACCAAAAGTCTTTGGATGTCTTGTCTATGTTCATATTCCTAAACATGAAAGAACCAAGCGGCACCATGTGCTACAAAATGTGTCTTTGTAGGATATGGAATTAACCAAAAGGGGTATAGATGTTTTGATCCAAAACTAAGAAGATTGTAACCACCATGAGCTGCAACTTCCTTGGCGGGTTCTTACACAAACCACCTTAGAGGTCGAGGGAGGCGAAAATAGATATGGAGACCACCTAAGTTGGCTTGTGTACACATCGAACAATTCTTACGTAGACCAACAAGAGACATCGTGATCACTATCGCCGAGCACACTCCTCCTTTGAGTCCCCAAAGTCCTCTCCCATTGAAAATCGACTCCGATATCGGGGTAACCAGAACCAAATATTAGTGCATATCGATCCCACTAACACTACGGGATCGAAGAAGAGGAGGATAACCGTATTGACGGTGACACGGCAGATATATCCTCCACCTCGTAGCACACGAGGAGTCCTCCCAACGATATTCTCCGAAAAATCAATACCAAGAGCGGATATGGTATGGCTAATTTTGTATACGAATTTGACTAAGATGGCACGAGCATTGAGGCGACACTACGAAGAAGAGATTCGGGGATGCAAAAAAGCCATGGAGTCGAACATTGGAGGAGGCAATGAAGGCCGAAATGGGCGTTCTAAAGAAATAACATGTGGGTCGAGCAGTGCCAAAGGATGAAAGCGGTTGGATGCGGATGGGTGTTTACAATTAAGCGTAAACCGGATGGCTCCATTGAAAGGTACAAGGCAAGATTAGTGGCAAAGGGTATACAGGACATATGGAGTGGATTATGCGAGACTTTCTCACCGGTAGCAAAATCAACACCTTGAGAGTTCTTTTTCGATAGCGACTAACAAGGATTGGCCTCTCCACCAATTCGATGTGAATGCTTTCTTACATGGAGAACTTCCAAAACCCGTGTTTATGTACCCCTTTGAGATTTGCGAGAGGATTTGAAGATGGAGAAGTGTGTCACTCAAGAGAACCTTATATGGGTTAAAAGCAGGTCTCAGGAGCTTGGTTTGGGAGATTTCGAGGCGATGAAGAAATATGGATACAAACAAAGTAACTCGGATAATACTTTGTTTCTCAAGAGAAAGGGAGAAGATCACTTGTCTCGTTATCTATGTGGATGACATGATCATTCTTGGAGATGACATAGAAGAGATAAGCAACCTTAGAAAGAATTTGTTCGATGAATTTCGGATGAAAGACTTGGGTCTTCTCAAGTATTTCTTAGGAATCGAGGTGTTAAGTTCAAAGAAAGGGATCTTCATTAGTCGAGGAAGTACACTCTAGATATACTTGCAGTGCGGGATGTTAGATTGTAAACCTCGAGACACCCGATGATACCAAATCACTGTTGCAAAAATTGAAGGAGCTAAACTTCTTGACAGGGAGATATCGAGACTAGTAGGAAGACTTATCTACCTATCACACACGGACCGGATATCGCATATCTTTGTGGGGTAGTAAGTCGATTCATGCACTCACCACAAGAAGACCATTGGAAAGTGTAATGAGGATTGTTCGATACTTGAAGGGCTACGAACATGGATTATTTTTGAAGCATGGACACTTAGATATTTGTGGCTTCACGGATGCAGATTGGGTGGGAATCCAAATGATATGAGATCAACAATTTGGATATTTCACCTTTGTTGGAGGAAATCTAGTTACATGGAGAAGTAAAAGCGGAAGGTTGTCGCTTTATCAAGTGCGAGCGAAATTCGAGGAGTTAAGAATGGCCTTACGAAATATTGTGGTTAAGAAACTCATGGCGAACTCGGTATTTTCACATCAAAGACAAGTCGGTTGTTTTGCGACAATAAAGCGACCATTAGTATCTCGGAGAATCACATTCAACATGATCGGACTAAGCATGTTGAAATTGATAGGCATTTCATCAAAGAAAGATTGAAGCAAAGATCGTTGAACTTCCATATGTCGAGTCGGAAGATCAACTCATGAGATATCTTAACTAAAGCGGTTGGTGCTAAAGCATTTCGAGAAGTATTGGACAAGTTAAGTATTGGGAATCCCATTACTTAGCTTGAGGGAATGTTAGCTAAAGAAGAAATAAATCAATCAAATGGGCAGTTGAGGAAGATTGGTATCTTCCGAAATAGGATATTACAATTGATATCATACCTTGTATAGCTCTAGGTTTGTTATATATCTAGACCTAATGTATTGAGGGGATATACGAGAATGAATAATACAGTATTACTATTCTACAATAACCTTTGAACAACAGATTAATATTAGATTAACTAGGTAAATTTTTATTTAATTGTTTAATTTCTGAGATTATTTGATTATTTTGTTCTTTAATATAATCAAAGTTTTCACTGACCTGTTTAATTAATTTATTCTTTTCTTGATTACTTTGTATTATTTCTTTAAGTAGATTATTACTATCGTTTTATTCTTTTCAAAATTACGGCTTAAATTTATAATTAAATATATAATCTGGTTTAAATGACTATTTTCGAATGTAATATATGTTTAAATTTTCTATCAAATTGACAAATAAAATTATAATTATCGCAAGATATTTTATGCTTATCTCTAAGATTCTCAAGGTCTGAAAAATCAGATTGAAAAAACGAGTTTTGATCAATGATTTAAAATTTCTTACTCTAATACTTCTCATAAATTCAAATATCATCCTTATTCTTATGATTAAACATATCGGTTTAACAACAACATAATATACATATATATATGGTTTAAGAGTTTCTCAAAAATCAACTCTACACACCAATATAATATCATTACTAAAAAACATCTTAATCCCGCACCTAGGCGGGTTCTTAACAACAAAGAGGACTTACAATATCATGTTTGCCCAACAAGTTAAGCTGTCCTAGTCTTTTGAGGCCTCGAAGTTTTGTAGCTCGATACCATAAAGGGGTAGAGTGTGTTTTCAGGTTACACATTAAACCACATAAAGAAAGTAGAAAAATATATACGAGATAGAGTTCACACGAACTCTTATGATGAAAAAGCAGGATGAGCCTTCGTTTCCGGACAATATGTTCGTGAATTGAAGGATTTTTTTTAATTTTTTTAGAATGTGATATATTTTGTAGCTCTAGGATTGATATAAAATTTATGATTGGTAAAAGAGTAAGAAGGTGAAAACTTAACAACACATGTTTTGTTTTGAGCTCAAAGGTTTATTGCTTCCGAATTTCTCGGGGATGATCTTTACAATAGAAGGATTGCCAATTTATAGGCAAATATAACAAATGGTGCTTACTACTATTGGTGTTTACTACCATCCACCAAGGCGTAACATCTATCTACCTAATGCTTTCAATAATGGTGTTTACTACTATTCACACCTATCCACCACGCTATCCACCAAGGCGTAACATCTATTTACCTAATGCTACAAATGCTTTTATTAATGCTTTACGTTATATCGGTGTATATATATATATATATATATATATATATATATATATATATATATATATATATATTTTAATCAAACCTTAATATATATTTTCATGTGTGTTATAAAATAAAATCATTAAATGAACAATTAATTAATATAATGAGATATTGATTTGGAAAACTAAAAAATAATAACATGATTTATTAAGTTATCTTATGAACAAAAATATCGATTTAGATAATTATAAGAGAAAAGTTTTTATATAACCATCTAAGTTAAGGAATGTAAAATTATAGCACCAACATAAAAATGTCAATTATAGCTAACTTATTGGCCTATTGGGACTATTATCACCAAATAGTACCAATAGGTCCAACTATTTGGTTGGACCTATTGGTACTATTTGGTGATAATAATCCCGATAAGCGATAATGGTATAATTGACATTTTTTGTTGATTACTAATTGACATTCATAACTGAGATATATATATAATTTTCACTAATTATAATGTATAAGTATACAAGTATACTTGAGTTACATAGTTATATTTATATCTCTGTAATTATAATTCTAAAAATAAATTACAAATAACACATAACTAATTTACTATGAGATAAATATAATAATAATTAATAATTCTAATATAAAGTTCATCTACCTTTATAATTAAGGAACTATGAGATAAAACAATTATAATTATTTATAACTCATAAGTAGATTTTGAAAAGTAAATATAATAGAATGATATTGAATATTATCAAATGAAATATTGAGTTGGAAAACTAAAAAAATAACATGATCTACTAAGTTATCTTATGAACAAAATATCAATATAGATCATTATAATATATAAATATACAAGTATGAGTTACGTAGTTATATTTATATCTCTATAATTATAATTCTAAAATAAACAACATCTAACTTACATAATTAATTTCTATGAGATAAATATAATAATAATAATAATTCGTAAGTAGATGAATGGAGTAGATATATTCGAATGATATTAAATAGTATATTAATTTTATATATTGTATAGTCTATATCTAAAACTAGTTAGAATCATACATCTTTTTCTAATATGAATCTCATCCAAAACTAGCTAGAATTAGACATATTTTTCTTTTGCTAGTTGTGAAAATTTCACTTGGTAATGAATCTTGTTAAACTTCTTATTGTAATTGTTGTTTGATTATGATTAATTAGTAGACTATGCATCATTTGAATTAATGGAATCATATAGTGAATTATGATAAAATAGTGTTTTAAGTTGAGTCGAGCTTGAATTGAGTTCGATCTCGAATAACACAATATCAAACCGAATTGAGCTCGAGTTCGAGCTCGAAAACCAGCAAAGTCGAACACAGTAGAGTTCGAGCTCGGGTTCGAATATATCTCATAAGCAGTAGTTATCGAACCGAATTTGAGCATTTCATGAGCTCAAAATTTTATAACGAACCGAGCTCGAGCTCAATTTAAAGCTCGAATTCGAACTCGAGCCGAATAAAATTTAAACGAGCCGAGCTCGAGCTTGGCAGTGTTCGACTCGGCTCGGTTCGTATACAGCCCTAGTTACATATCATATTTTGGATGTGCGATCTGTAATCTACAAGTATTAATTGAATATCTTAAATCAGTATATCTAACCTAAAAACAAATATCTATAGAGGGTTTAAATATTTTAATATACTCAAAAAACACATTTTTTTTCTTTAGAACAATAAATACATAATTATGTTTTACATTCAGATGAATTAGAAGTAACAATCTACCTCAGGTCCTCAATTAAGTAAAAAAAAGTAGTTATTCACACAAAGAATTAAATATGAAAGACTATTTTTTAGTTAATAAATAAATTTTAAAGATCATATCATGATATACTCGAATCTGAAATATTTGACACACCATATAACTCATAATGAATTGATGGGATTAATATTGCTCAATTTCGGCAACTAAATGGATCTGTAGTTCTGAATTTATGGATTTGATTTCTTAGGCTGGTAGTTGGCTAGCTAGGACCACCAATACCTGATGGTAGATGTTGGTTTAAAATTTTATTGTGACATATTTTGGCATATGTGTTCTTCATGAAGCATGTATCATCTCATACCAGGTTTTCTCCATCTAGATGCTAGAATATATTTGCAATTAATTAGAAAAATAATTATGTGATTGTGGAAGATCCCAAGAGTAAGTCTCCCCATTTATCAGTTAACTTATCTCTTGCAAAATATAATTCAGTCTCATCTGAATGATATTTTGATTATTTAAAGATATATTCCACATCGTATAGTAAAAATATATGTAATTATTTTTTACATTATGAGTATAGCCCGTATTATTACTATTATACCTTATCGTTTGGGGTATAATCGAATCGAGTCGAATCGAACAACATCATGCTCGAACTTGGTTTGTTTAGTATCAACTCAAGTTTCGAGCTTTATTTATCGAATATTTCGAGCTCACGAGCTTATTCGAATTTAATCAAACCCAAACAAAATTTAGATATATATTTAGAATATTAATTATTTTATTTTAAAAATAAGTTTTTTTATCCATAATAGCACAATATATTTATTGATTACTTACAAAAATTAAAAGTAATTAGAGATTTAACACAACAATTGCTAATTATTGAAAGAAAATAATAATATCTAATTACTAACTTTATATTTTCAAGCTAAATCAGTTAACGAACTTGTTCACAAGCTAACGAGCGAATACTATCATACTCAAGCTTGGTCTATTTAGCTAACGAGCTTTACTAAACAAATTAGAATGAACTTTTATCGAATCGAAATCTGAATAACTCGAGAATAGCTTGACCCATTTCCATCTCTATTTATCCTTATTAGTTAAGTCTACATACTGACAATGTCGGGTTACTTTAAAATCACTTTTTAGTTGCTCAAAAAGTTGTTGGCTTTCAAATTGGTTCTCCTTATTAGTTAAGTCTACATACAGCAATGTCGGGTTACTTTAAAATCACTTTTTTAGTTGCTCAAAAAGTTGTTGGCTTTCAAATTGTTTCTTATTATACTACATTTTCTATTTTCATTATTAATATATAATACGCCATGTTTGATATAATTATTCTTAGATACAATCGGCAATTTATCATTGACTTGATTATGATTGAGCAATTATGTTTTCTATTGCTTGTTTCTTGAAGTTGGCATGAATAAATGACCAGCGATTACAAGCTTTATTGCATAGTAAATGACCATTAATCGATCGACTAGTAATGAAAAAGTATTAAAAAATTGAGTTAAATGAACAGATCTAATATATTTCATTGGCTAAACATATCCAACTATTTACCCGAAATTTATCTAATATATTTGATTGGCTAAACATGTATAGACTTTGGAAAAATTACTAAGTTGTTGAGATTTAGCTTATCTTAACTGTGTATTTTGATTAGATCCTAAAACTTCGATGATTTTCATCTTTGTTGTAACTAATCTGTCACCGACTTGTGTTGGAGTTAGACATTTTATTATAGGTCTCAACAGTAGAATTACCGGCTTGGACGGACTCGAGATTGAAGGAGATCGGCGATCTTGAAGTCGGCCATGCGATAGGAGTATCGATACTAGCGCGAATGATAGAAGTTCGGTGAAGGATCTCATATTGGCGAAGGCGAAGGAAGGCGGTGATGTCGAAGGCAGTATAGCGATCTTGATGAACAAAGCTACAGGAGTAATGTCGAAGACCAAGGCGACATCGAAGAGGCGATGAGCGAGCTACTAGGTAATGCTAAATATCGAAGGCGAAGACTCGGCCGAAGAGATGAAGAAGTCGGGGATATGACTAAGTGTCATAACATAAGTGATCGCCATGATGGGGAGTTAAAGGCGACTACAATGAGTCAAAGTTGGCATTTGAAAGTCGAAGATCTTGACAAGTAGTCGATCTAGCGATACCAAATCAAAATTAGGCGATGAAAAGTCAAAGTTGACTATATGTACATCAGTGAAAGCATCAAATTATTCGGGTTTCGAAGGCGATAAAAGCGGAGTCGGTATGTTCTTTGAAAAGGCGAGGCGATCTCGACTTGCCCAACTGAAGTAAACATCTTGATAAAACACGGAGTCAACTCAACTGAAGAAACACAGAAGAAATTAAACCTTGAGTGTTTGACTCGACACGTGTGATAGTGTATCTATAGAAGATCCCGACATGACGAAGACCTTTTTAGAGTTCTGGACCTATAGTGTGCGATGATGCAAACCATGGCGATGTACGAGGATTCTCAGCGGGAAGAATTGAATGACATAATAGAAAGATTTGAATGATAGTCCGTCCAAAGACTTTATTCTTATTCATCTCTATAAATCGCATAATCTAACTTTTGAAGGTAACTGAAACGCTGCGAAATTGAATTATCAAAAATATTCAAGCTCAAAGGTCAAGTTTATCAAACAACGATTTCGAAGAATGAATTTCATAGTGCTATAAGCAAATCTCAAGAGCTCACATATACTTATCAGCTCGAGATTTTAGTATAATTTCATTAAGTCTAAGATATTCATCTTGTATATATCTTAAGCTTACACATATTGAGTTTGACGTCTATGTCAACTCATAATCTTAGTTGAAAACTCCTTTATAAATCCCCCAAAAGTTTGTGTAGAAGTTTGGACAAGTAAGCAATGAAATGTCTATTGTTGAAAGCTTGGTTATCTAGCACCTGCAAGCTAGATGTTTAGGTCGACTGCACTCGTAAGTAGTCAAAGATTTTCTAGCACCCGCAAGCGTAGGAGGAACGCTAAGTGATGCGGAATACGTATCTAAGTTTATATCTTGTACACGTAAACAAGACTAAATCTCAAGTTAGTGGATTGACTGAGCAATCAGTCCGTGGACGTAGTTGATCTCTTCGAACCACGTAAAACTCATTGTGTTATTTACTTTCAGTTCTTTTCTTCCAGTATCACATTTTCATTATATATTATTGAATTATCATCACCGGCACACAAGACAACATCGGTTTGAAACACTCTAGTAGTATCAATTTGATCTTGGCGAGATAAAATGGAAGCGGACTAAGCCGTATTCGGTGAGGATTCGCGGCATGTCGAGCCTAGTAAGGTTCTTCGCTTTGCATCGAAAAGGAGGTGATCTAGCCGCACCTTCCAGTACGGCTACCTTATTACGACCCCCATCGGGGAGTGAATTAGAACATGAAACCATAAGCTCCCAAGCAGTGGGAGGGGCAATAAGTGTTTTTGAGACAGTTCAAGTTTCAGTAAGACAAATATAGTAACTAACACATTCCACACGCATATTAGTTATTAGTCAGTGACTATTGTCTCGATGGTCGATGGAGTCGCTAGCGATATCATTCAGTATTAGACTCTCCTTATCACGAATTAGCGGCGATATTGTCACCGATGTTGAACTATCGGTTATCAGGCCGATTCTTGCCACGATCGCGATCGATCTTCTAAAAAGAAAAAATTTATAAACTTGCCTAACTAGTTTATTCTCTCTCCTTTCCCATACACCAGTACTTACCCCATCAAGAACTTATATGGCAATGACCTGACATAGAAATTAGAAAAATTGCCTACTCTCCGATTTGCACTTGATGATAAATTCTAATGAGTAGAATATCTATTCATATTCAAATTTAACTTTTATATATAGATACTTCCTCATAAGCTTTACAAAAATGATGTGAAGTCATCCAGAATTTGGCTTCTTCATGGGTTTTGGTCTATGACACAACACCATGCATGATATTCTTCATAAAAAGCAAAGCTACCATGATAAGATTTCCTAATATTATATACATATATAGAGAAATATGGGATCAAATAGTATCAGAACTTGAGGTAGTATTTAATACTTAATCTAGTCCATTTATCTCATAGATTTTATGGTGGAGATTTTTTCGGACTTTTTAAGTTTAATTTCACTGATTTCGCTCCAGAAATAGTAGATTAGTAATTTGACTTGTTATATGATTGTGAAAAAAAATAACCATGCATTTAGTTGAACAGACTTATGCATTCAAATGAACACAAAAATACATGAAGTAGAACACAATAATGCATGTAAGTTGGAAGAGCGTGTTTGCCAACAATGCATTTTAGGTTTTGTTAAATGCATGAACATGTTTTATTGAATGCATGAACATGTTTTATTAAATACATATTTATGTTTCGTGCCAATATATAGTTTTATGTTTTATTAAATGCAGTTTTATGGTTTTCGACAGTAAACCTCGCATCCATCCTTCTCCATCAATTCGTCTCTTTCCCGATTCGACTAATTTCACGGTGAACCACCTCCATAGCCACTATCTCTCGATTCTTCAATCATCTATTGAATTCATCTTATTTTTCTCAAAATCCATCAATTTTGTTCACAATTTTTTCTTCTTTTCTTTCTTTCAAAATATATTGTTTGTTGTTGTTCGTGTATGTTGTCTAGCTGCCACGTCGTCATTGCCGCCGAGGAGAAGAAGAAGAAGGCGATTTGATTTTTTTCCATTTACCCTTGCAAAAAAATTAAAGAAATGAGTTACCACGTGTCGACGTGGTGCGACATATGTTCAAAATATATGGTCTAGATTAGGTACTACATACTATCCGGGTATCGGGTACTATGTGAACCCAACTATATATATATATATATATATATATATATATATATATATATATATATATATATATATATAAGTCATTGCTCATCAAATTTACGTATCTAGGTTTCATAAAACATATTACAAATCAAGCTGAATAAGGAAATAACAAGTAAATAAAAGAGCATAACTTATTTGAATGTCGTAGTTATGCGGATCTTTGTCCAAATAAACAATAGAACATATCCTCCACAAAGGCCCACATTCTTCTCTATTTTGTGTAATTAATTCTTTAGGCTTTAAAAGGATAGAACTAGCAAAGTTCGATGTACACTACATTAACATTGAGTATTTCAAAACTCTAACTAATTATCTAGCAAACAATTACATTTATGAGGATAGTTAAGGTCATGATTTACCTACCATAACCCGATACTATATTTATGAAGAGAGGTAAGGTCACACCTACCATACCAACCCAACATTACATTTATGAGGATAGGTAGGTCATGCTTTAAAAACCATACCAACCCACTATTATATTAATGAGGATGGGTTAAGTCATGCTAGACAAGTTAGACACATCTATAGTAGGAAGATAAACCAACCAAACACAAGTCTCCGTCACGTCGATATCCTGGATTGCTCGACTCCCTCTTCTTATAGGCTACTTATACGGTGCATCCCTAGTCAACCCTGTCACATGGGTTGTCACTCCGGAGAGACAAGATACTACCCGACTACCGGTTGGCTTGTGCGCCTTGTTCATTGTTGGATTTGTATACTGAAAGTAGAATGATTGAATTTGTATACAATGTTTCTTGTTAGTACTATTACAATCTCCTATTTGAATTGTTTACTTGATTGCATATGTATGTCCTATTATCTCATATATAAGTTAGATCATACAGTGTGTAGAAGATCACATAAGTCTATATGATTGGTTAAGTTTAATGAGATATAAAAAGGATCATAGCTGAGACAACTTGAGGATGAGTTGTTGGTATAGGCTGCAATATAGATAAGAAGTGACTTGACTTGGTTGCTTGTCTATGATGGTACGTCTTGACGTATTGATGGATCACAGTGAGATGAGTTCTTCTGTCGACCATTGTGAAGAACCCAGATCTCGGTGACTTTCGTTGATCTAAACCTTGATAAGGTTTTAGGTGTGTATGAGTTCTTGATCATCACTTTGACTTGTTATGGGAGGGTTACATGAGATTACAGATTCTCGCGTCTTAGGTGGTGGCGGTGCTTGTATGTTATACTAGTTACATGTATCAGTCACCGTATCCGTTTAGGATGATGACGTCCCATTAAGGAGCTCAAAAGGTTTATTGTACTAAACCCTACAGTTGAGTTAGGTCAAGTACAATAATAAGGTTGAATGGTACTACTTAAGAAATTAAAGAGATTAATTACTTTAAGCGATCAAAATGTTATAAAATTAA
The DNA here is from genome assembly GCA_036937905.1 of Salvia rosmarinus. Lineage (NCBI taxonomy): Eukaryota > Viridiplantae > Streptophyta > Magnoliopsida > Lamiales > Lamiaceae > Salvia > Salvia rosmarinus. The sequence continues at coordinate 53,227,859 of CM072818.1, read as the reverse complement.
TGGACGACGGTATCTTAAATACGGGATTCGTAAGTCTTAGTGCATGCCCGACTCAACTTCGATAATAAAGGGACAAGTCAGTATTTATTCTCTAGTGGCATTAATATATATTTATGAATTAATTTATGTTCTAGGCTGAGCATAAGATAATTAATTCATTTAGGCCCATTTTATTCCTTGCATTTGATCCATGAGTTGGCCCGTCAAGGCATGTCTTCTTGAAATTTTCGCCCCTCTAGTAGAGTCCCTTTGGGACTCGTTACGATTCTCCTATATCTAGATAGATATTATCCGATATCATTAGATATCAAAATTATTATTCTAGATATGATTTATCTGCAAAGATATGATTGTATTTTAGATATCGGATATCATATCCTAATAGGATTCTAGGGATGCATTATAAATACAAGCGGTGAGAGAAAATCGAAATTAATTATTCCTAAGTGAGATTTTGAAAATCTCTAAGTGGAGGAAGAAGGTGAATTTTTACAACATTCTCCATAGATTGCTCTCACTCGATGTGATTGGAGTTTTGTGCAAAGCGGGATACGATCGGAAGATCAAAACATGAGTCTTTCATCGATCTTTTATCAGAAATTCGCGGGTAACACGAGTAAACACTAACGTGTTGTAATTCATTATATAGAATTAATGTATGGTTAATTAAACATTCAAGATAGATCATCAGGAATGGGTTAAATCAGATTTCCCTACATTCACATATACCGCAACCATACAACTCACCTAACTACAATAGCATAACAATTGTGCGAATCAATTGTTTATGTTCTCTCGTATATACGCAACAATGCCACGACGGTGAGACCCACACAATCTTGCATCAAATATTCAGTTGCACTAATTACTTTCTAACTAGAAAAACTCTAACTAGAGAGTGGGGGACAAACTGTAGTTGACAAACTTCATATAGTCCGATTACTCGACCCAATCAGACAAGTCAACCCAACTTGTTTAGATAAGTCCATTGCTGACTGATTCCTACAAAGCCCATCTTCGGGCCCATGAGTATGGCTAGGTCAATTAATCGAGTCAAGCCCTACTATCCATCTCTTCTACTTGGGGAAAAGTTAAGGAAATCGTGGGTTATCTCTTCGAAAAATCGAACAACCGAGGTCGCCTAGCGAGCAGTAGAAACCACAGCATTACCTAATCTTCTTATGAATACGACTGACTAGGTCAAACAGGTATCAATTACTCATACTCATATTCGTCTCCACATTGATACGATCGTTGCACTCTCTCGCTCTCTTTCTCCATCTCCATGCTCTCGTCTACGGGGATTATCGTTGTCGACTAGCCAATCCGACCGGACACGCTCTACTACTTTATCTATCTTACATTAATTATTTATTTACTATTTATTTATCGTCTTTTCATAGATTATCTCTTACCGTTTAAGTGATTTGAGCGTTTGAGGCCTTTCATCGACATCCTCATCGGTGCTCCTATGAGGGCTCTAATGTGTTCTTTGGTCTCAAGTTGTTAGTGATCGTTGTAAATGACTAACATGATGTCCCGTTCCGTTATTGTTAGATCTATCTCTAACACACACTGTTTTATATTTTATTCGAATTATCCATAAATATTATATGGACATTGATGCTTTCATTATACTAACACCGCTTGTATTGATATCATTAACAAGGTTTATCATTAGGCTATCTTGCTCGAACAATAAGACGTTCTTTTTCCCCTCAATTTGATATTATTTCAATAAACTAAAGTTATGATAGTTAAGAACTTGTCGCTCGTAATATAAAATATATATCAACCTTAATTCTTTTTTCCTGACTGCACATCTTTACTTGAGGAGAACACTGCAAACTAATAACTACATAAGAACACGCAGACAAACTAGAAGAAATTATAGTCGTTCTCTCATTTAAGAAAACTAGCATTTTATCCCTTGCGATGCACGGGTACAATTAATATCAGTAATTTAAGTAATAAAATGATAAGTTGCGCTCATATTTGTCATACTTCATATATATATAAAATTTGTTAAGTTTTCATGCATTATAGAGCGTGAATTGTTAATTAGTTTATACCTGTGTGACTAATATTTTCTTGTGAAAAAAACATGTAACTCGTAATTCATTTAACTTGATTTAGTTCTATTCATATGTGGCACTTGTATTGTCAATCCGACATGGGTTAAAACTACAAATATAAGTATATTTTTCATTTTGTAAAATTAAAATATATGAAAATAGGTAAGTATGAATAAACTTGTATGTGATACACTGATACTCAATGAAGCATTTTCAATTGAAATGGACTTTCATTCATATGTAATTCTATTTTTCTTTGTCACAGTGAATCAGAAAATATATAAGATTTCAAATCTTTTGAAATAATTACAATACATTTTTTTGTATTCTATATTTATTTGTAATATCCATTTTGATATTCAGTTTAATATGTGAGATATATTTATTTCAGTTTGAGATTTGTTATTAAATAAATAATTAAGTTTAACTTCATACTTAAAGTGAAATATATCACATATATATGATAAGCTGATATCAATCAGTTTAATCTTCTAATCTGCAACACTTAATCCAAAACTCGTTAATCCAAAACTCGTCCACTTCTTCATCACATTGCCACTTTCAGATCATATAAGGAAATTCATTTTTTGCGATATAGGTGGAAATGAATTCAGGGTCAAAATTTTAAATTTGGAAAAGAATTTGGTATGGGATTTTTTAATTAAAACGATCATAAATTTCTGATTTGGGTGGCAATTATTGTGTCAATAGGATTATGTGCATGTTTTATGTGCTGGGGTAATTAGGTGCCTATTTTACGCTAAAATTATTTATAACTAATTATAACTAAACGTACGCCATTATGGATGAATGAATTACTGTCAAATTAATTAAATTCTGAGTGGGAAATACAAGGCAAAACCAAGATGAAACTAATTTTAAGTTAATATATTAATCAAGCAATAGTTTTGTGATTTATGTCATATCGTTATTGGTAGATTTTGGCAATTTCCTGTTATATTATTTGAGGATAATAGAGGATTGTTGTTGTTATTATTATTCCATGGCATTAGTTTTCTTATTTAATTTCTTTTAAGAGAATTCATAATCATGAGATTGTCACTAATTTGGAATCTTCTCAAAGTCTTACAAAAAGCTTATAAAAAATTAACCATATTTAGATTAAGAGCTTTCTATAAGTTCAGACGAAAAAGATAAATTGTTGGAACTATATATAACCGTCTCACAACAAAGAAATTTTAAATTAAATTACCGCATCTTTTATAAAGGAGCCACTAAAACAACGACACTAGTTGAGTTAGGGGAAGAATGCACAATTCACCTAGATATTAAAATATTAAAATAATTGACTTAAAGCTGCAATATTATTCTTTTATTTATTATTATTGTTTTGCAAAATGGGTTGAGGAACAAAGAAAACACTGATGCCTACTTTCCAACAATTTTAAATAATCATTGGCTGAAAATTCTTGAATATTCATATAAACATTCATAGTCATAAACTCTATCCAAACATCAAGATTCCATCCTACCCCCACTTCCAAAACTAAAAAACAAAAAGAATAGCATTATTTTTATTTTATTTTTTGGTATCATGGGAGCTACTGCACCGCTATCTTGGGTCTTGTATTTGGGTAAACCCCACGTTCCTGTGCAATAGCCTGCAAACCACACGAGACAAGTAAACCACACTTGAAAAACCAGGTGTGACAAACTCAAACCCATAGAGACATTTGGTGGGATTCGAACCTATGATCTCTCGGCCACAGGAATCCATCTTAACCATTGAGTTGTCCCTAGGTGACAAAAGGATAGCATTATTGGGTTGGACTTAGGTGGCATTAGATATATGACCGTCGTCATCAACACGCTTAACTTTACAACAATTATTATATCGACAAGCATAAAGTTGAGCATATGTAGTTATAATTATCTTTATATAAATTAAGGTGCAATTATTTTTGATGGATATAAAGCAGACGTACCCTCACATCGAATTAACACATATGAATGATATATAGTGGATGATGACGTTATAATGATTTAAAGTGTTATTTATATAAAACTTAAGTAAAAATCAAGGGCTCCGGCCTAAAAATAATTAGTACGTGGCTATACAATTGATCTTAATTACTCCCTCCCTTTCATATTATTTGTCTTTTGTGATTATTGCTTATGCGGACATTCGTATTACGCGATCATCCAAAAATATCAATTATTCTAGAAAAAAATATTATTTATATTAAAAAAATATCGATCTAATTAAATAACCATCAACTAGGGATAATTTAGGAACAAATTTATTTTATCAATATCGGTAGATAATCAAAAAGTAAATATAATATGAATGAGAAGGAGTATCATATATTTATTTCCCGATATGGTGATGATTTTTATACTATAATGAGCTTTAATTTATTTTCAACCCATCTTTAATTTCGAGGTACACTCTGATAGAGTCCGTCTTTATTTAAGGAATGGTGCTTTCACGGACCAATCTGATCCAGATCCATTAATATAAATATATTAATTCGTAAATGATACATTTATTAAAAGTAAGTAACTGATACACTTACTCACAATAAGTGATCTAACGACACATTTGTATAGAGTAAGTGATACATTTATTCAGAATAAGTGATACATTTTTTTTATATTATGGGGAACCCGCAGCCGCTACCTTAGGTACGCACTGGGTAAACCCACGTTCCTATGCAATAGCCTGCAAACCACACATGACATGTAAACCACACTTGGAAAACTAGGTATGACAGACTCAAACCCATAGAAGCGTTTGGTGGGGTGCCACATGAACTCACTTTAAACATTGGGTTGTCCCTATGGGACATAAGTGATACATTTATTCACAATAAAGTGATCTGATAAAACATTTATTGAGCAAGTGATATAATGATATGTTTATGGATCGAATTGGAGCAGATAGATTTGGGTCGGTCAATACACAAAATGACCCGACATTAAGTAGGATCGATCATACCCAAGTTTTGTATTAATTTTCTATCAAGATACGATTTAGCATAAGAAACCCTTTAAAACATGACCATATCCAACCTGAGTTATTTATGGAGACAAGATAAAATTGCAACCATACTAAAATTCTTGATCAATAGATTCCATGATTGGGCCGAGAATGATCAGATTCTATCGGGCAGCCCGGTCCCATCGGACTTTTAAAATTTTCGAGCTGAGCAATTTTCCGAACCTAAAATATGAAGCCCAAACCAGTCCCTGATGGGCGGGCTTTTTTAAATCATTTTTTAATTTTTAATATATAAATTAATATTTTTAATTGTAAAACGATAAATTTTTATATAAAATATAATAATTATTATTAAATAATTATAGATATGTATATTAAATAATATTATAAATATGTATTTAATAGAATATCAGACGTGATTTTTTAGCCCGAAACTCTGAGCTTTTTTGGCCCGAAGCCCGATAGGCTCGGGAGTTTTTCGGACGGATTTTTTAGGCCCGATTTTTTTCGGGCCTTTAATTTTTAAACCCAAATCCTGGGTTTCCGTGACGGACTTTTCGGGTTGGGCTCATTTTGTCAACTCTACTCGCAGCACACAAGCATTGAAGCAATTGGGTTAAAGTACGATTTAAATTAATGTGTCGTTTTAATCGGGCATCTTGGTTTTTGCCGTAGAGTCTTGGTTTAAGAAAATGTGGAAGTTTATGTGGAGCAGTGAATGGACCAGCAAAAGAGACACATGATGGCGGTTGAGAGGAGAGTAGAGAACAACTCACATCTCGTGTCATTACCGTGTTCTCTGTGGACGAGATATTGCAGATACAACTTCTGCAGTTTTGTTAAGATAAATAAAGGCGAAATATATACAAGTACACACTTTTGCAAAAGTGTGTACAACCTATAACCATATTTGAGAATTGATACCGTGTATACCCAATTGGCTTTTTTAATATATATCTATTGAGTTTCGACGCGGTCTTCTGTGTGAAATTGACATAGCACTGTCTCTTCTTACTGACGAAACAGTTAACAAATATGTGAATCAATAAATCATTGCAAAATTATTTTCAGTCTATTTGATATTTTCAGTGTGAGAAAAAAATAATTAAATCATTGAATCATGTTTTTTTAAAATAAAAAAAACATAAATGAATCAAAAAATTAATTAAAATATAAAAATAGAAAATTCCGGTCGATAATTCCTTGTTTCCGGTTGACCGGAATCAAGGAATTATCGACCGGAATCAACGAATTGTCGATCGAAATCAGAGAATGAGAAAATGAAACTAACAATTTCAATTAATTCATATATCCGGTCGATCGAAAACATCAAAATGGTCGACCAGAGATAGGAATTATCGACCGGAAACAAGTATATATGAAATGAATTTAATATTAATTATTAATTAATATCTCCGGTCGACCGGAAACATCAAAGGGTCGACCGAAATCAACGAATTTTCGACCGAAAACATAGATATATCAAATTAATTTAATACTAATTATTAAATGATGTCTCCGGTTCAATTAATTTAAACTAATTATTAAATTAATTATATCAAATTAATTTAATACTAATTATTAATTTCTGTTTTAGAAATTAATTTAAAAAATGAATGTATGATATTTAAATTAATATTTACAGGTAATCGGAAATTTTGCAAAATATTGAAATGCTTAAATTATAACACAACTTATTAATTTTAATTTTGAAATATTTAATATTGAAATTATCCTTCATATTTATAGTTAATTTAATACTGCACAAAATAGTACTGCAAAAGTAAAAGCTTACAACTAAAAAGAAGACAAATAAATGCTGAAAAATTGCAGAAAAATTGAAGACAAAAGTAAAAGCTTACCACCAATAATTGAACCAATTCTCTCCTTTTTATACAATAGGTCAGAATAAATACAAATCCAACAAATTCAAGTATTCACAATTTGCTCATGCCTCTAATTTTCTTTGGTTCATTTCGGTTTTATATTCTAAATTTTCAAATTTCTTTATTCAATCGGATCCCAAAGCCTATGTCTCAACAAGTAGGTTATTGAATTTTATTTATTTTCACGATCTTTTAGATTTATTATTGTTAATTTTGGTTGTGATTTATTATTGTTAATTTTGTTTAGATTTATTATTGTTTATTGGTTTGGATAAATTATTGCATAATTCGTTTAGATAACTAATTATATAAATTATTGCATAATTAGTATAGATAATTGGATATATTTAGATAATCGTCAGTATATATTTATATTTAAGTGAGTATTTTAATGTATAGGTGAATTTAGATTAAGTTATGCATTTTAGATTAAGGTGTACGTTTAGGTGAACTTAGATGTTTTATATGATTTTATGGGTTTTTATTTGTAGGTGAATGTAGATTAAATTTATAAGCTATTAATATAACGAAACAATAATATTTTGTTTGTTAACGACATGTAAATCAATAAATTATTTATAGTTATAGAAAAGTGTGAGAAAATCATGAAAAAATAATAATTAAACCATTGAATCATGGTTTTTTTAAAAAAATAAATGAATAAAAAAATTAATTAACACGTAAAAATCGTTGATTCCGGTCGATAATTGCTTGATTCCGATCAATAATTGTTTGATTCCGGTCGACCGGAATCAAGCAATTTTTACATGTCAATTAATTTTTTGATTGATTCCTTGATTCCGGTCGACCGGAATCAGCAAACTATCAACCGTAATCAACGATATATTTTGTAAATTTAATACTAATTATTAAATGATGTCTCCGGTCGACCGGAAACAAGGAAATGTCGACCGGAGACATCAACCTACCGACCGGATAGAGCTTTTTTTGTTTTAGAAATTAATTTAAAATGAATGTATGATATTTAAATTAATATTTACACGTAATCTATGATGGAAATTAATGATAACATTATTTCTATATTTAGATTTAATTGCATAATTATTTTTATTATGTATTTAAATTGAATTGCATAACTAACTAAATACCTATAATTATTATTAAGAAAAGATTATAGAATTCTAAAGTTGGATTTGAATATGACATATTTGAATCTCTTTCTTAATTATCGTATAATAGTGATTCTAGTATTAATTAACATCAATTTATATATTTGCATGGAATTATTTTATTATTTATCAAATAAATATTTGTGGTATACATTAGAAAAATCATATTAAGACTGTATATTTCTGCTAATGTAATCTTATTGTTGTTATAGATGTCGGGATGGAAGAACATTATTATTAGATATGGAGGGCACTGAGACCCTTCTTTATGTTACATTGGGGGGCATAAGTCAAATGCCTTTGTTCGAAGGGACAATGTAATTATCTCGGAGTTCATAGAGATGATTGATCAAATTATGTTGGGAAATTCGTTGAGTACAACCTACCAACTGCATTATTTATCGAGATCTCGGAGTGGTTGAATTATCAAATTAGTTTTGAGTAATGATGATCAACTTGTTCGATTGGCTCATGATGCACAACCAGAGGTCTATGTGACTCACGAGGTCGACACATCCCAATCGGAGCAAGATCTATATAAACCTTCGTTTGAGATATCATCCTCGTCAACATATGACTACACTTCCCAACACATATCGTTCGATGGGTCGTTTACACAATAATTTGCATCATCTGATTGGTTTGACGTTGATACACCTCAATCTATGTCGCAACACATGGATCCATCGAGAAATTACATTTCCCGACATATCTTTGCAACCGGGTGATACACTTGTCGAGGGCGGTGATGATGGTGACTCGTTGAAGAAGAAGAAGATGAAGCAGTGAAGAAGAAGAAGATCGTGAGTCTGCTTTGGTGAGCTATGGCTCATTTGTAGAGTTTGACGCATGGATCCGTCGAGAGGGTGGATTCGGGAAGCTTCTATCTACGATTATGCAGAGTAACATGCAAGCGCACGTAGGAGGCCTAGATCCAGAAGAAGTTGAGGAGATGAGCAACTGGTTAGTCCCTGTTATTCCTCATGATGCTTGATTAATCACTTTGCTCGTCCTCCGGACTCGGATCCGCACCACGAGTCGTGGCGAATGTTCCGTCTTGATAGTAAGGGTGGGCGAAGATATCCGTGAAATTTATGGCATTTGGAACATCGAGTAGAATTTGTTATTTCTCGATCCGATAATTCGAGGATTACATTCAAATGTCGATATTATAATCGGTGTCCTTTTCTACTACGTGTATCGCAGAAGGTGGATTTTGGTTTGTCCGCAAGTTTGATGCTATACATACTTGCGCCAAACTAGTGAATATCGGAGTAAGGAAGGTGAATGCCGTGTAATTGCAGCATACATATCACGAACAATCCATGAAGGCGTGAAGTGCTAAAGTCGAGGTCCATTATGGGTGATTTGCGGCGAGTACGGTGTACACGTTACATATATTGTGTGATGCGAGCCGTAATAGGGCGATCGAGATGATATCGGTGGACATGAAGAATCATTTCGGCTACTACCGAGTTATTTGCATATGTTACGGATGAGCAATCCGGTTCGATGGTGACTTGGATATTGGATCGGATGGTCGGTTCCGTCACCTCTTTGTCGCGCTCGGTTCATGCAGTTGGCGTACACATTGTGCCTCAGACCCGTGATTGTAGTGGACGGACGCGCTTGAAGGGCGCAATAAAGGCATATTATTTGTTGCCGTGACAAAGGACGGCAACGAGCAAGTTTTTCCATTAGCTTATGGAATTGGTCGATCGAGAATGATGTCTCATGGACTTGGTTTCATCTCGACTACAAGCGCTTATGGATCAAATCCGGAGATGTTGATTGTTTGAGATGCCCGTATCGATTATAATGAATGCGGTCAGTGTGTCTACCCCGATGCAACACATAGATTATGCTACTACCATCTGCTGAAAAAATCACCCGTTTGGGCAACCATCCATAAAGTTATTCGAAAGCCGCTTATGCGTACTAAGATGCATACTTTGAAGCGATGGCTATGTTAAAGTCTCTCGTGAAGGCTGATGTTAGTGGAGCATATACCAAGTTGGTGGAGGTTGGAGTGCAGTGGGCTGAATCACGGTGCCCGTTAGGCGCTACGGTTTTATGACATCGAACATTGCGAATCATTCAATTCTCGATTATTGTGGGCTGAGCGATTGCCAATTTGCTCAATGATTGAGGCAATCCGTCACATTCTGAAAAATGGTTCGATGAGAGACATGAAGCGGAAAAAGTGCGGTGAATTGACCCAAGCGGTAGCGTAAGATGATGGTATCGATGGAACTATCACGCAGACACGATGTAGTGCCCTCATCGACTCCACTTTCAAAGTCGAGCACGGAAGCAAAACATTGAGTGAATCTCAATACATGATCGTGTGCGTGTTTGGAGTGGGACATGGATATGATACCGTGTTCTCATCTTTGTTGCTGACTATATGGTGCGCATTTAAGTTTAATTATGTTAATTTTTTGATCAATTTGATTTCACTTACATATAATTGATTATATAAATTTTTAGTCATAAAGGTCACCATATATCTAACTATGTGGGGACTACTACCATTCGCAAAGCTAGCCAAGCATACTCGTATTGGATCAATCTGTTGAGCCACGATCTAGTTGGATTTGTTCCTCTAGATGTTCTTTGGAATTACGTTATGTCTCCTAATAGAGTCCGTCAGTTGGGGCCGAAAGTGGGTCGATATCGTCATCCAGCGAAGTGGGATCGAGTAGTAGAAGTTGTGCACCACGGACATGTAGCTTGTGTGGTGAATCTCATACTCGTCGGAGTGTCCTTACTTGTCAAGAGGCAGTGACATTGTAATGAAAACACTTATTCATGTAAATACATTATTATTATTATTATTATTATTATTGATATTATAATACTATTGTTATTGGTGTTATAATTGATTATTTAAAAGCTATTATTATTATTATTAGTATTTGAAGAACAACTTGTATTTGAATTACAACTTGTATTTGATTTGCATTGTAATGAAAGCACTTGTTTATGTAAAGACATTATTAACATTATTATCCACATCATCATTGTTATTTGTTATTGATATGAAGAAATTAATCAATTCTCGATAATATCTGACCAAGAATCTATTAAATTGAAGATTGTACAGCTAAAGGAAATTGAAATTGAAATTGAAATTAAAATTGAAATTAAAATTGAAATTGAAATTGAAATTAATCAATTGAATTGACATTGTAATGAAGATCTATTACATGAGATAATATAAAAGAAATCATCATCCTCTACGCGCTCTCGGCACTCTCGGCTTCCTATATGGCTCACATAACTCATATATACTTCCACCTATCTTCTTTCTATATGCTAAAGTATTAGACATACCCCATTCGATGCTCGGTGAACCAGAAATAAGACGTTCTACAGTCATGCACGCAAATGGACCATCACTGAAATCGTCGTCCTGGTCAAATACCTCTGAAGCTTCAAAGATGTGTAATAATCGCATCATTGTTCCATGGTGGTATTCGGTGGGAGTTATTCTCGAACCATCTAGAGAAAGCGTAAACGGCCGCAATAATCTATCACGAGCACTCAAGTCCATCATCCTCGCATCCAATTGATCATTGTCCATCCGCCAACGTTGCGAGTCAAACGACGACGCAATGATCCGAGTGCATATCCGTGACATATCACGAAACGCGGTCGATGGCGCATGGGATGATGATCTATAAAATTAATATTTAGAAAATGAACAAGGAAATTTTCAATTTTGTAACTTATTGTATTAAATAGGTTACTGCGCGGCACGTATCCATGGTCTATGACCGCAAAGTGAGGACAATTTGCCATCCAATGCGCTGGTGGCTCCCATGCGAAGCGATGGTATCGGGGTAGTGAGTAATGGTGCCTCGCGGGTCTTGAATGAAGGACGAAAGCCTTGCGTGTACCTCGTACCATGCTTGTTGCATAAACATCTATTCAACATTGAAAATTAATTAATTCGGTTACTACACATATATAATATATATTGATTGTATTAAAGACATAATACTTATGAAAAAACCGGTATCGAGGATGATTGTGTTATGAGAATCCACCCCATCGATAAGTCGATCCCAAGATCTAGTCTATTCATCGGATGCATCATGAATAGATCGACCATCCGCAAAATTATTTTAGGAAACATATCGATATAAGTAGATGTACTTCAAAAAGCGAAGCATATTGTATAAAGCGTACTTACCGAACATCAAAGGCCTCTACGGCATTTCGAGATGCACGAAAATGCAACTGGATTTGACGGTCAAGACTCGAACAACCACCACCTGCGTTCTTTCTCTTCAAGAAAAGCTCGTACTTTATCAATACATCGTCGGGAATCGGACGTGGGATCGGGCTATTAACATACGGTGACCTCATTGCACCGAAGGTCTCGTGTCCGTTCACCTCTCAAGCTTCCAACTACAAACATTTAAGCATATGAGTTCTTGTAAAATGAAAACATAACAAATATAATGAAATACTATAAACTGCCAAATATGAGACTTACTAGTTACCTGTTGCTCCAACTGTTGCTGCATAGGCTCGAAAGTCTGCCTGACGACGTTCTGAGACGTCATATCACTAAATAGGTCTAGTCCCATCAAGGTATAATGAGATGCAGTTCCAAGGCTGGTACCATGGATCTGGGAAGAGTAGCGGGGAGGGTATCATCTGGTCGATGTAGGTCGCCTCGGTGGCTCAATATGTCCACTGTCTCGAGGGACATCTGGACTTGACTGTTGCTCCTGAACTTCACCTCCATCTCTCGTCGTCTTCGTCGTCGGAAGATTCACGGCCCGAGGTGCGGGTGTATATGCATCTTCTCTATGTGTGCAACCACATCGAGTCTTCTCAAATAAACTTTCAAACCATTTCTTCATCTTTGGAATCCACTTTTCTTCCATAGACTTCTCGATCGTTGCCTTTGCTCATCCTCACTCTCCGGATAGATTCCTAGATCCAACGACGATCGGCGGAACTAAGGCGTCGGGGTGAGCACCACCAACTTTCGATGAAGAAGAAGGCGTAGCATGTTTCCCGTATCCGTCTCTCGACATATGGACGGCTATCCCATATGGCTGCTGCGCTCATCAACAACCGCAATCTCAACGAACTCACCGACGATGTCCTCGGCCGGGTCTTGAAGGTGAAGGCTCGAGGGCTGCTCGATGGAGACCACGAAGATCGGGATCCTCAACAAACCGTGGAGCTCTCCTCGGAACTCGGCGTCTATGTCGGTGCTTATCCACCGGATGAGACACACCACGACGAAGGAAGCGTAGTCCCTCCCTCAAAGGATTTGACGGTATAAGAAAATTGACACCGAGTGGAGAGGGGTGTGAGACAGACGTCCAGTAAATGGTGGTAACCTCGAATGAGTTAGGCTCGATCGTGAGATGATAATCGACCTACTGATAAATTGAAAGATATTATTAATAATCTAATAAATACAATACCTCATACATGATTTAAAATTATAATAAAATTCATACCTCTTGCTCAAAAAGAGGTTGTAAAAGTGCCGATGAGAGCTACTCTTGAACTTCCACCTCAACACTCTCGGATCTGTTGTGGGGTTGGCGTAGTTCACACTATCGTCCCAAGTGCAGTATGATCTCGGTGACCAAACATATAGTGCCAGGCGGTCGTAAAAGTGGTCTTGAGCATTAGGTTGACAATGCGTCGTATAATATCTCAATATCCGTAAGCAGATGCCCCTACGGAAATCGGCAAACGCCTCGGATCGTCGACCAATGCCCAAACCCAATCAGCTATTATCTTCCACGTCTCGTACCCAAATACGAATCCATAGAGGAAAATAACGTGGGCCATACGTAAATAGTGACGAAGATCTACATCATCAAAATCACTACTACAAAATCTATCTAATAGATTTCTTAATGTAATATGTGTGCCCCCATAAAAAGCTATATACCTCAGCGTCGCTCAAGTCGTAGTCTTGTGTGGGATCAAATGATGATGACCCAAATTGCAGGCCGGTGACTAGAGCATAATCTCTAATGGAAAAACATATATTTCTTCCATTGATGAAAAAATACATTTCGGTTGTGTAGGTTCTATTTGACGGAGACTATATGGTGCAAAGATACACTAGACTTAGGCAGGAATTGATCAATCATATGACCAAAGCAACTCCCCTAAACATATCTAGCAACTGTTCGCCGCCCTTATCTAGCAAGACATTCTTAATATACTTAGAATAATCAGTCCTATAATAAGTCTTTACATCCGCCACAACATTTATCGTAGTAGGCCTCAAGAAAACAGGATCGACCTACAATTATATCAATGCCACGTATTACACAACGTATAACAAACCAACAAACTACTACAATAATTATTTCATTTGTCTATAACTCGCATCAATAAACATCCTATCATACAAATATCACTACCGAATCGGCATATAAGCGATCATGCGATTAGCGAGATTTTAGTTCGATCTTAACTAACCCATATCATAATATGCTAAAACCCGACTATATTGTTTCAATCATATTATTCAATCACATCATTCAATCACATTTAGCGATAATGAAAAACTAATTAAACAACCCGACTCATATTGATCATATTATTGATCACATTTAGCAATATTTATCCAAAATATCATCTTGTCAAAATCGCATAACTATATTGTCAATCGCGAGAACTATATTTATCCAAAATCGCATAACTATACACGAGAGCATAACTATACACGAGAACATCTTGTAAAATCAAAATATACATCTTGTAAAATCGCATAACTATACGAGAACATACTGGGTAAGTCCATATTGTCACTCGTTTTTCGCCTAAAATATGGTTTCACCGCAATTATTACAAAATTCAATTAATAACTAATTATTAGAAAATTAAATTGATATCGATAGGAGACAGCCTTTATACACTTGATTTTCCAATATATACATACTAATCGTTGTTTCCGGTCGAATAAACCATCTTTCCGGTCGTGAAGCCTTCTCTCCGGTCGAATCTTTTGCTTCTCCATCTTGGTGGATCTTGTATATAGTTGAAAGAAAATGAGCTACAAAGTTTCATATTTTTTGGAAAGGAAAAGAAAAAAGAAGTGAAAAGGACATGGGCATACTGTTTGATGATGCAGTGATAATTAGGTAGTCAGAGAAAGAATAAGAGCCCAATGTTATTACCGTAAATTGTCCTGGCAGGAATGGGTTCCGATCTTTGCCGCATAATTCTCTTCTTTGGCCTCACTCTTGTCAGAACAAGTATGTTTAATTTAATGCCCATCAAACTCAATTTTAGCTATAAATTCCACTACTAGTCTTGAAGAGATTTTCTGTATGTTGTACTTTTGCAATTCTTTCATTGGGATTTAACCTCGTTTCTTGCTAAATCAAGCATGGTGTTTGAAGCTACCCCCATAGAATTTCCTCCTCTTCGACAAGATTCTTCTTTTATTGCGATGAAACTCAGACAATATTCATTTTTTTTTAAAATCATAGATGATAATTTTTTGGCTTGATGTTTACTATTGATGATTAGCTTAGATAGAAAAAAATAGTATATATATGCTAATCCATTGCTTATTAAGATGAATTAATACTTTGATAGCTTTTACAATTTGAACTAACATGCTTAATTCATATCACATTAAAGCGGGTAAGATTGGAGAAATCTAATAATGATGATAGATAAAAATATTTAATTATATATGTTATCAATCTTAAGTAGTAAACACCCATTACTTTTGTTATTTGGTGTGGGTGTAGATGTATCTAACGATGGAAAATTTTGCATTCTTTATTCTTTTCAAAATTACCATAATCCTTATTGCTTTTGTAGGTTTTGAAGAGCTTTCACCATTATGCCTTCTCAATTTGGTATCTTGTTTATTTCCTTCTAGTCTAGATATGTTAAGCTAATAAAACCCATGAGGAGTGGGGGTTGCGGGGTGATCGCTATATTTTTAACAATTTAAATGATAGTAAAAACAACAAGTATTATATCGTATCCACAGGACCGATAATCTAAACACAAATAAAATAAGAATGAACTCAGATATGAAAAGGCGATCCTAGTGATGTATTTAACCTAATCGATTCACACAATTAACCTATTAATCTATTTACCAATTTAATCCGATCAAAGATGAAAGGTCACATAAGTAACCATAAATTTCAGTTACGACAACTATGGTTGTGGATTACTAATTTACCTTTTACTGTTATGTCTCAAGGTGGAAATTAGTAACTCCAAATAGATCACAAAGAATATGTTTCCTACGGATGTTCCTATCTCAGCTACGACTCAAGGCTTACCCGTATTGTGCATTCAAGATCGATTAACAATTAAAACTGTGAAGTATTCAATTGGCAACTAGATATGCCTTAAAGTTGATCAGAAATTAATACATAAAATCAGGCTCCATGAATCACAAATCGATGAGTGGAAGGTAAAACAATATTAACGAGACAAATCACAAAAATCTAGTCGAGACATACAAACCCTATGATTAATACATGATTTAGCTACTCATAATTAAAATACTAAAACAAGAATTAAATAAATAAAACATAAACTGAATTGAATAGATAAAACCTTATGAATCCACGATGAAAGCGTAACAACTCGAATCAGTAAATAATCAATGCTTGCGGGAACCTAACGATTTAAAATGGAATGGAAAATAAACTAAAGCTAAAAGCTAAACCGTGTTACGTAAAATAATCTATCGTGCAAAAGTGTGAGGTCTAATCTATTGTGCGTAAAAGAGTCTCCTAAATGCAAAAGATGCGCCACAACATATAACCTTGTCTCGCTTTGGCTCATGAGACTAACTTTCATGACAAGGGTCGTGAATGAATGTCGCAGCTATAGCTTCTTCCGCTCGTCCGTCTTTCCTCATGACTTTCACTCGCGACACGATGTCGCGAGGAAGAATCGCGGCGTTGTTCTTCGGGGCGGGCTAGCGATCGCTAGGGTGGTCGCTAGCCTCGATACAGAAACTTTTGGAGCGAGCTCGCGACCTGGCTAGCGACCGCTAGGGTGGTCGCTAGCCTCCTGTTCCTTTTCTCTGTATTTACTCGCGAGCTTTGCTCGCGAGTTCTCTTCGCGCACCTATGTCGCGATCTCTCTCGGTCCAATAATCCCTTTATCTCGTGATCCACCTTTTTGATATCTAAACCTGTGCAAAAACGATACGAGATACACGCGGCATAATATCTTTCAAGGTAAACATAAATATATCGAATGATAGCTCAAAAGATCACTAATGAATTATAAAATGAACAAAAATGGCCATATAAATTAGACAGAAATGAGGTTTATCACAGGGCTAAGGCGACATAAGTATTCGTCCTTTGAATCCATATGTAAACTACTCGAACTTTCATTACCCACTCAATGTTTGCAATTACATATTTAGTAAGAGTGTGACCAATACATTTTTGCAATATGAATCAACTCTCTTACACCTTTATCCAAACTCCAAAGTTACCAATATCTCTAATTCTTCATTTCTTTAGAAAAAAGTTGTGACTAGTTAACTTGAAACCATACGAGTAAATTATAGACTATCATATATTTAGTTATCGAATTTTATTTCAAATATGAACATGTATCTGGGCCACTAACTTATTATTCTATCTCACAATGGTGTTATTAGGAACTTCTACATATGAAGTGTTGAGAATCCTTCATGACCTCGGCGTCGTCAGTTATGACTCCCGACAAGTACCTCCGTCGACCCGGCAACATCCGGCAACATCCTCGCACACAACAAAAGAAACAAGGAAAGAAAAATGGAGATGGGATTCGGTTCAGGTGCGGCTTCTCCTTTGACGCACACACACAACCGCGGCTCCACCAAAGGGAGTGGCTATCTCGTCGGCTCCGCAATCTCAGCCCACAAATGCAGCTTCCAGGAACTGCAGCAGCCTTTCTCTCTCTCGCAGGCTACCTCGAATGGGAATGGGAATGGGAATGGGAATGGGAAACGTATGTGTGTTTGTTGCTCAGCCAAGTAAATGGAAAATGAAGGCACGCAGCCTTTTTGAATAAGAAAAGGAGGCGTGAGTTTTGCTAATTAAAGCTGCTGCCTGAATATCAAAGAAAGGTGTTGAATATTCTATCTTTTCTTTGAGCGTGAATTGGGAGGCGTGCCTTTTTCTCACTCGGAACAAATAGCCGCCTATTACCTTTTGTTCTTTGTCGATCGAAAGGCTTAGGAAATAGGTTTAGATGAGATGGGCTTGGGCTATTATGTTTTGGGCGACAATAATAACAATATCCACCTTTGGCCCAACCGTGTTCTTTGTATGCATCGGAGAACAAACCACACAATCATCCTCATGAGCCCTTGTAAAATCACGAAGATAGAACAAGGGACGATTGCTCGACGTAAAACCACAAAGGCTAAACATGGGACTTTTGTATAAACATAGTTTATACAGATCACAAAGATCGAGGTAAACTAACCAAAGTCAAAGTTCAAGATCCTTTGACATGAGCGAAACTTCTCAACCTACATACACTTAGTACCCATATCGGCAAGATTAAAATCGGTGTGCACTTTCTCAAGTTTAATTATGCTTTTATCAACAATGTCACGTATAAAATGAAACCTCACATCAATATGCTTAGTTCTATCATGAAACACAGGGTTCTTGCATAATTGAATAGCAGATTGACTATCAGAGAAAAGCACAACATCTTTATCAAGAAAACTAATTTCAGATAAAAGACTTTTTAACCAAATAGCTTCTTTTAAGGCTTGATGCGACAACATACTCAACTTCAAGTAGTAGATAAAGCAACAATAGGTTGTAATTGAGATTTCCAACTTATGCATGATCCACACAAAGTAAACACATAAGAGGTGGTGGATTTCTATTGTCTCTATCATTAGCATAATTAGAGTCCATATAACCAACAAGTTTAACTCTATCAGTACACTTAGAGAAAGTCAAACCAAGATTCATAGAGATTTCAGTACCTAAGCAACCATTTCAATGCTTTCCAATGCGGCATAGGGATTAGACATGTAGCGACTTAGACAACTCATAGTATAAGCAATGTCGGGGCTAGTACTAATCATAAGATACATGCGGATCTTATAGCATTGGAATAAGGCACTTTCTTCATGACATTCATTTGAAGCGACCTTGGGGGTGATCCTTACTTAGCACAAAATGAGAAGCAAGAGGCACATTAGAACACTTAGCATTTGACATAGAGAATTTACTCAAAATCTTTTCAACATATGAAATCGATTACAGCACAGTACCTTTACTCATATCTCAACAATATCCATGCCAAGAATTTTCTTTGCATCTCCAAAGTCTTCATCTCAAAGTTATCACTTAGACACTTTTGCACATGCTTGATAGTCTTAACACATGGACTAACTAACAACATATCATCCACATATAAGAGCAAGAACATAGGCACATAATCACAATCTTTAAAGTAGAGACAATGATCAAATTCACTTCTAGTAAAATTTAAAGATCTCATGCATTTATCAAATTTTATGTTCCATTGCCTAGGTGATTGTTTCAAACCATACAAAGCCTTCTTAAGGAGACACACATGATTAGGTTTCTTAGGATCAACAAAGCCCTCAGACTGTCTCATGTAAATAGGCTTATCTAAATAACCATGCTAAAAGCAAAGCGATACATCCATTTGTTTTAATTCCCAATTAAAGTGAGCAATTAAAGGAATCATCATTCTAATAGTGGTAAACTTCACAACATGAGCAAAATTTCATTGTAGTCTATCCTCTTTTGAGTAAATCCTTAGCCACTAACCTAGCTTTATAACGAATAGAATCGGGTTCTTCTTTCAATTTAAAAGCCATTTGCAATCAATAATAGAGCAATCTTTGGGTTCGAGCACAAGAATCCAAGTCACATTGGATTGAAGGAGTTCATCTCCTTTCCATAGCTTCCACCACTTATTAGCATTCACGATTTTAATGCTTCTTGATATGTATTAGGAGCATTACTATCTAGGGATTCAAATACATTGAAGGCAAGCAAACACAACTCAAAGTCATTATACTTAGTAGGCACTTTAGTTGTTCTCCTACCTCTATCCCTAGTAAGTTGATAATCATGCATATCATCATTTTCAATAACATCATCATGCGTATCATCTTCATGCATATCATCATCAAGAACATTATCAGCAGGGTTTTCATGCATATTTTCATCAATAACAGGCACATTTTCATCAACAACATGCTCATTATCACTTTCGGCACTTAAATCATTAGAACCATCAAAATGAATCAAATGAGGGAATTGCTCCACCTCACTTTGAGTCGTGTCAGAGACAGAATCAACAGACAAGCAAGGAAAATCAGATTCATTAAAGATCACATCCCTACTAACTACGGCTTTGAAGCTAGGCTCATTTCTATCCCATACCCTATACCCTTTAAAACCTTGAGGTATCTAAAAAACACATTTTTAGATCTAGGTTCCAATTTATCACCCTTTTATGTATAAAAAAAGACAACCAAACACACGCAGATTACAAAATCAGCAGGCTTACCACACAGAAAACACTTTCGGGACACTCGCCTTCAAAGGCACGAGAGGAGACCTATTTATTAAATAAGCATTGTATGTATAGCTTCACCAAAAGTTCTTAGAAAGCCGGAAGATGCCGACATGCTTCTTACCCTTCTAACAAAGTCATATTCATACGTTCGGCTATCCCGTTCTTTGTGGCGTGTAAGCGCGATTCTATGTCTCTTAATACCGGATAAAGAGCACAAATCATCAAGCGAGCATTACAAAACTCAAGGCCATTATCGGTTCTCAAAACCTTAATCTTCTTTCCGACTTGGTTTTCGATTTGAGTTTTCAAGTTTTAAACTTATCAAAACATCGGACTTATTCTTAATCGGAAAAATCCAAACTTTTCTCGGTAATCATCAATCACAGACGAAATACCTATTCCCACCATGAGTGGGCACACTTGCGGACCCACACATCGGCATGTAAATGCTCGAGAACATCGAACACATAGTCTTATTCTTCAAAGAAGCATAGGAAAAGAGACTCTATGTTGTTTGCCTAACACACACGACTCACGAAGGCATGCTCGACAACTTATCATCACCAAATGAACCAT
This sequence comes from Salvia rosmarinus, assembly GCA_036937905.1. Lineage (NCBI taxonomy): Eukaryota > Viridiplantae > Streptophyta > Magnoliopsida > Lamiales > Lamiaceae > Salvia > Salvia rosmarinus. The sequence continues at coordinate 53,206,678 of CM072818.1, read as the reverse complement.
TCTTATGCAAGATTTCTAGACCTCTATTACTCATATGCCCTAGCGTTTATGCAAAACACGGTCTTATCTTCTTGGGCGGCATTCACAGAGATTGCATCATCAATGGCTGACGATTAGCAAGGCAAATATACAAGTTATGGCGTTTTCACCCTAAACACAACAAGTGAGTCTCTCAATATTTTCATTTGCCCTTCCCATCTACCTTCTAACCCATCATCTTCCAAAGCGACCTGAGACAACAAATTATAACGAAGAGCGGGCACATGCGCACATTCTTCAAGGTATAAACATGACGAGAATCAAACTTAAGACAAACATCACCAATACCAAGCACATGACATTTCTTCTCATCGACTAATGACACAAAACCATCATCGACATCTTTATAGTTTGAAAACATGTTCTTAAGCAGAGACATATGGAAAGTGCAACGAGAATCGACTAGCCATTCATTTTCACATAGAATAGAAGAATGCATAGAATTCACTGAAAACACCATAAACAAATCTTCCATAATTTCACCATTTGTCACAACATTAGCATGCTCTTTCTTCTTAGGGTGTGGACACTCTTAGATATAGTGACCAACTTCACCACAGTTAAAACACTTTTTTCCCTTAGGCCTAGACTTAGACCTACTCTTACCACGAAACATGTTCTTTCCCCTTGATTCATCATTACTAGCATGCTTGTGATTATTAAACTCATGTTGAGTTCTTCCTCTCACATGCATAACCTCACCAGACGATTTTCCACCCTTATTGTGTGTTAAATCTAATTCTTTGCTTTTTAATCCATTCACAACAGGATCAAGACTCACATTATCTCTTCCATACTTAATGGCGATTTCACGTCCTTTGTAAGAATCAAGTATAGCATTTAAAAGCACAATAGAGCATAATCATCAATGTGTTTATCACGGTCGGTTTAATATCTTGTATTAACTTAGTAAACACATCAAGGTTCTCATCTATCTCTTTAGACAAATCGAGTTTAAACCGAAAGAAACTTTCAAGCAAAAATATTTTTGAAGGAAGGATGTTTCAATATATAGTTCTTCAAGTTTTTCCACGGTTTCTTAGCGTAATCTAGCATACCAACTTTTCTTAACACATTGTCGGACAAATTAAGAATAATGGTAGAGCATGCAAGTTCATTCATTTCATCACATTTATCACTTTCTACATAATTTTGGTGTGAGACGAAAAACTTTTGTTGAACTAATACACACTTTATTTTTGTTTCCATATACTAAAATCCGATTCTCCATTAAAGGAGACATGCCGTATCGTTAGTAGCCATTGCACAAGCAAAGATTGACAAATGAATAAGCGGCGGAAATAAAACTAACACGGACACGGCAAAGCGGTTGAAACACCACATGAAACACGTAGCAAACGCAAGTTGGTAAACAACAAAAAGCGAAGCTATCTGTCGCTTGATCGGCGGTTTTCTCACAATTTAAATACAACTATCTTATGCGCCATTGGCGATCTACTAGAATTTAAATTACGGAGATGTTAAGCCGATTACGGATGCCAGATCGAAACATGGTTTATACTCTGATGATCTGAATACGGCGATTAGCAGTCGCGACAACGAACACCTCTACGATACCCTGTGAGAATCCTTCACAACCTCGGCGCAGAGTATGCCTTCTGAGCGATTACCTCCGTGGGCCACGACAACTTCCTTGACACCCTGCACAGAAAAAAGAACAAGGAAGAAAAATGGAGATGGATTAGAAACATGGCTCAATCGCTGTAGCTTTACACATGCGGACTCCGCAAAGGGTGGCTATCTCGTCATCGATATCTCGCCTTATAATCGACACAGGAGGCTGGCACTTCTCATCGCGGTGCCTCGGATGGAGATGGAATGTGAAGCGATGTGTGTGTTTGTTGCTCGGAGTAAATGGAAAATGGAGGCCTGAGCCTTTTGAATAAGAAAGGGCGTGAGTTTTGCTAATTAAAGGCTGCTTTGCACATATCGAAGGTGTTAGATATTCTATCTTTGAGCGTGAATTGAGGCGTGCCTTTTTCCTTTCGGAACAAATAGCCGCCTATTACCTTTTTATTGTTGATCCCGATCAGAGGCTTAGAAATAGGTTTAGATGAGATGGGCTTGGCTGTAGTGTTTACGGCGACAATAATAACATGAAGAGGAAAAAGAGGACACTATCGACATCTAAAAGTTGTTATAGGACTTACATACGAAGAAGGGAAAAGAGTCCCAAATCGTATGTTCTCGGAATTGAACCTGTTTCTTTCTATATGCGATTGCAGAGCATGTTCAATATAGAGACACTGACAAACCCAGAATGACCATTGCTCGAATGCCCGTGATCACCATGGATAACTCGTTGAGCCCTTCCGCCTTACCATTTCGTTTCTAGGATCACAAAGGTCTAGTATGCGGCTATCGTGCTGAATGATTATAACATTCGGTAGATAATTATTGTCAATTTCTACTACGACTGTTTTAGTAGCGGTGACGACCAATTTGGTGTATGATTTCTTACGGACGCATGACCACGGAGGGAATCACGAAAGTGTGAGATGGACTTGTTTATCATGCTGAGCGATGGTAAGAAGATAGTTGACCAAACAAACAAGATGTATTACGATTCTAGCCCGGATAGGAGTCGTCCGGTTAGAGTATCCTTGATCGGTATGGCCCCGATCTGAAGGCTTTGGTTGAATCAGGTTGAGTTATCGGAAAGGCCATCACAGTTTCTACAATATGCTGGCTCTCAAGATGCTTGATCGCTAATCTTTTACGTACTTCTCCTTTGTCTGAGTCCTAGGTATCTATACATTGGTTTACTGATAATTTTCCAATATATATATATATATATATGTGTGTGTGTGTGTGTGTGTGTGTAGGAATTGGTTGTGTACATACAATTCTTAACATCATAATTAGAACAAATCATATTAGATTTATAAATTTAATGGTTATATTCAATGTACATCGAATTAGTTATATGTATATTTACGTATATAATTGTGTATTTGTGCATCTGTATCATAATTTGTGCGTGAATTTGAGGCGTCCATATTGATTTATCAATGGTTGATAAATGTCCTATGCTTATTGATCGCTATAATTCTACCAAATAAATGATAGTAAAAAGCAAGTATATATATCGTATCCACGAGATGCGACTCGAGAACACAACAAATAATTCAAGAATCTTGATTATTATTCGGCAACAAAATATCGAGAGAATATTATAAAACTAGACTCGAAAATAAGAGAATAAAATCGAGATATAAAAGGCGATCTAGGGATGTACTTAACCTAGGATTCACACAATTAACCTATTAATCTCACCAATTTAATCCACATTCATATGAAGGATCACTAATGTAACTATAGTTTCGCGAGACTATAGTAGTAGGTTAACTAAACTCATCTCCGTCGGGTCTCGAGAAGTAAACTAATTACAAAAGCACACAAGATTTAACCTCCTAAGTTCACCTATCTCAGTCGTGTCTCAAGGTAGCGTATTATGAATTCAGAAATCGATTATGCAATTAATTGCCGAGACATCAATCACATAACTAGCATGCATTAATATTGGGAATCAACACATGAGAATTAAACCAAAATTATAAATCATGAGCGGAGACAACGGTATCAAGGATAATTATATAAATCTAGTGACATACACCCTAGGATCAATGCGAATTTAGCTCATAATTAAAATAACAAAACAATAAATAAATAAAGCATAAATTAAGATAGATAGATAAAACGTAAGAATCCACGAAGAACAATTGTAGCGACTTGAATCAGGAAGAAATTGAAATCTAATATTAAACTATGAAATTGGAAAATAACGAAGTAAAAGCTAAACTAAATTAAGCGAAAAAACGTGCAGAAAAAAGAAGAATGTGAGTTACGTGTGTAAAGTTGATCCCCGTCGGACCTGGCATATGTATATATTACGACCACAGGATTCGCCTCGCGACATGGCTTTCCTCTCCCTACCTCGCGGCGATGATCGCATGAGCTCCCCGAGCGACAGCTACGTGTGACCTCGCGATGGTCCATCGCGAAGACCTTGGTCGCGATGCGTCATGAAAAAATGTCTTTTGCCACGTCCGTGCCTCGCCGCGGATTATCTCACGACCCGTAGTCGCGATGGCGGAGTCGCGAGGAAACTATGCCTTCTTGGCGTGTTCTCCTCGCGGTCTTCGTTCGAGGTCTCTTCCGCCTCGCGGCGTGACTTTCTCAGTCATGAATGCCTTAGTAAATTCCTCTTTTATTGTGATCCTTTTTTAAT